>CM068367.1:966985154-967661752 GCA_034769895.1 Magicicada septendecula | reverse complement strand
AATTCGTGTTTTCATTTTTTATTTTTTTACAAATTTAATTGTTTTATTACCAGTTATCTACCCTAAATTTCAAACAGCTTTATATCACCACTACTATATTTTTTCTGATACAGTAATACGGCAATCTTAAATCATAAAGCATGGAAATTTTTGAATTGTAGGATTATGCAAGGACAAAATTACCTTTCAATTAGCAGGTAGGGCAGTAGTTAAAAACTACTGTTTTCAGTTAAAATTTGGCTTAAACTGGGATCCCATATACTGATTATCTAAAATTAGTGACAAAAAAAGGAGTGAGCTAAAAGAAAAATCTGCATAATTGTGAGTTTGCAAGTTCCTTAATATTTTAAACAATGCTATTACCAAGTTTCTCACTTCTTTGTTTTGTAGACGTCACATGTGAAAAACAAATTAGATGTTAAATTTCTGATAACCAAACTGAAATCTGAGATTTAATTCCTACTTTTTCATGGAAATCACATGAAATTGTTTATATTTTAATAATGTTAGGGTGATGTACCTCCATTTGGAAAAATCTGTTTAGAGACAAGTTTATTATGAAACTATTAAGAAAATTTAATACAGTGTAAGAATAGGGCAAACATCTCCAGCTATGAAAACAAATTCTAATCTTAATTATGACCAGTATATATTAACTGAAATACTTAGTGGTATATCTTCCCTAAAACAAATAGGAATTCGTATAACTATACAGTACAAACAAATAAATAGTACACTGATACTACTACTAGTATGCTTTCTGAGCTGCAGAACTTGCTCACTATTTTGAACATGAGAGTAATTAAAAAAATAAGGTCCAATTGAGCATAATAACTTCTGCGCAGTTGAGATGACTGAGTTCGGACATGGACAGTATGTTAGTTTAATTCATGCAAAGTCCAGCAAACATAGATTTTCATTGTTGCCTCAACGAAACAACTAATGTTTCGAATAAATCCTAACTTTCAAAAATTTTCTGTTATGTAACTTCGGAATTAAAAGTTGGGGAGACGACTGAATACACCAGTTCCAGGGCAGTGAAAAACTAATCGCACAGACATACAATGGCACACTAGTGAATGTAGGATACTGTAAAAAGAAAAGCTGCAAATTTCAAAGCGATATATTATCTTATTGTGAAGGTTTTGATAAAGTTTGGGAAAAGATAACTTTAAATGTACCAGCGGTAAGCATTATGTGCAAAAAAAACTTCAAGCAAATGAATTGGTTATTATGCTGATGAAAAGTTTCTTACAGACGGCTTTTATTTAAAATAATTACCACTCTGAAGGCCAAATTACTGCTAAATTTTAGGATGTTGATAAACTAGCACTTCTTGCTTTACTACATTGCAAAATGTACACCAACTTTAATAATCAATTCCCAGACAAAGCATTTCACGTGTTATTAAAAAACTACGGCAGATTCTTTAGTGGAACCTGTTTAAATAACGAACTTTTATATATATACGGTTCCAACGAATATGTATATTTATACACTTCCTACTGCACAGCTGTCGTTTTCAACCCTATGGCGCACACATACCTACCAGCGAAATACTAAGGGTCAGAACAGACTGGACTATCCGCTATGTTGATTAAAAAATCTGTTCAACAAAAACTGAAGAAAATGCCTACTTTTATAACTTCATAAACAAACCCTTTTTAGAGAAGAATCGCTGAATCGAACAGCAGTACAAGTAGACTACAACTCTCAGATAAGTTACAAATAATTAATTTTGGGGGCAAGGTTTAGGTTTAACAGCAACCGGCAACAGCTGTTACATTACCCACGCCACGCTACTGGTTCTGAAAAACAATGGGGTTTTGTAAGGTAAACTAGGATAAAGCATGCCAAGTTTTACAAAATTGATTGATGGGTTCAAAAGTGTATATATAACATCAATAACAACAATTAATTCATTTTTTAATATTTTCCTATTTGATCTGATGTCAGTCACTCGTGATCATAATAAATTACTGGGGCTTATGGCACCTATGTTGAAATAGTTTGTTTTACTTTTGGAAGTCAATTATAACTAAACAATTCACCACCCTGTCTGTAAAAGCAAGACGTGTGTTACTCTAATGTTTGATGTAGATGTATCCAAGTACTAATAATAACATAAGAAATTTGGTAATATGGACAGTACTAAATTTAGTACGGCAGCTGACATTAGGTAACTAAATAGATCCACATTTGGATCCACTTTTTGTAGCTTAAACAAACAGCACTGTGTAGACTGAATAATGAGACTTAATCAAAGTCTCTCTCTCTCTCTCTCTCTCTCTCTCTCTCCCTCTCCCTCTCCCTCTCCCCTCTCCCTCTCCCTCTCCCTCTCTCTCTCTCTCCTCTCTAGAGGAACTTAAATACTGGTTCTTGATTTGTTGTAATAGTAGCCTCAGACATTTTTCAACAAAAAGTGCAGTGAGAGAAATGTTCCCTACAAAAAATAAGTAAACCACTGTGTAAACCCAGTCATAAGAGTTGGGCAAAAAAACAACAACTGAAAATATTCCTATTTCTTTTATGAATTTGGTTGTTTAAGACCTGAAGATGTCAGTAATGACGAAAAGCTTAGTCGAACAATAAAAAAATTATAGCAGTTAGCAAATTCATAAAAGAAATAGCAAGGATGGCTGCTAATTTAAACAATACGAAGAATGAAAATATTCCATTGGTTACCTTTTCTTTTACCCCATCTATTATGAATGCATGCACACACACAGGACACTAACTGACTCACTCTCTCTCTCTCTCACACACACACACACACACACACACACACACACACACACACACACACACACACACATATACACACACACACACACACACACACAGAGAGAGAGAGGGAGAGAGAGAGGAGATGGAGAGGGAGAGGGAGAGAGAGAGAGAGAGAGAGAGAGAGAGAGAGAGAGAGAGAGAGAGAGAGAGAGAGAGAGAGAGAGAGAGAGAGAGAGAGAGAGAGAGAGAGAGAGAGAGAGAGGAAAAACCTAAATACAGTAGAACCTCGTTAACCCGGACGTTTTGGAAAAAAAAATTATGTTGTTTAGCGTAGTAAATGAAAACTTGTTTTACAGACGATGATAAATCGCTATTCTCAGTAGGTACATTACTCAAATTCACTTGCCAGCGGGCGAGTTCATTGCACTCACCCCACCTGCCAACCCTCTCCTTCCCCTCCCCACGCCTCGCACTTGACATTGACCTAGAAACAACATTCCTCAGTTGCGCTGCAATCTCGGTAGTGTTCGCGTGTTGTCCTAGTGTCACTGTCGAGGTACAGTATCGTTGTGCTGTTTCGTTAGCGCGTTGTTCGCGATGGCGACGAAACGTAAAAAATTGTTGTGACTATGAAAAAAAGGATGAAAGCATTGACAAGAATTGATAAGGGAGAATCGTTAAAGAAGATTCCTGCTGAGTTTGGAGTAGGAACATCGCCCGTATCTGATTGGAAAAAGAACAGAAAACGCATTGAAGACTTTTGTTTCAAAATGATTTCTAAGGACAGTTTGGATAATCGGTGTAAAGCAAAAACTGCTAAACTAGAAACTCTGGATGAAGCATTGTTTGTCTGGTTTTGTGCTGAAAGAGAACGTGGTTTGCCGATTTCTGGACCCATCATCCAACAGAAAGCATTGAGTTTGAACAAACAGTTGCCCCATGGAGACCCGAGTTTTACAGCTAGCCAGGGGTGGTTGGACAGATGGAAAAAACGGCATAGAGTGCGTCAACTTACAATCACTGGAGAAAAATTGTCAGGTGATGTTGAAGCGGCAGAAAAATTTAAAAAAGAGTTTAAGACTTTATTAAAAAGGAAGAACTGACTGCAGATCAAGTTTTCAATGCCGATGAATCCGGTTTATTTTACCGGATGTTGCCGAGTAAAACGCTAGCCTCAAAATTAGGAGATTCAGCGAAAGGGTATAAAAAAGGGAAAGACCGCCTCACCATAATGGCTTGCAGTAATGCGTCAGGAAAGCACAAAATTCCTCTCCTTATAATAGGGAAGTCTAAAAAACCCCGTGCATTGAAAAATGTGAAACGAGGCTCATTGCCTGTCGTTTACAGCTCACAAAAAAGTGCTTGGATGGTTAGTGACATTTTAAAACAATGGTTTTTCGAGAATTTTGTGCTGTCCGTAAAAAAATATTTGAAGAACTGTGGCCTTCCCAACAAGGCGGTTTTGCTGATTGACAATGCGCCTTCGCATCCGTCTGTCAATGAACTAGTCAAAGATGACATTTCAGTGAAGTTTTTACCACCTACTATAACTTCTCTCGATCAACTGATGGACCAAGGAGTTCTAGAAAAATAAAATAAAAAAAGTGTACAAAAGGCAAATGCTAAGTCAACTGGTAGAGGACGAAGGAGAGCATGGTGTGGTAGAGGTGCTGAAATCTTTTAACGTAAAGACTGTTATTTATATGATTGCGGAAGCTTGGGACCAGGTTGTAAGAGAAACTTTGATAAAGTCATGGAAAAAGTTGTGGCCTGGTGTGTGTGACTTGAAAGAAAACAATACAATTGAAGAAGAAGAAAAAACAAGTGTGGAAGAAGATTTTATAGACATTTTTAAAAATATCGATGGCTGTTCCGATGTTGATGAAGAAGACATTGACAACTGGTTGCAAATTGACAATGACGGAGGTTATAAAGTGATCACAGAGGAAGAAATTATTGCATCATGCAGTGTTACAAAAAATGAAAATGAAGAGGATTCAGACAGTGTTGATAAACCAGCTGTGGTTATGACCCACGCAGAAGCAGTAGCAAACATAGATAAATTGATGGTTTATTTCGAGAGTCAAGCCGAAACATCGCCAAACGAGCTTCTAATGCTAAAGCGGATGCGAGATCGCGCTGCTCGTAAGCGATACACAAAACTGAGGCAGCAAAAGCTCACTGCCTTTTTTACTACCCACTAGTTTGTACCTATATTGTGTACAGTGTAAATACATATTATGTGTTTTTAGGTGAAAGTGTGCCGATAATAATTTTTAAACTCCATTAAAAATATTTTTGGTAAGTACATGTTCTTTTTTATTGTTTTTCCCTCATTCTCTGGATAACCCGGATTTTTGTTAACTCGGATCGGCCCTGGCCCCAGTTGATCCGGGTTAATGAGGTTCTACTGTACTCATGCCTGACTTGCAGTAGTAGCCTCACATGTTCTATGAAGAATGGAGTTTACATTTTTCTGAAATGAAAGTTTTTTTGTGTACTCAAAAGCACATCTACTACAGTTTGTGTGTTACCACTTCAAATGGCTTCTCTCTATTTTGTGACCCACTAAGCATTTCACAAAGATTTTACTGTATTTACATTATTTAAATCAATTTAACTACTAAGACATGTTATATTAACATTAATAAAGTGCTTTCTAATCTAATGAAATAATAACTATAAACTGTAAATCTGTAACACGCATTCACAAAGCATCAACACTATATTACCACTACTGTACGTGAGATTGCCTAAATGTACATACTTATGCAATTCCATAGCCGTTCACGGCCAGAATCAATTCCTAGTCTCTACCTCTGTACTGAGGTGAATTGGTGGGCACCTTGCCAATCATTTTTTCCGACACTGAGGATGGCCTCCAATGGTGAGATCAAAACTTCTGTCTTTACTAACAGTATACCACGGCCTGGCTAATAATATGTACGTATGTATGTACATATGTACGATGTACATATTTACTTGCAGATCATGTAAATAAACTGCCCATTTAAACAGTTCTAAAGAAGTGACAGATGGTTGACAGAAAAACAGATGCTCTCACCATTCAACATTTTTTGCCAGTATTAAGCTAGAGACATTGTACTGTTTTTTGGTAAGTCACCCGCAAAACAGGTTTGTTAAAAGTTATTGATAGGTACATACATTTTTAAATTAAATTAAAAAAAAAAGCTTACTGTATACAACATATGTTTTCAGAATATAGACATTTGTAACACATACATACCAATATTATACCTGTCACTAAGTACATGTGCATACATGTGCTTATATATGACTTTTCCTCATACTGCTAGTAAGACGTATGTTTTGGGTTGGTATACATAAAAAGAACAAAATTGTGAAAATGGTTATGGTTATTTAAGTGACACTACATGAATATTCACCAATATTATCAATCGAAAGCGTATGTGTGTGTGTGTGTGTGGGGGGGGGGGGGCATGCATACATGTGTAAGTGTGATGGAGAGAAGGTATTGGTATAGTGTGCTTGATAATCAATGGATTTGGTTGAATAGTTGTCTTTTGAATTAACATCTTGTTCCAAATACAAGCTGCACTTTCTCTCCTAAAAACAAGGTCGCTACTTTGGATGTGGCTTGCATTTTCGTGCTAACAAAATTCGAAGTTATTCCTGACTTCTTGGCAGGATGAACGTTTTGGTATCTATGAGTTGTTTACTGCCTAAGCAACAGCAATTTGCCTGGCTGCTGCTAACTGTGGCATTATGATTTATGACCGCAGCTATATGTTTTAACAACAAATGAACGGCACCATTCTGTAGGCAAGGCAAGACAAAAGATGAGTAGAGGGAAGTGAGTCATGTGATTATAATAAACAGCCAGTGTGGTTTTCTGTTGTAACAGCAACAACATTGTTCATCTGTACTTTGTTTACATTTGGTCATTTGACATTTCTTGGTGCATTTGTGAAGTGAGTGATATTGTGGAGACTAGAGAGACACAGTCAAATCAAATTCCAAAAAATAAACGTAATGTATACAATGTGAATCCAACAAAACCTGAGACAACTCAATATTAATGACTCGTTTATTCGACAATAGAGAAAGCACAAGGAAAAGGTTTTTAAATGTAAATGCTAAGCCACGAGCATTCACGGGTCCTCAAGTCTGGCATTTTGCAGTAGTATAGTCCACCGTCTGTGCATATGTAATGCTTTTAAGAAAGCAAGAACTCCCTGCCACCAGACATGTTTTAAAATTAAAAGCTTTAGAGAATAGAATATCTATAGTTTCAAAGCCAGCTTCAGGTGGATAAGATGAATGATGCAGCAAAATGGATTTCACTTAGACGACGTACATCACTCGAGCAAAAACTACTAAGTGTCTACAAAGAAAAACGCCTTCAGTATCAGCAGTTTGTCATTAGTTTAAACAAGAAGCATAATTATTTACAAGAACATGTGGCAAACGCCGATGACATGAGCTTTAACTTTTTCTACTTCTTTTATGAATTATGAAACGTTGTTTAAGACCTGAAGATGTCAATGATGACGAAAAGCTTAGTCGAACAATAAAAATTATAGCAGTTAGCAAATTCATAAAAGAAATAGTAAGGATGGCTGCTAATTTAAACAATACGAAGAATTTAACTTTTTCGGTGGACCAAAAGGGAACCAAAATTATAACATCAAAAATTACATGAAATGGAAACTTATGTGTTGCTGTAAAGCTTGCTGCATTAGCCAATGGACAAAAGTTTTCATCTTACGTAATATTAAAATGAAAAACCATGCCAAAGAAGAAGTTATCATTAGGTGTAATAATTTGCTGTCACGAATGACAAATGATCTTGTAGTAGATTGGTTAACGGCCAGGTGCATTATTAAAACGATGCGGTTTGTTAGTGCTAAATTCATTTCATGGTCACACTATGAATAAAATAAAAAAGAAAATTCTTTGTGAAGGAATGAACAATCATATCGCTGTTATTCTTGGAAGAATGACAAGTATAACAGGTGATGGATGTTGTAGTAAATAAACCTTTTTAAGATAACCGGTGGCAGGAAATCATAATTCCTACAGGAAAAACAAAAAGAACATCTGTAATAGAACTCAGAACTGGATCAAGAGTCTGTGGGAAAGCTTCCCATCAGAATTCCTAATTCATGGTTTCAAAAATACTGTACATCAAACTGCATGGATGGAATGGAAGATGTCATTTATGAAGAGAACCATCTTGGGGACTAGCGACAGTAATTAAAGTATAAGAATATTTTAAAGTGCACAAAATATAAACTTCTGTACATTATTATAAAATAAGTTAACTATACAAAAGTATATTTTTATAAAAAGTAAGTAAATAATAATTATTACGTAACAATAATGTACTTTTATGTGCTACTTCTTTCTTCACCTTAATAAAATTTAGTAATTTTTATTCAAAAAATGACTATACACTTTTTATCAAATTTTTAACCTAATAGTGGGGTGTGGCTTGTATTTGGAAGAATATGTATTGTTTGCAAAACATCAAAAATAATGATCTGCTGATACAGACTGAAAGATGACACAATACCTGTAAAGAACTATTTTCATGGTGTAAAATTCAACGTTTGTTGCCAGTTATGTTCTTTTTCATAAGAAATCTAATCGTAATTACTGTATGCTACTTGTATGTATTTCTATACAATTATAGAAGAAACTCAACACTGTACTGTATCATATAAAAATTGCTGCATTGTTTTCAAAACAAATATTAATACAGTAGAGTCGCGATTAACCGAGGTTCCGTATTATCCGAGCCTAAACCAGAAAAAATTAAAATAAAGAATTTGCCGACCTACTTTAATTGGCACCTAACTGTCTGCGAGTTCCTTGACCGCGTGAGTCTTTGCCGACCTACTTTAATTGGCACCTGACTGTACGCGAGTTCCTTGACCGCGTGAGTCACACCCCCTCCCTTCAGCTCCCACTTCTACCCGCTTTTGTTTGATCCCTTTCAGTTGTCTGTCAAGTGTCAACCAGAGTGAGTGAAGGGTTCATCTGTCCAGTGATTGTTAAAAGTACAGTAATGAGTGTGAAAAGGAAACGCATTGTTCTTTCTCTGGAAGATAAGCTTAATGCTATTAAACGTTTGGATCGGGGTGAAACCTTAAAAAAAGTGAAGTGATTTGGGTGTTGGTGAAGTGACTGTAGGCAACAGGAGGAGGAAAAGGGCACAGATTGAAGGGTGGGTGACTCAGCACGCTCAATCAACGGGAGATAAAAACGTCGTAAAAAATAGGAAAACAATGAAAAATAGTGATTATGAACAAACATCGGAGGCGTTGTTTTTATGGTTCCAGCAGATGAGAGATATGGGTAGTCCGTTATCTGGTCGATGTTACAAGCCAAAGCCTTAGTTTTCTAAGCGTTTTCAAGATGGAGAAGAAGAATTTACTGCTAGCATAGGTTGGCTAGATCGCTGGAAGACGCGGTATGGCGTACGGCAGTTAAAAATTTCAGGCGAGATTTTGTTGGCTGATTCAAGTGCAGTTGATTCTTTCGTAAGTAAATTGGATGGAATAGTTAAGAAAACCAAATTAAGACCGCAGCAAATTTACAATTGTGATGAAACGGGACTCAATTTCAAAATGTTACCAAGCAAGACTCTAGCAGCTAAGCAGGAACAATCAGCTCCTGGTTACAAAAGAAGCAAGGAATGAGTTACAGTTCTAGTGTATGCTAATCAGTGCGGCGACCACAAATTTATTATTGATAGGCAAGGCCAAAAACCCCAGAGCTTTCAAAAATGTGAACATGGATAATCTTCCGGTAAAGTACACAAACCAAAAAAACGCTTGGATGGAATCTTCAATCTTTAAAACGTGGTTTTTTGAGCAGTTTCTGCCAAGTGTAAAAAAATTCTGTGATGAAAAAAATCTTCCACATAAAGCTCTTCTCCTTCTGGACAATGCGCCCACTCACCCAGATCAATGCGAATTGATTAGTGGTGATATAAGAGCTCTTTTCTTGCCCCCTAATGTTACCTCTTTAATTCAACCCCTTGACCAGGGTGTCTTAGATGATCTAACCGTTGTAAAAAGCCTAATGAAAATTAACCTCAAAGATGTCATTTACTGGTTGGGCGAGTCATGGAGTGACGTGAAAGAATCTACACTGAAGAAAAGCTGGAAAAACATCACCCCGAAAAATTATACCACTGGGCCAACTGAAAACCAAGACAATTCAGATGACAAAGATGATTTGCCCCTAAGCCACCTTTTAAATATGCTTCCAGTTACAGAAACAGTCACAGAGAAAGATGTAAACGATTGGATGAACGATGATGAGGAATGTGAACTTTCTGACGAGGCTATTGCCAATGTAGTGTCACAAAATAAAAACAGTGACGACGAAGATGACGACATATCAACCGAGAGAGCCCTGGAAAGCAGAATCAGTCACACTGAGGGTTTGAGCGCTATCGAGAAGGCACTACTCTACATAGAACAACAAGATGACACGTCACAAGCTGACATCATTTTGTTGCGGCGTCTGCGCAGTATGGTGTCCAAGAAGCGAGGCAGTGCAATGAAACAGAAGACAGTTAAAGACTTTTTCAAAATGTGTAAATCAACGATTTTCAAGTGTATTTAAGGTATGTACTGTAATGTAAATAATGTTTAGTATGTATTAGTCCTTTCATCATACAGCACAGTAATACAACTGCTATTTTTGTAATTTGATCTAATTTTTCTTGTAAAATAAACTGGAGTACTCTGTCAAGAAATAACTGTTTGCAGTACTTTTTTAAACATCCTGTTACCCCTAACACGATTAAAACAACAAAGAGTTTTGTCTCCTTATTGCTACTATAGTAATTATTTTATGTATCTCAAAGTAGACAACCTGTTTTCTTATTCTATCCATGTTATCCGAGATTTTGCTTATCCGAGGTTGCCGCGGTCCACATTAACTCGGTTAATCGAGACTCTACTAACAACTTTTAAGCTGAATTCCTATTTTTTTCTTAAATAAATTACAATTTAAAATTTATTTGACGAAAACTGTTTTTCAATACTAATTTTAATTAATGAGTCTTTAAACAGTTAAGAGTAAACAGTCGTATAAAGTTCCCATTATTTAATGATAGTCACCATTTTAAAAATAAATTGATTAAAACAAAGTTAGTAGATATGGGATATTGGCACTGGAGGGCAAAACTGATAATAATAGCTTTAGCTACTGGGTGATGTAAATTTTTTTTTAATAACATGGAATCTTTGTTGGAGCAAGCCATTTGAATTGCTGAAAAGGTAGTATGTCTATGTCCATTTATGAATTTAATTATACATAATACAAAATTATACTTCACTATGATTTAAGGAAACTGAATTGCTACTAGAATTAGAATGAGTAATATACTGATACTAACAGCATTTAATACCATTACTATGGCCACAGTTAATAATCTGTAAAAAAAATAATAATAAATAAAACAACAAATTTAATATATAATATATTTTGTCATGTATTCAAACACTCAGAGTTACAATTACAATGTATGCAAAAAGTTTAAAGACACTATTCAAAAGTGATTACTGGCTGCTGTCCTCTTATTTATGCCAATCATACATATATATTTTTCAATGATTCATATATTTGTATATTATATAAATACTCAAATTTATATAAATATTTGTGTATTTACAAAAATACTCAGGGCAGTATTTTTGTAAATAATTAACATGAAGTTGTTTGAAATAGTTTTAAATAGTGTTATGTCTATGTACAGACTAAGATTACAGGCTGTAACCTGTCAAATGTGAACACCTGTCAAAAGTAGTGCGCGTATATGTGTGTGTACATTGTATTGTGTATGATCTGCCATCAGAGAAACATACATTCTGTTACGAATAGGGAGATCTCTATGTAAACATGTATTTAACTTATGTTAGTGAACTCCGGTCAGACATGAATTAATAATGTAACAAAACAACGATACAAGATAATGTAGGTGATTGTGTGATTGTAGATACGCTCCGGTATCCACAATGATATAGGATAATAAAATTTTTAAATGTAATTATTATTAGTGTGTTGATTATTATTAATAGTGGTGTGGGTATTCCCGTTTAAATCCTTCAATTTAAAAAGTATTTTAGCACTCCACTGTTCACCTCCCCACTTACCATCTGTGGATGTTATTACTGTTCTGTTTGGTGACTGCTTCTGCTGTAACATACACCTTATACATACTTGTGGATATTCTACTTGAATATCATAAGTAATATATATATGCACAATAAAATAATTTGAAGGCTTAATTGTGATTTCAATTATAATGAATATTCGAATTCTGCCGCCACCTTCTGATAGAACTAGTTAGAAAAACTAAACTATTTTAATTTTGAAATTAAAAACTCTTTCCACTGGTAAAAAATAATTGAGATTTATTAACAGTTTTGAAATGCCATTAACTCTTTTAAATCAATAATCAATCACTAGTAGTTTACAAACAAAATAATTATTTATGAACAATTTTTAAAAAGAACTCTTTTAACCTCAGGGCTGGTAACACTGAAGGTTGCTACAATAATTTTTAGTTAGAAAGGTTATGTCCTCTTTACACAGTTAAATTACCAAGTTCGTGTGATCTTTGAAGTTGCATGATACCAGATGCAAGATGTTATCTTTTACAACAATAATTAAGAAAGAATTAATACAAAAGAACAAACAAACATTGAATATAAAAGTCGGTACCATATAATCGATAATTATCATACTATCGTACGCTGGATATAATAGGTACAGAAGTTACCTTGAAAACACGTGCATTGTGCAGCACTGTTAAAATTTACTGTTATTATTTATTAGTTGGTTATAAAATCATTCACTGACAAGAGAAAAAGTTTATAATAAAAAAAAACTCTTGTGATAGCTTTCATTTAATTTATCTTACTTGAGAACAGAATTATGGAAAGGTGACAAATTGTTGTTATTATTTCTACGTTAGTTAACCAAACGTAAGTAGTTGTTATGGATAAATCTATTATTCATTGAATTCTTAATAGTCTAAATACATATATTTCATTCATAATTCATCTGATGTGTAACTATCAGTTCATTAGAATATTTTTTCGCAAAAAAATTATTTATTAGTCAAATCAAACGAAATGATTCAAATGAGTGACTATTCGTGACACTCATATTTGTAATATTTAAATTAAAATTGACTTCTTTAATTACGATAAATCGTAAAACATTTATGTTTTAAATTAACAAATTGCGAAATAATTCTTTTATTGAATTCTGATAATTTTCATCGTAATTAACATAATAAAGTAATAACATACACTTCGATACTACTGACTAGAGTAGTACCCAAACATTAATTTTTTGTTTAATAACAAAAATTATTATTTTCATTTTATTTATTAAATAATGAAAATATAGTACTCCCTGGTTTTTTATAAGACACAAATTCAAAAATACGACCGATATTATACACTGGCTGTATTTTATTAATTAAATCACTCCGCACTAGACACTCGTGGTTATTGTGTAGTGTACAGGTTATGTCTGTAGCGTACTTATGGAATGTGTCGCGCACAATTCAAATACAACTTAATACATTTCTTCGCCAATCTTGCATGCTGAATTACACTAGCTGACTCTTTGACGACTGGATGATGACTGTCACGCTTCACCTAAGCGTCTCTGGCTTGTCTGGTTGATTTAATTCATTTGATTGGTGCAATTTGTCGAACTCTCTAACCCAAAACACCTTGTTTAAATAAAACTTTTAATTTTTTACCAATTTCGTATATGGGTTGGAGACTACAGTGACGTAAGCGTCGATGCACAAAATGATTAAAAAGTTTATAATTGTTATAACTTTTTTATTACTTGTCGTATCGTTGAATAGTTGGTGGCAATAGGTCGCGGACACCTTGGGCTTTAAATAAAGTTCAAACAAGGATAAAATCTGTCCATTATTAACTCATTACAACTATTTCACAAATTCCTATGGTGAATCTTAATATTAATAAGTTTATTTCACCCTACCTTACTCTAGATACACAATAACACTTCTTATTAAACGTTTTGAGTCCATTTCTCAATTGCTTAATACAAAAAAATAGGTGTAATTATTATTCAAACAATGTTTGATAATGGCGTCTCAAGCGTCCATATTCGATTATTTATAATCGCTTATAACACTATTATTTCTTATTTAATGACATTTGTTTGGTATCCTAACAATAATATATACATTTATTTACATCGGTTTACACTTTATTATATGAAAATTGTTGGGTTTCATATACTAGTAGTCTTATCTAACTACCTTCTGTTCTCTTTTCTCTTAAATTGTCACTTTGTTTTTGTTTTTCCACATAATGTATATAATGTTGAAAATGCAAATAGTGTACAACTATAGTACCTAGTTTATTTAACATATTTATTAGTCCTTCGCTATCTGAGAACCTTCCAATCCTTAGTATTGGGTTTGTTTACATCAGGTTTTGACATGACAGTTAGTTGGTTTTTTAATAAATCAACAATTAAATTGCTATTATTACATTTGATATGTGTTCTCATAGTAGCATTAGATATCTCTTTGACTACTGATAACATTTTTATCCACCTTTGAACAAGTTTGGATACACTTTGCTTAACTAACTGGTTACATAGTGTTTGTTCACATTTGGTTCCACAATCATGTCATTTAGTTTTCAATAATCTGACTATAAAACTACTATTATTATACTTATGATCTGTTCCCATAGTAGTATTAAATATTGTTCTAACTACTGGTAACATTTTCAGTGATCCTTGAACAAGTTTTATTAGAGCATTTTGTTTAACTAATTTGTCACATTGTCTTTGTTTACATCTGGCTATACATTCATAGTCAGTTAGTTTCCAATAATTTGATTATGAAGCTATTATTATTATAATGGTGATCTGTTCTCATAGTAGTATTAGATATTTTTCTAACTACTGGTAATATTTTCAGTGATCTTTGTACAAGTTTTAATAATGTATTTTGCTTAACTAACTTGTCATATTGGGTTTCCTTTCATCTAGCCTTGTGCTATCATATTTAATCTGCCTTATGTGCAGTGTATTTCAGTATAAAATATTATTTATTAGCGTGCATCATTATTTATAATGAATCTTTGATTGGAACAATTGTTGATGGTTGCTTGGTTTAATTAACATATATGATTTTTTGTGTTATAGGTGCATTCACTATGGGGTTATGTATCAATGTGCAGCATATTCTTATGCAGTATTTGCTTCTACTATTATGACTTCATTATGGTATTTTATTACAATGGTTCAATTGTTGATTAATACACATGTTTACACTATTTTTCTAAACAATAACACAAATTCTTAATCTAATGGTATTACATATTTCTTGTTGTTTTGTACCTAATTTCTGGTACCTTTGTTGTTTGATACTTAACAAACTATCTTGTTTGTTATTATTTTCCCTGGACTTTCTTTATATTGTATTCTGTCTTGCCGTGGCATTCAGTTATATTTCATTTTAAAAATTACAAAGTTTTTTATTATCAGGTTCTATGAACAATGGTTCTACTGTTCTATCTTACATTTCTTGGTGGTCTTATGATTATCTATTTTGGATTACAATCTTCATTAAATTGGTCACACTAATTGTCTGTGCATTTTTTAACCACTTAATCTTTGATGTTTCCAACATAAAGGTAACACATTTTCCTCTTGTTATAAACCTTTCTCACTTGTATTGTCTGTGGGGTTTATCTGAGTTAAAAATTGGTTGACTTGTTACAGGTTTTCACACTTACACTAAATTTCACTATTACTGTTTGTGATTTCTTTAATATGCTAAACACTGTTTCTTCATAGTTGACAATCGTTATTCTTCTTCCGGTTACTAGTATAGTTTCTGGTATACTTGGTGAATGGTGAATTCTTGTATTGTCCATGCATTGTCTTCACTCTTCATGTCATGTTTCCTTGCTCTTCTTCTTCCTTTCTTCTTTTGGTTTAAATGTCTTCTTCAATATTTCCATTGTAGTAGTCGTTGTTCCATAGTATTTATATTTATAAATATATTGGTTTGTCTGCCATCATTGTGGTTGCTCTTGAGTTGTCTCTTCTTCGTTTTGCATAGTCCTTGTTTTGTTGGTTCCCCTTACTGTTGGAATTCTGTCGTCTTCTTCTTCATAGTTATTGTTTTGTTGGTTCCCCTCACTGTTGGAATCCTGTCGTCTTCTTCTTCATAGTTATTGTTTTGTTGGTTCCCCTCACTGTTGGAATCCTGTCGTCTTCTTCTTCATAGTTATTGTTTTGTTGGTTCCCCTCACTGTTGGAATCCTGTCGTCTTCTTCTTCATAGTTATTGTTTTGTTGGTTCCCCTCACTGTTGGAATCTATTGGGCCTGGTTTCTAACATTTTATATTGGCTTGTGGTCATTTTCTTTCTCTCTTTTGTATATGATGCTGCTATATTACACTTCCTTCTTCTTTGTTGGAATTTTACAACAATGTATCTGTAGATACACACTTTTTGTTTACATTATTTTACTTACTTAGAAATATTTTCATGATTTCCCGTCACTTGACGTAATAATTGTTTACACTATGTAACTACCAATTTTGGTAACGTTACAATAACAATAATTAAAGATGGCTATTTAATGAAATCTGCACTTTACAAAAATACATTCTGCAATGCCACTGGAAGAATTGATGTGAAAATGATTACAAAAAGTCCAATAATGATAGAGTTATATAAACTAAAGTTAATTATGACCATAATTAACAAGCAATAAACAAGTGAGTTTATACAAATAACGTGTGGACGCTGCATCTATCAATTTTTACAAAAACTTTCGCCATTGATTTCTCGGAAACTGTTGCACACCAGTATATAAAAATTATTCCGATTAGTGCTTTCAAGCTTCACAGCTCATCGTCAGATCGGACAATGAACAACAACATGAAAACAAACCCTTCACTCCTACCCCACCCCACCTTGCTCACACACAACAAGCTATAATTCAAATGTCCCTCCCCCACCCTCTGACCTCTGTCACCTCCATCTGGACAGTTACATATTTTTCTAGCAAATTCCTTGTGTTTCAGTGTTGTGTGTGTGTGTGTGTGTGTGCATTCCTTTTAAACCTAACCGTCTTCCCCCTTCACACTTGTGGGCCAGTCACACACCCTCATTTTAAAAACATCCAATTAGTCCTATGCAATTTAATTCTTAATCTTATCTATCTGTCCTCTATCATTTACTTCTTAATTATGTTGTAAAATATTTCTTCATTATCAAATTTAATTTTAGTATTAATTAAATTGTCTAACCCTATTTCTCTTTCTTTCAATATTTCTAACTCCTCCCTAAGCTTACTTTCCACTGTGTTATTTACTACTTTTACAATTTCGTAGTCTTCCAAAGGATTAACAAACTTATGGTTGTCTTCTATGAAATGTCTTGCATATAACGAATTCGTTGTTCTATTACCTTCTTTTAACCACTAACACAACTTTCTTCATTAAACTTCTCGGAAACTGTTAATCTGAGAGAAAAACGTTTAAAACAAAAAAAGGACAATTTTATACTCTTTCTTTTTGGTGTCGTTTTTTTGCAACTTTTTATTTTCTGAGATAATTACAGAAAATCCATGTTTTATACATTCCCCTCCCTTTTCTCATAATCCCCGATGGAATTTTTTTTTTTTTTTTTTTTTTTTTTTTTTTTTTTTTTTTTTTTTTTAATCCATTCCCTAGCTGTATCCCAAAATTATCAAAGGCGCCACTTAATTTGAGATTTTCTCTCTTTTTTTTTGGCTTCAGCGACTGTATGAAATAATCTTAACTTAATTTGTTTCTTGAAAAGTATGGTCAACAGAAAAAAGAGAAGAAAATTACAGATTTTTTCACAATCATTAAACAATTTTTTTTTGCAATTACAGTGCTTATCTTGTTTGAGTTTGAAAATTTCCAGAAATAAATATGTTCGAGTATAACATTAGTTCTGTACATTGCTAGTGTTGTAATAAAACATTTTATATTGTCTTTAATGTGTTTGTTTCTTACTCCCTCATTAATTCGTCACCCCTTCGGTCCCGTAGGTGACAAATTAGTGAGGTCCTACTGTATTAGTAAACTTTCAGGAAAAAAAAGCAGGTTTTGTAGTTCAACTTATTTGACTAAATAACTTTTTATATTTTTATGACAAAGGCAAAAATCCTACCTTTAAAAGTGCAATTTAGATTCTGAAATTTGGTGTTTTGGTAAGCATAAACAATTTTTTAAAAATTTCTCAAAATTAAAGGGGGTTAAAGTCAGGGAGAAAATTTTGTGAAAATGAATTATTTTTTTCAAAATCATAAACCATTAAAACAGCATGCATGCCACAACCAAGTGAGCAGGTGTCAAACTTAAGTCAACAGATATATACACTATCTAAGTTATGCATTAGTTCTGTCTGTTCTATACAATAACATGACAACTTTTAAGACACAAGTAATTATATTATTCTTGTACTACTACGAGTCGAAAATCTGTAAGAGGCCAAAAAATGGGAAATAATTGGGCTTCATGTTGTGAAAGTGTTAATTTATTAAAAGTTTCTAAACCATATGTAAATCAAAATATTTAATTATTTAAGGAATTTAAAACTGTAATTGATACTCCACATTCTAGTCAGGCTAGAAAAACTTCATCCAGAATTGACAGAAAAACTGTTCATCTGTGTAAAACTCACAGCCAGCAAAACATATGGTTTAGTAAAGTTCAACCATTCAGCAGAAGCTGACATCAATATTAGAGCAATATCCACCTCCTACATGAAGCAAGACTTCAATCTTTTTATGCATTTCAAAAACATATGCTCACTGGTCTTGCCAAGAAGAGCAAGTAACAGTGAATCCTAGTGGTGCAAGGAACAAAAGAACTGGCTGAAGAAACCATGGAGGCATGTTGTTTTTTTCTGATGAGTTCAGGTTTGGACTTGTCCATGGTGAATGGTTCATGTTCACCAAATTAACAAGGATAGATTTCTTTCCTGTGGGCTTTGTTCCATCTATTCAGCCGAGTGAAGAGGCAGTGATGATATGGGGTTCTATCACTTCCAAGGAAGTGAGTTGTGAATTCTTGTAACTCTTTCCTGTGGGCTTTGTTCCATCTATTCAGCTGAGTGAAGAGGCAGCGATGATATGGGGTTCTATCACTTCCAAGGGGTCTGCAGAGTGTGAAGTGACGTCTGGATCAGTTAATGGTAACTAATACTGCAAGATAATGGGAAAAGTGATATTGCCATCAGTAAACTGGTTGCTTGGACCAAACTTCATTTTCAATAATGATAATGGACCATGCTACAAAACCCATGTTACCAGTGCTTGATTTGTGCAAAATTATGTTGAATACTACAACGGCCAGTCAGAACCCTAGATCTTAATCTAACTGAGAATTTGTGGAACTTAATGGCCAGTAAATTAGTGAAAAAGAAGCCAAAAATGAAATATGATATGATATCTATTGTGAATCTGTGGCAGAACGTGTTGAAGGATGAGTGCCTTCAGCTCAATGACTCAATGCCTAACCAAATAAAAGCACATATCAAAGCAAAAGATGGGCTAACAGATTAGTAACTGTATATCACACATATAGTCAATTTAAAAAATTTGATTTTAAACGAGTACTAAAAAATTTAAGATTTAATTTTTGAATGGTATCCTCAAACATTTTGCTAAAGCATATACTTATTTCCCAACACTGTTTGCTTTTTAATTAAATACTTACTGGTTTGCTTGGATACACTTCCGATAAATATCCTTTTAATTTTTTAATCGTCCAATTGAGTTCACAGCGAACTGTCTGATCTTCAATTTGTTGATTTGGTGCTTTAACTATTAAAGTCACTGGCATATTCATTGCCTCCATACTGAGATGGTCTCAAAATATCAATATACTGAAACAAGAAAATTAATTAAATTTACTTATATTTAAAATTTATTGAGATATGTTCAGAATTTTGTGGTCAGAACTTTTAATAACAACCATTTTTCTGGTTGATAACCACAATGGATTTCATAATGATACCAATAAAAGATGGCTGTCAATTGAAAAAAAGTGTTGCATTGCGTATCTTCTTATTGCTAGAATTTTGTTGAATTACCAGTGTACAAAATATAGTGCATTAATTAGATGAAGTTTTAATAAAAGATTAATATAATTAATGTTTACGAGTATAGTGTTTTTAAAGAAATACATACAAAATTTAAATCTACTTACTTTAATATAAAATACTACATAAATGATTAAATTATGATGTAATTAACAGCCAATCGCACACTGATGTTATGACACATTTAATGAATATATTTCTCTAGAAATGTGGCTGTTTCAAGCAATTCACACATTTTGAAATACCTTTTGTAAACAACATACACTGCACTACATAACACTATTTAAAAAACCTTAAAACATCTGTTTCTACACAACCACACATGTCTCTCTCTCTCTCTCTCTCTCTCTGTGAACATGTGTGCACGCACACACACACACATCAAAAATAAATTATCTAAACAAATCCTGTGAAAGCCTTCTAAATATACCATATTTGTAAAATATTTCCAATTGATTGTACAAATTAAATTATTCTACTCTAACAACTATACTATTTCCCATTCTCACACTTAATTTATATCTGTAGTCTCACACTTTTGTAGGATGAATATTAATATAATATATGGCCACTAACTTAACTGTTACTCAGTCAATTAAACTCAATATATCAAGCCACATATTCTCAAAGATAAAAATAACTTATACGAAATATCCTATGATGATTCCATTATTTCATTTCAACATGAAATGACAGACTGTTACTGAAATAACAAAATACAGTGGAACCCTGCTGGTCCGAACTAATTGGGACCAAGTTCTGTTCGGATTGGCGTAAATTCGGGTTAACGGGGTTATATGTTATACAGTACTGTATATTATAAATATAAATTGTATAACGTGTACAAACAGTACCACATTCGTGCCTACAATCAAAGTACTGTAGCCTACTACTTTTTGATCTTGCAATCTCTCTTTTATACTGTACTATAAAAATACAGTGAATACCAGTTAAATATTGCACTGGCTACTGTTAATTCCGATACGCTACGTGACTTGCTTCAATGAACAACTAGCAGCTAGCAGATGACACAGACGTCAACGAATGGCTGGCAGCTGACATCAAAGACCATCAAGTTTTGACTGTTGAAGAAATCGTATCTTTGATACAACAAACACGTGATGACGATTCCGATGAAAATGCAGAAGCAGATGATCCTGTACCACAGATCTCACACGCCGAAGCAGCAAGAGCTTTTGAACTACCATTAGCCTATGTAGAGCAGCACACCAATGCTACACTGGCAGACGTCTTATTTTTGAGGCGCTGGCGGAACATCTTGTCTGCTGGATTTACAGCTTTGCATCAGAGAAAAATGACTGATTTTGTGCAACACCTTAAGTAGTGTCTAGTTATGTAGTGTGTATTTATTGTAGTTTTTTGTGTTTTATATACTTTTACTGGCACTAAACTGTAAGTACCAATATGTTTTTCCGTTCATTTTACAGACACTAATTTGTTGATAACGTAAACCAAAATTGTATTTTGCCATATATTTAAAACAATCTAAAGTACTTAGTTTTAATAAAAATTTCACTAAAAATGCATTAGTGTGTATTTATCTAACCTTTTTATGTACAAATTATATTGATATGTTCCAGTTATTTTGTCGTATTTTTTTATTTCTTTGTCCAATTTTTAGACCCTTTTTTCAAACTACCGGTTCAGATTAAGCAGGTTTTCGGACTAGCTGGGTTCCACTATAATTTAATCTCAGCAACAACTTACGCCAAATAGTTCGCATTAATGTTATCCCACCTAGTCATAAAAGTGAGAAATATTTAAATAATTATAGGATCCCAGCATATTTACACCTTATCAATCCCTTATGTTTTACTAGCTGACTCTTAACTGAGAACCAAACGTTTAAACCATATCACTTGTGCCTGTCGCTAATTACAGTAGAGCACCCATTATCCAAACCATCACAAATCAGAACTTTCTACGAAAGAAAAATTTGACAATTATATAATAATTACTATACACAACAAATACTGAACCTCTTTCCTTTTTATTCAATTCAATTTTACATTGATTATTTAATGTACTATCACTTCATATTACCATAAGGAAATCAAGACTGGTTACTATGCTTTTTTTTTTAATTAATCAAAAAACCTTTTAGCATAAGAAAAGAAATTAATATACAACTGAATCGGTGATGAAAAATATACAAATTGGTAATATTTGAGGCATAATGAATCATTACCATAATATGTGTGAATTTTTTAACTTAATGGTAGGTATTCAGAATATAACTGAACGCAATCAGTTCCATGGAAGCTTATAAATATGGCATTATCAGTTTGTGAGTTGTGTTTTTTATTTTCTTGGGTATTTATTTGCTGTTATGTCCAGTTTGTTGCTCCAATAGCTACGGGCATATTCTCTATCCACTAAAAGTAAACAATGTTATTTAAATAAATCAATAATGAAGTCATGTTAAAACACGTCATAGCTCAATTGTGATGACTGCTGGAAAAAGGAAAATTTTAAGAACGGTTAATAATCCATAAACAAAATGCTGTCAACTGTCCATTCAGGTAATTCATGTGAACCAAAATCTGGGGTTTTACTATACAAGATAGCACTTGATATGGATAAAAAATAAGAACGTCCTTCTGATTTTCAAATGAACTTGAGATGTGTAATTTAAAAACTTTAAATACATGTATTAAAGAAACCATATTATAATAGTTACACAAACCTTAATGTTTTTAAGCACTGCATGCAGCCTATCTCACACGGTCATATATTGAATTATATTTTTTGTAACTTTCATATATCTGAACTATTGTCAGTTCCAAATTGATCAGGTAACCAATACTCTACTGTAATTATAATTGGAAATCTATTATGTCCTGTAGTACAGTAGTAAGGATCAATGACATTAACATTTTCCTTTAATGATAACCTGTTTTGTCTTAAAATATAGTTCAGTGTTCAATGTATTCTCTTGTATACTGTACTGCTAGTGATCATAGTGAGTTTCTACTCTTTCTTATCATATTACATGAGTTATGAAAACATAAGCAGCTTCAGGTTAATGATACTCAATGTCTCCAGAAGGAGGAGGACTACTAATGGAATTCTTTTTCATAAAACTGGAAACTGTCAAATAAGCCTGAATCGAATATTAAGGATCCAACTGCAGAGATTTCAGCATAAAGAATAAAATTTTTAATTTCTTTTTAATTAATTAAGCATATAAGATTAACTAATTAATTTTAAGCATATACATTGTAGACAACTGAGTGATATACATTATCCCATCACTAAAACAGAATTACCTAGTATCATGTAAAACTTGTTTTTATGTAGTAAATGGACCTAAATGATTATAATTTGTGTCATTAAAATAAAATATTACAACTTAAATATTAGAACAACTTTTAAATTACTGAAAATTTCAGTGATTTTTTAATAAAAGTTAAATCTGTCTTAAAATAAAAAATTAATTAACCATGGGCATGTCATAAGATTGTGATAACAGCACAGCCTTAATCACTGAGTCTTTATAATTAAATTAAATTCATCAGATCACTTAACTTCGGGATTTCATAAACTAAAAGTTGAAATAAACTAAGATTTGTTTGTTTAAAAGTTGTTAGGCTGTATATAAGAAGGAAACCTGTTAGCAGCAACTTATGTAAAGCTACCATCATAAATGGATTAACTACAGGAACAACCTCTCAGAAAGGGCAATTAGTTGTATAAAAATAAACATTTGTAGAATGCATAACATATACATGCGCGCGCGCGCGCACACACACACACACACACACACACAACCCCAGGGATTTTGTACACACTTTTTATTTAATAAGTCCAAAAAACTAATGATTAATTACATGGTAGTACCAGTAAAATTGTGTGTATACAATAAATATGTATGTTTCTTACTTAAGATTTCCTCAATGAGTTATAAAAAATAAATAATACAACATTTTTATGATTTAGAATTACTTGCTTTGTTTCAGCTCAAATAGAAATTAACATTGGTTTTCCTTTATCAATTAATATTTTATTCTCAAGTTTTATTCGTTTAAGAGGTAAAAATCTTTTTTTTTTTTTTTTAACATGAGTTAATTCTTGACTTATGAGGGGGTACCCAAAAATAAACGGAATAGCGCTGCGATTGGCGGAGCTTACGTAGTACGCATTTCTCCCGCTAGGCGAGCGTAACGCAACTCGTTCCGAATTCAGTGCTGTCATTGTTGTCGCCTGGGAAGGTTGTGTCCGGTCACAGTAATTCGTTTTGTAAAAGCAGTTTCGCTTGCTCCTCGTTTTTTTGTCATGGTGGATTTAAGTGAACAGCGCGCTGCTGTGAAATTTTGCTTCCTGCTTGGGAAAAACGCCGCAGAAACTGTTGTGATGTTGAAAACACCTTACAAGGATAGTGCTATGGGAAAAACTCAAGTGTACCAATAGTTTTCTCGTTTCGAACGAAGAAGGTGAAATGTCAATTGATGACAAACCTCGTTCTGGACGTCTGTCAACTTCCAGAATTGACGAAAATGTTGAAAAAGTTCATGCAATCGTGCTTGAAGACCGACGACGGACCATTGAAGAGATTAGTAAGTTATCTGGAATAACTTGGAGCTCGGTTCAGAGAATTTTGTCAGAAGATTTGGGGATGAGAAGGGTCACTGCAAAATTTGTGCCTCGGGTCCTGGCTGAACAGCAAAAAGAGAATCGAGTTGAAACATGCCGTGCATTGAAAGACCCGCTCCGAACCGACCCAGATTTTTTTCCAAGGTCATTACTGGTGACAAGTCATGGTGCTATGGTTACGACCCCGAAACTAAACAACAGTCAAGCCAGTGGAAAACTTCATTGTCGCCTCGCCCAAAAAAAGCTCGTCAGTGAAATCAAACATCAAGACGATGCTCATTTGTTTTTTCGATGTGAGAGGGGTAGTGCATTCTGAATTCGTCCCACCACGTCAGACTGTTAATCAGGCTTTCTATTTGGAGGTTTTAAAAAGATTGCGTAACAATGTGCGACAAAACAGGCCCGATTTGTGGCAGACGAGGTACTGGTTTTTCAACCATGACAATGCACCTGCTCATGCAGCCATTTCAGTGCGCCAGTTTTTAGCAAAAACAACATGACTCCCTTGCCCCACGCCCCTTACTCACATGACCTCGCTCCGTGCGATTTCTTCTTGTTTCCGCGAATGAAGAGGGACATGAAAGGACAAAGTTTTGACGATGTGGAAGCGGTAAAGAAAAAAACGAGGCAGGAGCTGTCGGCCATCACAACAGACGAGTTTGAAAAATGTTTCCAGGAATGGGATCGCAGATTGGACAAATGTACTAAGTGCAATGGAGAGTACTTTGAAGGTGATAAGGTTGTTTTGTAAAAAAAATTAAATACATAGCTTTAAAAAAAAAATCCGGTTATTTTTGGGTACCCCCTCGTATATGCAATTTTTCAATACCATTAATATTACATGCTACTTCCTTTATTTCCATCATCATAAAACTTCAATTGATATTACTAATATATTATGGCCACTCATAATTTATGGTTGTCTTCAAGTATATACAACACAAATTATATATATAAATTGTTTAGTGCAAACAAAACAATCTTGTTCAACTTAAAGAATGTAGTAAAGATTTATAATTAATTATAAGATTTACATAAATAAACTTATCCCATTGTTTCTCGCCTGCAAGTTATATGTGACATACATTTTATAAATCTGCCAAGGGGCTTAAGGGTAGGTTTTTAACCCTACCCTACAATGTGTATATATGTATACACATACTTTCACAATTTTGCAAACCATCATTACATTTATCCTGATTGTCTTTTTAAAATAATACCACTAAATTTATATTTCAATTCCACTACCCCCTTCACCCTTTATAAAGCTTAGGAATGATTTTGTGAACTAGCTTTCATAGCTGCTGACACAATTTTCCTCATTATTCATCAATATTTAAAAAAGTGACCCTCAAGTTTCACCTTTAGCAAAAAAAAGAAACAATTTACACATGGCCAGAACCAGTTAATATGGAAGGCGAGATTCAAACACTTAAAACTAAAAGTTTCCAATTAATGTCTTGCTTGAGTAACTGTAAGATGTAGATCCATGAGTTACTAAACCTTCTAATATAATTTTTATCTATATTTTCCATGGGCACATCATAGTCCTCAGGCTGCAGCATTTTTCATGGTAAACTCACTCACCATTAATCACAATTTCCAGATAAATTTCTATGTACTCTGCTGTAGTACAAATGGTAATGGTTTTTCACGTTTTATTTTCATATTCCATTTATAATTTAACCAATTGCCATACTTATTGAGTGCATAAACTTTAAGAGACACAATATATGTTCATAGTACATCAAAATACGAGAACTATTAGCAGAGGCTAACCGAACTGTATGACCCAGTGACAACCAAAGTTTCTGAGAAAAGTTATAGATATCTTGGGAGCATCAATCTGTTGTAGTTTATGCCATTGGTATAGGTGTATGCAATTTCACATGAATTGAAGAGAAAATAATTGAAGTTCTGCACAGAATCTAGGTGTTTCTGAAAACAATAATCTAAAATGCTCTATAAATAAAATATCTATCAGTTGTATGCTTTTCACATAATGTTACAATTTAGAAAGTTTGGGAGATTACTATCCTTAGATACATTTCTGTTTAGCCTATATTACAAATGAAAACACACAGCTATATTCACAGAAGAAATCATTGCCAAATTGTTACTTCATAAACAATCAATAAGTTGACTGAAATAACAAAAACCACATACACACAATTTACGGGTAGGAGGTTATCTATAACAATTAGAGCAATAAACAAATATATTCATGTGTGTTTTCTTTTATAAACAGTATACTACAGTACTACAGTTTATTTAATAGTATAAATAATTCACACCTAAACCAGGAATGCTGCATATACAACAGAATGGAGAAACCAAACTAGTAAAACAAACCATCTACATAATAAACTTTTACATGTCTGCACCATAAAAAAATCTGTAAGGTCTTAAGGGAGGTCACATAATGGTTAAATACTACGGCACAGCTTTATTTGGCAGCTGTTGTTACCAATTATGGGTATTGACAGTATTGTCAACAGGATTATCAAATGCTTAATTTTATTTACTGAATACTGGTTGTCACGTCTTAGACGCTCTCGAAGTAATCTTGAGTTGGTCTTATAACGCTAGGTGATGAGTTAGCTGGTAAGAAATGAAATAACGAAGTGGACTGTATATGTTCTTTGAGTTAATTGTTTATTGAAAATTGTCAGAAAATAATTGCATGGCGCGTGCAGTGTAGCGCGGCATAAATGCCTGAAAATAAGGTAGAATTAAATATTGAAATCCATAATCGTGAATAGAGGCCGAGATCGCCTAAGTATTAGCGCATGATGATCATGCTGAAATTTGAAATATTGAAATAATTACGTAGCCGCGGCTGGCGAACTGAAGGCAAGTTGCCCGTCCGGAGTCTTGCAAATAACTAACTAGATTTGACTGTTGCGAGCCTGCAATACAAGCCGGCAGCAGTTTAGCAGGGAGAAAATGACGTCACTGCACGCACCACAATGCAGGTATTCTAAGTACAAAGTTTAAACAAGTACAAAGTTTAACCATACTGCCCGCACAAAATCGGACGATTTTGCAGATTAAGTCATTGTGTTAATAGTGCATAATAATTGACATTACATGACACCAAAATTCAATAATACATAACAAATGATAATACAATAACAAAGACATAATAATTTACATGCATAACAATAGAGCAATGACACCAAAAGAAATTCAATAGAAATGCAACTGGTGCAAATAATCCTTCGACCACCTTTTCCATATAGAATGGGTGAATCTTTGGAGCAGCTGCCATCTACCCGGACGACCAATTTTGACTTTGGAATAGTCAGGTTCCGGGAGTGCAGTGAGTGGAGAACCAACCAGGAAGTGCGCTGCAGTTAAAGGTTCGGGATCCCTAGAGTCATTTGAGATGGCGAACAAGGGGCGTGAGTTAAGGCAAGACTCTATTTGAGTTAGGATAGTGTAATACTCCTCAAACGTAAGAATGGTTCCGCCGACGTGCTGCAAATGAAACTTGACGCTCTTGACTCCACTCTCCCACAGGCCGCCGAAATGAGGTGGTGACGGGGGAATAAAGGACCATTTGATGCCTTGGGCACTGGTAAAATCCTGGGTGGTCTGTTCAAATCCGTTAGATTGAAAAAGTTTGTATAAGTCGTGAAGTGTACTGGTAGCACGACGAAAATTTGTACCATTGTCGGAGATCAGGGATACCTCTACGAGCTATAAACCGTTTTAAGGCTGCTATGAAAGCGTCTGAGGTAAGATCTGAGACTAATTCACGGTGAATGGCCTTAGTGGCCATGCATATAAATAGAGCAATATAAGCCTTTGACGTTGATTTGGAACGCTGCCCGCCATGACGTATAAATACAGGACCGGCATAGTCGACTGCAGATTGAGAAAATGGCTTGGCAGGAGTAACTCGGGAAGAGGGCAATTGTCCTAATAATTGGCTTGAGCCCCTAGCACGGAATCGAAAGCAAGTGATACATTTGTGTATTACTGATCGTATGTATGATTTATCATTAATTATCCAGTATTTCTGCCGTAGAGAGTACTGAGCCAATTGTACCCCAGCGTGTAGTAGACGAAGATGCTCGCCTTCTATGATTAATTTACTGAGATGAGAATGCAGGTGGAGTATGATTTGGTGTTTGCTATCATAGGTAAGCTGGGAGTGCTGAAGGCGTCCGCCCACGCGTAATATCCCCGCCTTGTCCAGAAAGGGGTTAAGTGAAAGAAATTTACTATTATTAGGGATACAGCGTTGTGCCTCAAGTTCCTTGATTTCGATGCTAAAGTGCGATCGCTGGGACTGGCGAATAAAAACCAAAAGTGTACCATGTAACTCATGGGAAGTTAAAAAGGAAGTGTCTCTAACAGCTATGGGGAGCCTAGAGTTCCGAATGAATCAAAGGCAGTAAGAAAATACATGAAGGAGTTTTGAAAGCAAAGAGTAGTTTTCAAAATAACTAGACATAGATGAAGCAGCAACCAGTGAGGTTTGGACTTGCTTACGTTGTTCTTGCTCAAGATCGGGATGAGTGCAGGGTGAATGGGCATTGAAAGCACTGATGGGCCATGATGATGACTCATGGGACAACCAAGATGGACCATATCACCATTGTGGGTGACCGTGTAAAAACCGAGGGAGACAACCACGCGACAGAATGTCGGCAGGGTTGTCATGTGACGAGACATGATGCCAGGTACCCTTTGCAGTGACGCTGCTTGAACTTGAGTTCCAGTGATTGAAATCTGTGAACAGCTCCGGGAAAAGAATCGCCCAAATGAGAATTGTATGCCCTGCGAGGTAGGAACACCACAAATCTACCACTATTATTGCGGAAAGTGTTAGCGACAAAATGCCTTTCGCATTCTGAGTCCTCAACTGAGGGGGCACGAGCAGCAACGTCCTCTAAATGCCAGAAGTCTTTTAATTGCGATGAAATGGCATTATTATCTTCGCATGCTATAAATGACGAGACAGGTTTTGTCATGTCGGCATTAAAGGGCAGGTTACCCGCAAGGATTAATCCCAATTTCGTCTCCTGTATTATGGGAAAGTGTGGGCTGCGGATAAATTTGACAGGTTCAATCAATTGTAAGTAGTACTGGGCACCAAGTAATATGTCGATTTGCGAAGAAAAGTTCAGCTGCGGGTCAGCTAGGAATATGCCTTTTGGTATATTTAGGGATGAGATATCAAACGATTCCGCAGGAAGATTATTCGTAATGCTGGGAAGCACAGCGCAATGCACGTTCAAATTAAAATCCTTGTAACGAGAATGTACCCTTACCCTTGTACTAAAGTCAGCTTGACATAAGGAATTGTTTATACCAGTGATGGGTAATTGAGACTTAGTTAGTTTTAGACCCATGCGACGCGCGAAACTCATTGTACACAAGTTTGCTTGCGATTCTGAGTCTAATAAAATCCTTACTGGGTGCTTCCTACCGGCATGGTCAGTTGTCATGCAGACAGCGGTGGATAATAAAATAGATTTGTTTGTTTGCAGTTTCAGTGAAAATTGATTGTTGCCTCTACTCGAAGCATTATTGCCTGATATGTGGATCATTGTGTGATGGCGTTTAGCACATGTCCTACAAGCAAATTTGGAAGAACAGTGTGAGAGATCATGGCCTGGACATATACAATTTAAGCAAAGTTTATGCTTGATTAAAATGTTTTTTCGCTCAGAGGGAGATATAGCCACGAATTGTGGGCATTCAGAGAGTCGATGTTTACCTCGACACAGCTGATAAATGTTATTGCTGATATGAGTATGAAAGGTTGACCTAGTGAGATCAACGGGTTTAATAGTTTTGCGATAGGGAGTCTTATCGCTAACTTGTATTCTATTTACTGAATAGGCCGAGGCGCCAACGTTTTGCATTAATTGCCTTCTACCATTTAAAAATTTAATAAAATTGTTGAAATTAGGGAATCGCTCATCGGATAGGCTTTCCTTCCATAGTCGGCATGTCTTGTTATCGAGTTTTTGCGTTAAATATTGAACGAAAATGATTTCAAAGGTATTTACCGGTAAATTTAATGAATTTAAAGCATTTATATTTGCGGTGATTTCGTCAATAAATTTGGAAATGCCAACCATGGACTCTTGCTGAATGGACTTCATGCCCAAGACATTCCCTATATGATAGGCTGAGACAATCAATTTGCTATCATACCTGGCCTTCAATAGATCAATGGCTACCGCATAATTATCATGGGTTATTGGGAGAGATTTTATTACATTTAAAGCCTCGTCTCTTAGTGAAGAATGTAAATAGTGTAATTTCTGAATGTCCGATAGGTCAGTTCTGACGTGTACTAGTTCCAAAAACATATTATAATAATGCTGCCAATCAATAATGTTGCCTGAGAAGTAGGGCAATTTAATTGGCTCACTGTATAGGGGAGGTTCTAATTGGCGTAACTTCAGCTTGAATCAATTCACGTTCACCTCTTCTACTTGTTCTAATAAATGGTGTAGCTTGCACTCAATAGTACAGAGATCATCCTCTGTCTGAACCCTGTCACTGACCGATGTGAAATCGGAATCATCAGCCTCAATTTGGGTCTGAATTTCATCATACTTCGCAGACAATTCCATCAAGTGGCGGAGTTTAATTTTTAAGGCATGGTGAGCACTTATGTACGGATCGAAATTGTCAGCGAATGTATTTACACGGGATATAGAGGCCTTAATTGTGCCACGTTTTTTAATTGCCGCTTTCACATCAGCCATGACCGAAATGCAAACTGTGTTCGAAAACGATAGCTAAATATAGAGCAGGTGAACAATTGTTGTAATATGAATACTTTACTAAATCCTGATATGATGCGGGAGCCAGTGATCGGTATGCAACTTAATCTATTACTTATTATAATAGGTACTTATTTTCTTAAAAAAAAATAGTTATGGAAGTTATTGAAAATATGACTCATTCAAAGTGACAATATACATATAGCTTCATCACATTACTTAAGTTTCTGAATGCATTATTGTAAAGCTGTGTAAATGAAAATTTAGGTAAAAATACAAGTCTATGGCTACTTGACACTAATTTCTGTTTATGTAAAAATTATTAATGATCTTATATTAAATGCTATTAAATATGTGCTAAAATATTACTGACTTTGCTGTACATAAAAATTATAAATGAAAAATTATAAGAAATGCAAGTTCATAGTCACGTGGATTGTGAATCCCGGCGTGTTCAAGATGGCTCCGATCCTGTTGTTTCCTTGGTGATCCTGTTCGGCAGTCCTTAGATGTTGGCGGAACTCTTGTTTCTGCTGGTCAGGTGACGCTTGAAGCTGTAGCTCTCCGTTTAATTTTGAAGTTCTAGAATTTCGCTGCTGTACGACAAATGATGATGACTTGTAGTGTCTTGCTGTCTCAGAGATGATGCTCTGCAGAATCTTGTAATGTCAAGTATGAAGTATTTCGAAAACAGTGAAGGCATGCAACGGCCAGCAATCTTAAGTTTGAGAATATTTGGGCTTGAACCAAATGTTGTTTGGGCCCATTAAATGAAATATAAATGAGAATCTTAGTCCGAATCACGATCCGGATCCGGCCTTGGTGGACCAAAAATGTCACGTCTTAGACGCTCTCGAAGTAATCTTGAGTTGGTCTTATAATGCTAGGTGATGAGTTAGCTGGTAAGAAATGAAATAACGAAGTGGACTGTATATGTTCTTTGAGTTAATTGTTTATTGAAAATTGTTATAAAATAATTGCATGGCGCGTGCAGTGTAGCGCGGCATAAATGCCTGAAAATAAGGCAGAATTAAATATTGAAATCCATAATCGTGAATAGAGGCCGAGATCGCCTAAGTATTAGCGCATGATGATCATGCTGAAATTTTGAAATATTGAAATAATTATGTAGCCGCGGCTGGCGAACTGAAGGCAAGTTGCCCGTCCGGAGTCTTGCAAATAACTAACTAGATTTGACTGTTGCGAGCCTGCAATACAAGCCGGCAGCAGTTTAGCGGGGGAGAAAATGACGTCACTGCACGCACCGCAATGCAGGTATTCTAAGTACAAAGTTTAAACAAGTACAAAGTTTAACCACTGGTAACACTACAAATTATGCCTTACATTCACATGGTATGAATGTTAGAACTACAAAATAATACATGCACGTTTATGCGTAAAAATATTTACATGTTCTTTTTTTAATTCCATGGTATGAATAAAAAATTAACTCTTTCTTATATACAAAAATCAATGGGAACATAATTCTACTATTCCTTGTTTTGTCATTTTTTTCACTTTCCCATAGAGTGTTGTTTGTTATTCCCATTAGTTGATATTTCTTGACATTTTGTTGCTCTTAAACAGTGTAATTAGTCATTTGTTGCTTGCACTGCACTAAAATTATTATTATTATAACAAATACGCTATTCATAGAGCAATCTTGTTGGTAGAGAATTTATGTTTGGTAAAACATGTAGTCAAATTATGACTATATTTTATTCTCATTTCCTTGCATTATATTTTACAAATAGGCATTTAATGTTCTAATATGGTCTTAATTCCGATGAATGTATTTGAAAAAGATTAGGTTTTGTTCAGTATTTTATATTTATATGAATTGTAATATATTTTATTTTAAAGACTGTTTACGTTTAGTTTTGAGTTGTTCTGATGTTTGTTGTCCAAAAAAAAATTGCTAAAATAGTTGATCTACATTAGTCCCCATGAGCCATATCTTCACTGAAATATAGTTTTTTATCCAATATTTGTTTGCATATTTTCTTTGTCTACCTGTCTGTAATTACGTAGCACTATTTGCTGTTAACATATGTGCTGTGTTGTGGACATTTCACAATGTCATTATCATTCTACTGACTAGTCAACTTTGGTCTGAAACTTGATATAGAGTATCAGAAATTTGCAATAATTATCAGTATAGTGGTTAGGTAGACAGAAACTGCAAAATTCTAAACTTGTTGGTTGTTGTTGAATTATTGTTTGTTTTTATTTATTAAACTACAAGAATTCAAAAATAATGTGAATTTTATGTTTTCAAATCTTTGAATGGCTTACAGTAAAAAATTATCTGTAATTGAGACTACAATGTGGTGTCATTGTTTTAGGGTTTTCATTGGTATTTAATATAGCAAACACTGGCTATAATATTTTTAAATTTGTAATGATTAAAACAGAAGTAATTAAAAGTTTTCCACAGGTAAACTATTGTGAATCACTCAATCTAAACAATTATTTATTTTATGTCACAATAAACATAAAGATAAATGATCATGTGCTGAGTAATTCTGCAGCAGAAGTGCAGTCTATACATTCCATTGTAATAAAAGCTGTAGGGTATGGAAAAGCTATAGTTTTGATGTTTCAACCAGTGTATGAATACAGCACACAATATACAAAGATCTCAACAGCACATAATGGAAAGAAACAAAAACATGAGATATTTTTATAAATCATTCTGACATGCAGCAGCAGCGAATTCAGATGTTTGTACTGTTTAATTAATATTTACTGAATTATTTAATCCATGCTTGTTCAAAAATATAAACAAATACATATACTCCGTATATTAATTTCGTTGTACTGCACTGTTTACAGTTCAATAACATATATTAGGTACCTTCTCAGACCTTTACACTTTCAGAGGGGACTACTGTTGCCTTATAAATAATCACCATGCTCACATAGAACGCACGTACGCACTTGTGCACGCACGCACACACACACGCACACACACACACACACGCGCGCGTGCGCGCGCGCGCGATCGTGTATTATTCTTTTAATTATTATCATTATTTGAATTTTATTAATAAATGAATTACTTTTTATTTTAATTTTAATAATAGTAATTATTACTTATCATGTCTGAAATAATACACATCATTTGTTACAGCTGGTAACAAAGGGAGCTATGTGAGGGAGCAAGTGTGTGTGACAGACAGACAGAGGGGGGATTCACATTGACACATTTTATAATCTTAACAGTAAGCAAGTTTTGGTTACTATCATATGTCATACTCATAAATTTGCTACACTAAATCTTTCTCATGTCTCAGAGCACTGCCTATACATTGGCTGTCCCTGCCGTGCGTACGAATCTTGTGCATTTTAATGCCTTTAGCTTTCAATATTACTATATATAAATCCAGATTCAACATATATTATGGCTTATTGAGTGGCATAGTTCAATATTTTGTTGATTTCACTGAATTACTTGCTTATTACTAAAATAATATGACTTAAAATAACTTTTGAAATAAGGTTAAAGTTACAGTGTATTGTAAAAGAGTATAGAATGGCTTGGATATCTCTACAAAGATATTACTGAACTTCATTCTAAAGTATATCCGTAAATCACCAGTGATACAGCCTTATTCGTATATTTTTTCCAAAAAAAACTTCTTCTTACATCACAATTAGAATTTTGCAGGCTGAACAGAAAGTACAACACTTATGCTGAGACTAAATCAAATTTATATTATTTAAAATTAATTTTAATTAATTAATTAAAATTAATAAAAACTGTACATTATTGAATAGGTTTTAATGGTGTGTATCATTTAGGCACAAATGTAGGCCTAGATAAATCATACCGAACTTCAGGTACAACTACTTTACTACTTCAAAATTTTTTATAGGATTTGGTTACTCATTTTGTAATTTTTTACCTAACTAACCAAAAATGTCTAAAGGGCCATTAAAAAAATGAAAACAAAGTAATAAAAATATAATTTCTGTAACATTATGTGTTTTAATGAGTATGTAAGTAATATAACTCCACAACAGATGAAGCCTGTACATAAACTGAATGTTATAAGTTTCCTACGAGTCATTAATACGACCATCACCAAAAGTTTAGATCATAGCCGCCGTTCCAGGCGTGATTCATTCGTATGTTTTCATGTATAAGATTAGAAAATTCTGTACTGGAATTAGTATATTTTGTTAAAAGAAAACAATACCCATTGCATGATGAATGAAAATGTTTTAACAATTAAGATATCACAGTTTTCCAACAAAAATATTTTTAATAAATGACAAGATATTTTACTCCTGTCTCAATGTATATTGAACGTTGTCAAGAAATTCAGTGAAACAAGGGATTGTAATTTCTAAAAATTACCAGTAATATTTACCACTAATATGTTTTTACTTTTTATATAGTGTAATAGTAGAATACAGAAGTGGTTACTTACTGTACTTTAAGCTAAAAAACTTTGAGCTGTATAAATAACACATTCACTTTTATTTCAGACAACACACTATAAGCAAAATTACTGAATTGTGCACCTATATGCCTATATATAAAATGAGTTTTTGTTTTGGATTCATAATAATTGTTTTTTGCGTGTGACAGATATGTGTATAAACTTTACGTAAGGAATAATAATATTAATAATAATTTTAACAATACTCAATATATGTGTACGAATTATTTCCGTCTTACCCATATGCAGGTACTGATGACAATAGATTTTGTCAAAACATCAACTTTAATGTTTAAAATTGTGTGAAGCGAATGACCAAACCTTACAAAACCTTTAATCACTAACATGTTATAAAAAAATGTATTTCTTTTAAGTGACTTTTGGCCCACCTCGGATTTATAATAAAAACACCTGAGTTTTGTTTATAATTGATGCTATGGCCTATCTTTACAGGACATATTGCAAAGCCTTTTCTTTGGTACCTGTTATTTGTTCATATGCATACTGTGTTATGGCTAACTAAATTAAAATGTTTTTGTTTATTAAAGATCTATTATTTTTAAACTTTCAATTTATTTTCAGCACTGCACAAGCGACACATAAAAGTGACCACACCAAATGATGAATTACGATTCCTTTTCAACCATATGAAGTGATCTGATAAGCACATTCTGTTATATTTCTGGGGCACTCACAAACCTGGGTAAATATTTACCTGTGCTACACCATACGCCATATTAACTAAGTAGTTAGTGGGATCACCACTACATTTTGCCTTAACGTAATTCAATTGCCTACAACGCAAAGCATTACATTTCAGACTCGTGGGTGGCCGACTCATCAGTTTCCTACAGTATCCACCGCTGAGAGTGATTTTGGGTAGCCGGCTCACCGCACATGCTTTAGTCTACGGCGCCTTCGGCGCCTCCGAGGTTACTAATAATAAACTCGCGGTGGGCTCAATGCAAAGCTTTAAACCGCCGTTTGGGCTCAACGCAATTTTGAACATGTAAGAATCATGTAAATTTTGTTTTGGAAACGCATCAACATGATTTCCAGTCAAATTCGGCTCACCGTCTACACAGTCAATATGGCGATCATTCACTTTTGCATGCATCCTTATGGGAGTATTTATTTTATTTTTTTTCTTCATAAATAGCTTCGACCCCCGTTTAAAATTAATTTTCGCGTGTTTATATAACATAGAAGAATAAAAAAAAATATTTCACTTCAAGATTGTATGGTGGAGCACAGGTAAATATTAACCCAAACCTGCACTTACAAACTTGTTACTATATCGGTACTTCAGACATAGTAATGTGCTGTACCCAGAGTGAAAATGCATTAAAATAATAAGAGTTCTCATACATCTTACCTTTTTAACTGCACTACTGCCCACAATTTTGCTATTCACATCCATGCAGTTTTTCTCTTAGGACTAAGAAGTGCCATTAAGTAGTACCTAAATGTTTTGGATGTTTTAGTACCTAATATATAGTTGGATATAACATTAGTAAAAGTAAAAAATGAAATTCAACTGTAAGCCTTAAACATGACAAGAAATTCGGTAAATTCTGTACACACAAACACAAATACTTTAAAGAATACTCAATGATCTGATATTATTTGTATTTTCTCATTCAAGAAATTCGGTAAATTCTGTACAGACAAACACAAATACTTTAAGAATACTCAATGATTTGATATTATTTGTATTTTCTCATTTTATTACACTATGTTTCTGCTCCTTCCAGTTATCTAAGCTTCTATTATCCATAAAAATTATATCAAATTCTGTTCAACCTGAAATCTAACCTAACTTTTTACTGCTGAGCTGTGAACTAAAACATATTACTGATGTTTAAGGGCGACACTTTTTAACGTAGACAAAACGTACTAAGAGATTTAGATCGGATAAGTCACTGTGTGATAATAATGTTTCAACAATGGACGCTTACACCATAATATTAATGTTCTTCCTTGTAACATTTTGTCAACTTGGCTTTTACGAATTAAATATTTATATCAGGCATCCACATAATAGAGGACACAATTGAAATTAAGGTAATTACAACAAACATTAAATTAAATGTTATTATTTGTAACTAAATCCGGAAAAATAATTTTCATGCTTATATGCGTAAATTAATATTGAATATTTCTGTATGTACTGCCAATGAAGAAAATTAGGTTTAAGAGGAAATTTCACTTGTATAAAATAATTTTGGCAACATCACATAATTATAACCAATAAACACATCAAACCTTCAATGTAATTCATTACTAGCAAAAGTCACATAAATTTCTGAAAAACTGGTAGGTTATTAACTGCTGCCGACAGTTCATGAACAATTGGTTAATATAGCTTTAAACTTGCACCCTTGCTTCAATATATTTTGTTATGTATTATTACACATAACCAAACATACCATGTTGTGTGTATAGATTTTTCATCTATGTTTACAAACAACAGACATTTGAATGCCAATCTCATAAACTGTTTTTACGTAACTGTTATCAATGCTAAACTACTGTGTAACTTGTCAACTCGTTATTAAGTATAGTTATTACATCGTAATTTCCCTAATACCCTTTCCAATAACTTTTTACACGTACTTAATACTCACGCCTTAATCTAGTCCAATGTGTTACGTCCAAGTAAAAATTATATACGACTTGAAAACAATTAACTTCACTTGAAAACCTCAATTACTTACACCAGACAGTAACACATCTGCACTGAGAACTGAGATCAGCAGATGGGGGAGAAGTACGTTTGGTTCAATACGATTGGTCATAGATAATGTTGGTCCACTACTTGTGTGCTCATTGGTTAAAACCTTTCGACCTTGAGTCAGATGACACTCTTTATTCAACAGATTCGAAACGACCTTGCTTTTGAAACTGTTTCCCGAAAATTGGTAATGAACGGAATGAGATAATGATAGTCTGTGATAAAATAGTGTTATGTAGACTATTATAAGGAAATAAAATGAAAAGGTGGAGGGAAGCGTCATCATTAATTACTATAGCCGTGAAGTCACGAACTAATTTTCAAGAATACGATTTAAAAGATCGCAGCTGGCAGAAAAATCAGGATTGAATATAGCTGCGCTTAAAAAAGTTAGTGACAGTGCGGAAGGTCCAGATTCATGTTTTTCCAGGAGGTTCAATAAGTGGAGCCGATTCCTCGAGGGAATGGGAGCAAATATTAACAGCTTCGCTTGTAACATTGAATCACTTTCGTCCAGAATTTGCAGTGACAGTGTAGATCTACCAATATTTCGATACGAACCCGTCAGAAGCAATACCGAGATGGATATCGTTGAGAATCAGTGCCATCAGAGAGACATTTGAAGAATGTGGAATTTTAATATGTAAAAAGGAAAGTGACAATGATTTATATACCCGTCACCTACACATTGATGATAGTGATGCCTGGAGAAATAAAGTGTTCAATGATCCATACGAATTTATAAAACTATGTAGTTTTCATAATTGCTACCCAAATGTACAGTCTCTGTTTCTGTGGGGGAATTGGCTGACACCAGTTAACTTCAAAAAGAGGCATGACACAGTATTTTTTTTAACAGTATTGGGAGAAACAGTAGGCCTACCTATAACACCAGATCTTCATGAAATCTCCAGTGCTGAGGTAGGCCTAATGTGCTTATTGTATGCTGACTTTCGTTTTTTAAATTAATAGACGTGTTAAGTACTGTATCGTTTAATTAATTCTTTTAACGACTTTTGTTATGCATTATGGGTCTCACCACTGTATCTGTATCTGTTCATAGAGGTACTGTAAGGTTTCATGTCACTAAGATGTGTATTATTTTTGAAGAGACGTAAACTTTAACCTACGAGTAGTGCACATAATTAAGGAGCATAACAAACACGAAAAAAAAATAAAAGCATCTTGCACTGCAAAATTTCAACACTTTCAGGTTTAACGGAATGTTTTACAGTTAATAGTGTGTCTATTTTTAGAAAAGTGATATGTGGAGGATTAGTGTTAGTGAGTTAATAGAAGTATTAACAAATAATTTCGCTTGGATTTTTTTCTTGATTGGTTATTGAAATATTTTATCTTCAGTTTTAATAGTAATATATATTTTTTTTATTATCCGTCATCATATTTTTGTGTAATTGAAGTGTATTTAAATCAATGTATGATATTAGTTGCATCATAATGAAGTTAAAAAAATCTGCTAAATTAATGCTTACAAAAAAGTAAAACATAACTATTAGAGAATTTGTTGATAATTCTGGGAGATCACTTTTCCTGGATACAGTAATCACAGAGGCCTATAAAATTTAAAAACTACAAGATAACAATCTGAATGTTATTAATAAAATTACTGTACAACTTTTTACTGTACTAAAATAAAATGATTTCTGAATACATTAGGCATGATAAGTTTGATATTTCCCGTATTAACTGTGCTACATTGCTTTCCTGTGTCGTACTATTTTTCCTTCGCAACAGCTCTAGCTGTTGTCTAAAAGTGCATTCATTGGTTTGCTTATAGAATTCAGTGCATATGTGAAATTTATATATTATGTTGGGTAACCTTATGTTGATTATGGGTTTTATTAAATTATACGAAGACTGTTACATGCCGAATTTGTTGTAAATAATTGATATTAACCAATTTCAATGCTAATTATTCAGTTTTTCTAGAGTTACCTCTTTTGAAAAAGGGATGTGCACAGAAATATGTAAAAGGTTATTATATCTGTAGTTGATTCATTAAAAATTAATAGTTGAAAAAAAGGAAAAAACGAAGGTTAGGTAAGGTTGGTATAGCTAGGCCTAGTTGTAGAGATTTTTGAGGCTGCTTTTAATTAAATATAGTAAGAGATATGTGTATGTAATACTGAAATGTGTGGTTATTGTGGTGGTAACAAAGGGGAAGTACCAAAAGTTTGTAAACTGTTAAAATGAAACGGATATCTTTTGAATATAAGTTAAACATTTATGTTTGTTTAGATTGTAGTATAAGTATGTTATGTTATTATTTTGAAATACACTAAAAACTCGTTTATCCGAATTTGATGGGTAGGCCTAAACCGTAACTTCTGTTTAAATAATAATACATATGTAAGTACAGTAACTTTATTTAATAATAATAATTTAAAAGTTACAGTGAATATGACACAATAAACTATAAAACGGGACCACACTGTAAATTATAGTTTCTACAATACTGGAACAGTCCTATTGCTTGTTCGTACAGTAATTAATCATAGTTTTTTGGCTAAGCTTTGAAGCTCGTTTGCGGGCTGCCCAATCTCAAAATTGTTTCATTGTTAGAAGTTCTGTAGGGGAAGTTTCATCTTGTCGCTCCAAATATGAAAGGACAGAGAAATGCTTTTGTGTATTTTTAAAATTTACTAAAAATTGTTTCGGATAAACGAGTTTTTAGTGTAATGGTGTTCCTGAAATAGTGCTGATTCTGGCATATTCATTCCCTGTAGCACTAGGAACCAGATCTTGCCCATGTCTTGATTTGTTGAGGTACTGGATAAGCCAGTCTGAACCTGCATTGTCGTCTGAACCTGGAGTCAACAAGTATCATGACTTCACTATAATTTTTGCAAGTTTTCTTGGGTGCAGACAAACAGAGATGTATTGAGTTGGCCCTCAACTAATCAGAAGATACACCAAACCAACAAATAAATATAAAAGTAGTATCTCTAATAGATGGACTATCATTTGTCTGAGTGATGACATGAGATCTTGTCAATATTAACCCAGAGGCACTGCAACCACAGCTGCTGTAGAAACACCGGAAAAAACTTCGGTAATTGGACTATGGCCCTTCAGCCTAACGTTTAAAATTCTAACCAAAGTGATGTCAGTCAGAATTCGTGGTAAACAAATTCTGAACAGGTTAAAAATGGAGTGCTTTGACATAATGTTGCAGCAAACTATTAAAAATATTACGAAATTTATCAACAAATTGGTTCACTTTAAAAAAAAGTTTTCACAGTAGCATGAGGTTTGGTTAAATAATTAATAAATAATTAGTCATCTGGTTGATTATGATCTTTTGTCATCTTTTTTGATCACCTTTGCCATCTTCAAATCAGCATTACTGCTTCCATGTAAATCAACAAATGATAGCAATGCAGGATAATGCAGCAATGTGGGGCACAGTATCAAGTAGAAAATTAATATATAAAAATAGTGCATTTCATTTTCCAGATATATTGTGTATTTTGATAATTGATATTTTACTCGATGTTAAATGGCATTACTTCTGTTGATTGTAGTGGCGCAGTGCAGCAGAACTCCTGGATGCTTGTGATGCAGGTGAAATATACTTAGCACCTCCTCAGTACTATGAATTGTCTCGTTTGTGTAATGTTTTATCAGTGCAAGAGCTCAGAGAATTTTTAATAAAGAAAAATAAAACAATGTGTAAGCAGTGGATGCCAGTTCGAATTATTGCAAAAAATGGTGAAGTGTCTCTGCTTCCAGGTATCAGAATGATTCAAATATATTTACAGTATAGACCTGTGTGCTTGACTGATCAACATTTATATTGCTGCCTTCAGAGTAGTCTCAGTTGGAGATAACACAATTACACTTTTTTTTTAAGTCTTCAAAACATTTCTTAAATACTTTTTTTGATATAAGGGTGGGGTTGCTCAGCGAATTTTGTTTTACATTTTCAACAACTGAAAAGCATTGTACTTTCATGGTACTTTACGTTATTGGGAAGAAGTAAGATCAGATTGGGACATATCTGGCAGTTGTGGTGGTTATTATGATTTATTTGGTGGTTGCAGTGCAGTATCATTTCCTTTTTTTTTTGTACCTACAGTTCTTGAAGAAGCATGGCATGGATCCTGGTGTGTTATCAGCATACAGTTTTCATAAATTATCCTTTCATAAATCAGGCAGTTTTCTGTAAATAGCTAAATATAAGTAGCATAAAATGTTCATATAGTGAAAATTTCGTGATGAAAATGCATGATCTTAAAACGATTATCTTCGTTGGACTGTCACCAACCTTCAACTAATTCATAACAGCTATGAAGATTTGTACCTTTTGTAAACCATTTGTTCATGCATAGGAGGTTCCCCAGAAGCCTTCCATAATACAGTGAAACCCCTCACTTTGGACACACCTTTTGATTGAATACACCCCTTTTATATTGAATGAACCGTTTAATTCCCTATACTTTTACATGTTAAAAATCCTCTGTACATTGTACACCCCTCAACTCTGGACATTGGACAGCCCTTAAATGACAGTTTGAACAGGTTGAAAACTTTATTTTGTTTTCCTGTTTTGTAATGGTTTAGTGCAAGCAATTTTAACATTCAGTGGACAATAGAAGCAAAAGAGTGGTATTTTCCTTTGCTACCTGCTTAAGAAGGGTTGAGTAACAGGTGCAGTACACTAAACCATTACAGATGTTTTCAATGGTAATGTATTCAGATGTTTTCAATGAAGGGGTGGGGGAGTTAGAACTTTCCGTACAGTAAACTGTAAATTCCAAGCCCTTAATGAGTTTCTAGAACAGTAGATCACTCTACAGTTTAGTCGAGGACTGACACAGTGTTTGCTAGTTATTGTAGTGATTCTGTAGTTAAAGTTTTCTTCAATATGAGTAAACTCAAGTTTGTGGACTTAACGATTGAGAAGAAAAAAGTTCTTGACCGTCTGTCCAATGGAGAAAGCTGCAGGAAACTGGCTGAAGAGTATGGAATTTTGAAATCTACTGTATCTAACATAAACAGGGTGTCCACCCGTATGGAAAACCTGGGAAACCTGGAAATGTCAGGGAATTCGATAAATCACGGGAAAACCTGGAAATGTCAGTGAATTCAGAAAAAAATCTGGAAATTCGTTCTTCTGCCAGATAAAATGGACATATCGTATTTATCCGGGTAATAGAAGCACATTTTTTTTCAGTTTTCATAACATTAATCTAGGGCATGTCTTTTATGCCAGGAAAAATTTGTAAAGAAAACTTAATAAACATTAAAAAAAAACAAGTGCGATCTCGAATGGGAAGTAACCGATAGCATCAATAGCTATATGGATAGCCTATAGCAAGCAGTAGCGACTACAATCGATCGATCGAATTTTTAATGTTTTGATCTGCTTACTATTGAATATTCTGTGTTGTTGGGGAATGGCAAGCTTGATCAATTATATTGCGTTCACAGTTTTTCTAATCGCTTAAATGCGATACATGGCTTCCACCACAAAATATGTGCATAGACAAAACTCCACAACCCAACGGATGACTGTGTTTGTTCACTGTGTAATGACGTGTGCGATAGTTACTACCTCGTAAAATGTAAAAACAGACAAAAAGCACTGACTGAATACAGCAAAGTGTGAAATTCACTAAAACTTAATACTCATTCGAGTGCTTATTATTATTATTAAATGCGCTGACATAGGCAAGCCTTGTGTAAATGTGTAGTGCATCGTGACACCGTTCAGGCCGCGGGATGTTGAGTTTCTAACCTATCTTTCGTGTGAAGGGTGCGGAAGTTTTGAGGCACGACTAGAAGCTTGTAATATCACGCATGCGTAATTCTGTGAATACAGAACAAGATTTAAAATAAAGTGACATCACATTGTAAGATGAAAGTTGTTTGTTGGTTTGGAGATTTTGAGTTTGTGAAGTATGTTTGTGTGTGTATCAACAGTATAGTTCGTGAAAGACAAGTGGCAAGAATGTGACTCTGAGATCAGCCATAACCTCCTTCCTATGCCAGTCATTAGCTGCGAATAATTTATTTCTTTTATTCTTAATAATAATGTATTCTTGTTTTAGTGTCGGATGTTGTTAGGAAGTGCATACAATATCTTTGAAGTTTTTGTGAATTTGTTTTCACTTGTGATTTTCTGAGTACGGTATTACATTTTACGAGGGCTATGTGCCGCTGTTGTATTGCATCAGCTGTTCTTGAAGCAGTAGAGAGCTGGTAACATAGGTCAGGCAACGCTCACATGTTTTGCGAACTGTCAATTTAGAAGTAAAGCCGTGCAGAGTATAGGACTATTTAAAGATTTTTACAATATCCTTATGTTACTTCTTTTTTCAGCTAACAATGTCTTCATCAAAGCCAAGGAAAATTTCGTTTAATGAAAGGTGGCTGCTTGATGATACTTTCAGAACATGGTTGAAACCCATGCCTCAGGACAAATTTTCAGCATATTGCATAATATGTTGTAACGTGTCAAAATTTGGGTAAATTTATTTTTTACAGTATGGGGCAATTGCATTTTTCTTTATTTCATTTTTTGCGGGATTTTATAAAATTATTGTGCAAACATTAACTCTATTGGAACAGAACACATGGCAAGTAGAACAGTTGAAACAAAGACGAGGCACAATGTCTATTGTGTAACACGGCAAGGAATTCGTACCACCCGCAAATTCTCAGAAATGTGCATAAGTGTAATCGCGCGCCCACGAACTGTACAATCACGCGCTCGAGGGACGCCGCCAGCCTGAAAAACAAGATGGCTTGGGCGAATTAAATTCAGCAATGTGCGTTTGAGCGGCAGGAAATAATGTCTAAGTCCGGCCCCTCCTGTGACGTTAGCCAGTGCCTAGTTGAAATCGTCTGCTATCGTCACTCCAACAACTACATGCATAGCAGAGGACGAAACTGTGACGAACAAATAACAGGCATCGGTTTCCTCAACGACGACGAAAATCAGGTGGCAGAAAACGGCAGCTTGCTACCGCCCAAAAACACAGTCTACATATGGCCGCGGCGGCGGCCGGACGCTAGCCAAGATTACTAAAAAACTTTAAGTTTTATCGGAAAAAGATCAATCGGTGTGAATAAGTGGAGTGACATTATGAATGATAATAAGTGAAGTGACATAGGAAAATTAAAAGTGTTCGTGACGGACAAATATTCAGATGCATCTATCCATCAGCACGTGGCGAACGGAACTCCAAGCGTTACGTAACCCACCATGGTTATTCAATTTTAATTATTATTATTCACGAACTATTATTCATTTGCAATCACAAATTTAAGACTCGAGCAAAAAATAAGGGGAATATATATTATACTAAGTTAGACTAAGTTATTTCGTCAGTACCACTTTCTCATTTCTGTGTTGCAAAAATTCGTCTAACGGACCGGAATCTTTCTGAATTATTAATTGGGTGGGGTCAGATTGCAAAATTGTCCTTTTTTATTTAAGGTGGAGTGTAAAGGTTTTCGATATTTTATCCTATATAAAAAAATAATCGTGGCGACCTTGGTCTTCTGGTAAAATTCAAATAACAGGTAAGTGTTGTGATTGCGTACAGGTAAGTCCTGGTAGTGTACTTTATTTAATTTAATATATTTTCGGCCTACTTTTTTATTGTTACAAATTTTTCAATAAAAATCAACAGTGTTGTATAAAACCAAGACTTATCTGGGACGATGGAGGTTAAACTGTAAAACCACTAAAAGACAGTTATAAACATTTTGTTTTATGGTTCTGACATGGCAAATTTGGACAATGAAGTGCGAAAAAACTGAACAGTTAATAACAAGAGTTTGTAAATAAAAATATAGTGAATTTATTTGTGTGCATTGTGGAATGTTAAGTAAATAATGTGTGTACGTAAGATGATTGTTGTAATAATAATATTGAAATATTTGCAAGTTAAATAAATAGCAGAATTAATTTTGAAAACAGTAATTGACTAATAATAGTTGTTATGATGGTAATGAAATTTGTGTTGTTAATAATTAAATTAATTAAAACGATTTGATAGGTTTTAAATATTTTGATTGATTATTTAAATGTTATATAATTAAATTTTCTGAGAAATTCAAATTATTTTACGAGATTTGGAATTTGATAATAGATGGCTAAATTGTTTGATGTAAACTAATATTTTGTGAAATGTTTCAGAGGTGAGGTGAAAGTAATGTGGTATGGTGAATATGTTTTGTATATATCATGTTAAATGGACTGTAAGTATAGAACTTTTACAATATGAATCATGTATAACAAAAATGTTTACAGATGTAACTAAGATTTTAATTCAAGAGTGAGATTATTTGAAATAATTGTGTTCAATAAAAAAGATAATTAAAAAATTGTAATAATAATTGAATGATGATATAGGATAATTATTAATAATAAATTTAAAAATTTTGTGCGTGGATCAGGGGGTGGCTCAGAGGAGCCACGAATTTAAATTTTACAACATAAAAAATTTTGCTAATTCAAATTTTGATCCAATAAAATTGCTTGTGCTCTGTCAAATAACTAGCTGCTCAGACATTCAATATAAGGTGTTCATTGCATGCTTTTAAATGTATTATTTTATTGTTGTACGTTAGATATAGGTATTGATAACAATATGTGTTTTCATTATGTGTGTATTTTGAACCTAAGTAGATAATTAAACTGACTGGCAGGCAGTTAACATAATAGAAGTGAGTATTGATAAACATATATATTTCATATAATTTGTTCAATTTTGAGATGTGTTTTCATCGTGTTAGTAGATCAGCTGATCAGCAATAACAGGTCACTGGTAAAATGGTTTATAAATGTTCCAAGTAATTAGTGTTTAATGTAATGTCTCAATGGATTACAGATGCTATTTTAAAGTAATGAGAACAGTAATTTAATAAAGTGAGAAGTAAAGTAACAATTTGTGAGAGATAATAAGAGATAGTTTTTTGGGTGACGAATATTTAATGGGACATGTAGATCTGTCCAAGTTGAAGTCAAAGTTGAAGTTGAAATAGTAGAGATGAAAATAATGTAATGTTGTTTTGAATTAATATATATTATAGAATTTTGAGAAGTATTGATGTTGACACAGTAGTAATGGAGAATAATGGTAGAGTTTTGAGTGATATATTGATGTTTATAATTAATGATGTTATTTTGTTGTAGTTGTAGTAAGGTAATGAGATTGAGATTTTGGGGATGGCAATTTTGTAGTAGGGGGTAGTGTAATGTGGGAGTCCGCAACATAATGATAAGTTGGGACGGGATTGGAATCGATTTTAGTGCAAAGGGGCCGCCTTAGGTAGAATCCAGGGGCCAGATAAGGGAATTGAGTTTGGGGGGGGGAAACACGTATCCTATGTACAAAGGGTTAGAGAGTATTTTTTTTTATATATCGAGAGAAGGTGGCGATTTGAGTTTAAGGATAAGTTGGGTTTAGAGTGCTAGGTAGAGATTTTAATAGAGATGGGTGTCATGGGAGTTGAAGTTGTTAGTGGTTAGAGTCATAGGGGAGAAAGATAATATATGTATAAAGATCAAGTAGTAAATTAAAGGAGATGGACATTTACATCACCCACAGTAAGGTAGAATCAGATTGTTAAGCAAAGAGAGAGATTTATAATAAAAATATGAAATTTTCAATTTACAACCAGTGACAGAATTTTGATAGAATTGGAAAATAATGTAAAATTAAGAATTGTTTATTTTGAATAATTTAAATGTCAATTTGCTTATTATTTATAATAATATTTTGTTATTTTAAGTGTTTTATTTTATTATGTTTTGTGTTTCAAGTTAGCTTATTCCAGATGTTAAATGTATTTTCAGAAAGTATACATAACGTATGTACGTCAAGGTTGTGGACTTGACCTAGTTTCGATCAGCTGGTGAGGTCATATACCAACTAAGCTTGTTTCATATGGAAGTCAATTCAACTTGTGTTTTTTAATTAATTTAACAAGTTTTAAATAATTTCTACATGTAAAGGAAACCTTTTAATGAACTTAAATTTTTTTTTAATTTTAAAATTTTTTGTAAATATTTTTTTTGGAAATTTTTTTGAAAAAAAAAATGTGATTTTGCGCCTGCCAGTTAATGAATATTTTGAGTATTGATTATTTGATTGTTTGTGTATTAACCATGTTTATGATTATTGATATATATTGTATTGCCTTGTACTGTTAGACTATAAGTGATTACATGTTAGGTTAAGGATATGTTTAATTAGGAGAAATGTTTAAATTAACTCATTTTAAATAAAACAGAAAATAAGGAAGAGAATTTTTTAATATAATATTTTATTTTGAATTCTGAATTTTTTTTTATGAAATAGTAAATTTTAGAGAATTTTTCAATGTATAAGATGTAATGTGAGTGTGTGTGAGCCCAGTATCTGCCAAAGGCAGCCCAGCTTGCAAAAAAGGGGAAACATATCGGTGGAGGATCTGGCATAATCTAAGCCAGGGATTGAGGATTTTGGGGGGTAGCATGTCAGATGGTGAGGTGTGCTGTGGTACTTGTCTGTTCGATTTTTCGGTGTTGGGATCTCTTACGGAGAAGTCCAGTGATCTCGTTCAGATGGGTCCATAGTCGCTGAGCCAGGGGGGTCGTGTACCCATGAGGAGTAAGATCAAGAGGGGGTTGTTGGCACCAGTTCCTCACCGGTCCTCTTCGGGGTTATCAATGAGATTTCTTCTGTTTTGGACAGCAGAATTCTCATTGAGGGGGTATTGTAACGTGTAAAAATTTGGGTAAATTTATTTTTTACAGTATGGGGCAATTGCATTTTTCTTTATTTCATTTTTTGCGGGATTTTATAAAATTATTGTGCAAACATTAACTCTATTGGAACAGAACACATGGCAAGTAGAACAGTTGAAACAAAGACGAGGCGCAATGTCTATTGTGTAACACGGCAAGGAATTCGTACCACCCGCAAATTCTCAGAAATGTGCATAAGTGTAATCGCGCGCCCACGAACTGTACAATCACGCGCTCGAGGGACGCCGCCAGCCTGAAAAACAAGATGGCTTGGGCGAATTAAATTCAGCAATGTGCGTTTGAGCGGCAGGAAATAATGTCTAAGTCCGGCCCCTCCTGTGACGTTAGCCAGTGCCTAGTTGAAATCGTCTGCTATCGTCACTCCAACAACTACATGCATAGCAGAGGACGAAACTGTGACGAACAAATAACAGGCATCGGTTTCCTCAACGACGACGAAAATCAGGTGGCAGTAAACGGCAGCTTGCTACCGCCCAAAAACACAGTCTACATATGGCCGCGGCGGCGGCCGGACGCTAGCCAAGATTACTAAAAAACTTTAAGTTTTATCGGAAAAAGATCAATCGGTGTGAATAAGTGGAGTGACATTATGAATGATAATAAGTGAAGTGACATAGGAAAATTAAAAGTGTTCGTGACGGACAAATATTCAGATGCATCTATCCATCAGCACGTGGCGAACGGAACTCCAAGCGTTACGTAACCCACCATGGTTATTCAATTTTAATTATTATTATTCACGAACTATTATTCATTTTCAATCACAAATTTAAGACTCGAGCAAAAAATAAGGGGAATATATATTATACTGTGTGAATGAGTGGATGGCAGAATGGGCTGCTTTATAATGAATATTTAAATACAATACTTAATGCATTAATATTTCAATGTAAACATAATACCTAAATGTATAATTCACATTTGGTCGTAGGGTTCTTGTCAAAATATTTAAACTAATTTTCAAGTAATTAAAATTATTTAATTTCCAGAAAAAAATGTGTTAGACTAAGTTATTTCGTCAGTACCACTTTCTCATTTCTGTGTTGCAAAAATTCGTCTAACGGACCGGAATCTTTCTGAATTATTAATTGGGTGGGGTCAGATTGCAAAATTGTCCTTTTTTATTTAAGGTGGAGTGTAAAGGTTTTCGATATTTTATCCTATATAAAAAATAATCGTGGCGACCTTGGTCTTCTGGTAAAATTCAAATAACAGGTAAGTGTTGTGATTGCGTACAGGTAAGTCCTGGTAGTGTACTTTATTTAATTTAATATATTTTCGGCCTACTTTTTTTTTGTTACAATGTAAGACTATCATTTTCTCTTAGCAACATGGGAAAGCAGGCATTAAAAAGTCACATGGGAGGAAAGAAGCATGCCAGTAGTGTCAAGTTCAGCCAGTTCTCGTCATCCCTTTCAAGTTATTTTAAAAAAGAACAAACGTATTTCCTTTGAAATATTGTGCTATAAGACGGCTTGAAAATTCGAAAGTCATTGAACGTGCTATAGATGTCCTACCTAATGTTGACAAATATGTGGAAGGAGCAAAAAGAGACAAGAAAATCCCAAACTGTAACAGCTTCAAAATAGTATCAACTTCACTTGTTGGTAACCCTTAACGCCAAGTTGTCATTTTTATTATCACTTGTTGGCGATTTGGAACCATTCCTAAAACAGTTTCAGACAAATCTTCCATTTGCACCCCTCCTGTATGAATCCCTCATAGCAACAATGAAAAATGTAATGACAAGGTTTGTTAAGTCTGAGTCATTGCAGTCTTCAGGGAACGTCCTCAAAATTAATTTAGACAGTAAAGAAAATCTTCTGCCTGCATCTAAAGTTGACATAGGTTATGCTGCTAGAGCAGCACTTCGTGGCACTCCTGGATTAAATGATAGAGATGTATTAGTGTTTTGCACAGATTGTCTAAGAGGAATGGTAGCTTTGTGCAAGAAGTTATTGGAACGGTCACCTCTGGCATATAAACTGACTAAAGGAATTTCTTGTTTCGATCCAAGTGTAGCCAAGCAACCACTACCTCTAAGCAGCAAACGGCTAACCATAGCTTTAAATGCCTTTGTTGAAAACAAATGGATCTCGGGTAATGAAGCCGATCATATACAAAGGGAGTTCACTTCTGTTTGTGGGAATGATACTTTCAAAGAAGTAGTGAATTCCTTGTCTTCAAAAGATGAGAGGTTAGATCACTTTTGGCTCCGCACTGTTTTGCCAACAGTAAATTTCAAAACAGAAAAGTTGGCTTCATTTCTGAAAATGATACTAATATTGTTTCATGGAAATGCTTCACTTGAACGTGGTTTTTCTGTAAATAAAGAAATTATAGTAGAGAACATGCTACAAGAATCCCTTGTAGCACAAATAAGAATATATGATGCTATTTCAAACCTCGGTGGAGTTGAAAAGGTCTTCATTAATAAGAACATGCTCCATGCTGCAAGGAATGCTCATGCTTTGTATGTTCAAAATCTAAAGGAGAAACGTGAAGCATCGAAAGTTGAAGATTCTTTGCAAAAAAAGATGAGAAAGGCCGCTTTGTTGCTGAAAGAATTAGAAGAAAAGAAGAGGAGGGTGATGGCAGAAGCTCGACAGTCTTTGGTGGCTATAGATGAAGAAATTTCTTCACTGAAGCAGTAATGGTAATCAATTTTTTTATCTTAAAGTGAATTTAATTAGACTAAATTCAACTTCATGTGTTGAAATTTAATATGCACATTAATTGCTCATTTATTTTTTGGATGTCAAGTTTTCAAAATGTATTTCAATATTACTGTCATAGCTGGAAACTTCATTTCTAATTTTATTTTTAGTCATTGTGCGTCAGGGAAAAAATGATTTTTGTGTCTGGAAAACAGGGAAATGTCAGGGAATTTTAAAATCTGAATTGGGTGGACACCCTGATAAATAACAGAACTGCCATTATAAACGCCTGGGAAAAAAATTGTAGTGTCCTAACAAAAAGAGTTCGTCGAAGTCCTCATGATGAACTTAATGATAAAGTGTTTGAATTTTTTCGCTGCTGTCGAATTAAGAATATTCTTGTCAGCGGTACTCTACTTCAGAAAAAGGCAAGGAAAATTGCTTCCGAGTTAAAAATAGAGTCGTTCGTAGCCAGCAATGGATGGTTAGATTGTTTTAGGAAGCGGAATAACATAACATTTACAATTCTTTGTGGTGAATCAGCTGGTGCTGACCTTCAAGTGGCAGAAGACTGGAAGAGAAAACTCCCCGACATTGTCTCCAAATATGCAGAAGAAGATGTCTTCAATGCTGATGAGACTGGATTTTATTATAGACAGCTGCCAACTTGTTCATTAATTGAAAAAGGTGGCTCGTGTAAAGGTGGAAAGAAATCCAAAGAAAGGATTACTGTCTTGTTTTGTTGTAGTGCACGAGGGGAAAAGCTAAAACCCCTTGTCATTGGAAATGCTGCCTGTCCAAGAGCATTTAAAAACAATAATGTTAAGACAGACAGTCTTCCTGTATTTTGGCGTCACAACAGAAAAGCTTGGATGACAGGTGATATTTTCGGTGACTGATTAAGAGAAATCAATCTAAAATGAACAAGGCTAAGCGTAAAATACTGTTGTTCGTCGATAATGCTACAAGCCACGTGGACCTAAATCTATCAGATGTCAGTAAAATTTATGCCTCCCAACTTAACTAGTGAAGTGCAACCACTAGACAAAGGGATAATTCAAGCTATAAAATTACTGTACAGGAAACAGTTAATGCGGGCCCTCATCAACACAGCAGATAAGTGTAACAATGCAATCGAATTTACACGGAGTGTGACGGTCCTCGACGCAATTTGCTGGATCCATGGTGCTTGGATGGACCTGTCTAAAGAAAAAATTGTGAAATGTTTCCATCATGCAGGATTTGTGCCCCAATCAACTGAAGAGGAAGAACCATCTCACATAGATAACATCTCGTTAACTGAGGAATTGAGATGTCTCCCTGAAGTCCTTCGCAGTGAATTGTCAGAGGTTAGTGTTTTTAGTGATTTCGATAATGTGTTGGAAGTCCACGATGATGTTCCTGGAACAATTGATGGAGTGTTACAAAAAGTGATTTCTTCAGAAGAAAGATTGTCTTCAGAAGAAGAAGAGGAAACAGTTGCTGTCCCCAAGGAGCCACCTACTCATCAAAAAGCTGTGCAGTGTATTAATGAGTTGGAACGTTATGTGTTTGTGTCGTATAACCAACCAGAAATGAATGAAACTCTATTTGGATTACGTCGGAAAATTGAATCAGAATGGACATGTTCAAAAATCGAAAAATCAAAACAAAGTCTTGTGACTGATTTTTTTACTAAGCAGTAAAGGGTGAGTACTGTACAGTGTACTTTGTAAGAAATACATTTTTTATACAGTGTCATGGAAATTATAGTCATGTACAATATGCAAAATAAAACATAGGACAATACTGTAGTGTTTTTTTACAATTTTAGTAGGCATGAAATTCAGTGTACTGTACTGTATATAAATTCAAAGAACCACTGTTTTTATTATGTATATACAGTATACAGTACACACTAGCTCAAAGTTTTTCCTTTCCTGCACTGTTAGTGTACTTTTGAAATACACCCACCCTGTAGATTGGACACCCCACTACATTGGACACATTTTTAACGAACCGTAGGTGTCCAACTTAGAGGGGTTTCACTGTACTTTCACACAGTAGACCAGTTTATCTCATTCTTTAGACAAAATATAAATCCGTGATCTTCAATCTTGCATTGTAGAATGTCAAAAAGAATTAAAACACATTATTAGTTACATTTATATTGTGGGAAACTCAAAAATTTCAGAATTTTTTTAGTGGACCTTGTGTGTTTTGTACAATATATAAATTGTGTACATATGTCATTAATTGTGTCATTATTTTCACAATTAATTGCCATAAGTCTGTAGACCTTACTTAATAAAGAAGAACGTTAAGAATCCTTATTAAAAAAAGTGAATAAACTAGACTGTAATGTATTAATTGGTTTTATGCAAACAAAATGTTGAACATAAGTATTAAAATATGGTTATTCATATATAATTCTTATTAAAAAATAAAGTGATGTTGTTTCTTATTTTTAAATTGGTAGCAATTTAAAATAATATTTAGACCCAAGGTCCTGCAAGATCTTTTTTTTTTTTAATAAATTGTTTCAATATTAACAGAACTTAAAGTTGCGCACCACTATAGAAAAATTATTCCGATTAGCGCTTTCAAGTTTCTCAGCTCATCGTCTGATCGGAATTGACAAGAAGAGTTTAAAACCAACCCCTAACACCCCCTAGCCACACACAACAAGCTATAATTCAAATGTCCCTTCCCAACCTCCGAGCCCTGTCACCCCCGTCTGTACAGTTACATATTTTTCTAGCACATTCCTTGTGTTTATGTGTTGTATGTGTGTACATTCTTTTTAAAACCTACCATTGTACTGCCTTTCTCATTCACACTTGTGGGCGAGGTCACTCACCCTTATTTCAAAAACATCCATATAGTCCTATGCAATTTAATTCTTAATGTTATCTATCCATCCTCTTTAATTTCTTTTATATATCTCCTGTTATCTATCTTTTACTTTGTAATTATATTATAAAATATTTCTTCATTATCAAATTTAGTTTTAGTATTCATTAAATTGTCGAACCCTTTTTCTCTTTCTTTCAATATTTCTAACTCCTCCCTAAGCTTCATTTTAACTGTGTTATTTACTACTTTTAAAATGTCATAGTCTTCCAAAGGATTCACAAACTTATGGTTCTCTTCTATTAAATGTCTTGCATATAACGAATTCATTGTTCTATTACCTTCTCCACATTTGTGGTCAGACAACCTGCATACGAATTTCCGTCCTGTCTCACCTAGGTACACTTTGTTACAGTCTTTACATTTTAATTTATAAATTCCGCTTCTCTGTAATACTGGGATTTTTTTCTATATTTTTATTCCTTATCTTATCACATACCGTTTCACATTTTTTAATAGCTATATCTACTCCGTATTTATTAAAACATTTTATAATTTTCCTAGTATGTGACTATGTCAATAACCCTGCATAATTCTTTTGTTCTGGTTCTATTTTAGCTTTTTGTATGTTAATACTTTTCATAACTTTATCCACTATGTTGGTGTTATAGTTATTATTCCTTACAATTCCCTTTATCGTTTTTAACTCCCTATCTTCTCCCTCCCTTTCTGTCTCTTTTAAACACTTCTGAGCTCTATAACAAAATGAATTGATTGCCGCCATTTTATATCTATAAGGGCGCCGACTCTCTTGGTGTAATTATATCAGAATCCAATTCTTTCCTAAATATCCCAAACTGTAGTTTTTCATTATTTTTAATTTCTATGTTTAAATCTAAGTAATTTATTTCTTACCTCCTATCTCTTCTTTAAACTGTAGTTTTTATCCTTATTATTTATAAATAGTCGAGATTTTAGGTTTCAGAATCAGTGATGAATTATAACATTAATTAAAGGTCAAAGTTGTACCTCAAAAATTGTTTTTCATGTTTTTTGTTGCTGTCACCGTCAGCTTTTGTAGCATATGTTTTCCCTGAAAAATTGTGAATTTGATGTGGCATTGTAACGGAATTAGTTTTATATAATATTTATTTAAATCTAAATTTCTATTTATGTTCGAAATATTAAAGGTTGTAGTGGTTGAAAATTGAAAGTTACTAATTTTATAAAGTAATTAAAATGTAGCATTAGATGTTATTAAAAGTGTGTTTACAATTGCAAAATTATAAGTGTCTGAAAAGAACTCTTTTAGATAAAAAATAAGATAATTGCATTAATATTATTTGAACAATAACGTTGCTTAAATTTAAAAATAAAGTGTACTAGCTGGTCGCTTGATGATGGTGACCGTCGTGCTGATACTAGCAGCGAAACTCCTCCTCCAGGTTGATAGTCGTCTAAGTACGTAAAGTCTAGTAACGTCTGGACAATAGAATTAATAAAATACACTTCCACGTACCTGTTAGTGTTTTCTGGAAGTTCAGAAGTTCAATAAATCAATAAGCTGCCAAGACGGTTTACAAAACCAACTCACTTTATCTACAAGGTTAGGTTACCTTGTTTAATAATGGGCGCCACACAGGTTTATTTCGGGAAAATCCCGTGGAAAACCCATTAATAGAATCAAATAATAATTTTAAAAAATTGAAATCGTGTTTATTGCCCTTGTGGCAATGCAATTCAACAATATTTAATTGCAACTAAAAGTTGTTTTGATTCTTCTGAATGAATTATTTATCTGTTTTTTAGAAATAAATTAAGTCAAGTTATGCTGCTACTAATTGGGTTTTATTTGTACCCTTGATAGTGAATTCAAACAAATATAATTAAAAGAATACATTGATGTACAATTGCAAATATTTTGTTACATACCCTATATGACTGGCTCAGAGCATAAACAATAATTCTGGTTAAGTCCAGATACTCTTTAATTTAAACATTAATATTATTTATATCTCAGGCGTAAGTTCTTTGAAACACAAAAAAGAATGCTCATGCCTACACAATAGCTAATTATTTTATAATATAATATCGACTAGTAATGCCTTTCAGTTTACTAATATAAAATCGAACCTATTTTATAGGTTAGGCGTTCGTCACGCTTGATTAATTATTCACAAAGTTATATGGTGAGATCACTTATGACTAACATCCAACTTAAATAGGATTGACAAATCCATTAAATAAATTCAGACATGGTGTAATACAGAAAATGTTTCAGTGTTATGCGTCAGTACAGATTTGTTTACCAAAACATATAGGTTATTGCACTCAGTGTAATGGAATAAATTGTCACACAGTTACCTTTGTGTTTTTAATCTTTCGATTAAAATTCAATTAAACACATCAATGGTCGGATTGTAATGACCATTGTTATTCACTACACACGCACTTGAACAGAGAATATTGGTCCGCTTCTGACTAAAAAGGACCTTATATGATACTATTTAATTATTTCTTCTGTTCGTTATTTTCCCGCACTAAATAAAATAATACTGCACTTCGATGCACTGATTCTATGTAGAGTATCTTGTAGTTACTTTTTGTTGTTGCCGAAATGATTCCATAGATGCACTATTACAATGAAGCTATCAGTTAGTAGAAATTTTGATGAGACGAGCGTACCTGCCGCTCCGGATGAACGTTAAAAGTGTCTAACGGTAATTAGCCGCTCTTCTTTATATACCCTATGTTTGGATCGGTCTTAGGCGATTGTTTTACTTATTAAGCTATTTTCTGATTGGCTTAGCCAGGCGTTACGAAAGTGACGTATTGTCTTTCCAACTGTCACTAACGGTTTTTTAACCGACTTTCGCCAGAATGATTGACAGCCGTCATTGTTGTTAGTGTTGATAAACAGATTTCTTATTTATTATGTACAAATGATGCTAACGCCTGTCACGCACTTATTATAGTTGCGATCGGGGTCGTATCACTATCAAATTAAAGGATATTTTTTGCTCTTCAATTTGATATAGTTTGACACTGGTTTATTTACACTTTCACTGACATTTTTTAATAAACAATGTTCAGGTATATGGCTTCGCGCTGTTGTCTGCTAATCAAAGCCGGCGATTACTCTCTCTTATCAATATTGTTTGTGTTCCACATCGCGTTTTTTCACTTAAACGTCTATGTTAGAACACTATTATATCCGTCCTGATATTTATTTACTGAATATTATGATTAAACCTTAACTTATACATTGCTATGAACTATACTTACTCACTATGACATTTTGTTTCACATTATTTTGCTCCATGCTATTAATTAACAATTGAACTATTAATTGTATAACATATTAATAATGCTTATCGCTAAGTCTGGCACAAAGATTGTTCAGTGTATGTGATTTACACTCATAGTACTTTCTACTAATCACCTTACTGATGATTGTTTGTTTTAGGCATTGCCGAGGCATACCGTTTGTATCGGATTTATGCCTTTATAACGTTTATTAGTTTACATTTCGGTACCTTGATGAGGTAGCTTATTTATATAAGGTTCCCTCTTACAAACATTTTTACTTGTCATAAGCACATTTGAGACTGTAATACAGCTTCAATCTCATATTGTGGCCATAGCTAATCTTAGTCCTTGGCATTAATAGTTACTAGTCATAGTTGATTTATTCTCAGCCAAATGCTGATGCTGATATCCCATTATTCGGATTCTTATCTAATGGTTTTTATTAGCATGTCACATTCCATTTTAAGTTATTCACTGACTCGCTTGACAGCTTAAAGTGAATTTAATTTGTCCATTAGTTTGTGTCAGTTATAGTATGGTTGTAGTGTCAAGCAGTGTTTAGGTTTACTGCTTCTTGTGGCACTTCTTCTTCTTTCTTCTTCAATGGTTCCTCTCTTCTTGGCTACTCTTATCATTATATTATCTATTTACATTACCGTTATGTATTTATTAAATCTAAGGGCATATGTCTAGGTTATGTAACACCTGGTCATGTTACATATACTCCCCCCTCAAAATTGATAATTTGAGAGAAAATTTGATTTTTTGATAAAATTATCATTTCATTTCAGTTTTTAGTATACTACTACTGTTTTTTTGTCTTGTACTCTTTACATTGACCTTTAACATACTATTAGTGTGTTACACTAGGTTGAGTGCTTGGCTAGTGATATAATTCTTAGCTTACTAGTATTTTTTCAAGTTTCTCACATTTTAAGTTATTTAATTACAATAGATTTCACTTCTTAAATTAACAATTTCCTGTCTTACAATAATACATTTTTCTTTCTCATTACATATCTTTATTTTTGTGATAATCTCAATGGTTCTTTCCTTTTTTTACCTCACAGATTCTTTATTAATAGTCCTTGATACATTACTATATAATTCCCTAACATTTGTAGTGGGTTCGGAATCAGAGTGGCTCATTCTCCATGTTACACCATACATGATTAAGTAAATCTTATCTAATAAATACTGTCAGGTAATTTCATTAAGTATTAAAATCAAAAATTGCTTATTTAATCTGTTTTATACAGTAGTGAGTTTAACAATATTTATATTACTTTTAATGTACCTGAATAAATGTAAACATATTTTTCCTATGTTTTTATTGTATCTAGGTGTATTTCGTTTATCACCAATTTGTATCTCTAAAACTAAAGTTAATTTGAACTTATATAGGAGTTCACCCAGTGATGACACTACTGTCTCCTCTATAAGTCTATACATAACACAGGTACTATGGTTTTGCTAAGTTAATTGTTATCTAGAACTGTGATGTTCACATAATTTTGTAGATGTTTGTTTTTTCATGAATTATTTTAAATCACTAGACACGGTTCCAATCTTATGAGTGTGCCTAATCTTATGTAGGAGCCAATAGGGACTCAGAAAATTTTTTTGTAATTGCATTCACTAGGCCTAGATTATCTGACGTTAATGAAATGAAAGGAATAAGAAATTAATGTATAATATATGCTAACTGGAAATTCATGAAGTGCAAGGAACTGTAAATAAAACCTTAACAAAATTATATGAGTTTAGAAGAAAGCAAAATAATAGAAAAATGAAACTTGGGGAGAGTACAATTTGGCCATAGTAATGAGAGGGGAAAATTAATTTGGTTTTCAGAAAAGGCCACTAAGAAATTATTGGTTTGGGATGAAGTGTGGAGGAAAAAAGGGCGTATTAGAAAGAAGAATGTTTAAAAAAAGGGGGGGAACCCTTGGGATAGTGGAAGGAAACAAAAGTTTGGATGTTTGGAAACAAAATGTGTAGGCAGACAAAAAGAAAATGAGAAAGTACCAAAATTGAAGACTTGATGAACATGGCAAACCTTGTGGAAAACTTGGTTCATACCACAGTGGTTTCAGAAGGGGACATTCTATGATAGATCAAATGTTTGTATTAGAACAGAGTTTGGAAAACTAATAAATGTTATATAAGAGTTCACCACTTCATAAATTTTAAAGGCTCTTATAAAAACATACATGTAGACTAACATATATGACTATTATGGAACTCACTATTCCGTCAAAACTGATGTCTGGCAGGAATGGCAATGAAGTGCAATGCAGAGTTAAAAATTGAGGCCAATCTAAGTGACCCCCTTTAGGCTGTAATAGAGTTTGAGACAAGCTGTTTACTTTTCGATATAGCACTTGAGTAGCTTATAAGTCTACAAATAACAATACTCACAAAGTCAGTTGTTCATATTCACAGATGGTGTTGTGATATAGTCGCTTGATCTTATAGCTGCATTATTGAAGCATTTTTTGTCTTGGAATGTAATGAAGAAACATGGGTTTATTTATGAACAAAATAAGACTAAGTACATAAGATAAAAATTACGTTAACCATAACAGCATTGTTACATATTGCTGTAATACAGGTAACATTAACAACAGTTCTTGGATTTCGTTGTCCATGACGTGTCCGTTACTTAACTAAATATCACTATAATATTGACGACTCGGAACACAAAGTTTTTTATAAGTAAAAACGTAAAGTTTTACCTTACAGCCTAAACCGGCTTTCACCTATAGAAGGCTTCATTAGAGGCTGTCGTTAGTAGCGCTGCTCGTCTTGTTGTTGGCGACGAGAAAGTGTTTCGAAAGATTGAAGCTGTGTGTGTGTGGTGAGATGTGTTCGAATAATGCGTGCGATTTGAATTGTGTCTGTTCGTTTAGGATGTCGTTTTTATTTGTTTTTGTGTGTTTGTATATTTCTAATTGTTCTAGAGTGTCTAGTTTTCGGCCTTTTGTGTGTACGTGTAGTATGTTCATGTTATTGTCGATGTTTTTATATGTGTGGTTTGCTTCAATGAGGTGGTTTGCGAAGGTAGATTCTGTAGTGGTGTGGAGTGCTTTTGTGTGTTCGAACACATCTCACCACACACACACACACAGCTTCAATCTTTCGAAACACTTTCTCGTCGCCAACAACAAGACGAGCAGCGCTACTAACGACAGCCTCTGATGAAGCCTTCTATAGGTGAAAGCCGGTTTAGGCTGTAAGGTAAAACTTTACGTTTTTACTTATAAAAAACTTTGTGTTCCGAGTCGTCAATATTATAGTGATATTTAATTAACAACAGCTTGTTGCATGACTGGCCAGAACTTTGATAATGAAATACTCGTATAAATAAGTAATATTTTCATATGTAAATCAATAAATGTTAGATATGCAACAATTCCACATCAGGCAAACAACACTGCTTCAGGCAAAACACAGTAGTCATTATACAAACACCTTCCTGCATGGTCTGAACCACGTTGTTCTTCTGCATTATGTATTATACCTTCTATTCGTTTTTTCAGAATTCAACATATAATGAAGGAATAGAACTCATCACACTAAATCCATGATAATTCTGACTTTATTGGACAATACTAGGAATTTTAATAAAGATTGAGCAGTTTGAGAAATACACATTTTTTTATTGCAGAAACAACAAGTTGTGTCCAAAGCCTTAGAAAACAAAAAATTCCATTTTTACATAACATTTAAACAGACATAAAATGAAAACTATATAATGTAGAAAGAAAAAAAATTGTCCATTTGAAACCAAGTTTCATTAAAATCTGAGGTCATGGATCACATGCCTTGGTTGAACTGACTTGGAGTAGTCCTAATCCTATTATACTTTGAAAGAAGCCTAGATAGTGTAACGAAACTAAATCCGGTGTATTTAATTTTAGGTTTATATTGTAAATAAATCGACCGAATGCGGTGTATACGTTAGCTTGTAATAAAATAAAAGTGTTGCTGTTGTTATTTAAAATTATGTTTGTGTTTAAACTATTAAAGATCTTGTTTAAACAAAGTTCAATTATGTGTGAAATATTCTTTTGAAATATATCAAAGTTTGAAATAGTTGTTTCTAATTGAAGGTTACTAATGTAGTAAAGTAATTTAAAATGTAACATTCGAGGTTACTCACAGTGTGTTTACAATGGTGTAATTATACTTGTTTGAAAAGAATTCCCTTATATGAAACAAATAAAATAGTTGGGTTGATAATAATTAAATGCTAAATTTGCTTAATTTGAAATGTAAAGTACAATAGTTGGTTGCTTGATAATGATGATCATCTGGTTGATACTGGCTGTAAAACTTCTCCTCCAGGTTGCTGATAGTCTTAGTACGTTACGTCTCGTAATGTCTGGACAATATAAATAACTAAATATACTTTCACGTACCTGGTCGTGTTTTCTAGAAGTTCACTAAGCTGTCAACTCAGTTTACAAACACCAACTCACTTTAGTAGCAAGGTTAGATTGCCTTGTTGGTTAGTTAGTGGGCGCCACACGGATTTATTTAGGGAAAATCCCGTGTAAAACCTACAAATAGAATTACTGAATGATTAAAAAAATTTAAAATAATTGTGTATCACCTTTATGGCAATGCTATTCCAAAATATTAAAACACAACTGAAGGTTGTTTGAGTTTTCTTAATAAAATATTTAATTATCATATAGAAATAAATCAAATCAAGTGATGCTGTTAATAATGGGTTTTATTTACACCCTTATAGAGAATTCAAAAACAAATATAATGAAAACATACAAAGTTGTACAATTATAAATAAGTTATTATATGCCTTACACGGCTTGCTCAGAACATGAATTATAAATCTGGCTAAGTCCAGATGTTATTTATTTTTAACATGAAAATTATGAAAATCTCAGATGTGAATTCTTTGAGACACGAAAAAGAAAATTATGCCTACACAATATCTAATGATTTGCTGATAAAATATTGATTGATAATGTTTTGAGGTTACTTTCATTAAGTAAACAAATAAAAATGACCTGTTGAGAGATCATGCGTTCGTCAACGCTTGCTTTTTGATTTACAAAATTGATCATGTGAGAACACTTATAACTAACATACAGCTTAATTCATAATAACAAATTCATATAATAAATTGAGACATGGTGTAATCTTGAAATGTTTCTGTGTTTTTTGCGTCAGTACAGATCAGTGTAGAAAAATTGTACAGGTTATGGCGCTCTGATAAAAAATGAATAATGATTGCACTGTTACCTTTTGGTTTTAATTATTTAATTAAAACTCATTAACCACTTCGGTAATCGGATTATAATGATTACCAGGTTTTGCACAACACACGCACCAGAACAGAATATTGCGATCCTCTTCTGACTTAATGGATCATGAATGATAATAATTAATTACTTTCTGTTCATTATTTCCCGCACTAAATTGAAATAATACTGCACATAATCACTATTGTTTTCTGTAGATTAACTTGAAGTCGTTGTTTCTTGGTGTTGAACTATTTATTTCGATGTATTATGTAGATGACGCTAATAGTTATTAAAAAATGTAGAGATAGCGAGCACACGTCTTGTGCTATATGAAGTCGGTCAGTGTCTGTCTTAAATTGGTTGCTTCCTTCTTATATACCCCGCTCGTTGATCGGCGTTAGGTAAAAATGTTAATTACTAACTAATTTTGTGATTGGTCCTGGCAGGTGTGACGAGTCTGACGCACTTTTATTTTGGCCGTTAAAAACGGTTTCCAACTGCCAAACTGTGAAATGATTGACAGCTTGTCGTTGTTGTTGTTATTCGCATACAGATTTCTGATGCTTTTTTGGTAAATGATGCTAACATCTTTCCCGCACTTAATACAGTTGCGATTGGGTCGATATCATCATCAAATTAAAGATCATTCTTTCTTCTTTAATTTGATATCACTCGATACCAAGTTAACTTCACTTTGACCGACATTGTTATAAAATCAGTGTTCGGGTACACCATTTTCACTGTCGTCTGCTTTTTCTGAATCGCCGATTTTACACTTTGGTTAATATTGTTTGTGTTCACATATCATTTTATTATTCAAACGTTTATGTGGGAACACCATTAACTCTGTACTGACATTTTTACTGAACATTATGAGTACACCTAAACTTGATACATTGTAATGAATGATCCTAAATACTATGACATTTCGTTTTATGCTAACTCGTTCTATTCTACTATTTAACAATTGAATTATGATTAAATTTATCATTTTGATAATGTTTTTTGTTACGTCAGAGCATAACAATTGTTGTGTGTATTTTAATTTACACTTTCGTTAACCCCCAATAATCAATTCACTGACTAATGCTTGGTCTAGGCGTTGTTAAGACATATCGCTCATATTGGAATTTTGCCTTAACAACACTTATTGGTTCTCAATTCGGTAATTTGTTGAGGTACTTTACTTGTATAAGATTCCCTCATACAGATGGTTTTTCTTTCTCATCAGTATTTTTGAGATTGAAATATATCTTTGTTCTCACTATGTAGCCATTGCTAATTTTAGTTTTGGCATTCATAATTTACTAGTCATGGTTAAATTTATTATCAGCAAAATGCTAATTCTGATTTCACAGTATTCGGATGCTTATTGATTCACTTTTTTATTTACATATAATATTCGGTTTATATTAACTACTGACTTGATTGACAGCTGAATGTAAATTTACTCTGTCCATCAGTTTGTGTTAGTCTTTGTCTGGTTGTAGTGTCAAACAGTATTTGGGGTTTACTGCTTCATGTGGTACTTCTGCTTCATTCTTCTTTCTTGATTTCTCCTTTCTTGGTTATTCTTACTACTACATTCCCTATTTACATTGTTGTTTTGTCCTTACAAAATCTGATAACATACATTTAGGTTAGGTAACATTTTGTTATCTTACAATAGTGAAGTGAGTAGATGTTCTTACTGAAGAGAAAACACTTAGCTCAAGGAGAAAGGTGCGTGTGCGTGTGTGTGCGTGTGTGTGTGTGTGTGTGTGTGTGTGTGTGTGAGAACGAGAGATGATGGAGGGAAAAAAATTGTAGGAATAGTTGAGGGACTACTGACAGTCACTAACACACACACAGTGTCTAGGTTGCCTTAATAGATTCTTCTTCTTGAAGCCGAGAAAAAAGTAGATTTTTTAAAACATTTGGTTAATTTTTATTTACTGAATTATGTAAGTTTGCTCAGAATTAAATTTTCTCCAGATTCTGTCATTAAATGCAGTAAATTTGTTGACATGTTAATAAAGTTTTTTTAGTCCAAACATGAAAAGAGAATTTTAGAACATAAAATGTCTTCTAAAATTGGTTTCATATCATATCATAAAATTGGTTATAAATTTTGTTCAGTACCATAATTAACTAATATTTATAGTAAAAATCTTTCAATAGCTATAACTGTGCAGGACAATTATAGGCTGGCATTTTAAAATAGAATGCAGAGATAAGAATAAAGCAAACAGTCACATACAATACACAATTTACGAAGATCATTTGCAACTTAGCCTTGTATGTAATTAGCATGTGTCAGAATGTCAAGGAAATAAAATCATTGTTATTGCTACAAGCTTTGTGTAGACTAATTCAGGAAAGGTAGACTAGTTGACATTAAGTGTAATTTTACATGTAGGAACTTATAAATTAATGTTAGCAACTTGGTGATTACTAACATTATTTTGTGAAGTGTATGTAACAGATATTTGAATTTATGAAGGAAAACTTTTGTATTAAGTGTAGTTTTCTTTAAATGTGGTAATTTGAACTTTTTATGTTTTGATAACAGCACTATATATTTTGATCATAACACTGTATACTATTGACTATGTAACAAGATGTGTTAGGCTAGCTAGGTTAAAATGTGTGATTATTATCCAAAACCATTTTGTTGGTCACTTGTGGACATCACACTTTGTTTGTCCTACAGTTTCTACAACGACATTAAAACCAATAGGCCTGTACTATACATTTATCAATTGATTCAATAAAGTAGTAATAGTAGATATTTTACATAGTTGTTGTGTAATACTCAAGTTATTTTACAGACTATTATATTTTGGCATTGTACATGTTGAAGTGTAAATAAAAAAAAAGTAATAAAAGTTCCACAGACTAAACAGTAGGCCTATAAACTATTACATTCTGTGGCACTGAGGTTTTTGTGTTGTTTTTATTTTTATAATTACTGTGTTTGAATGTTCAAATGAAACAGTAACTTATGTCTTAACAATTGTATTTGTAATTTTACAGATGTTTATTTTATAAATTACAAAAATTAAAGTCAATAAAATCATTCTATCTTTTATAAAAAGTATGTAATAATAAGACATTATATTGTTTGTGGTTACAGGTGATGAATTGTACCCAGAACAGATAGATAATTTTACATACAATTCACTGCTAAGCAAAAATGAGGTCATGAGAGAATTAAGATGTGATAAAATGAACAGAATAGAGCATGAAAAATTCAAGAATGTTTTACTTATAAAGAATTTCAAAGATAAGCATAGTATTGAACCATGGATTTTACCAAATGAATAACTAAAATATGCTTCATAAATAGCGAGAAGTAGTGTGTAACGTCTACAGTTTTGAGGTCAACTTCAGTCAGTATAAGTATTCAAAGAGGTGTGCAATCACAGGTATTTTTTTACTTTGTGTTTTTTTTTATAATATAAATCGTGAATTTTTATATGCATACTGTTATGATGGTCACACAGATCGTCGTGTTGTACAGTGGGAACAGAATAACTGATACCATATGAAGTCACTAATTCCAAACTTTAATTAGAAACAAACAACAGTTAGAAATCAACAAAGTCACTCTTATACAATAATTCAAGTTAAATTTGTCTAACACATAACAATAAATGCCACCTTATTTCATGTCTGCACTATTTAACACAATAATCACTTTCCACTAAACCGTAACAATAACTCAGAACTGCACTAGTGATATTGCCATGTTTAACTGAAACTCTGCCGCTTCAAAATCCAGTATTTATACCTTGGTGCATTGCATTGTACTGATATAGGAGGCCTAGATGCAAGTAGAGTAGTTGAGTAGCATCTTGAAGGGGCATCTCGAATGACCTGGAGCATTACACAACTCTGCAATGCAGAACAGTCTCCAAACAACTGGATCAGCATCAAATGCTGCTGAATGCCAAGAATCACATAAGCACTTTTGTTACTTTTCAGCTTAACATAGCACTGCACATCTCATTAAGCGTGTTAATGACTGAACTGGTAAACCGTCAGTGCAGTAATACTTTGCTGGGCGGTCTAGGTGGTGTAGGCAGTTGGTTTTCTGCTTGTGAAGAACAATTCTGTGTCTTTTGGAATTGAGTTTCAGGTGATCCAAACATCAAGTCATGAGGAAGACGAATCTCCTGGCGACACTAGTTTTGCAGTCATGCCGGTTGTGTCATGTACTGATGTATGCCATTAGGATTATTGGTATACACTGGTCCCCGTCTGGTTGTTGTCAGCAACCTCTTGTGTAATGTCCTTTAAAGCAACTTCTCCCCTGTGCGGTTCCTTCAACTCAGGAACAAGCAAGAGCCTTTCCTTGACAAGTATAGTTGGTTTTCCAATCACACCTTCTGTCATCATACAAATTGTTACTTCATCTATGCTAGTTCTTCTTCCCTTTCCACATGCAACCAAGTGTTTCTCTTCTCTGCACCTGTTGACTCATTTTTTGGCCACCATCACTTGCTTGAATGAATAGTTGGTTGATCCTATCATTTTAAATGTGAAAAATGTTATCTTCTCGTGGCCAGTGCTCAGGACATTCTATCTTGTCCACAATAAACCTGTAGTCATTCATAATGACCTTGCCAAAAATCACTTTATCAACAATGTCTGCCACTAGCATTTGGTGTCTAAACTCGAGGTGAGTTAGATGTACACATAGTCTACCATTCCTAACACGTCGACAGGGATCCAGTAACAGTCTGTATGATACAAGAGCTAAATTGAGGCTGGCAGTGGCTGACTAAGTCAGGGCGAATAATGGACACTGTAACGCCTGTGTCGTCTATAAATGCAGGTGGTTTACAAGGTGCTACCCAAAAGTTCGGAGAATTCATCCATAATATTAAAATTGCTTACCATAATTCCTAGTTTCCACCGTCTCCTTCGAAATAGTCCCCTTGGGCATGGATACAGCGATCCCAGCGTTTTTTCCATGATTCCGTGCATCGTTGGAAGTCGGCAAGCGTAAGCGTTCGAAGCACCTTCTGTGATTCGGCCTGGATGTCCTCAATTGTGTCAAAACAATGGCCTTTCAAGTGAAGCTTCATTTTGGGAAACAGGAAAAAGTTGCACGGGGCGAGGTCAGGCAAATAAGGTGGATGAGTAATCACTACCATGTTTTTGGAAGCCAAAAAATGCTGAACAGCTAACGACATGTGGGTGGGCGTGTTGTCGTGGTGGAGAACCCAGCTGTTGTTCATCCACTTTTCTGGTCGTTTGTGCTTAATGCTCTCACGTAGCCGCTTCAAAACTTCACAATAAAACTTCCCATTGAGTGTTTGACCAGAGGGGACAAATTCCTTATGAATACTTCCTTGATGTCAAAAAAAAAACAACATGGACTTCACATTGTTACGAACTTGACGTGCTTTTTTGGCCGTGGTGAATGTGGCACTTCCACTCCAACGATTGCTGCTTAGTCTCAGGGTCATAACCATAAACCCATGACTTATCACCGGTTATGACATTGGAGATGAAGTTGGGGTCATATCTTGCTGCAATTTTCAATTCAGTGCAGACAGACACGCGATGTTCTTTTCGGTCGCTGCTCAGCAGTCTCGGCACAAACTTTGCAGCAATGCGTCTCATGCCCAAAATGTCTGACAAGATGCGTTGCGCGGACCCTTATGACATTCCTACAATCGCGCAAACATCATGGATTGTTTGTCTATGATCTGCAACAATTGCCTCTCACACTTTCGCAATGTTGTCTGGTGTTGTGCTTGTCGATGGTCGTCCTGAACACTCATCATCGTCAACAGACTGTCGTCCATCCTTAAAGCGTTTGTACAATATCCTTAAAGCGTTTTACTTTGACTCATAGAATTATCACCAAATGCTTCCACAAGCATACAATGGGTTTCTACAGCAGTTTTTTTAAGTTTTAAGCAAAATTTGATGCAGGTTCTTTGCTCCGTAAAATCTGTCATTTATAAAATCGCCACAACACTAAAACACAACGTTACAAAAACGCACGAAACTCAAGAATGCGGCATCTCACCATTACAGCTGTTGGCACACTAATTCACAAAGGGTACTACTCGCACACTCTAGCAGCAGCAGGTCATACCACACACAGTTCGCACGTGGCATTCAAATTCCCCGAACTTTTGGGTAGCACCTCGTACCTTCCGCAAATCCATTAATGATCAAGTTCCCACTGGTCTTATGAAGTGTGGAGACTATGTGCTGTTCTGGAGCTTTATTTCTCCAATTTGCACATTCACACCCTTCTCTCTGTATTTTATTCTCCTAACAAGTTGCCTGAAAAAAGATGTCCACATTTCTCACATTTGTAATACTTTGGTCTTCTGTTTCTTTCCCATCATTCAAATTGTTGTGGCACTCTTGACCCTTTAAATTGTTTGTCATGTATCATTTCTCTTCTGGCCCCATCATAAATGCAATGTGATACTGGGATCTTTGACTACAGTGTAATAACTTAAACTTGTTAATGTAGTGGGATGCTGACTTGGCAGCTTCAAATTCAAGGGCATGAACAAGAGCTGCTGAGCTATTTTGATATCTTGCCATTCATAACATTTACTGAAGTTAACAATCTCTGATGCCATCAGTTAGTCGTTACGTTACATTAAATTAATCAACAGACTTGGGAAAGTTAATAAAAATTGCTAGACCACTTCAAAGAATCTGTAGGAGTAAATTCATTCACATACTTTCATACAGTTGTATAATTTATTTTATCCGGTTTGTGAATGTTAAAATTGAATAAATATACATTTTGCAGAAACAGTGCTTCACATATATGTTGTGAAAGTAATATAATGGTTGTAAAACTTATAATATTGATTAGTTTTATACTAATTTTAATTTGTTTAGGTTAAGAGAACCCTCCAGCTACCCAGCCAGCACACTTGTGTGTACAGCAGCAATTTCTCAAACTATTTATTTGCGTCATAAATTGAGTTGTATATTCTCTTTTCTGAATATAGCACATTAGCATATTATACAATAAGCATATACACTCAGCAGTGTGAAATGCAGTTCTCATTGTTACAGGTACACTGAAACATAAAAATAAATAGACTGGTTTCAAACACATGTGAACAAACAAAAGAAATACTGAAAAGGTAAGCAGTAACTAGTTGGACTACAGTACAGTATAGCTGGAAGAAAATCACATGGTCCTGGACAGCTAGTGGGAGGAACCAGTTTACAGTAGAATTTTTTTGTTACTGTCATCACTTGGAGGATTTTTTATTAAACAGTTATAAAAACTAGTTTCAAGATTGGTGTAGGATGTTTAGAAATTGACTGGTCGATCATGACATGGAGGTTGAGGGCCACTGAACTAAACATGTGATTAAGACGCACACACAAGAAACACTGAATTAAGAAACTGTGTGTGCGCATGCGCACGTGCTTACATATGAATACTAGGAACTTTGGGTCACCCCTACATCAGAGATTTTCATGGTTTTATTAAACTAACTGCCATCAAAAAGGTCTGGGGAGGCGCAGCTTCATGTTCATGTGTCCTTTGCTAGCACTAGCCAACCACGTCTTTCTACTGTTGTCTGGATGGAACATTCATAACTATGCATCAAGCTTCCACAAAAATATAATTCAGACACTCTGAAAAAATACTGTTTTCCAGTCATCCATCATTGCTAATAATTTAAGAGAACCTTTTAGGAATATTTCAGTTCATGTTCTGTGTCAATAGCACATTCTGTTCAAAAGTTACATGCAAATATGATTTATTAAAGTCAATGTAAATTTAAAAAATGTTACAAAACTCATGAAAAATATAAAATGGTATTTTACATGACATGGTTGTAACATGTAAAATAAAAATTTTGGTTGTTTCTAATGATGAATAATTATATCACTACCGACTCGGAACACAATTGTATTCAGAGTTGGTAGTGATATATTTATATTTAGTTAATCAACGGAGATGTCATGGACAATAAAATCCAAGGATGAATAATTATTAAAAACTAAAAATAGTTGACTGTCTTCAAACAAAGATCATTTATGTTGGAAAAACCGTTATAATTTTACGTCAATGATAGTCTTAAATATTTTATGGACCACAAATAAATTGACGAGTTAATATACATTTGTATTTGTTTTTGTTTAATTTTGATAAGCTAATAAAAAGAAACAGAAAAATATGGAAAGAAAAAAAGGGCTACACTTTACATGTACTGGTTAATTCTAATACCACTTGCTTCCTGACGGTCTTGTTCTCACGCCCTGTTGCTCCCACTAGTATTATATTGTTTATAGGTAGGGTAAGTATAAATTCTTTACCTTCTTCTTGAATTTTATTTAGTTCGATACTGTCGATTAACGACACATTCGCGCCAGTGTCTATCATGATCCTTGTATTTACCCCATTTATTTCTGCTGTTATGTACGCTATCTCATTATTGGTGTTGTTCGTGCTGTTGCTATCCTCTTCTAGCAGTTCTTCTCTTAAATTTTTCAAATAATTAATTTTGATGATAGTAATGGTTCGTTCCTGTAGTCGTTTATCTTGTGATTAAACCCAATAGACTGGTCCAGTGATGGGCATGATTGTTTTTTCACTGCCACTGTAAGTTTAAACAGGGTTCATCCTCTTCCTCCCGTCTGTCCGGTGTGTTCTGTGGTTGGTTGCCACTTACGTCGAGTCTGGCCCCAGGCTGATGTTTATCTTTCTCGTAGTTTACCCGTCAATAGTCTTCATTGCTCCGACTCCTCCTCGGTTCGTTCCTGGGGTTCCTCCCGTCATTGTGGTCGTTATCTCGGTATGTATTACCGTTGAAGCTCCGGCGTCCTTGGTAGTGTCTCCTTCCTCCACCGTTATCTTCAGCTTGTATATAATTTACCCTCCTGTGTGCTCTGTTCTGATTGTTATAGTTTTGATAATTTGGCCGATTAGACTGATTATTTGGACCACTTGTCCGATTATTGTTAGTATTGCCACTATTGGGATTGTTATTATTATTTGGTTTACTATTCTGTTCATGATTATTATTATTATTTCTATTTGTATAGTTAGGTCGGTAATTTCCGTTGTTATAGTTATTATTATTATTATTGTTATTTAGATTAGTTCGGTCCGCGTACCGATCGTTCCCTTGGCGGCTCCTTCGATAATACCCCTCATGCTCGTAATTCTCGAGTAGTGCTGTCATTGATTGTACCATTTTTACCTGTCAGCTGAGTCGTGCTCTCGCGATACCTTCTTCATAGTGGTATGCTAGTTTCGTTATGAGACTTTCCTCCGGAATCTTCGGTTCGAGGTTCCCCGCTAGGTACCTTCCTGAGGAAGTAAGCTGTAGGTGTTGTTCCTCGATTTGCCTCATATCTCCCATAGCAAATATTGTCTCACAATGTTCTGGGTCGACTCCAACCAATACTTGGCCTTGAATAGTTCCTTGAATTCAGCGTAACTCTGTATATCGTGTCGCGTCGCTGTCCACCAGTTATCGTTGATTTCTTTAAAGTATTCATCAATGTTCCCTTGAATTACTAGCCATCTAGTTTCACGGTTTCTATTTAATAGTTCTTCCACTCATGTTAGAAACTCCATTGGATTCCTCTTGTACGACTTGAAGTTAATGGCTTTCCCATTGTCCATGTGTTGGAGATGTGATACGATAGTTGGTCGATTTCCGATTGTCTCGAGTTCCTCCCTTAGTTTCAGGATTTCTCGACGTTGTATCTCTTCGATTTTTTCCTGGTTGTTGTTTACTTGTCCCCGTACCTCGTCCACGGTCATCTCTATGCCCATGCATCTCTCCCCGATGTTCGTTCGAAGTCGTACCATCTCTACTTGTGTCTCCTGTCGTATCGATTCGATTCTGACTTGGCTATCCTCCTCAAGGTTGTTCACTCGGACATCGATGTCTTTTTTGGCTTGTTGTAGTTCATGGCTGGTTTGTTTCCATTTTTCATTTACTTCGGAGACTTCTCTTCTAAATTCAGTCATCTCCTCTTCTATTTTCTTATTTATTTTCTCATCGTTGTCTTCGATTTTCTTACTTAATTTTTCCTTCAATAATTCCATATTTTTATTATTATCTACCATTTCTTGGCTTAATTTCTGGTTATCTTCTTTTATTGATTCAATCTTATCATCTATTTTCCGATTTAATGATTCTATATTTTTATTTAATTCTCCCTTAAAATCTTTTAATTCTTTATTATTTTTATTTAATTCCTCCTTCAAATTTTCCTTTAACGATTTTAGGTTTTTCTGGTTATCTTCCATCATTTTCCTCATCATTTCCATGAGGTTCCTGGTTGTGTGGGTCGGTTAGGTTCTGCGGGAGGTAATATCGCTTCGATATCTTCAACTGGTGTCGCCTCCTTATCGTCCATGTTGATTTCTTTTTCCGCTTCCATCGCGCATTCCTTTGATGTTGCTCTCCGTTGCATCTTCCGTTTCTGTATTGCAGCTGCTGCTAGAAATTAGGCTGTTTAAAAAAAATTTTCTTATTTATTTCGAATTAATTTCCCCCTAATTCGAGCCTCTTACGTTGGTCGCCACTTTGTAATGAAACGAGTATTCTCTCTCTTGTAAAAAATTTTATTTATTTAGTATTTATTTTTATTTTTAAAATCTTCTGATGGGTTGATTTAATTGTCGTTTTGTGTTTCAATATGATTTTATCATTATGAAGTCGTTGGTTTAATTGTATTAGTAATTAAAGATAATATTTTTTAACTGTTCACTTGTTGTAGTTCGTAGTTTGATTAGTTTTATTTTTCTTCACTTCGTTGAGATGAATTGGCTAAGTAGACTTTCACTGAAATTAGAGTTTGGATATTTGAATTACTTACTTGACGTTATGTTCTGGTCTTCATGTAGAGTACAAGATTTATTTAAAATTCTCTCACTGGCGCTATAAGTGGTGCCAACTATTGCATGCAGTCCACAGAGCCCATAAATGTCTAATCTAGTGAAATAATTGTTTCAACTCTATTCATTGTGGTTGAAATATAATTTATTCCTTAATAAAATTCATGAACTCGTTTTGATAAACAATTAAAAAAGAATGTCGAACTTCACAATAATAATTACATTTTTATAAAAATTTCTCTTTCAATCTCAGGGTGGTCATACTGATTTCGTGGCCTTAACATTCCACGCTGTTGATAGTTAAATTATTTTAAAATAAACATGGGTTCTTTGAATCTGCAAGATACAAAACTAGAAAATTACACTACTACAATTATTGATTAGTAGGAGAATGATTCCATTAACAAAATAAAATTCTCAATTAACACAACAAAACTTCAAAGACGTTTGACGTCAACATATAGGTTAGACCTGGCGTGTCTGCATAATACCAGTTAATTTAAATAAAAAGAATAATTCTTTAACATCACATAGAATTTAATTGTACTAAGGTTCTATGATCCTTTAGTGTATAAAAACAATCATCTTACTCGCTAGATTGGATAATATTCAACAGGTAAATTATTATCTCTCGTCAACATGGCTGACCATTATTAAATGGTTTGAACAAATAACAAATATATGAAATACAGTAATGTCAAACGTCCTTCTAAGGTTTGCCATAAAATCATCGTATACTCTAGGTTTAATAAAGTTCATCAAGTACCAAGATAACTCTCATTAATTTAGTTAATTGTTATTAAATTGCTCCAATAATAAATATTCGACTCAGTACTACAAGGTTCAATGCCCCTTTAATGTTTCTGTCACCTTGTCTTTTCACTATTTCTGATAAAAAAAAACCTATCTTAAAATTTTATAATTTTTACAATCATATTTTGATTGTCAATTAATTCTTATTAATTATTAAAAAATCTGAATAACCATAATGAGGTTTAATGCCTCTGCAATGTTCAGTTAAATTGTCTTATTACTATTGTAACTAGACGTTTACGTGTGACGAGCGATTTTATGTCACTCGTTGTATTCGCCATATTGGTAATATAACTGTGTAATTGTGGGTAGATTATTGGGTATTAATTTGTTAATTACCTTTGTGAAAACTAATCGTGTGTAGCGAGCCGGGTTATGCTTTTTCTCAATACTTACTGGCTAACCGTATCTCTCGTCGTTCAATTCAAAATTTACCGCCTCGCCACCTGATTGGCTCACGCTGTCTTGCAGTGTCGAATTCGCTAACTGTAGTATGTTGGTGTTTTGTTTTTTAAAATTTCCTTATATTACCTTGTTTTATAAGAATCAAACATACAGCAGTTGAGGAATATTAAATTTTATTGAACCGTTCTTTATATTACCTGTTCAATTACAGTTAATGAATAATACATATATTTATGTTTATACCGGCGTTTACAAATTGCTCGGTTGGCATCGCTCAGTCGTACGTAAGAAACACATGATGGCGTACATATCTTGGTTACTAATATTTGTTATCTGAGACTCAGGGAATAGGTACTTTTGACTACAGAAGTTGGATTATCGGCTACAAATGCACAAAATTATAACATTCCTTAAAACTAAATACACAATGGTTGATATACTAAAATATATAAGTAAGTTATTGGCAATGAGAATTAGAATAGGTTTGGTTAAATTCTTGTCAGCAAGTTATGTTTTTTAAAAATTATTATAATTTAATATCAAAGTTATTGATTGATTATGTTTTATTGTTTTATTAAGAGTGATATATTGATTAAGTTCAGTTATTGAATCAAATTTGTGATCAGTGAAGTGAAAAAATATATATATTGTAATGTTACGAAATTATCTCCTTTAAAAAGCCACACTATTGGGCCAGCCAATTTGTAACCAATTAAAATAGGGTGTGTTTATATTTGTACACAATGGTGTATACGTTAGCTTGTAATAAATTAAAAGCGTTGCTGTTGTTATTTAAAATTATGTTTGTGTTTAAAATATTAAAGGTCTTGTTTAAACAAAGTTCAATTATGTGTGAAATATTCTTTTGAAATAAATCAAAGTTTGAAATAGTTGTTTCTAATTGAAGGTTACTAATGTGGTAAAGTAATTTAAAATGTAACATTCGAGGTTACTCACAGTGTGTTTACAATGGTGTAATTATACTTGTTTGAAAAGAATTCCCTTATATGAAACAAATAAAATAGTTGAGTTGATAATAATTAAATGCTAAATTTGCTTAATTTGAAATGTAAAGTATAATAGTTGGTTGCTTGTTAATGATGATCATCTGGTTGATACTGGCTGTAAAACTTCTCCTCCAGGTTGCTGATAGTCTTAGTACGTTACGTCTCGTAATGTCTGGACAATATAAATAACTAAATATACTTTCACGTACCTGGTCGTGTTTTCTAGAAGTTCACTAAGCTGTCAACTCAGTTTACAAACACCAACTCACTTTAGTAGCAAGGTTAGATTGCCTTGTTGGTTAGTTAGTGGGCGCCACACGGATTTATTTAGGGAAAATCCCGTGTAAAACCCACAAATAGAATTACTGAATGATTAAAAAAATTTAAAATAATTGTGTATCACCTTTATGGCAATGCTATTCCAAAATATTAAAACACAACTGAAGGTTGTTTGAGTTTTCTTAATAAAATATTTAATTATCATATAGAAATAAATCAAATCGAGTGATGCTGTTAATAATGGGTTTTATTTACACCCTTATAGAGAATTCAAAAACAAATATAATGAAAACATACAAAGTTGTACAATTATAAATAAGTTATTATATGCCTTACACGGCTTGCTCAGAACATGAATTATAAATCTGGCTAAGTCCAGATGTTATTTATTTTTAACATGAAAATTATGAAAATCTCAGATGTGAATTCTTTGAGACACGAAAAAGAAAATTATGCCTACACAATATCTAATGATTTGCTGATAAAATATTGATTGATAATGTTTTGAGGTTACTTTCATTAAGTAAACAAATAAAAATGACCTGTTGAGAGATCATGCGTTCGTCAACGCTTGCTTTTTGATTTACAAAATTGATCATGTGAGAACACTTATAACTAACATACAGCTTAATTCATAATAACAAATTCATATAATAAATTGAGACATGGTGTAATCTTGAAATGTTTCTGTGTTTTTTGCGTCAGTACAGATCAGTGTAGAAAAATTGTACAGGTTATGGCGCTCTGATAAAAAATGAATAATGATTGCACTGTTACCTTTTGGTTTTAATTATTTAATTAAAACTCATTAACCACTTCGGTAATCGGATTATAATGATTACCGGGTTTTGCACAACACACGCACCAGAACAGAATATTGCGATCCTCTTCTGACTTAATGGATCATGAATGATAATAATTAATTACTTTCTGTTCATTATTTCCCGCACTAAATTGAAATAATACTGCACATAATCACTGTTGTTTTCTGTAGATTAACTTGAAGTAGTTGTTTCTTGGTGTTGAACTATTTATTTCGATGTATTATGTAGATGACGCTAATAGTTATTAAAAAATGTAGAGATAGCGAGCACACGTCTTGTGCTATATGAAGTCGGTCAGTGTCTGTCTTAAATTGGTTGCTTCCTTCTTATATACCCCGCTCGTTGATCGGCGTTAGGTAAAAATGTTAATTACTAACTAATTTTGTGATTGGTCCTGGCAGGTGTGACGAGTATGACGTACTTTTATTTTGGCCGTTAAAAACGGTTCCAACCGCCAAACTGTGAAATGATTGACAGCTTGTCGTTGTTGTTGTTATTCGCATACAGATTTCTGATGCTTTTTTGGTAAATGATGCTAACATCTTTCCCGCACTTAATACAGTTGCGATTGGGTCGATATCATCATCAAATTAAAGATCATTTTTTCTTCTTTAATTTGATATCACTCGATACCAAGTTAACTTCACTTTGACCGACATTGTTATAAAATCAATGTTCGGGTACACCATTTTCACTGTCGTCTGCTTTTTCTGAATCGCCGATTTTACACTTTGGTTAATATTGTTTGTGTTCACATATCATTTTATTATTCAAACGTTTATGTGGGAACACCATTAACTCTGTACTGACATTTTTACTGAACATTATGAGTACACCTAAACTTTATACATTGTAATGAACGATCCTAATTACTATGACATTTCGTTTTATGCTAACTCGTTCTATTCTACTATTTAACAATTGAATTATGATTAAATATATCATTTTAATAATGTTTTTTGTTATGTCAGAGCATAACAATTGTTGTGTGTATTTTAATTTACACTTACGTTAACTCCCAATAATCAATTCACTGACTAATGCTTGGTCTAGGCGTTGTTAAGACATATCGCTCATATTGGAATTTTGCCTTAACAACACTTATTGGTTCTCAATTCGGTAATTTGTTGAGGTACGTTACTTGTATAAGATTCCCTCACACAGATGGTTTTTCTTTCTCATCAGTATTTTTGAGATTGAAATATATCTTTGTTCTCACTATGTAGCCATTGCTAATTTTAGTTTTGGCATTCATAATTTACTAGTCATGGTTAAATTTATTATCAGCAAAATGCTAATTCTGATTTCACAGTATTCAGATGCTTATTGATTCACCTTTTTATTTACATATAATATTCGGTTTACATTAACTACTGACTTGATTGACAGCTGAACGTAAATTTACTCTGTCCATCAGTTTGTGTTAGTCTTTGTCTGGTTGTAGTGTCAAACAGTATTTGGGTTTACTGCTTCATGTGGTACTTCTGCTTCATTCTTCTTTCTTGATTTCTCATTTCTTGGTTATTCTTACTACTACATTCCCTATTTACATTGTTGTTTTGTCCTTACAAAATCTGATAACATACATTTAGGTTAGGTAACATTTTGTTATGTTACAATATATATATATATAATATATATACATATAGTTATTATGGATATTTGGAAATTTATTTTGAAGTGAAGTTGTTAGTTTATACTCATCGATTTCTTGACGTGGCTTCTTCGATGATCGTCTTCTTCTTCAGGAAACCTCTTAGGAGTCCTCTCTTCTTTGGATGGTTCGAAATTCCCATTCAGATGGTTCTAATTCGAAGTTCGGCTTCCATCAGTTCGCCTAGATGTTCGATGTCCTCAGGTTGAGTTAAGTAAATCCACTTCTTCCTTCAGGATAGGTCGTATATTACGTTAATTCAAAGTATTCGTATTTTTTACTATGATTTTTATGGTTTAATTATTTTAATCATCGTTCATCTCATCAGATGTAACTTGGAAAGCTTCTCCAATACTTCTTCTTTCAAAATCTATTAAAATTTAAAGTTTATTAAAACTTAAAAATATCGAGAGCTTCATACATCCGCCCTCCGGCCCTCCGCGTTAGTCAATAATGAAGTAATTAGAATTTCAACGGTATTTTATGTAATAAGCGTCAGTTGCTATGGTTACCTATCGAATTATGCTATTTCTCATTGGTCAATATCTTATGACATTGTTATATTCTAATGTTTTATTTTGGTTTAAATTTATAAAATATCTTCAAATTATGATTTCTTTCTTATATTAGTAGTAACATCAATTATATGAACACCATTGTTCTTCTTTTTTGTTAATGATTGTTTTGATATCCCTCATGATTACTTTTGAATAGTTAATAACATTTTCCTTATTTTCTTATTTGTATTTCTTATGTAGTTATTTTTAAACTGGATGTTATTTATATATTTTTGTACTAGGTACACTTACTTAACTGCTTAAACATTTGATATACTCTGATTGATACTGGGTTATTGTTTTCTTTTTTAAACTTACAAAGTTCCTTCACTAAATGTTAGGCCTAGAGCCTAGACTTCCCTATACTACTATTTAACATTCTTTATAACTCATTAGCTTTATATATTGGTACATTAAACAATTTTTTATAGGAACAGATAATAAAACATTGGTGCTTCTAACCACACCTCTCATTATAAAACAAACATTTTCTTGCCAGGGTCAAACCTGAAATTCAACTTCTAACTGTTTTTGGTTTTCTTATTTCTATCTTGCTTATTTTATAAGTTAATAAATTCTATTGTTTTTTTTTTTTTTAACAATAACGAAACTCTTATAATACTAATTTTAAACAGTACCTTACACGATATATATCTCACTACTAATTCCTTCACTAAAATACAGTGTCTGTCTTTCTTATCTTCTACTCTAATAACTTAATTTTTATCTTATTTTATATTCATCCTTACTGACTATTACTAAAATTACTAATGGTACAATTAGTTCATTCTTATGTGATAACAGATAGTTCTATCAAAGGCTGTTTAGCTATACTATTACGGTCTGCTTCTTAAGTACTTTATACTGCACACTCACTGCACTTTTCCCTTCATAGAAGGTTTCTTTAATTATTAACACTTCACATTTTATCATATTATGCTATTTTCATAGCTTGTCACCACCTACTTATATTTATTCACTTGATATTTCCCACACTGTTTGTATAATTATTTTACTATCACTGTGTGGTTATTGGTCATTAATAATTATTTTATTTTCAATTCACATTGATCACTTTTTGTTATTAATTATTGCCTTTATTTGGCTCAAAGTATTTTTTACTCGCTTTGACTATGTTTATCATTATTAATTGGGTATTGTTATTTTTAGCTTCCTACCTTATATTTATAAGTACATGTTTCTTCTTCTTTCATATAATATACATAATATCTCTATCTTACTTGTTATTGTTTACATGGTTACATCTTATTTATGCCCTAACTGGTTTAGTGCATTGTTTTACATACATATATTAGTCATATTTTGGGGATTACAAATGTTGTTGTTATATTCTTGATTACATTTGGTTTCTTGTTCCATTTTATTTTTCTTGTTGTTATCCAATCTATTGGGTCAAGTCATCGTCAGTTCCTTAGTCAATTGTCATTTCGTAATTTGGTCATTAATCGTTGAGTTATAAGTTTTTTGACATTTCTTCCTACCTTCAGCTTTTTTTTTTGTTAATCATTAGTGTATTTTCACTATCTTATGTCATGTTACACTATTCATGGTAAAATATTTTTTCATGTCATCATTTTCTTAAGTACTGTACTATTTAATGTCACTATACTCCCTTTTTAATTAAAATTCCCACGATTGCAATGGATTATACACTTTACAATCATTATCGCACTGTCACTCAAGTATATTCCTTCGTTAATTAAAACGTTCAACACTTTTAGAAAAATTTGGTTAGGTCGACCAAATGTTTACATTCGACGCTCGAACAGGTTAGGTTAACTCTCCTCTTCTGGCGTCCGGAACGACTCGTCTTGTCTCCTTCTCGACAGTACAATAATGATTATTTTTCTGGCGTCGGTTTTTTTTACCAAGCCTTGCTATAACCATTTTGATTGGTGGAATTCCGCCCGAAGATGTTCCATTGAGTGTGCCTGTCCCTTTTATAAAATATTTACTTTTATAAAATAGTGTCTGTTTTTGGGGTGGAGAGTACGAAACTGATGCTTAATATTTTATCAAAATTGACAGAAATCCATTTAAACTCAAATAACTTTCTTATGACACTTGTGAGCTCTAATCTAGCGTTATCAATCTTTTGTAATTGTCTTTCTGGTCAGTTAGATACCTCACAAGCCATAATTCTATTCATGTTTGACAATTATCACTTTTATAACTTATGCCTATTACAATTTTTCTTATTAAAATTTATCTTATGCTTATTTTATTTACAATTTGAATTTACAAATAATTGTTTCCACTAATACACAGTCCTTTTCTGTTATTAAGTTACTTTATAATCACTTAATTGTGAAAACAACACTAAATTTGGTTCCAAGCTTCACTAGGCTTATAGCATCCTGACTTGGATTTAGTTATTTTTGTTTAATGGTTGCATCTAATGAGTGGATTACATTTCATACTGAATCCTAAACACTCATTTCAACTTCTGGTCATCCTTGATTGGATTAATTGCTTTATTTAATGTGCTTTATCATGAAAATGCATGGTGTTTTGCACACCTAGACATCATGTAGTTTCTACGAGGGCTGTCCAGAAAGTAACTTACGTTTTAGAATAAATAAATAAAAAAAAATTTTTTATTTACACAGTTGAAAACTACATTCTTAGACTATTTTTCCACATAGTCGCCATTCAAGTAAAACCACTTATCATAACGATTTACAAGTTTTTGAAAGCCCTCATCCATCGTAAAAATCTGCTGCCTGTGATTTCAGCCATTCATTAACGCCCGCCTTCAGCTCTTCGTCGTCTTCAAAGCGCTGTGTTGCCAGCCACTTTTTCATACGCATGAACAGGTGATAATCGCTCGGTGCCAGATCAGGGCTGTATGGGGGATGATTGAAAAGCTCCCATCCAAACTTTCCCAGAAGTTCTTGCGTTCGTGATGCTGTATGCGGTCGGGCGTTGTCGTGGAAGAACAATACCCCGGAGCTCAACTTACCACGTCGCTTGTTTTGGATTGCTCTCCGCAGCTTTTTTAAGGTTTCACAGTAAACCTCAGAGTTGATTGTGGTACCCCATTCCATAAACTCTACCAGGAGAACCTCTTTTCTGTCCCAAAAAACTGTCACCATCATTTTCTTTGCTGACAAGGTCTGCACACACTTCCTCGGTTTTTTGGATGAGCGAGTATGGCCTCATTCCATGGATTGATTTTTTGTTTCACAATTAATGTACCTAACCCAGGTTTCATCCCCCGTTACAATACGGTCCAGTAGAGAATCACCATCCTTGTCGTAGGCATGAAGAAATGACAATGCTGATGCCATCCGCTGGACCTAACCCAGGTTTCATCCCCCATTACAATACGGTCCAGTAGAGAATCACCATCCTTGTCGTAGGCATGAAGAAATGACAATGCTGATGCCATCCGCTGGTTTTTGTGCATTTCTGTAAGCATTTTCGGGACCCATCGCGCACAAAACTTATGGTAATCAAGCTTTATCGTGACAACTTCATGAACCAAACTACATGAAATTTGAAGAAACTCAGTAATCGTAAAGCAGCGATTTTCACGGTTTTTTTTATTGATTTTCTCCATCAATTTGTCAGTAAGAACACTCAGCCGGCCACTCCGCTCATCATCGTGCACATTGGTGCGGCCATTTTTAAACAGAATACACCACTGCCTTACTCCTCCCTCACTCATTACATTCTTCCCATACACCTGACACAGTCGCTGATGAATGTCCACCGGTCTGCAGTTTTCTGCTTGCAGAAATCGTATTACTGTGCGCATTTCACAGCTCGCAGGATTTTCAATCGCAGCACTCATTTTAAAAATTATTATTGAAGCACAGAAACAACACAGACCTATACCGGCCCGAGCGGGATGCGTACTGAGTCATGCCTCCCGTGTCACCAAGATGGCGGCGCTAGCCCCTCCCCATTGCCACCCACACTGAAACTAAGTTACTTTCTGGACAGCCCTCGTACTTACAATCATATAATACATCATTTATTATGTTAACTTTTTGTTCATAATTGATGTCTCATCTATCTAATAATTTTACAACATGTGGTTTTACCTGACATACTTTCTAGCATAATATTGGGTGATTCAATTAGAGGTTACAATTTTAATGTGACATAAAACGCATTGATTTTTGTTAAACTCTTAATGTATTTATTTCTATATGTTGTTTAGACATTGACATTAAACATGATAAATGATGTCGGCCAAATGGTTGCCATGAGCGGCCCTGCAGACTTCCGCCCTTTTGATGAAATTTTCCATCACTTTCAGCATAACTCCTGCAGCAGCTTATGAATAATATGGCATATATCGTCGTTTAGCTCACAAATCATTTTGGGGTCACTGGCATACACCTTCTGCTTCAAATAACCCCAAAGAAAATAATCCAACGGCGTGAGATCACATGATCTTGGTGGCCAATGTTGATCGCCGAAATGAGAGACGACGCAGCCGGGGAACTTTGTGTGTAACAACTGTATTGTTTCTCGCGCTGTGTGGCAAGTGGCACCGTCTTGTTGGAACCACATGTCTTCGACATCAATATCATCCAATTGGTGCCAAAAATAATTTGTTATCATCTCCCGATAACGTTCACCATTGACTGTTACTGCATCACCACGGGCATTTTCAAAAAAGTACGGCCCAATCACGCCGCCGACCCAAAATCCGCACCAAACAGTGACTTTTTGTGGATGAATTGGTTGTTCAAGAATGGTTCGTGGATTTTCAAGTCCCCAAATGCAGCAATTTTGTTTGTTTACATACCGATCCAGTTGAAAATGAGCTTCATCGCTGAATATGATTTTCTTCGCAAAATCACCATCAACTTGGTGGTTCTCTAACACCCAATCAACGAAGTCACGACACTGTCTATGATCTGCTGGCTTCAATTCCTGGGTCAATTGGAGATTGTAGGCATGCAAATGCAGATCTTTAGTTAAAATGCGCTGCGTGGTGCTGTAGGAAAGGTCCAACTGCTGGGAACGATGACGAATGGAGGTCGACGGATTGTCATGGACACTGGCACTCACTGCGGTGATATTTGTGAGCGACCGGCCACTACGAGGATGTACTGGTCTTTGCACATCCAACACTGACCCGGTTCTATTGAATTCTTCGATTAATTTTTTAACCGCGGCACAAGATGGATGGTTATGGTTACTGAAGTCATTTCGCAGTGCGCGAATCGTGTTAGTTAAATTTTCTCCACTTCAAAAATAGGTTTTAACAATTAAAATACTTCTTGACTCGAATACCGCTCCATAGCAACAAATATCAATATTTAACAATGACTAATTTTAAATATCAGCTGTTCATCTTTTACAAGAAAACAGTATTGCCAACTTAAAATTGTAACCTTATAACGGGACAAAAAGGAAGGGGCTTTTATTTTATTAAAATTTGGGTTTTATTCTAAATATTAAATATTGTAAATTCATTTCCATCTGTGTGGTCCATCCCATGGCAATATGAAGCGTTGTTCAAACAAAGAAACGGTACGCTGTAGCTGGGTGATGAAACATTTGCAAAGGAATGTGAGAGTCGACAATTCTTAGAATTTTGCGGCTGTGTGACATCTACGCCCAAACGCACTCACATCGGCGGAGCGCAGATGACGCCAAGAAACACAAAACCAACATGGCCTGGTGGTGAATTCTTTTTAACAGGTGCGTTTATGACGGCGGAAATGAAACTTAGTCCCGCCTATTTGTGACGTCGACCAGTGAACACTGAATATCGTCAACGTCAAATACACAAAAAACACATGTGTTGAATGAACAGTGACGGACGATGCGATCATAAGGCATTGAAATTTCCGCTCTGACCGAACGTTTGGAGGGAGGCGCATTGATAACTCTCTTCCCAGTCGACTAGCAATATAGGCCACGCGTGGCACCTATCAGTCTTCTGCCCGGGCAAATCTTCATATTTTTTTTAGTCGGCCGACAAAACATCCATGTGATTCTCCAAAAACTACGCATAACAGTGTAATCAGTGCTGAACAGTGAATATCGAAAGTTATTAAAGCAATAATATAAACTTATCAACGTCAAGAAAATGAAAGACTTTGGGAGACGCGCCACGTGGTCGGGGAAGAGGACGCCACACACGTAACGATTCACAATGAAAATATTATTATCATTAATTTTATATACAATGGGGGTTTAAACTATTAGTATGAATGCGAGTGAGAGCAGGCTGGGCAGCTTTCCTAGATATAATATGTTTTATGTTAGTTGGTAAATGTATTTTGATGCTATTGAATCGATGTCTTTGAGTATCACTAATAATCAAGGAAATAATTTGTAACCGTATTAAAATATGGAAAGAACCGATTAATTATGTTTATTTTGGTGCGATTATGTTGATAAAATTTTAAATGGAAAAGATTTTAATTTGATTGCATAACTACGCCTCATGGCGAATCGCATGTAACTATGTGGGTGTAACAGGGAGTAACAAGAATTTAGAAAAAAAAAAATTAAACAAAAGTTTTCTTTACAATATATATGTCGTTAGAATGTTTATTTCGTACCCCCACACTGTTTCTGACCTCGCTTATGAACGAACTCTGGGACCCAAGGAAGAGCGGAATATTGGTAAGTACTAATATGAAACATTATTATTAATAAATAATAAAAATAATTAATGTGTTTTTATACAAATGGCGCCCGAACAGGGACTCGATATAAAATTTTTATACAAAATATGCCAAAAATCAGAAACAGAGTGGGTATCGAAAGAGTATATAAGACGTAAAAATAAGGTTATGTTGTGACTACATGTGGTAGAGTAAATAGTTCAAATAGAATATTTTTATATATAATAAGGTTGTGTAATATTTATTACACGATAAAAATTTTGAAAGAAATATATTTAAACAAAATTTTTTAAAATGGCAGATAACGAAAATGTCAGCGTAACTGACATTGAAAACGAAAGCCAAATGAATATTGAATTAAGTGGAACTGAGTCAAAAATTATGAATGAAGGAATTCATTCAACGCCAGTTCAAAGTAAAAAATCTGATACAGATGAGATGTTAACACGTTTATATAGCATGATGTGTAGCATGAATAATAAGTTCAATGAACAACAAAGTGATTCCAATGTTAAATATGATAATTTAAATGCCAAATTTTATGAAGTAAAAAATGAGATCAAAAAACGAAATGATAATTTTGATAAACAATTTGACGAGGGGAATAAAAGGTTAGACGAGAGATTAAGTCAGATAAGGAATAATAAGGTAAGTAGCGGTGACAATATGACGAAAAATAAGGGTAACATGGTGAGTAATAATGATAATTTAAATAATGGATTTACAAGTAATAACAACGATAATAGAAGTAAAAATATGGTGTCAGAAAATGATTGTGTAGATGTTGATAGTGATAACAAAATTGTAGACAGAGTAGAAGTCGATAATGAGATGTTTGTGTGTGATGAATCAGAGAGAGAGAGTAGAAAGGATTTACAGGTAGAGTGGATGCAGGGGGTAGATTTGTCCCTTAATGTTGTAGTAGGGGGTGAAGAAATGGCTTCACGTGAGTATTTGGAAGACGATATGTCTGCAAATAAATTTCCCTGGGTTTTTTGTGCACTTCATAGGTGGTGCCGTAATGATGAGTTAATGTCCCCTGCATATTTTGAGAGAGAGAGTGTAGCTTGGCGTGATGGTGAGAAATATATTGAGAGAGAGAGACAGAGAGAAATAGAGATATTTAAAGTAAAGAGAAATTACGAAGAATTCGTAGAAAGGTTAGGCGGAGAGAGAAGTGATAATAATAACGAGTACTTACCGTATAGTGAAATTGAGATAGCAGTAGATGATATTAAAGATGATAATATAACTTACCTGATTTTAACAGAATATAATAAAGGCGATAAGACTATACTCGAGCGTGACCAGGTACATGATAGAATAATTAATCCAAATGGCATTGTAGAAGAATATGACAATATAGATAATCATTATGTTGATAATCATGAGATAATGTATTCAATAGTAAATGAATGGTATAATCATAAGATTAGACTGTTATTCGACGATGGAGGGTGATTGTTTATTGTTTATGAACATTTAATTATGTGAATAGTGTGGTTTTGAAATGGATTGTCTTATGAAACGATTTGTGGTTGATGATAACAAATAATAAGTTGGACTGTATATTCTTTTATGTGTTGATGTCATTATGTTAAATATATTTGTGTACTACATTATGGTATACTATGTGTTATGTAAACAATGTGTATATGTAGTAGAAATTGATAACATTAATTATCAATTAAATTAAATTTTCAATTAATTAGTATAAATTAATAATAATTATAAAATTTTACAGACTAAATAAGCGATGAAAGTAATTGTGAACTTTTAAATAATTGAATTAAATAATTGAAAATTAATTACTTAATTAAGGTTGTACAACAGATAGTTTGATAATGAAGTGAAATGATTTTATGAAATTAAGATTCTATGATGACTAGTAGATGATTAAACAGATAATATGTTCAAATTGAGGTATATTATTATGAGGGGAGAAGTGATGAATTTTCTAGTGTTATATCAAGGTGAAATGTAAAAAGGGTTTGGGTGATAATGAAATAAGGCAGGTGAGTTAAGCAGAATTAAAGTTAATGGGAGTTGTAACCCCTCTTTCCTTTTATACTTTATATTGTAACATGACCAGGTGTTACATAACCTAGACATATGCCCTTAGATTTAATAAATACATAACAGTAATGTAAATAGATAATATAATGATAAGAGTAGCCAAGAAGAGAGGAACCATTGAAGAAGAAAGAAGAAGAAGTGCCACAAGAAGCAGTAAACCTAAACACTGCTTGACACTACAACCATACTATAACTGACACAAACTAATGGACAAAGTAAATTCACTTTAAGCTGTCAAGCGAGTCAGTGAATAACTTAAATGAAATGTGACATGTTAATAAAAATAATTAAATAAGAATCCGAATAATGGGATATCAGCATCAGCATTTGGCTGAGAATAAATCAACTATGACTAGTAACTATTAATGCCAAGGACTAAGATTAGCTATGGCCACAATATGAGATTGAAGCTGTATTACAGTCTCAAATGTGCTTATGACAAGTAAAAATGTTTGTAAGAGGGAACCTTATATAAATAAGCTACCCCATCAAGGTACCGAAATGTAAACTAATAAACGTTATTAAGGCATAAATCCGATACAAACGGTATGCCTCGGCAATGCCTAAAACAAACAATCATCAGTAAGGTGATTAGTAGAAAGTACTATGAGTGTAAATCACATACACTGAACAATCTTTGTGCCAAACTTAGCGATAAGCATTATTAATATGTTATACAATTAATAGTTCAATCGTTAATTAATAGCATGGAGCAAAATAATGTGAAACAAAATGTCATAGTGAGTAAGTATAGTTCATAGCAATGTATAAGTTAAGGTTTAATCATAATATTCAGTAAATAAATATCAGGACGGATATAATAGTGTTCTAACATAGACGTTTAAGTGAAAAAACGCGATGTGGAACACAAACAATATTGATAAGAGAGAGTGATCGCCGGCTTTGATTAGCAGACGACAGCGCGAAGCCATATACCTGAACATTGTTTATTAAAAAATGTCAGTGAAAGTGTAAATAAACCAGTGTCAAGCTATATCAAATTGAAGAGGAAAAAATATCCTTTAATTTGATAGTGATACGACCCCGATCGCAACTATAATAAGTGCGTGACAGGCGTTAGCATCATTTGTACATAATAAATAAGAAATCTGTTTATCAACACTAACAACAACGACGGCTGTCAATCATTCTGGCGAAAGTCGGTTAAAAAACCGTTAGTGTCAGTTGGAAAGACAATACGTCACTTTCGTAACGCCTGGCTAAGCCAATCAGAAAATAGCTTAATAAGTAAAACAATCGCCTAAGACCGATCCAAACATAGGGTATATAAAGAAGAGCGGCTAATTACCATTAGACACTTTTAACGTTCATCCGGAGCGGCAGGTACGCTCGTCTCATCAAAATTTCTACTAACTGATAGCTTCATTGTAATAGTGCATCTATGGAATCATTTCGGCAACAACAAAAAGTAACTACAAGATACTCTACATAGAATCAGTGCATCGAAGTGCAGTATTATTTTATTTAGTGTGGGAAAATAACGAACAGAAGAAATAATTAAATAGTATCATATAAGGTCCTTTTTAGTCAGAAGCGGACCAATATTCTCTGTTCAAGTGCGTGTGTAGTGAATAACAATGGTCATTACAATCCGACCATTGATGTGTTTAATTGAATTTTAATCGAAAGATTAAAAACACAAAGGTAACTGTGTGACAATTTATTCCATTACACTGAGTGCAATAACCTATATGTTTTGGTAAACAAATCTGTACTGACGCATAACACTGAAACATTTTCTGTATTACACCATGTCTGAATTTATTTAATGGATTTGTCAATCCTATTTAAGTTGGATGTTAGTCATAAGTGATCTCACCATATAACTTTGTGAATAATTAATCAAGCGTGACGAACGCCTACCCTATAAAATAGGTTCGATTTTATATTAGTAAACTGAAAGGCATTACTAGTCGATATTATATTATAAAATAATTAGCTATTGTGTAGGCATGAGCATTCTTTTTTGTGTTTCAAAGAACTTACGCCTGAGATATAAATAATATTAATGTTTAAAGTAAAGAGTATCTGGACTTAACCAGAATTATTGTTTATGCTCTGAGCCAGTCATATAGGGTATGTAACAAAATATTTGCAATTGTACATCAATGTATTCTTTTAATTATATTTGTTTGAATTCACTATCAAGGGTACAAATAAAACCCAATTATTAGCAGCATAACTTGACTTAATTTATTTCTAAAAAACAGATAAATAATTCATTCAGAAGAATCAAAACAACTTTTAGTTGCGATGAAATATTGTTGAATTGCATTGCCATAAGGGTAATAAACACGATTTCAATTTTTTTAAATTATTATTTGATTCTATTAATGGGTTTTCCACGGGATTTTCCCGAAATAAACCTGTGTGGCGCCCATTATTAAACAAGGTAACCTAACCTTGTAGATAAAGTGAGTTGGTTTTGTAAACCGTCTTGGCAGCTTATTGATTTATTGAACTTCTGAACTTCCAGAAAACACGAACAGGTACGTGGAAGTGTATTTTATTAATTCTATTGTCCAGACGTTACTAGACTTTACGTACTTAGACGACTATCAACCTGGAGGAGTAGTTTCGCTGCTAGTATCAGCACGACGGTCACCATCATCAAGCGACCAGCTAGTACACTTTATTTTTAAATTTAAGCAACGTTATTGTTCAAATAATATTAATGCAATTATCTTATTTTTTATCTAAAAGAGTTCTTTTCAGACACTTATAATTTTGCAATTGTAAACACACTTTTAATAACATCTAATGCTACATTTTAATTACTTTATAAAATTAGTAACTTTCAATTTTCAACCACTACAACCTTTAATATTTCGAACATAAATAGAAATTTAGATTTAAATAAATATTATATAAGACTAATTCCGTTACAAATTGGCGACCAGCAACGCGAGGCTGAAAAATATTAAACGAAAATATTTTTTATATTTTAAATCAGCCCGGCAGACACAAAAGAACAAACATGCCACACACACATCAATACGACACTAGATACAAGGACAGTCGAATAGAAGAAATACAGATGAATACAGAGACACCGGAAACACAACCCACACACGAGATGGAAGTCATTACCATTAATAACATAGAAACTCGACCAGAAGAAACACCCCATGTCGAACCGGAAGTAGAAGTGAGGGTCGACAACCAACCCAGACAAGCTGAGGGAGCCACGCAATCAGGAGAAACAGCCTTCCAAGAATGGATGAGGAGAATGATGGAATCATTAAAGGAAGATAGTCTCAAGAATAACAAAAAGATGGAAGAAACCTTGAACAGAAATAATGACTCATTAAATAAAAATATAGAATCTATTAGTAAAAATATGGAGTCGCTGAAAGAAGACCTGAATAAAAAGATAGACAATACAAATAGATCCATGGACGCCCTGAACAATAAAATAGATGATAGCAGCAAAGCCTTAAGAGAAGAGTTGAACACCACATTAAATAAGATTAGCCAGAAAATGGATGAAATGAATAAGAAATATACGGAAGAAGTGGGTCAGACCATAAGAGGAGAATTACGAGACGACAACAACTCAGAAACTGAAGAGATACCCAATGATGAAACCACAGAAGAATTGCAACCTGAAGATGAGGTCGAACAAACTGAGAAGGAAGGGGACTCAAATACATCATCATCTGAAAATGAGCTTGACAGACACCAGGAAGATATTCACGACAAGGAGATCGACGCCGAAGGTATAAAGGAGACTCAGGTAATTAAAGAAGCGGAAGAGTTATTAGCCGAGAATGAAGATTTAGAACAAAATAATCTGCCAACGTGTGTTGATCAAGTGGAGACACAAGAATTACCCAGAGATAAAACTACCGAACAAGTGAATTCGAAAATTAAAATTTATGAAGAAAGGAACAAAATTATTAAGAAAAAGGAAGAAAGAAGAATAATACGCCCAAAGAAGACTAGGGTAACAAAAGAATTAATCGAAATGACTCGAAGTGGTCTAGTTAATATGATTTATTTCCCAGTCATCAACCGTAAAGAAGGGACCTATAGGAAGGAGTATCGAAGGAGCTTCATGAAGATGGATGAGGAGAAGAAATGTGCTACCACAAAGAAGACTATAACCAATAAAATACTTAAAGCAGATATTTCCAAAGGGAGAATAAAGCATTCTAAGAAAAGGAAAGGGTATCAAGAACAACTGGACCGGATCATTGAAGGGTATGCCCAAGAAATAAAAGAATTACGGAAGAAGAGGGACCAATCAATGGAAAAATCCAACCAGGAAACTAATGACGATCAACCAGAGTTAGAAGAGGTACTAGACGTCAATAATAACAAAGACCCGGAGTACACGGGACACATGGATATCGAAGATGAGGAGAGGAAGAAGGCGAGAAAACGGGGAGCCAATGACTATCTGGTAGCCGCAAAGTGGAAGAACCGCATGATAGGGATAGGGTGCCAAATACCACAAACATGTAGTACTAGAGACAGCTATGGAAAAGGGTACCTGTGAAACGTAATTGTCCCAAACAATGAACCCAATAGAGTGGAAAAGCACAATGTAACCCCAAATATGTAGACCATACATGTGATTATTGTTAAAAACAGATAAATTATAGTGGTATACAACATTTACCACTGGAATATTTAGTGTATAGAAAATTTTAAAAGTAATTACCATAAACGGATTCATTTAGTGATTGGAAGGATCATGTATTATGCCCAAGGTATTGAAAGTGACTAATTGCCTATAGCAAACCTATTTGCTATATTGTGTTATAAAAAGTGTGTAGTATTAGTGTATAGGCCAAACTATTCGTTACCTATTAAATAAGAGCCAGATTTATCATATTAAATGGTAGAAAAAGGTGTATAGTAAACCCAGTAATTTAATGAGGAGAAAGATATCTATTATATCATAGAGAACCAAAAGTGGCATATAACAAAAATATACCTGGGATAATGACATAAAATTACTCTAATACTCCTATGTTAGATTAATTTAAAGAAGAAATACTACTATCTTATAACTAAAATTACTATGCTATATTTAATAAAGAGAAAGAAAAATGTTATTTAATTACCAAATATTGTATGTAACAAGAATCTAAATGTCAAATATTGTATACCTCTCACAAAACTAAGATATTATATAAAATCATCCAGAATAAGTGTAAATTATCAGACACTTGAAGGAGTAGAGAGGCAGAATACCAAAGAGAGTTGATTATAAAGATGGCTATTATTATTGTGGAATGAAGAGAAAGAAAAATGTTATTTAATTACCAAATATTGTGTGTGACAAGATATGTCAGAGAACATCTAACAAAAACATTTAGTATATGAATACTGTAAACCCTGATAATTCAGGATAAGTGTAAATTATTGACGAGAGAAAAACTAGTAAACTATTGTAAGAATGAAATATTGTAGACTCTATATGTAAGAAACAACTGCATAATTATATAAGGATCAATGTAAGTGTGTAATTTTAAGAATACTCAAGTAAACCAAAGCAAATTGTCAACTAGTATAAAAAGGTAACAATACGGCTAATAAAAAGCATGGCCGAAAATGTCAAGTCTGAAAAGAAATGATTACCTGTGAAAAGGAAGTATGTTAGAAAGTATAAAAGAAGGAAATGTGATACAAATGAAACCTCTAATACCTTGAATATTATATTGAATATGTTATATTATTGAAAAATGAATGATATGTTATATTTTATGTGTTGTGATAGTGCAACTATTGCTATGTGCAATTTTGATTTTGTCTCAGACAGAGATGAGGATGCCTCTGATTCTGAGTATGTGTAATGAGGAACGGCGGAGAATGTATGCCACAGTGAGCCACTCTGATTCCGAACCCACTACAAATGTTAGGGAATTATATAGTAATGTATCAAGGACTATTAATAAAGAATCTGTGAGGTAAAAAAGGAAAGAACCATTGAGATTATCACAAAAATAAAGATATGTAATGAGAAAGAAAAATGTATTATTGTAAGACAGGAAATTGTTAATTTAAGAAGTGAAATCTATTGTAATTAAATAACTTAGAATATGAGAAACTTGAAAAAATACTAGTAAGCTAAGAATTATATCACTAGCCAAGCACTCAACCTAGTGTAACACACTAATAGTATGTTAAAGGTCAATGTAAAGAGTACAAGATGAAAAAACAGTAGTAGTATACTAAAAACTGAAATGAAATGATAATTTTATCAAAAAATCAAATTTTCTCTCAAATTATCAATTTTGAGGGGGGAGTATATGTAACATGACCAGGTGTTACATAACCTAGACATATGCCCTTAGATTTAATAAATACATAACAGTAATGTAAATAGATAATATAATGATAAGAGTAGCCAAGAAGAGAGGAACCATTGAAGAAGAAAGAAGAAGAAGTGCCACAAGAAGCAGTAAACCTAAACACTGCTTGACACTACAACCATACTATAACTGACACAAACTAATGGACAAAGTAAATTCACTTTAAGCTGTCAAGCGAGTCAGTGAATAACTTAAATGAAATGTGACATGTTAATAAAAATAATTAAATAAGAATCCGAATAATGGGATATCAGCATCAGCATTTGGCTGAGAATAAATCAACTATGACTAGTAACTACTAATGCCAAGGACTAAAATTAGCTATGGCCACAATATGAGATTAAAGCTGTATTACAGTCTCAAATGTGCTTATGACAAGTAAAAATGTTTGTAAGAGGGAACCTTATATAAATAAGCTACCCCATCAAGGTACCGAAATGTAAACTAATAAACGTTATTAAGGCATAAATCCGATACAAACGGTATGCCTCGGCAATGCCTAAAACAAACAATCATCAGTAAGGTGATTAGTAGAAAGTACTATGAGTGTAAATCACATACACTGAACAATCTTTGTGCCAAACTTAGCGATAAGCATTATTAATATGTTATACAATTAATAGTTCAATTGTTAATTAATAGCATGGAGCAAAATAATGTGAAACAAAATGTCATAGTGAGTAAGTATAGTTCATAGCAATGTATAAGTTAAGGTTTAATCATAATATTCAGTAAATAAATATCAGGACGGATATAATAGTGTTCTAACATAGACGTTTAAGTGAAAAAACGCGATGTGGAACACAAACAATATTGATAAGAGAGAGTAATCGCCGGCTTTGATTAGCAGACGACAGCGCGAAGCCATATACCTGAACATTGTTTATTAAAAAATGTCAGTGAAAGTGTAAATAAACCAGTGTCAAACTATATCAAATTGAAGAGGAAAAAATATCCTTTAATTTGATAGTGATACGACCCCGATCGCAACTATAATAAGTGCGTGACAGGCGTTAGCATCATTTGTACATAATAAATAAGAAATCTGTTTATCAACACTAACAACAACGATGGCTGTCAATCATTCTGGCGAAAGTCGGTTAAAAAACCGTTAGTGACAGTTGGAAAGACAATACGTCACTTTCGTAACGCCTGGCTAAGCCAATCAGAAAATAGCTTAATAAGTAAAACAATCGCCTAAGACCGATAAAAACATAGGGTATATAAAGAAGAGTGGCTAATTACCATTAGACACTTTTAACGTTCATCCGGAGCGGCAGGTACGCTCGTCTCATCAAAATTTCTACTAACTGATAGCTTCATTGTAATAGTGCATCTATGTAATCATTTCGGCAACAACAAAAAATAACTACAAGATACTCTACATAGAATCAGTGCATCGAAGTGCAGTATTATTTTATTTAGTGCGGGAAAATAACGAACAGAAGAAATAATTAAATAGTATCATATAAGGTCCTTTTTAGTCAGAAGCGGACCAATATTCTCTGTTCAAGTGCGTGTGTAGTGAATAACAATGGTCATTACAATCCGACCATTGATGTGTTTAATTGAATTTTAATCGAAAGATTAAAAACACAAAGGTAACTGTGTGACAATTTATTCCATTACACTGAGTGCAATAACCTATATGTTTTGGTAAACAAATCTGTACTGACGCATAACACTGAAACATTTTCTGTATTACACCATGTCTGAATTTATTTAATGGATTTGTCAATCCTATTTAAGTTGGATGTTAGTCATAAGTGATCTCACCATATAACTTTGTGAATAATTAATCAAGCGTGACGAACGCCTACCCTATAAAATAGGTTCGATTTTATATTAGTAAACTGAAAGGCATTACTAGTCGATATTATATTATAAAATAATTAGCTATTGTGTAGGCATGAGCATTCTTTTTTGTGTTTCAAAGAACTTACGCCTGAGATATAAATAATATTAATGTTTAAAGTAAAGAGTATCTGGACTTAACCAGAATTATTGTTTATGCTCTGAGCCAGTCATATAGGGTATGTAACAAAATATTTGCAATTGTACATCAATGTATTCTTTTAATTATATTTGTTTGAATTCACTATCAAGGGTACAAATAAAACCCAATTATTAGCAGCATAACTTGACTTAATTTATTTCTAAAAAACAGATAAATAATTCATTCAGAAGAATCAAAACAACTTTTAGTTGCGATGAAATATTGTTGAATTGCATTGCCATAAGGGTAATAAACAAGATTTCAATTTTTTAAAATTATTATTTGATTCTATTAATGGGTTTTCCACGGGATTTTCCCGAAATAAACCTGTGTGGCGCCCATTATTAAACAAGGTAACCTAACCTTGTAGATAAAGTGAGTTGGTTTTGTAAACCGTCTTGGCAGCTTATTGATTTATTGAACTTCTGAACTTCCAGAAAACATGAACAGGTACGTGGAAGTGTATTTTATTAATTCTATTGTCCAGACGTTACTAGACTTTACGTACTTAGACGACTATCAACCTGGAGGAGTAGTTTCGCTGCTAGTATCAGCACGACGGTCACCATCATCAAGCGACCAGCTAGTACACTTTATTTTTAAATTTAAGCAACGTTATTGTTCAAATAATATTAATGCAATTATCTTATTTTTTATCTAAAAGAGTTCTTTTCAGACACTTATAATTTTGCAATTGTAAACACACTTTTAATAACATCTAATGCTACATTTTAATTACTTTATAAAATTAGTAACTTTCAATTTTCAACCACTACAACCTTTAATATTTCGAACATAAATAGAAATTTAGATTTAAATAAATATTATATAAGACTAATTCCGTTACAAATTGGCGACCAGCAACGCGAGGCTGAAAAATATTAAACGAAAATATTTTTTATATTTTAAATCAGCCCGGCAGACACAAAAGAACAAACATGCCACACACACATCAATACGACACTAGATACAAGGACAGTCGAATAGAAGAAATACAGATGAATACAGAGACACCGGAAACACAACCCACACACGAGATGGAAGTCATTACCATTAATAACATAGAAACTCGACCAGAAGAAACACCCCATGTCGAACCGGAAGTAGAAGTGAGGGTCGACAACCAACCCAGACAAGCTGAGGGAGCCACGCAATCAGGAGAAACAGCCTTCCAAGAATGGATGAGGAGAATGATGGAATCATTAAAGGAAGATAGTCTCAAGAATAACAAAAAGATGGAAGAAACCTTGAACAGAAATAATGACTCATTAAATAAAAATATAGAATCTATTAGTAAAAATATGGAGTCGCTGAAAGAAGACCTGAATAAAAAGATAGACAATACAAATAGATCCGTGGACGCCCTGAACAATAAAATAGATGATAGCAGCAAAGCCTTAAGAGAAGAGTTGAACACCACATTAAATAAGATTAGCCAGAAAATGGATGAAATGAATAAGAAATATACGGAAGAAGTGGGTCAGACCATAAGAGGAGAATTACGAGACGACAACAACTCAGAAACTGAAGAGATACCCAATGATGAAACCACAGAAGAATTGCAACCTGAAGATGAGGTCGAACAAACTGAGAAGGAAGGGGACTCAAATACATCATCATCTGAAAATGAGCTTGACAGACACCAGGAAGATATTCACGACAAGGAGATCGACGCCGAAGGTATAAAGGAGACTCAGGTAATTAAAGAAGCGGAAGAGTTATTAGCCGAGAATGAAGATTTAGAACAAAATAATCTGCCAACGTGTGTTGATCAAGTGGAGACACAAGAATTACCCAGAGATAAAACTACCGAACAAGTGAATTCGAAAATTAAAATTTATGAAGAAAGGAACAAAATTATTAAGAAAAAGGAAGAAAGAAGAATAATACGCCCAAAGAAGACTAGGGTAACAAAAGAATTAATCGAAATGACTCGAAGTGGTCTAGTTAATATGATTTATTTCCCAGTCATCAACCGTAAAGAAGGGACCTATAGGAAGGAGTATCGAAGGAGCTTCATGAAGATGGATGAGGAGAAGAAATGTGCTACCACAAAGAAGACTATAACCAATAAAATACTTAAAGCAGATATTTCCAAAGGGAGAATAAAGCATTCTAAGAAAAGGAAAGGGTATCAAGAACAACTGGACCGGATCATTGAAGGGTATGCCCAAGAAATAAAAGAATTACGGAAGAAGAGGGACCAATCAATGGAAAAATCCAACCAGGAAACTAATGACGATCAACCAGAGTTAGAAGAGGTACTAGACGTCAATAATAACAAAGACCCGGAGTACACGGGACACATGGATATCGAAGATGAGGAGAGGAAGAAGGCGAGAAAACGGGGAGCCAATGACTATCTGGTAGCCGCAAAGTGGAAGAACCGCATGATAGGGATAGGGTGCCAAATACCACAAACATGTAGTACTAGAGACAGCTATGGAAAAGGGTACCTGTGAAACGTAATTGTCCCAAACAATGAACCCAATAGAGTGGAAAAGCACAATGTAACCCCAAATATGTAGACCATACATGTGATTATTGTTAAAAACAGATAAATTATAGTGGTATACAACATTTACCACCGGAATATTTAGTGTATAGAAAATTTTAAAAGTAATTACCATAAACGGATTCATTTAGTGATTGGAAGGATCATGTATTATGCCCAAGGTATTGAAAGTGACTAATTGCCTATAGCAAACCTATTTGCCATATTGTGTTATAAAAAGTGTGTAGTATTAGTGTATAGGCCAAACTATTCGTTACCTATTAAATAAGAGCCAGATTTATCATATTAAATGGTAGAAAAAGGTGTATAGTAAACCCAGTAATTTAATGAGGAGAAAGATATCTATTATATCATAGAGAACCAAAAGTGGCATATAACAAAAATATACCTGGGATAATGACATAAAATTACTCTACTACTCCTATGTTAGATTAATTTAAAGAAGAAATACTACTATCTTATAACTAAAATTACTATGCTATATTTAATAAAGAGAAAGAAAAATGTTATTTAATTACCAAATATTGTATGTAACAAGAATCTAAATGTCAAATATTGTATACCTCTCACAAAACTAAGATATTATATAAAATCATCCAGAATAAGTGTAAATTATCAGACACTTGAAGGAGTAGAGAGGCAGAATACCAAAGAGAGTTGATTATAAAGATGGCTATTATTATTGTGGAATGAAGAGAAAGAAAAATGTTATTTAGTTACCAAATATTGTGTGTGACAAGATATGTCAGAGAACATCTAACAAAAACATTTAGTATATGAATACTGTAAACCCTGATAATTCAGGATAAGTGTAAATTATTGACGAGAGAAAAACTAGTAAACTATTGTAAGAATGAAATATTGTAGACTCTATATGTAAGAAACAACTGCATAATTATATAAGGATCAATGTAAGTGTGTAATTTTAAGAATACTCAAGTAAACCAAAGCAAATTGTCAACTAGTATAAAAAGGTAACAATACGGCTAATAAAAAGCATGGCCGAGAATCTCAAGTCTGAAAAGAAATGATTACCTGTGAAAAGGAAGTATGTTAGAAAGTATAAAAGAAGGAAATGTGATACAAATGAAACCTCTAATACCTTGAATATTATATTGAATATGTTATATTATTGAAAAATGAATGATATGTTGTATTTTATGTGTTGTGATAGTGCAACTATTGCTATGTGCAATTTTGATTTTGTCTCAGACAGAGATGAGGATGCCTCTGATTCTGAGTATGTGTAATGAGGAACGGCGGAGAATGTATGCCACAGTGAGCCACTCTGATTCCAAACCCACTACAAATGTTAGGGAATTATATAGTAATGTATCAAGGACTATTAATAAAGAATCTGTGAGGTAAAAAAGGAAAGAACCATTGAGATTATCACAAAAATAAAGATATGTAATGAGAAAGAAAAATGTATTATTGTAAGACAGGAAATTGTTAATTTAAGAAGTGAAATCTATTGTAATTAAATAACTTAGAATATGAGAAACTTGAAAAAATACTAGTAAGCTAAGAATTATATCACTAGCCAAGCACTCAACCTAGTGTAACACACTAATAGTATGTTAAAGGTCAATGTAAAGAGTACAAGATGAAAAAACAGTAGTAGTATACTAAAAACTGAAATGAAATGATAATTTTATCAAAAAATCAAAGTTTCTCTCAAATTATCAATTTTGAGGGGGGAGTATATGTAACATGACCAGGTGTTACATAACCTAGACATATGCCCTTAGATTTAATAAATACATAACAGTAATGTAAATAGATAATATAATGATAAGAGTAGCCAAGAAGAGAGGAACCATTGAAGAAGAAAGAAGAAGAAGTGCCACAAGAAGCAGTAAACCTAAACACTGCTTGACACTACAACCATACTATAACTGACACAAACTAATGGACAAAGTAAATTCACTTTAAGCTGTCAAGCGAGTCAGTGAATAACTTAAATGAAATGTGACATGTTAATAAAAATAATTAAATAAGAATCCGAATAATGGGATATCAGCATCAGCATTTGGCTGAGAATAAATCAACTATGACTAGTAACTACTAATGCCAAGGACTAAGATTAGCTATGGCCACAATATGAGATTGAAGCTGTATTACAGTCTCAAATGTGCTTATGACAAGTAAAAATGTTTGTAAGAGGGAACCTTATATAAATAAGCTACCCCATCAAGGTACCGAAATGTAAACTAATAAACGTTATTAAGGCATAAATCCGATACAAACGGTATGCCTCGGCAATGCCTAAAACAAACAATCATCAGTAAGGTGATTAGTAGAAAGTACTATGAGTGTAAATCACATACACTGAACAATCTTTGTGCCAAACTTAGCGATAAGCATTATTAATATGTTATACAATTAATAGTTCAATTGTTAATTAATAGCATGGAGCAAAATAATGTGAAACAAAATGTCATAGTGAGTAATTATAGTTCATAGCAATGTATAAGTTATTTAATCATAATATTCAGTAAATAAATATCAGGACGGATATAATAGTGTTCTAACATAGACGTTTAAGTGAAAAAACGCGATGTGGAACACAAACAATATTGATAAGAGAGAGTAATCGCCGGCTTTGATTAGCAGACGACAGCGCGAAGCCATATACCTGAACATTGTTTATTAAAAAATGTCAGTGAAAGTGTAAATAAACCAGTGTCAAACTATATCAAATTGAAGAGCAAAAAATATCCTTTAATTTGATAGTGATACGACCCCGATCGCAACTATAATAAGTGCGTGACAGGCGTTAGCATCATTTGTACATAATAAATAAGAAATCTGTTTATCAACACTAACAACAACGACGGCTGTCAATCATTCTGGCGAAAGTCGGTTAAAAAACCGTTAGTGACAGTTGGAAAGACAATACGTCACTTTCGTAACGCCTGGCTAAGCCAATCAGAAAATAGCTTAATAAGTAAAACAATCGCCTAAGACCGATCAAAACATAGGGTATATAAAGAAGAGCGGCTAATTACCATTAGACACTTTTAACGTTCATCCGGAGCGGCAGGTACGCTCGTCTCATCAAAATTTCTACTAACTGATAGCTTCATTGTAATAGTGCATCTATGTAATCATTTCGGCAACAACAAAAAATAACTACAAGATACTCTACATAGAGTCAGTGCATCGAAGTGCAGTATTATTTTATTTAGTGCGGGAAAATAACGAACAGAAGAAATAATTAAATAGTATCATATAAGGTCCTTTTTAGTCAGAAGCGGACCAATATTCTCTGTTCAAGTGCGTGTGTAGTGAATAACAATGGTCATTACAATCCAACCATTGATGTGTTTAATTGAATTTTAATCGAAAGATTAAAAACACAAAGGTAACTGTGTGACAATTTATTCCATTACACTGAGTGCAATAACCTATATGTTTTGGTAAACAAATCTGTACTGACGCATAACACTGAAACATTTTCTGTATTACACCATGTCTGAATTTATTTAATGGATTTGTCAATCCTATTTAAGTTGGATGTTAGTCATAAGTGATCTCACCATATAACTTTGTGAATAATTAATCAAGCGTGACGAACGCCTACCCTATAAAATAGGTTCGATTTTATATTAGTAAACTGAAAGGCATTACTAGTCGATATTATATTATAAAATAATTAGCTATTGTGTAGGCATGAGCATTCTTTTTTGTGTTTCAAAGAACTTACGCCTGAGATATAAATAATATTAATGTTTAAAGTAAAGAGTATCTGGACTTAACCAGAATTATTGTTTATGCTCTGAGCCAGTCATATAGGGTATGTAACAAAATATTTGCAATTGTACATCAATGTATTCTTTTAATTATATTTGTTTGAATTCACTATCAAGGGTACAAATAAAACCCAATTATTAGCAGCATAACTTGACTTAATTTATTTCTAAAAAACAGATAAATAATTCATTCAGAAGAATCAAAACAACTTTTAGTTGCGATGAAATATTGTTGAATTGCATTGCCATAAGGGTAATAAACACGATTTCAATTTTTCAAATTATTATTTGATTCTATTAATGGGTTTTCCACGGGATTTTCCCGAAATAAACCTGTGTGGCGCCCATTATTAAACAAGGTAACCTAACCTTGTAGATAAAGTGAGTTGGTTTTGTAAACCGTCTTGGCAGCTTATTGATTTATTGAACTTCTGAACTTCCAGAAAACACGAACAGGTACGTGGAAGTGTATTTTATTAATTCTATTGTCCAGACGTTACTAGACTTTACGTACTTAGACGACTATCAACCTGGAGGAGTAGTTTCGCTGCTAGTATCAGCACGACGGTCACCATCATCAAGCGACCAGCTAGTACACTTTATTTTTAAATTTAAGCAACGTTATTGTTCAAATAATATTAATGCAATTATCTTATTTTTTATCTAAAAGAGTTCTTTTCAGACACTTATAATTTTGCAATTGTAAACACACTTTTAATAACATCTAATGCTACATTTTAATTACTTTATAAAATTAGTAACTTTCAATTTTCAACCACTACAACCTTTAATATTTCGAACATAAATAGAAATTTAGATTTAAATAAATATTATATAAGACTAATTCCGTTACAATATATAAAAAAAAACCCTTTTTTTTTGTTTTATTTTTTTTGAAAGAGAGGCCACTAGTTATTAGAACTAGGCAAGAGGCTAGAGAAGCCAAAAATGAGCTGGGTCCAGTATGATGGGACTTGCAAATGAAACTCTGCTCTAAGATAACAATAACAAGATTTATTGTATTCATGTTTTTGTACAATTAACTCCCCAAGTGTACAATACATGCACAAGATAATATGTGTAAGATAATATTACAAGTGTTTTCATAATCAAGAATAGCTCGAATTTCAAAAACCACAATCGTTACTATACTTAAAATCGTTATTATAATTCACATTCGACATAGGCGTCGCCACATAATTGAGCTTGATATTACTGAGCAGAATACAGTTACTTTAAATAATGTAAAATGGCGCATAGTATCGACCCTCCCAGTAGGTCACATAAATCATAACCGTAAATATTATTATAAGACGAATATATCCCGTGTGTAATTCTTTTCTGCCACACGTTGGATGCGTCAATTTATTATATGACGAGATTACTCTTAGTAGTTTATAGCTTGATTATTAGTATTGAATAGTCTCAGGGTTAATTTTACTAAAAAATGGGTCTTGCTCTCGGCTAATCGTTATTGTTCAATATCAAATTTTATTATTATTTTACCGTTTAGGGACTTATTCCCCTCAATTCAACCTATTGTTGAATCCAGGATTGAATAAGTCGGTACTTACTCTTTGTTTTTTCGTTGTATTAGCTGTCTGTTTAAATAGTGTAATTTTATGTATTATATTCACTGTTAGGATGTCCACTTGACGTTCCGTTGACACTTTGTTGATCAGCGGTTGTGAGGAGATCAGTTGTTTCTTCCTATACACTAACATACACAAACATAGGCATGGTACACATAATAACTCATGTATAGTATTATTGTATAAGATTGTAAATATATTGATCTGAGCGGTTGTAAACAAAACATGGAATCATTCAATTTGAATAATTCGCATTCTCAGCATGGTACCAACCGCCTCGTTTTTCTCCTCTAAGCTGTATTTCTACTGATACAATAAAAGTCAACTCTTTCACCGTTAAAAAATAATAATGGTAATTTATTCAAATAACACACAGTGAAATTCAATACAATAAGGCGTTTTGCTCTTCTTTTTGGTTAACAATTAATATTTTAAAAGTGAACATTGACTCTAAAACAAATGATGAGCTCGAGTTGGCATGACTGCCTCTGGTTAGTAATACAATGTGTTTTGACAAACATATAGGTTATGTCGGATGGTTCGACTTGAAAATTTAATAATGATTATATTAATAAAAGTAATAGGTTCTTTTAGACTGCAAAATACATTTCTTTGAAATAATAGCTACGGTTAGAACAAACCTATAAAATAAAAATTCAATGATTATTAATGAAAAAAGATAAAATATGAACTACTGTTCATAGTTAGGCACATGCTTTACATATTGTTTAGTGCAACCTTATTTGGTTAAAAATAGTGAACTATTTATTATTAATTAATAGTAATGGTGATAATCCAGTATCAGGTACTATAATCATCTGTGAAATTGGATATTCCTATTCCAGGTAATGGTAATTTATTTATTATAGTTATTGCACTCCGGCGAAAACTATTAATTGAATTTAGGAACAAAATATTTCATACTCTAGTCTACTGATAGCTTAAGAGCACATATACTCTTCATTGCTGTTACAATGTCTTTACTTATCCTAGGTATTTATTGTATACAAATAGTTAGAACTGTCATTACTCAGAACGTTCAATTTCAGCATTGTTCATTTGTATTTTATCAGTTCCCTTCTGTTGAGGATAGGGAATTTAATTGTTTCTATATTTCAAGTTTTATCGCTTTTAGCGTTCAGTTATTATGCTTATAAACTAATCATATCATTATATTTGTGGTTATGAATACTTGCGTCTCTCGTCGTTCGAAGGGTTACACCTTTTTAATTATAAACACTTTTTAATTAATTAAAATTTATTAATTAATTATTTGAACTTTATCACAACACTGCACACACTCCTATGCGCATAAACTCCGAAAAGAGTACACTTGTAAATAGACTGCACTGTTTCTTCAATGTAGGTTATTTATGTCTCAAGTTGAGGTTAGTATGGTTGACGCTGGGTATCTGTCAAAATGCACGTTTTTCTGAGGCGTCGACGAGCGTGCAGTCCGCTTCGCTGTTGTTAAAAGACTGTCTGTGGTTCCTCGGATGGAATGATGAATTTCGGATTTTTTATAGGCTCTGATTGGTCAGTTTTTTCCAATTCGTTTATTTACGGTAGACTTCGTCAAAATAGACGCTATCATAAGCGTCAGTCTTTGGGAACAAGATTAACAAATTCTGGTTCACACGCCCACGCGGAAGGGCTAAGCACAATACAATTATTTTTAAAAGTCTAATATCTTTCTTATAATTGTACTGAGGATGTTGTGCTTACTCTCATTGTTCGTGTTTTTGAAAGACGATTAATTTGAGTCCCCTTATCATATATTTCTGATTAGGGTTAGCTGACTTAGCACTTAGCATTTATGCTTATTGTCCATTAAACCATTAATTATTAATATTTCATGGTTTTTATTTTATTTTCTATTGTAATGTCTCATTCTTAAGCTACTGTACAATTTTCCCTTAAAACTATGTCCTAATATTAATACTATGTCCGTTTTCATAGATTCACACTTAAACTTATTGTCATACATTTTTGTTTTGCTTATTACTCAGTAATAAGAGTATTTAATTAGCTTTTAACATGTTGTAATTAAATATTGATGGGTTCAGTCACTACTGACAGTGTTCTTTTTCCCTACATTATTTGTTTAATGCCTTAACTATCACTTATGAATCAGGCTTGTTATGCCTATATGGCGTTACTTGGTAGTATGCTTAATATCATAGACATTTTAGTTGTATTGTTTTCTAATTGATAACTGAAATAGTCACTAGGATCTTATCGTTATTGTGATGCAGTTCACTCTGCATTTGACCCTGTAATTAGCAAGGTTTGGTTGCTGTAAACTTTACTTGCAGCTACTTGTCATAATGGTTTAGTTATAATTACATTTATATAAACGATTTAAATGGTTATTTTGGTTGCAATTGCTCATATGAATAATATTCTGTCTGACATCAAACCATTAATTGGGTTACTTTCTTTGTACAATGTGTTTATTACATAATTTTGGTTGCATAGTGTCACTTTGCCATTACCAGCATTTGGTCATACTTGTATTACATAAATATAGCTTTTATATCCTGTTATACTATTAGCTATCGTGTACAAAACATTCCTTATATGCTCTATTTACTTCCTAGCTCATTACATTTTGGTCTAACATTGTTTTGATTCATTTTTTATCAAGTTTTATTGGAAACTGAATGCCCAGATTAGGTTATGTCATAGGTTCAGTAAACATTAGTGTGTTGTTTATGGCTGTGTATTTCTATCTTAGTCTATTCGACTGGTTTTCGTTTCATGTTTTTACATTGGTTATTGGTTATCAACAGTTCACATTTAGTTTACTCCTGTACTATCTTATTTGTTGTTCATTAGTGAGTTGGTATGTACATCATTCCCACTGTACAATTGGTCATTCACTATTTTGGTTGCATATTCCTCTGTTTATTCTATAACTACACATCATTTAGCTATCATAAACTCATCTTGTCCTCATTCAGGTTGCTTGTGACTCTTTATTTACAATATTTAATCCTTAGTTACAATAATGTGTTTCACATAAACAATAAATGTGTTCATTAAATGAGTTGTTGTCAGTGTTGACTTTACTATACAGCTTAGGGATTTATATCACATAATTATTTAACACTTCTTCCTTCTTCTTAATACAATTATTCTTTCAATGTTTATGTTAGTTTGTTCTACTTCAATTTTCTTCCCTTATTCTTGTGTTTGGTCTGGTTATCTTCCTTCTTCTTTCTTCACTGATCTCCTCATCACTATTGTTTATTTTATACATGATGAGGTTTTCACTTGTCTTCTTCACACTGTTTCTTCCTTCTTCCTTCTTGAAGTTGTCCTTGTTGTATCCTCCTCCCTGACTCTTCTTTCTTCTTTTGTTGTCTTGTGTCCTTCTCACTGATTTTTCTTTTTTTTTCTTGTGTTGTGTCCTTCTCACTGATTTTTCTTTTTTTTTTTTTCTTTTGTTGTGTTGTGTCCTTCTCACTGATCTATTGGGTATAGTATGTCGGTCGTCTCGTCTTTATTCTTCTTTTCTTCTTTCTTGGTGCATTTACTAGTGAATTCCTTTCAATGATGCTTCACTTATTCAAACTTATGGTACTTTTCTTTAGTATACTTGGTGGTACTCTAGACCTTTTAATGTATTTTTTCTAGTGGTGGCCTTTAAATTAGTGCTGGCTATGGCAAAATTTAGTGGTTACAAAATTATTTGAACAGTAAAATTGAATTTCGAAAAGCAGAATCTATGGAATTAATGTACTAAAACATGCTTGAGGTGTTCATAAAGAATCCACTTGACCTCAGGCACGGTCATGCGCCCGGACTAGATCCAGCAAACTATGACATGATATTGTCCTGTGGTGAACGGCACCAACAGGTGTCGTCCACAAGTTAAAACACCTCCCCCGACCTTTAAAATAATAATCCAATACACAACCCAATTAAATGGAAAAGTAATTAACCATAAATTTCCCCTACGGGGTACCGAGACACCCGTGCATGCATGCTTAACACAGAAATAAATTAGTGGCAGGAAATGCCGACCATATTTACAGAAAACTCACATCAACTCGGGTGATGCATGACCCTGGCTGAGTTTACAATTCTCTGAATGAGATAAACATTAATATGTTAACAAGGCGTAAGCCTTAGTAAAAAAAACAATGAAAAAGTAACATGTAAACCCAATTGTCCCGTTGGACTTGTCCGGAACAAAGTCCCCAAACTGGAGCATCTCCAAAAGTGTCTCAAAGAAAGTGTATCGGCTACAAACATTTTGTTTCAAAAAAAAGCTTAAATGTCACCTGGTTAGCAGCATAAGGGTAGAGGATCTGGTCGAGTGTGTCCGTCCATCCGGCCTGACAGCTTGACGGAAGTGGTTGAATTTATTTCATGGAAAGCAGGTATTCGGCCAGCCTCTGGAGCGAGACAGATTATCGTCTACATCGGAAACCCTGCACAATTATATCGGTAATTACTTACAGGTTTAATAAACCACACTACCTCATTTACCCAGCTGAACCCACATTTCGTGACATGCCCAGTTTACAATCTCCGGAAAATTCACTTATGCATTGAACCCCATTGAATCAAATAAATCACTTCAAAATAACACTTTTAAATATTATAATCTATAATATATCCAAATATAGTCATTCAACATAATAATCATTTCAAATAAATAGTTATTCACAAGTTTTCGTCAAGCACTTAACCCCCTTTGACAGGAACTAGCAAACTTTAATAAGTTCGTGATGTACAATCATTTCAGAAAAATAACTAACTTACGCCCCATTCTAATATAATGAATTAAGTATTATTATTATTATATTATTAATGATATAATGGATTAATATCTGTTAGCCAGCGTTAACATTGAAACATACATAAACCAATTTAGCCTGGTGCGCCACGTGCTGATATAAATTAATGCAATACATATCGCCCTGCATCTGCGTTAATATTAAGTAAATACAATTTATTTTTATGAATTAGTAAGTTATATATCTTAACACACTTACCGGAAGGTCGCATAGACTTTTACTTATACATAGCAAAAAAATAGTAGACCAATTTCAAGTCGATGCTGTCAGGCGAATCCGGACGTTACTACACTGAATGATGAGATTGAACTGGTCAGTCCCGCAGCTGAAAAAATAGTATGAAGCGCTGGACACAGAGCGCGCGCGGATCGGCCCAGTGGCCAGATAACGGGACGTACGTAATTTATTATGTAAACACTTACGTTGTTAAATACGTAATTTAATAATTCCACTATTAAAATAAAAACACCGCCGAGTTTTTTCCAAAACACGGCACACCCCCACCCCAAAAGGGCAACTTGGTTGCCTCACAGTTAAACTCAGGGAGGGTACCCTGCAGTGTACCCCCTTCCCAAACAAGCTAGTGGTCTTTGTGATTATGGCGGCCCAGCAGCACTTGCTCTCAGGAGAACAGAGGCTCCTCACAACTGCGTCCATTCCCCATGCGACCCTCTCCGCCATGCCAACCCCACGGGACTGCCCCAACACGTCACCCTCTCCGGTGACCATCACCAACTCCCACCGGTCCCACTCACATACCCGTCCTAAGACCAAACAAGGTATCTCTCACCTTGGTATGTGAGTGACCGCACTACTCCTCGTCCATCTCTTGGACCGACCAGCCACATGCACCCACAAGGCATCTCCATCCTTGCCATATGGCTGGCCCACTTCCCTACACAAGAGCGGACGGCCCCGCTTAGCCAGACAGAGAGGACCGCACCAAGGGCACGCGAACATTAATCTCTACTGTTACTTCACATTTGATTACACCGTAACTAGCAGGGGAGGTTTACTTCACCACAGACCCATCGATACACCATATATATTGTAACGTAACAGAGTTGAGGTCCCCAACGTTACATAAAAAATTGAATTAACTATGGTCAAGGACCATACCCTGAATTAAGGTTGCTCAGTAGTTAATGCATTTGAGAAGTACCTCAAGTCAAAAGAGGCAATAATTAATGTTGAATATAAAAAACCATACCAATTAATCGTTAATATAATAAATTGTGCTTGTTTTTATACTGTAGAATGTTAATGTTCACAGAACATTTATGTTATGTTTTGAGTATGGTAAGAGTGAACTGATATTGTTTAATAGGAATACTTCACCAATGATTATGTTTGTATTTATGTTAAATTTGTCTTTAGACAATCAAGTATAGTTACCTGTGTTAGGCATTATACTAAGTTTTAAGTATTGTCTAAAATTGAATAATGCTGTTGTTTTAATTAATGTTTGTAAACTTGGCCAGGAGGGCAATCAGTGTTTAAGGTTTGACAAGTAGTTCTGATAATTATATTGTAAACTAATGAAGGGTTCCAGGACCAGTTAATTAATGTAATAAAGTAAACACCAGGAAATTAAAATTAATGTAATTAACCATTAACCAATAATTAACTGTACAGTAGGTCAGGTAAAAGAAAATTAAGTTAAAAAACCAAATAATATAACGGTTGTAAGAAAACCTATAGGCCTAAATTTCATATTTGTGAAAGGAAATTAATACCTTTTTAAGAAGTCCAGTTCAATGAAACTATGGTAAAACATTTACTGTTTAAGAAGGAAGGTTAGGTGAGAATTTTAGGTAATTTAGTATTATTCCAAGCATGGAGTATTTTATTGAAAAAGAGTAGTAATATTCTATAATTCTGGCTCTAGGATATCTAATTTCACCCAATGACAGGAAAAAGTGGTTGTTAAGGCAACTGAAATGGACATGAGTTGTTTATATTGAATCATTCGTTCTGATTGTTACAAGCTATTGAGTTGAGATGGGCAGATACATTTTAAAAAAATGAATAATAAATTCTGAAAAAAAAAATGAATCAAAATTTAAAAACCCTCTTTGAAACCTATTTCTATCATAATGCTGATGAGTAATAAAACTAAATTGACTTCTAAATTATAACTGAATACATTTAAAAAGAGTTGAAAACCCCTCACCTCATTCACCAGAATAATTCCGCTAGATTCGGTATTAAAACGATTTCTCCTATAACCAGAAGATCAGTTAAGAGAATTAAAGTCCGAAACTAATGGAATTATTGAGAAGACAAGAAGACCTCGTTTTGCAGAGTTAACCTTCACTTGCCGAAGAAGCTGGGATACTATTTTTATTTCACCGAGACCGACAATTATCAAGATCACAGGAGAAGAACAGCAGTCAGAAGAATTCCTGAGAGCTTCCCAGTATACTTCACAATCAATTTTATTAAGGGCCAGAACACTTTTTACTGGATGAAGGTGATTTAAGCTGAGCCTCGCTAACTGTTTACAGACGTCCACAGCCAGTCGGAGTTTCGTCGACTCGGTAAAAAACAACCTATTTTAATTTCAATATATTTTGAGTTAATAATTTTGTTTTGTAATACTTGAGTAACCTTAATTGTGCATTTTACCTGGCCTTACTAATGGTTCCAAGAATCTTACGAACCCTGGGATAAGAACTATTTATTGTTATTTTTCATTTGTATAAGTCAATGGAATTTGATTAATTGACAATCGATATATTTTGGTGTGGTCGATTTGCTAATATTATTATTTTGGAGATAACGGGGACTGTGAATTAATAGATAAAATTAATAAAGGATCTTTATTGTATGAGCTAATGTTTGAAGTTATTGCAGAATAGATACTATATGTAGTGGTTGGAATAATTTTCAATAAAAGGTTGATTCAAACCCGATGGACAGCTAACCTAGAAACACGATTATTATAAATAACAGCGCTAAGTGCTTACAGCTGGTGGAACGGGAGATTGCCGAACTAGCGAGTTTTCAGTACAAATTTTGAATAGAATTTTCTAACAGCGAGGGACTAGGGTTGACAAGAATATTCATTACATTCAGTCAATACACTACAGATATCGCTAATATTACCCAACTACTGAATACTAAGTTAAACCTATATCGTAATACGATTATAAGTTAACAGAACATAATTATAATTATATTTGTCTAATAATATATTTTCAGGAGGTTTCATCGGTAACAACCGAATAGATATACTAATTAATAACACATTAATTAAAACAGGTAACAACATTATAATCGTTACAAATTGACGCTCACACCGTGGGGCATCATCGTCTTCTATTAACACCATAACAAGAGTTTTATTTCAAATTGGCGCATACCAACGTGGAGCTTGGTCAAACCCCGAAACCTAAAATAAATTTTATTGATCACGATTAGCTGTTTATTTCAAATTGACGACTTCAACGTGGAGCTGAAATAAGAAGAACTCCCAATAGAACACAAGGTTTATTACAAATTGCCGCCTGCAACGTGGGGCTTAACGTGGAAACACATAAGTGACAAACACAATTGTAACTCGGTTTATTACAAATTGGCGCCCAACGTGGGGCTGAATTAAGAAGGACTCCCTTATAACTCGTTTTATTACAAATTGGCGCTCAACGAGTGGGCTTTAGTTAAGTAAAAAATCATATTAATTATTACTTAACTTGAGCAGGCAACCATTAGAGGCACAGGAATGCATACGAGAGGCGTTACTAAAAGAATGGAGAAGGAACAAGAAACAGAAGAAGATAGGAGGGAAGAAGAAACAGAGGCAGGTACAGATATTGAAATGGAACAACAGGCGAGCAATAAAGAGGATGCCCAAGGGGACCAACCAGATAAAGCGGTAACCAGAGAAGTACCAAATTGGCAATACATGATGAAATTTATGGCAGAACAATTTAAGGAACAGAATAAACAAACTAATGAACAATTTAGGAAACAGGAGGAAAACTCAAGGCAAACCAAGGAGGAAACTAATGAGAGTTTAAGACAAATTAAAGAGGATAATAAACAAAATTCAGAAAAGCTGGAAAATAAAATAGACAGTATAAATGAAAATTCAGAAAAGCTGGAAAATAAAATAGACAGTATAAATGAAAATTCAGAAAAGCTGGAAAATAAAATAGACAGTATCAACGAAAACTCAAAGAAACAAAATGAAATTTTGAGTGAGAATTTGATCAAATTAATGAACGAGAAGTTTGACAGGAATAAAGAGGAAAATGATGAGAATAACCGGCTGATAAATGAAAGCTTAAACCAAATCAATGAAAGGTTTGACATAAAACGATGAGAGCTTAAAGCAGATTCTGGAAAATACCAAACAAATGGATGAGAAAATTGAAAACCGTAATAAGGAGTTGCGGCAAATCATCAATGAACAAGGCCTAGTGTTGAGGGAAGTCATCAATGGAAGTATTATAATTGTCAATGAAACACGAAGCAAAGGAGTTGATAGCTATGAAGTGGAAGTAAGACAGAAAATAACCGAAATTAAGGTGGGTCTGGAAAAGACAGATGAACCCATCATGCAACTCAGAGTGGAAGTAGAGACCAATATTACTCAAATAGGAAACCTACAAGCGAAGACCCAAGAAAAATTTGACGGGACACCAATTAATATAACCGGAAGAATAGAACTAAATAATGAAATAAAGACACTGAAAATAAGACAAATGCGTAAAAAGAAATTAATAAATACACGGGAAGAATTGGAGATGATTAAAAGAGGATTGGTTCAGCTACATAATATACCAATTACGGAACCAGGAGAAGTAATGCAAGGTAGAAATTTTAAACGAACCACACTTGAAGTCCCAGATAGATTAGAAGGACCGAAAAGGCCAAAACTAACTAAGGAGCATGGAGGACTTATGGAATTTATGTATGAACCATTAGAACAATTAAGAAACAGTACAGAAGAATCAGTTCGAAAGGCGATAGTAAACTTGAACATAAATGACAATTTTATAGCGACAAGATGCAAGAACCAGATGATAGGGAGATACGTCACAAGGACAGAAATAATTCTATACGCTAGAGAAATCCGAACAATCAGTACAGAGGAAATAATGGACCACGGTTAAACAGATTCCAAACAGAATATAAAGAAAAGGGACGGATTTTATGGATACAGGATCAAGCAAATCCAAGGAAAATAATGAAGAAACAATAAAACAAAAAAATTCAAAAAATAAGTAAGAACACGTTACTATATAATTCAGAAGAAATTACTTTAAACTAATATAAAAGAAAAAAAACACTGATTAAACCTAATAAAAATCATCAAAACCAAAAAACAAAATGAGTTTATCTGATGTAATAGTGAGAAATGTAATTTAGAATGTAAAAGGAATAATAATGATTTTGCCAGAAGAATATAATTACATGATGTAATGTATAATACTAACCAAAATCTCATAACCAGCTGTATTGGTAATAAAGGAATATGAGCCAAGGAAGATAAGAGAATGAAGAAGCCAAAATGGAACCGTCAAAAGGATCACAAGAAAAGAAAAAAAATATTTAAGAATTATCCGTAAGAAAGCCAATTAATAAATGTCAATAAAATAGCCAAGTATTGGAGAGGAGAAGTGTATAATAGAAGGAAGAATTAATATGAAGAAATAATATGATCTGAGTTAAAGTACAGTGAACAATCCCTAGAGTATTATTATTATTAATGATTTTATTGAAGGTCACATGATGACTACCTTGCGAGGTTTATTAATGAAGATTGACTGTAGAATATTCCAGCAATCATTTAATTGGGCAGAGATGATGTTCCTCTGATCCCAGAAGGTATGTAACGGACGACGGTATTTGGTAAGCCGATAGAGCACCACCGATTCGATTCCAGTTATAATGTTAGGGAGGTTTAGGAAAATTAAATATTAGAGGGAAAACTCACAAATAAATATAAAGAAATAAATAAAACCAGATCCAAAATGTATAATTAATAAAGAATGTTACAAGAATGATTATAGAAGTAAGATTTAAACTTGGGAAATAATTGATTTTAAGAAGGAAAGAAGAAATAACAGTAATACAACGGATAATTCTGAAATAAAAAGTATTATGAATAGGAGAAACAATTGGTCAGATACAAGTTGTGAGTTTATTTTTTACTAAACTTTGTTAAGACAAAATAAACTTCTTTCGAAGGGGGGGGGTGTTATGTAACGTAACAGAGTTGAGGTCCCCAACGTTACATAAAAAATTGAATTAACTATGTTCAAGGACCATACCCTGAATTAAGGTTGCTCAGTAGTTAATGCATTTGAGAAGTACCTCAAGTCAAAAGAGGCAATAATTAATGTTGAATATAAAAAACCATACCAATTAATCGTTAATATAATAAATTGTGCTTGTTTTTATACTGTAGAATGTTAATGTTCACAGAACATTTATGTTATGTTTTGAGTATGGTAAGAGTGAACTGATATTGTTTAATAGGAATACTTCACCAATGATTATGTTTGTATTTATGTTAAATTTGTCTTTAGACAATCAAGTATAGTTACCTGTGTTAGGCATTATACTAAGTTTTAAGTATTGTCTAAAATTGAATAACGCTGTTGTTTTAATTAATGTTTGTAAACTTGGCCAGGAGGGCAATCAGTGTTTAAGGTTTGACAAGTAGTTCTGATAATTATATTGTAAACTAATGAAGGGTTCCAGGACCAGTTAATTAATGTAATAAAGTAAACACCAGGAAATTAAAATTAATGTAATTAACCATTAACCAATAATTAACTGTACAGTAGGTCAGGTGAAAGAAAATTAAGTTAAAAAACCAAATAATATAACGGTTGTAAGAAAACCTATAGGCCTAAATTTCATATTTGTGAAAGGAAATTAATACCTTTTTAAGAAGTCCAGTTCAATGAAACTATGGTAAAACATTTACTGTTTAAGAAGGAAGGTTAGGTGAGAATTTTAGGTAATTTAGTATTATTCCAAGCATGGAGTATTTTATTGAAAAAGAGTAGTAATATTCTATAATTCTGGCTCTAGGATATCTAATTTCACCCAATGACAGGAAAAAGTGGTTGTTAAGGCAACTGAAATGGACATGAGTTGTTTATATTGAATCATTCGTTCTGATTGTTACAAGCTATTGAGTTGAGATGGGCAGATACATTTTAAAAAAATGAATAATAAATTCTGAAAAAAAATATGAATCAAAATTAAAAAACCCTCTTTGAAACCTATTTCTATCATAATACTGATGAGTAATAAAACTAAATTGACTTCTAAATTATAACTGAATACATTTAAAAAGAGTTGAAAACCCCTCACCTCATTCACCAGAATAATTCCGCTAGATTCGGTATTAAAACGATTTCTCCTATAACCAGAAGATCAGTTAAGAGAATTAAAGTCCGAAACTAATGGAATTATTGAGAAGACAAGTAGACCTCGTTTTGCAGAGTTAACCTTCACTTGCCGAAGAAGCTGGGATACTATTTTTATTTCACCGAGACCGACAATTATCAAGATCACAGGAGAAGAACAGCAGTCAGAAGAATTCCTGAGAGCTTCCCAGTATACTTCACAATCAATTTTATTAAGGGCCAGAACACTTTTTACTGGATGAAGGTGATTTAAGCTGAGCCTCGCTAACTGTTTACAGACGTCCACAGCCAGTCGGAGTTTCGTCGACTCGGTAAAAAACAACCTATTTTAATTTCAATATATTTTGAGTTAATAATTTTGTTTTGTAATACTTGAGTAACCTTAATTGTGCATTTTACCTGGCCTTACTAATGGTTCCAAGAATCTTACGAACCCTGGGATAAGAACTGTTTATTGTTATTTTTCATTTGTATAAGTCAATGGAATTTGATTAATTGACAATCGATATATTTTGGTGTGGTCGATTTGCTAATATTATTATTTTGGAGATAACGGGGACTGTGAATTAATAGATAAAATTAATAAAGGATCTTTATTGTATGAGCTAATGTTTGAAGTTATTGCAGAATAGATACTATATGTAGTGGTTGGAATAATTTTCAATAAAAGGTTGATTCAAACCCGATGGACAGCTAACCTAGAAACACGATTATTATAAATAACAGCGCTAAGTGCTTACAGCTGGTGGAACGGGAGATTGCCGAACTAGCGAGTTTTCAGTACAAATTTTGAATAGAATTTTCTAACAGCGAGGGACTAGGGTTGACAAGAATATTCATTACATTCAGTCAATACACTACAGATATCGCTAATATTACCCAACTACTGAATACTAAGTTAAACCTATATCGTAATACGATTATAAGTTAACAGAACATAATTATAATTATATTTGTCTAATAATATATTTTCAGGAGGTTTCATCGGTAACAACCGAATAGATATACTAATTAATAACACATTAATTAAAACAGGTAACAACATTATAATCGTTACAAATTGACGCTCACACCGTGGGGCATCATCGTCTTCTATTAACACCATAACAAGAGTTTTATTTCAAATTGGCGCATACCAACGTGGAGCTTGGTCAAACCCTGAAACCTAAAATAAATTTTATTGATCACGATTAGCTGTTTATTTCAAATTGACGACTTCAACGTGGAGCTGAAATAAGAAGAACTCCCAATAGAACACAAGGTTTATTACAAATTGCCGCCTGCAACGTGGGGCTTAACGTGGAAACACATAAGTGACAAACACAATTGTAACTCGGTTTATTACAAATTGGCGCCCAACGTGGGGCTGAATTAAGAAGGACTCCCTTATAACTCGTTTTATTACAAATTGGCGCTCAACGAGTGGGCTTTAGTTAAGTAAAAAATCATATTAATTATTACTTAACTTGAGCAGGCAACCATTAGAGGCACAGGAATGCATACGAGAGGCGTTACTAAAAGAATGGAGAAGGAACAAGAAACAGAAGAAGATAGGAGGGAAGAAGAAACAGAGGCAGGTACAGATATTGAAATGGAACAACAGGCGAGCAATAAAGAGGATGCCCAAGGGGACCAACCAGATAAAGCGGTAACCAGAGAAGTACCAAATTGGCAATACATGATGAAATTTATGGCAGAACAATTTAAGGAACAGAATAAACAACTAATGAACAATTTAGGAAACAGGAGGAAAACTCAAGGCAAACCAAGGAGGAAACTAATGAGAGTTTAAGACAAATTAAAGAGGATAATAAACAAAATTCAGAAAAGCTGGAAAATAAAATAGACAGTATAAATGAAATTTCAGAAAAGCTGGAAAATAAAATAGACAGTATAAATGAAAATTCAGAAAAGCTGGAAAATAAAATAGACAGTATCAACGAAAACTCAAAGAAACAAAATGAAATTTTGAGTGAGAATTTGATCAAATTAATGAACGAGAAGTTTGACAGGAATAAAGAGGAAAATGATGAGAATAACCGGCTGATAAATGAAAGCTTAAACCAAATCAATGAAAGGTTTGACATAAAACGATGAGAGCTTAAAGCAGATTCTGGAAAATACCAAACAAATGGATGAGAAAATTGAAAACCGTAATAAGGAGTTGCGGCAAATCATCAATGAACAAGGCCTAGTGTTGAGGGAAGTCATCAATGGAAGTATTATAATTGTCAATGAAACACGAAGCAAAGGAGTTGATAGCTATGAAGTGGAAGTAAGACAGAAAATAACCGAAATTAAGGTGGGTCTGGAAAAGACAGATGAACCCATCATGCAACTCAGAGTGGAAGTAGAGACCAATATTACTCAAATAGGAAACCTACAAGCGAAGACCCAAGAAAAATTTGACGGGACACCAATTAATATAACCGGAAGAATAGAACTAAATAATGAAATAAAGACACTGAAAATAAGACAAATGCGTAAAAAGAAATTAATAAATACACGGGAAGAATTGGAGATGATTAAAAGAGGATTGGTTCAGCTACATAATATACCAATTACGGAACCAGGAGAAGTAATGCAAGGTAGAAATTTTAAACGAACCACACTTGAAGTCCCAGATAGATTAGAAGGACCGAAAAGGCCAAAACTAACTAAGGAGCATGGAGGACTTATGGAATTTATGTATGAACCATTAGAACAATTAAGAAACAGTACAGAAGAATCAGTTCGAAAGGCGATAGTAAACTTGAACATAAATGACAATTTTATAGCGACAAGATGCAAGAACCAGATGATAGGGAGATACGTCACAAGGACAGAAATAATTCTATACGCTAGAGAAATCCGAACAATCAGTACAGAGGAAATAATGGACCACGGTTAAACAGATTCCAAACAGAATATAAAGAAAAGGGACGGATTTTATGGATACAGGATCAAGCAAATCCAAGGAAAATAATGAAGAAACAATAAAACAAAAAAATTCAAAAAATAAGTAAGAACACGTTACTATATAATTCAGAAGAAATTACTTTAAACTAATATAAAAGAAAAAAAAACACTGATTAAACCTAATAAAAATCATCAAAACCAAAAAACAAAATGAGTTTATCTGATGTAATAGTGAGAAATGTAATTCAGAATGTAAAAGGAATAATAATGATTTTGCCAGAAGAATATAATTACATGATGTAATGTATAATACTAACCAAAATCTCATAACCACCTGTATTGGTAATAAAGGAATATGAGCCAAGGAAGATAAGAGAATGAAGAAGCCAAAATGGAACCGTCAAAAGGATCACAAGAAAAGAAAAAAACAAATATTTAAGAATTATCCGTAAGAAAGCCAATTAATAAATGTCAATAAAATAGCCAAGTATTGGAGAGGAGAAGTGTATAATAGAAGGAAGAATTAATATGAAGAAATAATATGATCTGAGTTAAAGTACAGTGAACAATCCCTAGAGTATTATTATTATTAATGATTTTATTGAAGGTCACATGATGACTACCTTGCGAGGTTTATTAATGAAGATTGACTGTAGAATATTCCAGCAATCATTTAATTGGGCAGAGATGATGTTCCTCTGATCCCAGAAGGTATGTAACGGACGACGGTATTTGGTAAGCCGATAGAGCACCACCGATTCGATTCCAGTTATAATGTTAGGGAGGTTTAGGAAAATTAAATATTAGAGGGAAAACTCACAAATAAATATAAAGAAATAAATAAAACCAGATCCAAAATGTATAATTAATAAAGAATGTTACAAGAATGATTATAGAAGTAAGATTTAAACTTGGGAAATAATTGATTTTAAGAAGGAAAGAAGAAATAACAGTAATACAACGGATAATTCTGAAATAAAAAGTATTATGAATAGGAGAAACAATTGGTCAGATACAAGTTGTGAGTTTATTTTATACTAAACTTTGTTAAGACAAAATAAACTTCTTTCGAAGGGGGGGGTGTTATGTAACGTAACAGAGTTGAGGTCCCCAACGTTACATAAAAAATTGAATTAACTATGTTCAAGGACCATACCCTGAATTAAGGTTGCTCAGTAGTTAATGCATTTGAGAAGTACCTCAAGTCAAAAGAGGCAATAATTAATGTTGAATATAAAAAACCATACCAATTAATCGTTAATATAATAAATTGTGCTTGTTTTTATACTGTAGAATGTTAATGTTCACAGAACATTTATGTTATGTTTTGAGTATGGTAAGAGTGAACTGATATTGTTTAATAGGAATACTTCACCAATGATTATGTTTGTATTTATGTTAAATTTGTCTTTAGACAATCAAGTATAGTTACCTGTGTTAGGCATTATACTAAGTTTTAAGTATTGTCTAAAATTGAATAACGCTGTTGTTTTAATTAATGTTTGTAAACTTGGCCAGGAGGGCAATCAGTGTTTAAGGTTTGACAAGTAGTTCTGATAATTATATTGTAAACTAATGAAGGGTTCCAGGACCAGTTAATTAATGTAATAAAGTAAACACCAGGAAATTAAAATTAATGTAATTAACCATTAACCAATAATTAACTGTACAGTAGGTCAGGTAAAAGAAAATTAAGTTAAAAAACCAAATAATATAACGGTTGTAAGAAAACCTATAGGCCTAAATTTCATATTTGTGAAAGGAAATTAATACCTTTTTAAGAAGTCCAGTTCAATGAAACTATGGTAAAACATTTACTGTTTAAGAAGGAAGGTTAGGTGAGAATTTTAGGTAATTTAGTATTATTCCAAGCATGGAGTATTTTATTGAAAAAGAGTAGTAATATTCTATAATTCTGGCTCTAGGATATCTAATTTCACCCAATGACAGGAAAAAGTGGTTGTTAAGGCAACTGAAATGGACATGAGTTGTTTATATTGAATCATTCGTTCTGATTGTTACAAGCTATTGAGTTGAGATGGACAGATACATTTAAAAAAAATGAATAATAAATTCTGAAAAAAAATATGAATCAAAATTAAAAAACCCTCTTTGAAACCTATTTCTATCATAATACTGATGAGTAATAAAACTAAATTGACTTCTAAATTATAACTGAATACATTTAAAAAGAGTTGAAAACCCCTCACCTCATTCACCAGAATAATTCCGCTAGATTCGGTATTAAAACGATTTCTCCTATAACCAGAAGATCAGTTAAGAGAATTAAAGTCCGAAACTAATGGAATTATTGAGAAGACAAGTAGACCTCGTTTTGCAGAGTTAACCTTCACTTGCCGAAGAAGCTGGGATACTATTTTTATTTCACCGAGACCGACAATTATCAAGATCACAGGAGAAGAACAGCAGTCAGAAGAATTCCTGAGAGCTTCCCAGTATACTTCACAATCAATTTTATTAAGGGCCAGAACACTTTTTACTGGATGAAGGTGATTTAAGCTGAGCCTCGCTAACTGTTTACAGACGTCCACAGCCAGTCGGAGTTTCGTCGACTCGGTAAAAAACAACCTATTTTAATTTCAATATATTTTGAGTTAATAATTTTGTTTTGTAATACTTGAGTAACCTTAATTGTGCATTTTACCTGGCCTTACTAATGGTTCCAAGAATCTTACGAACCCTGGGATAAGAACTATTTATTGTTATTTTTCATTTGTATAAGTCAATGGAATTTGATTAATTGACAATCGATATATTTTGGTGTGGTCGATTTGCTAATATTATTATTTTGGAGATAACGGGGACTGTGAATTAATAGATAAAATTAATAAAGGATCTTTATTGTATGAGCTAATGTTTGAAGTTATTGCAGAATAGATACTATATGTAGTGGTTGGAATAATTTTCAATAAAAGGTTGATTCAAACCCGATGGACAGCTAACCTAGAAACACGATTATTATAAATAACAGCGCTAAGTGCTTACAGCTGGTGGAACGGGAGATTGCCGAACTAGCGAGTTTTCAGTACAAATTTTGAATAGAATTTTCTAACAGCGAGGGACTAGGGTTGACAAGAATATTCATTACATTCAGTCAATACACTACAGATATCGCTAATATTACCCAACTACTGAATACTAAGTTAAACCTATATCGTAATACGATTATAAGTTAACAGAACATAATTATAATTATATTTGTCTAATAATATATTTTCAGGAGGTTTCATCGGTAACAACCGAATAGATATACTAATTAATAACACATTAATTAAAACAGGTAACAACATTATAATCGTTACAAATTGACGCTCACACCGTGGGGCATCATCGTCTTCTATTAACACCATAACAAGAGTTTTATTTCAAATTGGCGCATACCAACGTGGAGCTTGGTCAAACCCTGAAACCTAAAATAAATTTTATTGATCACGATTAGCTGTTTATTTCAAATTGACGACTTCAACGTGGAGCTGAAATAAGAAGAACTCCCAATAGAACACAAGGTTTATTACAAATTGCCGCCTGCAACGTGGGGCTTAACGTGGAAACACATAAGTGACAAACACAATTGTAACTCGGTTTATTACAAATTGGCGCCCAACGTGGGGCTGAATTAAGAAGGACTCCCTTATAACTCGTTTTATTACAAATTGGCGCTCAACGAGTGGGCTTTAGTTAAGTAAAAAATCATATTAATTATTACTTAACTTGAGCAGGCAACCATTAGAGGCACAGGAATGCATACGAGAGGCGTTACTAAAAGAATGGAGAAGGAACAAGAAACAGAAGAAGATAGGAGGGAAGAAGAAACAGAGGCAGGTACAGATATTGAAATGGAACAACAGGCGAGCAATAAAGAGGATGCCCAAGGGGACCAACCAGATAAAGCGGTAACCAGAGAAGTACCAAATTGGCAATACATGATGAAATTTATGGCAGAACAATTTAAGGAACAGAATAAACAAACTAATGAACAATTTAGGAAACAGGAGGAAAACTCAAGGCAAACCAAGGAGGAAACTAATGAGAGTTTAAGACAAATTAAAGAGGATAATAAACAAAATTCAGAAAAGCTGGAAAATAAAATAGACAGTATAAATGAAAATTCAGAAAAGCTGGAAAATAAAATAGACAGTATCAACGAAAACTCAAAGAAACAAAATGAAATTTTGAGTGAGAATTTGATCAAATTAATGAACGAGAAGTTTGACACTAATAAAGAGGAAAATGATGAGAATAACCGGCTGATAAATGAAAGCTTAAACCAAATCAATGAAAGGTTTGACATAAAACGATGAGAGCTTAAAGCAGATTCTGGAAAATACCAAACAAATGGATGAGAAAATTGAAAACCGTAATAAGGAGTTGCGGCAAATCATCAATGAACAAGGCCTAGTGTTGAGGGAAGTCATCAATGGAAGTATTATAATTGTCAATGAAACACGAAGCAAAGGAGTTGATAGCTATGAAGTGGAAGTAAGACAGAAAATAACCGAAATTAAGGTGGGTCTGGAAAAGACAGATGAACCCATCATGCAACTCAGAGTGGAAGTAGAGACCAATATTACTCAAATAGGAAACCTACAAGCGAAGACCCAAGAAAAATTTGACGGGACACCAATTAATATAACCGGAAGAATAGAACTAAATAATGAAATAAAGACACTGAAAATAAGACAAATGCGTAAAAAGAAATTAATAAATACACGGGAAGAATTGGAGATGATTAAAAGAGGATTGGTTCAGCTACATAATATACCAATTACGGAACCAGGAGAAGTAATGCAAGGTAGAAATTTTAAACGAACCACACTTGAAGTCCCAGATAGATTAGAAGGACCGAAAAGGCCAAAACTAACTAAGGAGCATGGAGGACTTATGGAATTTATGTATGAACCATTAGAACAATTAAGAAACAGTACAGAAGAATCAGTTCGAAAGGCGATAGTAAACTTGAACATAAATGACAATTTTATAGCGACAAGATGCAAGAACCAGATGATAGGGAGATACGTCACAAGGACAGAAATAATTCTATACGCTAGAGAAATCCGAACAATCAGTACAGAGGAAATAATGGACCACGGTTAAACAGATTCCAAACAGAATATAAAGAAAAGGGACGGATTTTATGGATACAGGATCAAGCAAATCCAAGGAAAATAATGAAGAAACAATAAAACAAAAAAATTCAAAAAATAAGTAAGAACACGTTACTATATAATTCGGAAGAAATTACTTTAAACTAATATAAAAGAAAAAAAAAACACTGATTAAACCTAATAAAAATCATCAAAACCAAAAAACAAAATGAGTTTATCTGATGTAATAGTGAGAAATGTAATTTAGAATGTAAAAGGAATAATAATGATTTTGCCAGAAGAATATAATTACATGATGTAATGTATAATACTAACCAAAATCTCATAACCACCTGTATTGGTAATAAAGGAATATGAGCCAAGGAAGATAAGAGAATGAAGAAGCCAAAATGGAACCGTCAAAAGGATCACAAGAAAAGAAAAAAACAAATATTTAAGAATTATCCGTAAGAAAGCCAATTAATAAATGTCAATAAAATAGCCAAGTATTGGAGAGGAGAAGTGTATAATAGAAGGAAGAATTAATATGAAGAAATAATATGATCTGAGTTAAAGTACAGTGAACAATCCCTAGAGTATTATTATTATTAATGATTTTATTGAAGGTCACATGATGACTACCTTGCGAGGTTTATTAATGAAGATTGACTGTAGAATATTCCAGCAATCATTTAATTGGGCAGAGATGATGTTCCTCTGATCCCAGAAGGTATGTAACGGACGACGGTATTTGGTAAGCCGATAGAGCACCACCGATTCGATTCCAGTTATAATGTTAGGGAGGTTTAGGAAAATTAAATATTAGAGGGAAAACTCACAAATAAATATAAAGAAATAAATAAAACCAGATCCAAAATGTATAATTAATAAAGAATGTTACAAGAATGATTATAGAAGTAAGATTTAAACTTGGGAAATAATTGATTTTAAGAAGGAAAGAAGAAATAACAGTAATACAACGGATAATTCTGAAATAAAAAGTATTATGAATAGGAGAAACAATTGGTCAGATACAAGTTGTGAGTTTATTTTTTACTAAACTTTGTTAAGACAAAATAAACTTCTTTCGAAGGGGGGGGGGGTGTTATGTAACGTAACAGAGTTGAGGTCCCCAACGTTACATAAAAAATTGAATTAACTATGTTCAAGGACCATACCCTGAATTAAGGTTGCTCAGTAGTTAATGCATTTGAGAAGTACCTCAAGTCAAAAGAGGCAATAATTAATGTTGAATATAAAAAACCATACCAATTAATCGTTAATATAATAAATTGTGCTTGTTTTTATACTGTAGAATGTTAATGTTCACAGAACATTTATGTTATGTTTTGAGTATGGTAAGAGTGAACTGATATTGTTTAATAGGAATACTTCACCAATGATTATGTTTGTATTTATGTTAAATTTGTCTTTAGACAATCAAGTATAGTTACCTGTGTTAGGCATTATACTAAGTTTTAAGTATTGTCTAAAATTGAATAACGCTGTTGTTTTAATTAATGTTTGTAAACTTGGCCAGGAGGGCAATCAGTGTTTAAGGTTTGACAAGTAGTTCTGATAATTATATTGTAAACTAATGAAGGGTTCCAGGACCAGTTAATTAATGTAATAAAGTAAACACCAGGAAATTAAAATTAATGTAATTAACCATTAACCAATAATTAACTGTACAGTAGGTCAGGTAAAAGAAAATTAAGTTAAAAAACCAAATAATATAACGGTTGTAAGAAAACCTATAGGCCTAAATTTCATATTTGTGAAAGGAAATTAATACCTTTTTAAGAAGTCCAGTTCAATGAAACTATGGTAAAACATTTACTGTTTAAGAAGGAAGGTTAGGTGAGAATTTTAGGTAATTTAGTATTATTCCAAGCATGGAGTATTTTATTGAAAAAGAGTAGTAATATTCTATAATTCTGGCTCTAGGATATCTAATTTCACCCAATGACAGGAAAAAGTGGTTGTTAAGGCAACTGAAATGGACATGAGTTGTTTATATTGAATCATTCGTTCTGATTGTTACAAGCTATTGAGTTGAGATGGGCAGATACATTTTAAAAAAATGAATAATAAATTCTGAAAAAAAATATGAATCAAAATAAAAAACCCTCTTTGAAACCTATTTCTATCATAATACTGATGAGTAATAAAACTAAATTGACTTCTAAATTATAACTGAATACATTTAAAAAGAGTTGAAAACCCCTCACCTCATTCACCAGAATAATTCCGCTAGATTCGGTATTAAAACGATTTCTCCTATAACCAGAAGATCAGTTAAGAGAATTAAAGTCCGAAACTAATGGAATTATTGAGAAGACAAGAAGACCTCGTTTTGCAGAGTTAACCTTCACTTGCCAAAGAAGCTGGGATACTATTTTTATTTCACCGAGACCGACAATTATCAAGATCACAGGAGAAGAACAGCAGTCAGAAGAATTCCTGAGAGCTTCCCAGTATACTTCACAATCAATTTTATTAAGGGCCAGAACACTTTTTACTGGATGAAGGTGATTTAAGCTGAGCCTCGCTAACTGTTTACAGACGTCCACAGCCAGTCGGAGTTTCGTCGACTCGGTAAAAAACAACCTATTTTAATTTCAATATATTTTGAGTTAATAATTTTGTTTTGTAATACTTGAGTAACCTTAATTGTGCATTTTACCTGGCCTTACTAATGGTTCCAAGAATCTTACGAACCCTGGGATAAGAACTATTTATTGTTATTTTTCATTTGTATAAGTCAATGGAATTTGATTAATTGACAATCGATATATTTTGGTGTGGTCGATTTGCTAATATTATTATTTTGGAGATAACGGGGACTGTGAATTAATAGATAAAATTAATAAAGGATCTTTATTGTATGAGCTAATGTTTGAAGTTATTGCAGAATAGATACTATATGTAGTGGTTGGAATAATTTTCAATAAAAGGTTGATTCAAACCCGATGGACAGCTAACCTAGAAACACGATTATTATAAATAACAGTGCTAAGTGCTTACAGCTGGTGGAACGGGAGATTGCCGAACTAGCGAGTTTTCAGTACAAATTTTGAATAGAATTTTCTAACAGCGAGGGACTAGGGTTGACAAGAATATTCATTACATTCAGTCAATACACTACAGATATCGCTAATATTACCCAACTACTGAATACTAAGTTAAACCTATATCGTAATACGATTATAAGTTAACAGAACATAATTATAATTATATTTGTCTAATAATATATTTTCAGGAGGTTTCATCGGTAACAACCGAATAGATATACTAATTAATAACACATTAATTAAAACAGGTAACAACATTATAATCGTTACAAATTGACGCTCACACCGTGGGGCATCATCGTCTTCTATTAACACCATAACAAGAGTTTTATTTCAAATTGGCGCATACCAACGTGGAGCTTGGTCAAACCCCGAAACCTAAAATAAATTTTATTGATCACGATTAGCTGTTTATTTCAAATTGACGACTTCAACGTGGAGCTGAAATAAGAAGAACTCCCAATAGAACACAAGGTTTATTACAAATTGCCGCCTGCAACGTGGGGCTTAACGTGGAAACACATAAGTGACAAACACAATTGTAACTCGGTTTATTACAAATTGGCGCCCAACGTGGGGCTGAATTAAGAAGGACTCCCTTATAACTCGTTTTATTACAAATTGGCGCTCAACGAGTGGGCTTTAGTTAAGTAAAAAATCATATTAATTATTACTTAACTTGAGCAGGCAACCATTAGAGGCACAGGAATGCATACGAGAGGCGTTACTAAAAGAATGGAGAAGGAACAAGAAACAGAAGAAGATAGGAGGGAAGAAGAAACAGAGGCAGGTACAGATATTGAAATGGAACAACAGGCGAGCAATAAAGAGGATGCCCAAGGGGACCAACCAGATAAAGCGGTAACCAGAGAAGTACCAAATTGGCAATACATGATGAAATTTATGGCAGAACAATTTAAGGAACAGAATAAACAAACTAATGAACAATTTAGGAAACAGGAGGAAAACTCAAGGCAAACCAAGGAGGAAACTAATGAGAGTTTAAGACAAATTAAAGAGGATAATAAACAAAATTCAGAAAAGCTGGAAAATAAAATAGACAGTATAAATGAAAATTCAGAAAAGCTGGAAAATAAAATAGACAGTATAAATGAAAATTCAGAAAAGCTGGAAAATAAAATAGACAGTATCAACGAAAACTCAAAGAAACAAAATGAAATTTTGAGTGAGAATTTGATCAAATTAATGAACGAGAAGTTTGACAGGAATAAAGAGGAAAATGATGAGAATAACCGGCTGATAAATGAAAGCTTAAACCAAATCAATGAAAGGTTTGACATAAAACGATGAGAGCTTAAAGCAGATTCTGGAAAATACCAAACAAATGGATGAGAAAATTGAAAACCGTAATAAGGAGTTGCGGCAAATCATCAATGAACAAGGCCTAGTGTTGAGGGAAGTCATCAATGGAAGTATTATAATTGTCAATGAAACACGAAGCAAAGGAGTTGATAGCTATGAAGTGGAAGTAAGACAGAAAATAACCGAAATTAAGGTGGGTCTGGAAAAGACAGATGAACCCATCATGCAACTCAGAGTGGAAGTAGAGACCAATATTACTCAAATAGGAAACCTACAAGCGAAGACCCAAGAAAAATTTGACGGGACACCAATTAATATAACCGGAAGAATAGAACTAAATAATGAAATAAAGACACTGAAAATAAGACAAATGCGTAAAAAGAAATTAATAAATACACGGGAAGAATTGGAGATGATTAAAAGAGGATTGGTTCAGCTACATAATATACCAATTACGGAACCAGGAGAAGTAATGCAAGGTAGAAATTTTAAACGAACCACACTTGAAGTCCCAGATAGATTAGAAGGACCGAAAAGGCCAAAACTAACTAAGGAGCATGGAGGACTTATGGAATTTATGTATGAACCATTAGAACAATTAAGAAACAGTACAGAAGAATCAGTTCGAAAGGCGATAGTAAACTTGAACATAAATGACAATTTTATAGCGACAAGATGCAAGAACCAGATGATAGGGAGATACGTCACAAGGACAGAAATAATTCTATACGCTAGAGAAATCCGAACAATCAGTACAGAGGAAATAATGGACCACGGTTAAACAGATTCCAAACAGAATATAAAGAAAAGGGACGGATTTTATGGATACAGGATCAAGCAAATCCAAGGAAAATAATGAAGAAACAATAAAACAAAAAAATTCAAAAAATAAGTAAGAACACGTTACTATATAATTCAGAAGAATTACTTTAAACTAATATAAAAGAAAAAAAAACACTGATTAAACCTAATAAAAATCATCAAAACCAAAAAACAAAATGAGTTTATCTGATGTAATAGTGAGAAATGTAATTTAGAATGTAAAAGGAATAATAATGATTTTGCCAGAAGAATATAATTACATGATGTAATGTATAATACTAACCAAAATCTCATAACCACCTGTATTGGTAATAAAGGAATATGAGCCAAGGAAGATAAGAGAATGAAGAAGCCAAAATGGAACCGTCAAAAGGATCACAAGAAAAGAAAAAAACAAATATTTAAGAATTATCCGTAAGAAAGCCAATTAATAAATGTCAATAAAATAGCCAAGTATTGGAGAGGAGAAGTGTATAATAGAAGGAAGAATTAATATGAAGAAATAATATGATCTGAGTTAAAGTACAGTGAACAATCCCTAGAGTATTATTATTATTAATGATTTTATTGAAGGTCACATGATGACTACCTTGCGAGGTTTATTAATGAAGATTGACTGTAGAATATTCCAGCAATCATTTAATTGGGCAGAGATGATGTTCCTCTGATCCCAGAAGGTATGTAACGGACGACGGTATTTGGTAAGCCGATAGAGCACCACCGATTCGATTCCAGTTATAATGTTAGGGAGGTTTAGGAAAATTAAATATTAGAGGGAAAACTCACAAATAAATATAAAGGAATAAATAAAACCAGATCCAAAATGTATAATTAATAAAGAATGTTACAAGAATGATTATAGAAGTAAGATTTAAACTTGGGAAATAATTGATTTTAAGAAGGAAAGAAGAAATAACAGTAATACAACGGATAATTCTGAAATAAAAAGTATTATGAATAGGAGAAACAATTGGTCAGATACAAGTTGTGAGTTTATTTTTTACTAAACTTTGTTAAGACAAAATAAACTTCTTTCGAAGGGGGGGGGGGTGTTATGTAACGTAACAGAGTTGAGGTCCCCAACGTTACATAAAAAATTGAATTAACTATGTTCAAGGACCATACCCTGAATTAAGGTTGCTCAGTAGTTAATGCATTTGAGAAGTACCTCAAGTCAAAAGAGGCAATAATTAATGTTGAATATAAAAAACCATACCAATTAATCGTTAATATAATAAATTGTGCTTGTTTTTATACTGTAGAATGTTAATGTTCACAGAACATTTATGTTATGTTTTGAGTATGGTAAGAGTGAACTGATATTGTTTAATAGGAATACTTCACCAATGATTATGTTTGTATTTATGTTAAATTTGTCTTTAGACAATCAAGTATAGTTACCTGTGTTAGGCATTATACTAAGTTTTAAGTATTGTCTAAAATTGAATAACGCTGTTGTTTTAATTAATGTTTGTAAACTTGGCCAGGAGGGCAATCAGTGTTTAAGGTTTGACAAGTAGTTCTGATAATTATATTGTAAACTAATGAAGGGTTCCAGGACCAGTTAATTAATGTAATAAAGTAAACACCAGGAAATTAAAATTAATAATGTAATTAACCATTAACCAATAATTAACTGTACAGTAGGTCAGGTAAAAGAAAATTAAGTTAAAAAACCAAATAATATAACGGTTGTAAGAAAGCCTATAGGCCTAAATTTCATATTTGTGAAAGGAAATTAATACCTTTTTAAGAAGTCCAGTTCAATGAAACTATGGTAAAACATTTACTGTTTAAGAAGGAAGGTTAGGTGAGAATTTTAGGTAATTTAGTATTATTCCAAGCATGGAGTATTTTATTGAAAAAGAGTAGTAATATTCTATAATTCTGGCTCTAGGATATCTAATTTCACCCAATGACAGGAAAAAGTGGTTGTTAAGGCAACTGAAATGGACATGAGTTGTTTATATTGAATCATTCGTTCTGATTGTTACAAGCTATTGAGTTGAGATGGGCAGATACATTTTAAAAAAATGAATAATAAATTCTGAAAAAAAATATGAATCAAAATTAAAAAACCCTCTTTGAAACCTATTTCTATCATAATACTGATGAGTAATAAAACTAAATTGACTTCTAAATTATAACTGAATACATTTAAAAAGAGTTGAAAACCCCTCACCTCATTCACCAGAATAATTCCGCTAGATTCGGTATTAAAACGATTTCTCCTATAACCAGAAGATCAGTTAAGAGAATTAAAGTCCGAAACTAATGGAATTATTGAGAAGACAAGAAGACCTCGTTTTGCAGAGTTAACCTTCACTTGCCGAAGAAGCTGGGATACTATTTTTATTTCACTGAGACCGACAATTGTCAAGATCACAGGAGAAGAACAGCAGTCAGAAGAATTCCTGAGAGCTTCCCAGTATACTTCACAATCAATTTTATTAAGGGCCAGAACACTTTTTACTGGATGAAGGTGATTTAAGCTGAGCCTCGCTAACTGTTTACAGACGTCCACAGCCAGTCGGAGTTTCGTCGACTCGGTAAAAAACAACCTATTTTAATTTCAATATATTTTGAGTTAATAATTTTGTTTTGTAATACTTGAGTAACCTTAATTGTGCATTTTACCTGGCCTTACTAATGGTTCCAAGAATCTTACGAACCCTGGGATAAGAACTATTTATTGTTATTTTTCATTTGTATAAGTCAATGGAATTTGATTAATTGACAATCGATATATTTTGGTGTGGTCGATTTGCTAATATTATTATTTTGGAGATAACGGGGACTGTGAATTAATAGATAAAATTAATAAAGGATCTTTATTGTATGAGCTAATGTTTGAAGTTATTGCAGAATAGATACTATATGTAGTGGTTGGAATAATTTTCAATAAAAGGTTGATTCAAACCCGATGGACAGCTAACCTAGAAACACGATTATTATAAATAACAGCGCTAAGTGCTTACAGCTGGTGGAACGGGAGATTGCCGAACTAGCGAGTTTTCAGTACAAATTTTGAATAGAATTTTCTAACAGCGAGGGACTAGGGTTGACAAGAATATTCATTACATTCAGTCAATACACTACAGATATCGCTAATATTACCCAACTACTGAATACTAAGTTAAACCTATATCGTAATACGATTATAAGTTAACAGAACATAATTATAATTATATTTGTCTAATAATATATTTTCAGGAGGTTTCATCGGTAACAACCGAATAGATATACTAATTAATAACACATTAATTAAAACAGGTAACAACATTATAATCGTTACAAATTGACGCTCACACCGTGGGGCATCATCGTCTTCTATTAACACCATAACAAGAGTTTTATTTCAAATTGGCGCATACCAACGTGGAGCTTGGTCAAACCCCGAAACCTAAAATAAATTTTATTGATCACGATTAGCTGTTTATTTCAAATTGACGACTTCAACGTGGAGCTGAAATAAGAAGAACTCCCAATAGAACACAAGGTTTATTACAAATTGCCGCCTGCAACGTGGGGCTTAACGTGGAAACACATAAGTGACAAACACAATTGTAACTCGGTTTATTACAAATTGGCGCCCAACGTGGGGCTGAATTAAGAAGGACTCCCTTATAACTCGTTTTATTACAAATTGGCGCTCAACGAGTGGGCTTTAGTTAAGTAAAAAATCATATTAATTATTACTTAACTTGAGCAGGCAACCATTAGAGGCACAGGAATGCATACGAGAGGCGGTACTAAAAGAATGGAGAAGGAACAAGAAACAGAAGAAGATAGGAGGGAAGAAGAAACAGAGGCAGGTACAGATATTGAAATGGAACAACAGGCGAGCAATAAAGAGGATGCCCAAGGGGACCAACCAGATAAAGCGGTAACCAGAGAAGTACCAAATTGGCAATACATGATGAAATTTATGGCAGAACAATTTAAGGAACAGAATAAACAAACTAATGAACAATTTAGGAAACAGGAGGAAAACTCAAGGCAAACCAAGGAGGAAACTAATGGGAGTTTAAGACAAATTAAAGAGGATAATAAACAAAATTCAGAAAAGCTGGAAAATAAAATAGACAGTATAAATGAAAATTCAGAAAAGCTGGAAAATAAAATAGACAGTATAAATGAAAATTCAGAAAAGCTGGAAAATAAAATAGACAGTATCAACGAAAACTCAAAGAAACAAAATGAAATTTTGAGTGAGAATTTGATCAAATTAATGAACGAGAAGTTTGACAGGAATAAAGAGGAAAATGATGAGAATAACCGGCTGATAAATGAAAGCTTAAACCAAATCAATGAAAGGTTTGACATAAAACGATGAGAGCTTAAAGCAGATTCTGGAAAATACCAAACAAATGGATGAGAAAATTGAAAACCGTAATAAGGAGTTGCGGCAAATCATCAATGAACAAGGCCTAGTGTTGAGGGAAGTCATCAATGGAAGTATTATAATTGTCAATGAAACACGAAGCAAAGGAGTTGATAGCTATGAAGTGGAAGTAAGACAGAAAATAACCGAAATTAAGGTGGGTCTGGAAAAGACAGATGAACCCATCATGCAACTCAGAGTGGAAGTAGAGACCAATATTACTCAAATAGGAAACCTACAAGCGAAGACCCAAGAAAAATTTGACGGGACACCAATTAATATAACCGGAAGAATAGAACTAAATAATGAAATAAAGACACTGAAAATAAGACAAATGCGTAAAAAGAAATTAATAAATACACGGGAAGAATTGGAGATGATTAAAAGAGGATTGGTTCAGCTACATAATATACCAATTACGGAACCAGGAGAAGTAATGCAAGGTAGAAATTTTAAACGAACCACACTTGAAGTCCCAGATAGATTAGAAGGACCGAAAAGGCCAAAACTAACTAAGGAGCATGGAGGACTTATGGAATTTATGTATGAACCATTAGAACAATTAAGAAACAGTACAGAAGAATCAGTTCGAAAGGCGATAGTAAACTTGAACATAAATGACAATTTTATAGCGACAAGATGCAAGAACCAGATGATAGGGAGATACGTCACAAGGACAGAAATAATTCTATACGCTAGAGAAATCCGAACAATCAGTACAGAGGAAATAATGGACCACGGTTAAACAGATTCCAAACAGAATATAAAGAAAAGGGACGGATTTTATGGATACAGGATCAAGCAAATCCAAGGAAAATAATGAAGAAACAATAAAACAAAAAAATTCAAAAAATAAGTAAGAACACGTTACTATATAATTCGGAAGAAATTACTTTAAACTAATATAAAAGAAAAAAAAAACACTGATTAAACCTAATAAAAATCATCAAAACCAAAAAACAAAATGAGTTTATCTGATGTAATAGTGAGAAATGTAATTTAGAATGTAAAAGGAATAATAATGATTTTGCCAGAAGAATATAATTACATGATGTAATGTATAATACTAACCAAAATCTCATAACCAGCTGTATTGGTAATAAAGGAATATGAGCCAAGGAAGATAAGAGAATGAAGAAGCCAAAATGGAACCGTCAAAAGGATCACAAGAAAAGAAAAAAACAAATATTTAAGAATTATCCGTAAGAAAGCCAATTAATAAATGTCAATAAAATAGCCAAGTATTGGAGAGGAGAAGTGTATAATAGAAGGAAGAATTAATATGAAGAAATAATATGATCTGAGTTAAAGTACAGTGAACAATCCCTAGAGTATTATTATTATTAATGATTTTATTGAAGGTCACATGATGACTACCTTGCGAGGTTTATTAATGAAGATTGACTGTAGAATATTCCAGCAATCATTTAATTGGGCAGAGATGATGTTCCTCTGATCCCAGAAGGTATGTAACGGACGACGGTATTTGGTAAGCCGATAGAGCACCACCGATTCGATTCCAGTTATAATGTTAGGGAGGTTTAGGAAAATTAAATATTAGAGGGAAAACTCACAAATAAATATAAAGAAATAAATAAAACCAGATCCAAAATGTATAATTAATAAAGAATGTTACAAGAATGATTATAGAAGTAAGATTTAAACTTGGGAAATAATTGATTTTAAGAAGGAAAGAAGAAATAACAGTAATACAACGGATAATTCTGAAATAAAAAGTATTATGAATAGGAGAAACAATTGGTCAGATACAAGTTGTGAGTTTATTTTATACTAAACTTTGTTAAGACAAAATAAACTTCTTTCGAAGGGGGGGGTGTTATGTAACGTAACAGAGTTGAGGTCCCCAACGTTACATAAAAAATTGAATTAACTATGTTCAAGGACCATACCCTGAATTAAGGTTGCTCAGTAGTTAATGCATTTGAGAAGTACCTCAAGTCAAAAGAGGCAATAATTAATGTTGAATATAAAAAACCATACCAATTAATCGTTAATATAATAAATTGTGCTTGTTTTTATACTGTAGAATGTTAATGTTCACAGAACATTTATGTTATGTTTTGAGTATGGTAAGAGTGAACTGATATTGTTTAATAGGAATACTTCACCAATGATTATGTTTGTATTTATGTTAAATTTGTCTTTAGACAATCAAGTATAGTTACCTGTGTTAGGCATTATACTAAGTTTTAAGTATTGTCTAAAATTGAATAACGCTGTTGTTTTAATTAATGTTTGTAAACTTGGCCAGGAGGGCAATCAGTGTTTAAGGTTTGACAAGTAGTTCTGATAATTATATTGTAAACTAATGAAGGGTTCCAGGACCAGTTAATTAATGTAATAAAGTAAACACCAGGAAATTAAAATTAATGTAATTAACCATTAACCAATAATTAACTGTACAGTAGGTCAGGTAAAAGAAAATTAAGTTAAAAAACCAAATAATATAACGGTTGTAAGAAAACCTATAGGCCTAAATTTCATATTTGTGAAAGGAAATTAATACCTTTTTAAGAAGTCCAGTTCAATGAAACTATGGTAAAACATTTACTGTTTAAGAAGGAAGGTTAGGTGAGAATTTTAGGTAATTTAGTATTATTCCAAGCATGGAGTATTTTATTGAAAAAGAGTAGTAATATTCTATAATTCTGGCTCTAGGATATCTAATTTCACCCAATGACAGGAAAAAGTGGTTGTTAAGGCAACTGAAATGGACATGAGTTGTTTATATTGAATCATTCGTTCTGATTGTTACAAGCTATTGAGTTGAGATGGGCAGATACATTTTAAAAAAATGAATAATAAATTCTGAAAAAAAATATGAATCAAAATTAAAAAACCCTCTTTGAAACCTATTTCTATCATAATACTGATGAGTAATAAAACTAAATTGACTTCTAAATTATAACTGAATACATTTAAAAAGAGTTGAAAACCCCTCACCTCATTCACCAGAATAATTCCGCTAGATTCGGTATTAAAACGATTTCTCCTATAACCAGAAGATCAGTTAAGAGAATTAAAGTCCGAAACTAATGGAATTATTGAGAAGACAAGAAGACCTCGTTTTGCAGAGTTAACCTTCACTTGCCGAAGAAGCTGGGATACTATTTTTATTTCACCGAGACCGACAATTGTCAAGATCACAGGAGAAGAACAGCAGTCAGAAGAATTCCTGAGAGCTTCCCAGTATACTTCACAATCAATTTTATTAAGGGCCAGAACACTTTTTACTGGATGAAGGTGATTTAAGCTGAGCCTCGCTAACTGTTTACAGACGTCCACAGCCAGTCGGAGTTTCGTCGACTCGGTAAAAAACAACCTATTTTAATTTCAATATATTTTGAGTTAATAATTTTGTTTTGTAATACTTGAGTAACCTTAATTGTGCATTTTACCTGGCCTTACTAATGGTTCCAAGAATCTTACGAACCCTGGGATAAGAACTATTTATTGTTATTTTTCATTTGTATAAGTCAATGGAATTTGATTAATTGACAATCGATATATTTTGGTGTGGTCGATTTGCTAATATTATTATTTTGGAGATAACGGGGACTGTGAATTAATAGATAAAATTAATAAAGGATCTTTATTGTATGAGCTAATGTTTGAAGTTATTGCAGAATAGATACTATATGTAGTGGTTGGAATAATTTTCAATAAAAGGTTGATTCAAACCCGATGGACAGCTAACCTAGAAACACGATTATTATAAATAACAGCGCTAAGTGCTTACAGCTGGTGGAACGGGAGATTGCCGAACTAGCGAGTTTTCAGTACAAATTTTGAATAGAATTTTCTAACAGCGAGGGACTAGGGTTGACAAGAATATTCATTACATTCAGTCAATACACTACAGATATCGCTAATATTACCCAACTACTGAATACTAAGTTAAACCTATATCGTAATACGATTATAAGTTAACAGAACATAATTATAATTATATTTGTCTAATAATATATTTTCAGGAGGTTTCATCGGTAACAACCGAATAGATATACTAATTAATAACACATTAATTAAAACAGGTAACAACATTATAATCGTTACAAATTGACGCTCACACCGTGGGGCATCATCGTCTTCTATTAACACCATAACAAGAGTTTTATTTCAAATTGGCGCATACCAACGTGGAGCTTGGTCAAACCCCGAAACCTAAAATAAATTTTATTGATCACGATTAGCTGTTTATTTCAAATTGACGACTTCAACGTGGAGCTGAAATAAGAAGAACTCCCAATAGAACACAAGGTTTATTACAAATTGCCGCCTGCAACGTGGGGCTTAACGTGGAAACACATAAGTGACAAACACAATTGTAACTCGGTTTATTACAAATTGGCGCCCAACGTGGGGCTGAATTAAGAAGGACTCCCTTATAACTCGTTTTATTACAAATTGGCGCTCAACGAGTGGGCTTTAGTTAAGTAAAAAATCATATTAATTATTACTTAACTTGAGCAGGCAACCATTAGAGGCACAGGAATGCATACGAGAGGCGGTACTAAAAGAATGGAGAAGGAACAAGAAACAGAAGAAGATAGGAGGGAAGAAGAAACAGAGGCAGGTACAGATATTGAAATGGAACAACAGGCGAGCAATAAAGAGGATGCCCAAGGGGACCAACCAGATAAAGCGGTAACCAGAGAAGTACCAAATTGGCAATACATGATGAAATTTATGGCAGAACAATTTAAGGAACAGAATAAACAAACTAATGAACAATTTAGGAAACAGGAGGAAAACTCAAGGCAAACCAAGGAGGAAACTAATGGGAGTTTAAGACAAATTAAAGAGGATAATAAACAAAATTCAGAAAAGCTGGAAAATAAAATAGACAGTATAAATGAAAATTCAGAAAAGCTGGAAAATAAAATAGACAGTATAAATGAAAATTCAGAAAAGCTGGAAAATAAAATAGACAGTATCAACGAAAACTCAAAGAAACAAAATGAAATTTTGAGTGAGAATTTGATCAAATTAATGAACGAGAAGTTTGACAGGAATAAAGAGGAAAATGATGAGAATAACCGGCTGATAAATGAAAGCTTAAACCAAATCAATGAAAGGTTTGACATAAAACGATGAGAGCTTAAAGCAGATTCTGGAAAATACCAAACAAATGGATGAGAAAATTGAAAACCGTAATAAGGAGTTGCGGCAAATCATCAATGAACAAGGCCTAGTGTTGAGGGAAGTCATCAATGGAAGTATTATAATTGTCAATGAAACACGAAGCAAAGGAGTTGATAGCTATGAAGTGGAAGTAAGACAGAAAATAACCGAAATTAAGGTGGGTCTGGAAAAGACAGATGAACCCATCATGCAACTCAGAGTGGAAGTAGAGACCAATATTACTCAAATAGGAAACCTACAAGCGAAGACCCAAGAAAAATTTGACGGGACACCAATTAATATAACCGGAAGAATAGAACTAAATAATGAAATAAAGACACTGAAAATAAGACAAATGCGTAAAAAGAAATTAATAAATACACGGGAAGAATTGGAGATGATTAAAAGAGGATTGGTTCAGCTACATAATATACCAATTACGGAACCAGGAGAAGTAATGCAAGGTAGAAATTTTAAACGAACCACACTTGAAGTCCCAGATAGATTAGAAGGACCGAAAAGGCCAAAACTAACTAAGGAGCATGGAGGACTTATGGAATTTATGTATGAACCATTAGAACAATTAAGAAACAGTACAGAAGAATCAGTTCGAAAGGCGATAGTAAACTTGAACATAAATGACAATTTTATAGCGACAAGATGCAAGAACCAGATGATAGGGAGATACGTCACAAGGACAGAAATAATTCTATACGCTAGAGAAATCCGAACAATCAGTACAGAGGAAATAATGGACCACGGTTAAACAGATTCCAAACAGAATATAAAGAAAAGGGACGGATTTTATGGATACAGGATCAAGCAAATCCAAGGAAAATAATGAAGAAACAATAAAACAAAAAAATTCAAAAAATAAGTAAGAACACGTTACTATATAATTCAGAAGAAATTACTTTAAACTAATATAAAAGAAAAAAAAACACTGATTAAACCTAATAAAAATCATCAAAACCAAAAAACAAAATGAGTTTATCTGATGTAATAGTGAGAAATGTAATTTAGAATGTAAAAGGAATAATAATGATTTTGCCAGAAGAATATAATTACATGATGTAATGTATAATACTAACCAAAATCTCATAACCAGCTGTATTGGTAATAAAGGAATATGAGCCAAGGAAGATAAGAGAATGAAGAAGCCAAAATGGAACCGTCAAAAGGATCACAAGAAAAGAAAAAAACAAATATTTAAGAATTATCCGTAAGAAAGCCAATTAATAAATGTCAATAAAATAGCCAAGTATTGGAGAGGAGAAGTGTATAATAGAAGGAAGAATTAATATGAAGAAATAATATGATCTGAGTTAAAGTACAGTGAACAATCCCTAGAGTATTATTATTATTAATGATTTTATTGAAGGTCACATGATGACTACCTTGCGAGGTTTATTAATGAAGATTGACTGTAGAATATTCCAGCAATCATTTAATTGGGCAGAGATGATGTTCCTCTGATCCCAGAAGGTATGTAACGGACGACGGTATTTGGTAAGCCGATAGAGCACCACCGATTCGATTCCAGTTATAATGTTAGGGAGGTTTAGGAAAATTAAATATTAGAGGGAAAACTCACAAATAAATATAAAGAAATAAATAAAACCAGATCCAAAATGTATAATTAATAAAGAATGTTACAAGAATGATTATAGAAGTAAGATTTAAACTTGGGAAATAATTGATTTTAAGAAGGAAAGAAGAAATAACAGTAATACAACGGATAATTCTGAAATAAAAAGTATTATGAATAGGAGAAACAATTGGTCAGATACAAGTTGTGAGTTTATTTTATACTAAACTTTGTTAAGACAAAATAAACTTCTTTCGAAGGGGGGGGTGTTATGTAACGTAACAGAGTTGAGGTCCCCAACGTTACATAAAAAATTGAATTAACTATGTTCAAGGACCATACCCTGAATTAAGGTTGCTCAGTAGTTAATGCATTTGAGAAGTACCTCAAGTCAAAAGAGGCAATAATTAATGTTGAATATAAAAAACCATACCAATTAATCGTTAATATAATAAATTGTGCTTGTTTTTATACTGTAGAATGTTAATGTTCACAGAACATTTATGTTATGTTTTGAGTATGGTAAGAGTGAACTGATATTGTTTAATAGGAATACTTCACCAATGATTATGTTTGTATTTATGTTAAATTTGTCTTTAGACAATCAAGTATAGTTACCTGTGTTAGGCATTATACTAAGTTTTAAGTATTGTCTAAAATTGAATAACGCTGTTGTTTTAATTAATGTTTGTAAACTTGGCCAGGAGGGCAATCAGTGTTTAAGGTTTGACAAGTAGTTCTGATAATTATATTGTAAACTAATGAAGGGTTCCAGGACCAGTTAATTAATGTAATAAAGTAAACACCAGGAAATTAAAATTAATGTAATTAACCATTAACCAATAATTAACTGTACAGTAGGTCAGGTAAAAGAAAATTAAGTTAAAAAACCAAATAATATAACGGTTGTAAGAAAACCTATAGGCCTAAATTTCATATTTGTGAAAGGAAATTAATACCTTTTTAAGAAGTCCAGTTCAATGAAACTATGGTAAAACATTTACTGTTTAAGAAGGAAGGTTAGGTGAGAATTTTAGGTAATTTAGTATTATTCCAAGCATGGAGTATTTTATTGAAAAAGAGTAGTAATATTCTATAATTCTGGCTCTAGGATATCTAATTTCACCCAATGACAGGAAAAAGTGGTTGTTAAGGCAACTGAAATGGACATGAGTTGTTTATATTGAATCATTCGTTCTGATTGTTACAAGCTATTGAGTTGAGATGGGCAGATACATTTTAAAAAAATGAATAATAAATTCTGAAAAAAAATATGAATCAAAATTAAAAAACCCTCTTTGAAACCTATTTCTATCATAATACTGATGAGTAATAAAACTAAATTGACTTCTAAATTATAACTGAATACATTTAAAAAGAGTTGAAAACCCCTCACCTCATTCACCAGAATAATTCCGCTAGATTCGGTATTAAAACGATTTCTCCTATAACCAGAAGATCAGTTAAGAGAATTAAAGTCCGAAACTAATGGAATTATTGAGAAGACAAGAAGACCTCGTTTTGCAGAGTTAACCTTCACTTGCCGAAGAAGCTGGGATACTATTTTTATTTCACCGAGACCGACAATTGTCAAGATCACAGGAGAAGAACAGCAGTCAGAAGAATTCCTGAGAGCTTCCCAGTATACTTCACAATCAATTTTATTAAGGGCCAGAACACTTTTTACTGGATGAAGGTGATTTAAGCTGAGCCTCGCTAACTGTTTACAGACGTCCACAGCCAGTCGGAGTTTCGTCGACTCGGTAAAAAACAACCTATTTTAATTTCAATATATTTTGAGTTAATAATTTTGTTTTGTAATACTTGAGTAACCTTAATTGTGCATTTTACCTGGCCTTACTAATGGTTCCAAGAATCTTACGAACCCTGGGATAAGAACTATTTATTGTTATTTTTCATTTGTATAAGTCAATGGAATTTGATTAATTGACAATCGATATATTTTGGTGTGGTCGATTTGCTAATATTATTATTTTGGAGATAACGGGGACTGTGAATTAATAGATAAAATTAATAAAGGATCTTTATTGTATGAGCTAATGTTTGAAGTTATTGCAGAATAGATACTATATGTAGTGGTTGGAATAATTTTCAATAAAAGGTTGATTCAAACCCGATGGACAGCTAACCTAGAAACACGATTATTATAAATAACAGTGCTAAGTGCTTACAGCTGGTGGAACGGGAGATTGCCGAACTAGCGAGTTTTCAGTACAAATTTTGAATAGAATTTTCTAACAGCGAGGGACTAGGGTTGACAAGAATATTCATTACATTCAGTCAATACACTACAGATATCGCTAATATTACCCAACTACTGAATACTAAGTTAAACCTATATCGTAATACGATTATAAGTTAACAGAACATAATTATAATTATATTTGTCTAATAATATATTTTCAGGAGGTTTCATCGGTAACAACCGAATAGATATACTAATTAATAACACATTAATTAAAACAGGTAACAACATTATAATCGTTACAAATTGACGCTCACACCGTGGGGCATCATCGTCTTCTATTAACACCATAACAAGAGTTTTATTTCAAATTGGCGCATACCAACGTGGAGCTTGGTCAAACCCCGAAACCTAAAATAAATTTTATTGATCACGATTAGCTGTTTATTTCAAATTGACGACTTCAACGTGGAGCTGAAATAAGAAGAACTCCCAATAGAACACAAGGTTTATTACAAATTGCCGCCTGCAACGTGGGGCTTAACGTGGAAACACATAAGTGACAAACACAATTGTAACTCGGTTTATTACAAATTGGCGCCCAACGTGGGGCTGAATTAAGAAGGACTCCCTTATAACTCGTTTTATTACAAATTGGCGCTCAACGAGTGGGCTTTAGTTAAGTAAAAAATCATATTAATTATTACTTAACTTGAGCAGGCAACCATTAGAGGCACAGGAATGCATACGAGAGGCGTTACTAAAAGAATGGAGAAGGAACAAGAAACAGAAGAAGATAGGAGGGAAGAAGAAACAGAGGCAGGTACAGATATTGAAATGGAACAACAGGCGAGCAATAAAGAGGATGCCCAAGGGGACCAACCAGATAAAGCGGTAACCAGAGAAGTACCAAATTGGCAATACATGATGAAATTTATGGCAGAACAATTTAAGGAACAGAATAAACAAACTAATGAACAATTTAGGAAACAGGAGGAAAACTCAAGGCAAACCAAGGAGGAAACTAATGAGAGTTTAAGACAAATTAAAGAGGATAATAAACAAAATTCAGAAAAGCTGGAAAATAAAATAGACAGTATAAATGAAAATTCAGAAAAGCTGGAAAATAAAATAGACAGTATAAATGAAAATTCAGAAAAGCTGGAAAATAAAATAGACAGTATCAACGAAAACTCAAAGAAACAAAATGAAATTTTGAGTGAGAATTTGATCAAATTAATGAACGAGAAGTTTGACAGGAATAAAGAGGAAAATGATGAGAATAACCGGCTGATAAATGAAAGCTTAAACCAAATCAATGAAAGGTTTGACATAAAACGATGAGAGCTTAAAGCAGATTCTGGAAAATACCAAACAAATGGATGAGAAAATTGAAAACCGTAATAAGGAGTTGCGGCAAATCATCAATGAACAAGGCCTAGTGTTGAGGGAAGTCATCAATGGAAGTATTATAATTGTCAATGAAACACGAAGCAAAGGAGTTGATAGCTATGAAGTGGAAGTAAGACAGAAAATAACCGAAATTAAGGTGGGTCTGGAAAAGACAGATGAACCCATCATGCAACTCAGAGTGGAAGTAGAGACAATATTACTCAAATAGGAAACCTACAAGCGAAGACCCAAGAAAAATTTGACGGGACACCAATTAATATAACCGGAAGAATAGAACTAAATAATGAAATAAAGACACTGAAAATAAGACAAATGTGTTAAAAAGAAATTAATAAATACACGGGAAGAATTGGAGATGATTAAAAGAGGATTGGTTCAGCTACATAATATACCAATTACGGAACCAGGAGAAGTAATGCAAGGTAGAAATTTTAAACGAACCACACTTGAAGTCCCAGATAGATTAGAAGGACCGAAAAGGCCAAAACTAACTAAGGAGCATGGAGGACTTATGGAATTTATGTATGAACCATTAGAACAATTAAGAAACAGTACAGAAGAATCAGTTCGAAAGGCGATAGTAAACTTGAACATAAATGACAATTTTATAGCGACAAGATGCAAGAACCAGATGATAGGGAGATACGTCACAAGGACAGAAATAATTCTATACGCTAGAGAAATCCGAACAATCAGTACAGAGGAAATAATGGACCACGGTTAAACAGATTCCAAACAGAATATAAAGAAAAGGGACGGATTTTATGGATACAGGATCAAGCAAATCCAAGGAAAATAATGAAGAAACAATAAAACAAAAAAATTCAAAAAATAAGTAAGAACACGTTACTATATAATTCGGAAGAAATTACTTTAAACTAATATAAAAGAAAAAAAAACACTGATTAAACCTAATAAAAATCATCAAAACCAAAAAACAAAATGAGTTTATCTGATGTAATAGTGAGAAATGTAATTTAGAATGTAAAAGGAATAATAATGATTTTGCCAGAAGAATATAATTACATGATGTAATGTATAATACTAACCAAAATCTCATAACCAGCTGTATTGGTAATAAAGGAATATGAGCCAAGGAAGATAAGAGAATGAAGAAGCCAAAATGGAACCGTCAAAAGGATCACAAGAAAAGAAAAAAACAAATATTTAAGAATTATCCGTAAGAAAGCCAATTAATAAATGTCAATAAAATAGCCAAGTATTGGAGAGGAGAAGTGTATAATAGAAGGAAGAATTAATATGAAGAAATAATATGATCTGAGTTAAAGTACAGTGAACAATCCCTAGAGTATTATTATTATTAATGATTTTATTGAAGGTCACATGATGACTACCTTGCGAGGTTTATTAATGAAGATTGACTGTAGAATATTCCAGCAATCATTTAATTGGGCAGAGATGATGTTCCTCTGATCCCAGAAGGTATGTAACGGACGACGGTATTTGGTAAGCCGATAGAGCACCACCGATTCGATTCCAGTTATAATGTTAGGGAGGTTTAGGAAAATTAAATATTAGAGGGAAAACTCACAAATAAATATAAAGAAATAAATAAAACCAGATCCAAAATGTATAATTAATAAAGAATGTTACAAGAATGATTATAGAAGTAAGATTTAAACTTGGGAAATAATTGATTTTAAGAAGGAAAGAAGAAATAACAGTAATACAACGGATAATTCTGAAATAAAAAGTATTATGAATAGGAGAAACAATTGGTCAGATACAAGTTGTGAGTTTATTTTATACTAAACTTTGTTAAGACAAAATAAACTTCTTTCGAAGGGGGGGGTGTTATGTAACGTAACAGAGTTGAGGTCCCCAACGTTACATAAAAAATTGAATTAACTATGTTCAAGGACCATACCCTGAATTAAGGTTGCTCAGTAGTTAATGCATTTGAGAAGTACCTCAAGTCAAAAGAGGCAATAATTAATGTTGAATATAAAAAACCATACCAATTAATCGTTAATATAATAAATTGTGCTTGTTTTTATACTGTAGAATGTTAATGTTCACAGAACATTTATGTTATGTTTTGAGTATGGTAAGAGTGAACTGATATTGTTTAATAGGAATACTTCACCAATGATTGTTTGTATTTATGTTAAATTTGTCTTTAGACAATCAAGTATAGTTACCTGTGTTAGGCATTATACTAAGTTTTAAGTATTGTCTAAAATTGAATAACGCTGTTGTTTTAATTAATGTTTGTAAACTTGGCCAGGAGGGCAATCAGTGTTTAAGGTTTGACAAGTAGTTCTGATAATTATATTGTAAACTAATGAAGGGTTCCAGGACCAGTTAATTAATGTAATAAAGTAAACACCAGGAAATTAAAATTAATGTAATTAACCATTAACCAATAATTAACTGTACAGTAGGTCAGGTAAAAGAAAATTAAGTTAAAAAACCAAATAATATAACGGTTGTAAGAAAACCTATAGGCCTAAATTTCATATTTGTGAAAGGAAATTAATACCTTTTTAAGAAGTCCAGTTCAATGAAACTATGGTAAAACATTTACTGTTTAAGAAGGAAGGTTAGGTGAGAATTTTAGGTAATTTAGTATTATTCCAAGCATGGAGTATTTTATTGAAAAAGAGTAGTAATATTCTATAATTCTGGCTCTAGGATATCTAATTTCACCCAATGACAGGAAAAAGTGGTTGTTAAGGCAACTGAAATGGACATGAGTTGTTTATATTGAATCATTCGTTCTGATTGTTACAAGCTATTGAGTTGAGATGGGCAGATACATTTTAAAAAAATGAATAATAAATTCTGAAAAAAAATATGAATCAAAATTAAAAAACCCTCTTTGAAACCTATTTCTATCATAATACTGATGAGTAATAAAACTAAATTGACTTCTAAATTATAACTGAATACATTTAAAAAGAGTTGAAAACCCCTCACCTCATTCACCAGAATAATTCCGCTAGATTCGGTATTAAAACGATTTCTCCTATAACCAGAAGATCAGTTAAGAGAATTAAAGTCCGAAACTAATGGAATTATTGAGAAGACAAGAAGACCTCGTTTTGCAGAGTTAACCTTCACTTGCCGAAGAAGCTGGGATACTATTTTTATTTCACCGAGACCGACAATTGTCAAGATCACAGGAGAAGAACAGCAGTCAGAAGAATTCCTGAGAGCTTCCCAGTATACTTCACAATCAATTTTATTAAGGGCCAGAACACTTTTTACTGGATGAAGGTGATTTAAGCTGAGCCTCGCTAACTGTTTACAGACGTCCACAGCCAGTCGGAGTTTCGTCGACTCGGTAAAAAACAACCTATTTTAATTTCAATATATTTTGAGTTAATAATTTTGTTTTGTAATACTTGAGTAACCTTAATTGTGCATTTTACCTGGCCTTACTAATGGTTCCAAGAATCTTACGAACCCTGGGATAAGAACTATTTATTGTTATTTTTCATTTGTATAAGTCAATGGAATTTGATTAATTGACAATCGATATATTTTGGTGTGGTCGATTTGCTAATATTATTATTTTGGAGATAACGGGGACTGTGAATTAATAGATAAAATTAATAAAGGATCTTTATTGTATGAGCTAATGTTTGAAGTTATTGCAGAATAGATACTATATGTAGTGGTTGGAATAATTTTCAATAAAAGGTTGATTCAAACCCGATGGACAGCTAACCTAGAAACACGATTATTATAAATAACAGCGCTAAGTGCTTACAGCTGGTGGAACGGGAGATTGCCGAACTAGCGAGTTTTCAGTACAAATTTTGAATAGAATTTTCTAACAGCGAGGGACTAGGGTTGACAAGAATATTCATTACATTCAGTCAATACACTACAGATATCGCTAATATTACCCAACTACTGAATACTAAGTTAAACCTATATCGTAATACGATTATAAGTTAACAGAACATAATTATAATTATATTTGTCTAATAATATATTTTCAGGAGGTTTCATCGGTAACAACCGAATAGATATACTAATTAATAACACATTAATTAAAACAGGTAACAACATTATAATCGTTACAAATTGACGCTCACACCGTGGGGCATCATCGTCTTCTATTAACACCATAACAAGAGTTTTATTTCAAATTGGCGCATACCAACGTGGAGCTTGGTCAAACCCCGAAACCTAAAATAAATTTTATTGATCACGATTAGCTGTTTATTTCAAATTGACGACTTCAACGTGGAGCTGAAATAAGAAGAACTCCCAATAGAACACAAGGTTTATTACAAATTGCCGCCTGCAACGTGGGGCTTAACGTGGAAACACATAAGTGACAAACACAATTGTAACTCGGTTTATTACAAATTGGCGCCCAACGTGGGGCTGAATTAAGAAGGACTCCCTTATAACTCGTTTTATTACAAATTGGCGCTCAACGAGTGGGCTTTAGTTAAGTAAAAAATCATATTAATTATTACTTAACTTGAGCAGGCAACCATTAGAGGCACAGGAATGCATACGAGAGGCGGTACTAAAAGAATGGAGAAGGAACAAGAAACAGAAGAAGATAGGAGGGAAGAAGAAACAGAGGCAGGTACAGATATTGAAATGGAACAACAGGCGAGCAATAAAGAGGATGCCCAAGGGGACCAACCAGATAAAGCGGTAACCAGAGAAGTACCAAATTGGCAATACATGATGAAATTTATGGCAGAACAATTTAAGGAACAGAATAAACAAACTAATGAACAATTTAGGAAACAGGAGGAAAACTCAAGGCAAACCAAGGAGGAAACTAATGGGAGTTTAAGACAAATTAAAGAGGATAATAAACAAAATTCAGAAAAGCTGGAAAATAAAATAGACAGTATAAATGAAAATTCAGAAAAGCTGGAAAATAAAATAGACAGTATAAATGAAAATTCAGAAAAGCTGGAAAATAAAATAGACAGTATCAACGAAAACTCAAAGAAACAAAATGAAATTTTGAGTGAGAATTTGATCAAATTAATGAACGAGAAGTTTGACAGGAATAAAGAGGAAAATGATGAGAATAACCGGCTGATAAATGAAAGCTTAAACCAAATCAATGAAAGGTTTGACATAAAACGATGAGAGCTTAAAGCAGATTCTGGAAAATACCAAACAAATGGATGAGAAAATTGAAAACCGTAATAAGGAGTTGCGGCAAATCATCAATGAACAAGGCCTAGTGTTGAGGGAAGTCATCAATGGAAGTATTATAATTGTCAATGAAACACGAAGCAAAGGAGTTGATAGCTATGAAGTGGAAGTAAGACAGAAAATAACCGAAATTAAGGTGGGTCTGGAAAAGACAGATGAACCCATCATGCAACTCAGAGTGGAAGTAGAGACCAATATTACTCAAATAGGAAACCTACAAGCGAAGACCCAAGAAAAATTTGACGGGACACCAATTAATATAACCGGAAGAATAGAACTAAATAATGAAATAAAGACACTGAAAATAAGACAAATGCGTAAAAAGAAATTAATAAATACACGGGAAGAATTGGAGATGATTAAAAGAGGATTGGTTCAGCTACATAATATACCAATTACGGAACCAGGAGAAGTAATGCAAGGTAGAAATTTTAAACGAACCACACTTGAAGTCCCAGATAGATTAGAAGGACCGAAAAGGCCAAAACTAACTAAGGAGCATGGAGGACTTATGGAATTTATGTATGAACCATTAGAACAATTAAGAAACAGTACAGAAGAATCAGTTCGAAAGGCGATAGTAAACTTGAACATAAATGACAATTTTATAGCGACAAGATGCAAGAACCAGATGATAGGGAGATACGTCACAAGGACAGAAATAATTCTATACGCTAGAGAAATCCGAACAATCAGTACAGAGGAAATAATGGACCACGGTTAAACAGATTCCAAACAGAATATAAAGAAAAGGGACGGATTTTATGGATACAGGATCAAGCAAATCCAAGGAAAATAATGAAGAAACAATAAAACAAAAAAATTCAAAAAATAAGTAAGAACACGTTACTATATAATTCGGAAGAAATTACTTTAAACTAATATAAAAGAAAAAAAAAACACTGATTAAACCTAATAAAAATCATCAAAACCAAAAAACAAAATGAGTTTATCTGATGTAATAGTGAGAAATGTAATTTAGAATGTAAAAGGAATAATAATGATTTTGCCAGAAGAATATAATTACATGATGTAATGTATAATACTAACCAAAATCTCATAACCAGCTGTATTGGTAATAAAGGAATATGAGCCAAGGAAGATAAGAGAATGAAGAAGCCAAAATGGAACCGTCAAAAGGATCACAAGAACAGAAAAAAACAAATATTTAAGAATTATCCGTAAGAAAGCCAATTAATAAATGTCAATAAAATAGCCAAGTATTGGAGAGGAGAAGTGTATAATAGAAGGAAGAATTAATATGAAGAAATAATATGATCTGAGTTAAAGTACAGTGAACAATCCCTAGAGTATTATTATTATTAATGATTTTATTGAAGGTCACATGATGACTACCTTGCGAGGTTTATTAATGAAGATTGACTGTAGAATATTCCAGCAATCATTTAATTGGGCAGAGATGATGTTCCTCTGATCCCAGAAGGTATGTAACGGACGACGGTATTTGGTAAGCCGATAGAGCACCACCGATTCGATTCCAGTTATAATGTTAGGGAGGTTTAGGAAAATTAAATATTAGAGGGAAAACTCACAAATAAATATAAAGAAATAAATAAAACCAGATCCAAAATGTATAATTAATAAAGAATGTTACAAGAATGATTATAGAAGTAAGATTTAAACTTGGGAAATAATTGATTTTAAGAAGGAAAGAAGAAATAACAGTAATACAACGGATAATTCTGAAATAAAAAGTATTATGAATAGGAGAAACAATTGGTCAGATACAAGTTGTGAGTTTATTTTATACTAAACTTTGTTAAGACAAAATAAACTTCTTTCGAAGGGGGGGGGTGTTATGTAACGTAACAGAGTTGAGGTCCCCAACGTTACATAAAAAATTGAATTAACTATGTTCAAGGACCATACCCTGAATTAAGGTTGCTCAGTAGTTAATGCATTTGAGAAGTACCTCAAGTCAAAAGAGGCAATAATTAATGTTGAATATAAAAAACCATACCAATTAATCGTTAATATAATAAATTGTGCTTGTTTTTATACTGTAGAATGTTAATGTTCACAGAACATTTATGTTATGTTTTGAGTATGGTAAGAGTGAACTGATATTGTTTAATAGGAATACTTCACCAATGATTATGTTTGTATTTATGTTAAATTTGTCTTTAGACAATCAAGTATAGTTACCTGTGTTAGGCATTATACTAAGTTTTAAGTATTGTCTAAAATTGAATAACGCTGTTGTTTTAATTAATGTTTGTAAACTTGGCCAGGAGGGCAATCAGTGTTTAAGGTTTGACAAGTAGTTCTGATAATTATATTGTAAACTAATGAAGGGTTCCAGGACCAGTTAATTAATGTAATAAAGTAAACACCAGGAAATTAAAATTAATGTAATTAACCATTAACCAATAATTAACTGTACAGTAGGTCAGGTAAAAGAAAATTAAGTTAAAAAACCAAATAATATAACGGTTGTAAGAAAACCTATAGGCCTAAATTTCATATTTGTGAAAGGAAATTAATACCTTTTTAAGAAGTCCAGTTCAATGAAACTATGGTAAAACATTTACTGTTTAAGAAGGAAGGTTAGGTGAGAATTTTAGGTAATTTAGTATTATTCCAAGCATGGAGTATTTTATTGAAAAAGAGTAGTAATATTCTATAATTCTGGCTCTAGGATATCTAATTTCACCCAATGACAGGAAAAAGTGGTTGTTAAGGCAACTGAAATGGACATGAGTTGTTTATATTGAATCATTCGTTCTGATTGTTACAAGCTATTGAGTTGAGATGGGCAGATACATTTTAAAAAAATGAATAATAAATTCTGAAAAAAAATATGAATCAAAATTAAAAAACCCTCTTTGAAACCTATTTCTATCATAATACTGATGAGTAATAAAACTAAATTGACTTCTAAATTATAACTGAATACATTTAAAAAGAGTTGAAAACCCCTCACCTCATTCACCAGAATAATTCCGCTAGATTCGGTATTAAAACGATTTCTCCTATAACCAGAAGATCAGTTAAGAGAATTAAAGTCCGAAACTAATGGAATTATTGAGAAGACAAGAAGACCTCGTTTTGCAGAGTTAACCTTCACTTGCCGAAGAAGCTGGGATACTATTTTTATTTCACCGAGACCGACAATTATCAAGATCACAGGAGAAGAACAGCAGTCAGAAGAATTCCTGAGAGCTTCCCAGTATACTTCACAATCAATTTTATTAAGGGCCAGAACACTTTTTACTGGATGAAGGTGATTTAAGCTGAGCCTCGCTAACTGTTTACAGACGTCCACAGCCAGTCGGAGTTTCGTCGACTCTGTAAAAAACAACCTATTTTAATTTCAATATATTTTGAGTTAATAATTTTGTTTTGTAATACTTGAGTAACCTTAATTGTGCATTTTACCTGGCCTTACTAATGGTTCCAAGAATCTTACGAACCCTGGGATAAGAACTATTTATTGTTATTTTTCATTTGTATAAGTCAATGGAATTTGATTAATTGACAATCGATATATTTTGGTGTGGTCGATTTGCTAATATTATTATTTTGGAGATAACGGGGACTGTGAATTAATAGATAAAATTAATAAAGGATCTTTATTGTATGAGCTAATGTTTGAAGTTATTGCAGAATAGATACTATATGTAGTGGTTGGAATAATTTTCAATAAAAGGTTGATTCAAACCCGATGGACAGCTAACCTAGAAACACGATTATTATAAATAACAGTGCTAAGTGCTTACAGCTGGTGGAACGGGAGATTGCCGAACTAGCGAGTTTTCAGTACAAATTTTGAATAGAATTTTCTAACAGCGAGGGACTAGGGTTGACAAGAATATTCATTACATTCAGTCAATACACTACAGATATCGCTAATATTACCCAACTACTGAATACTAAGTTAAACCTATATCGTAATACGATTATAAGTTAACAGAACATAATTATAATTATATTTGTCTAATAATATATTTTCAGGAGGTTTCATCGGTAACAACCGAATAGATATACTAATTAATAACACATTAATTAAAACAGGTAACAACATTATAATCGTTACAAATTGACGCTCACACCGTGGGGCATCATCGTCTTCTATTAACACCATAACAAGAGTTTTATTTCAAATTGGCGCATACCAACGTGGAGCTTGGTCAAACCCCGAAACCTAAAATAAATTTTATTGATCACGATTAGCTGTTTATTTCAAATTGACGACTTCAACGTGGAGCTGAAATAAGAAGAACTCCCAATAGAACACAAGGTTTATTACAAATTGCCGCCTGCAACGTGGGGCTTAACGTGGAAACACATAAGTGACAAACACAATTGTAACTCGGTTTATTACAAATTGGCGCCCAACGTGGGGCTGAATTAAGAAGGACTCCCTTATAACTCGTTTTATTACAAATTGGCGCTCAACGAGTGGGCTTTAGTTAAGTAAAAAATCATATTAATTATTACTTAACTTGAGCAGGCAACCATTAGAGGCACAGGAATGCATACGAGAGGCGTTACTAAAAGAATGGAGAAGGAACAAGAAACAGAAGAAGATAGGAGGGAAGAAGAAACAGAGGCAGGTACAGATATTGAAATGGAACAACAGGCGAGCAATAAAGAGGATGCCCAAGGGGACCAACCAGATAAAGCGGTAACCAGAGAAGTACCAAATTGGCAATACATGATGAAATTTATGGCAGAACAATTTAAGAAACAGAATAAACAAACTAATGAACAATTTAGGAAACAGGAGGAAAACTCAAGGCAAACCAAGGAGGAAACTAATGAGAGTTTAAGACAAATTAAAGAGGATAATAAACAAAATTCAGAAAAGCTGGAAAATAAAATAGACAGTATAAATGAAAATTCAGAAAAGCTGGAAAATAAAATAGACAGTATAAATGAAAATTCAGAAAAGCTGGAAAATAAAATAGACAGTATCAACGAAAACTCAAAGAAACAAAATGAAATTTTGAGTGAGAATTTGATCAAATTAATGAACGAGAAGTTTGACAGGAATAAAGAGGAAAATGATGAGAATAACCGGCTGATAAATGAAAGCTTAAACCAAATCAATGAAAGGTTTGACATAAAACGATGAGAGCTTAAAGCAGATTCTGGAAAATACCAAACAAATGGATGAGAAAATTGAAAACCGTAATAAGGAGTTGCGGCAAATCATCAATGAACAAGGCCTAGTGTTGAGGGAAGTCATCAATGGAAGTATTATAATTGTCAATGAAACACGAAGCAAAGGAGTTGATAGCTATGAAGTGGAAGTAAGACAGAAAATAACCGAAATTAAGGTGGGTCTGGAAAAGACAGATGAACCCATCATGCAACTCAGAGTGGAAGTAGAGACCAATATTACTCAAATAGGAAACCTACAAGCGAAGACCCAAGAAAAATTTGACGGGACACCAATTAATATAACCGGAAGAATAGAACTAAATAATGAAATAAAGACACTGAAAATAAGACAAATGCGTAAAAAGAAATTAATAAATACACGGGAAGAATTGGAGATGATTAAAAGAGGATTGGTTCAGCTACATAATATACCAATTACGGAACCAGGAGAAGTAATGCAAGGTAGAAATTTTAAACGAACCACACTTGAAGTCCCAGATAGATTAGAAGGACCGAAAAGGCCAAAACTAACTAAGGAGCATGGAGGACTTATGGAATTTATGTATGAACCATTAGAACAATTAAGAAACAGTACAGAAGAATCAGTTCGAAAGGCGATAGTAAACTTGAACATAAATGACAATTTTATAGCGACAAGATGCAAGAACCAGATGATAGGGAGATACGTCACAAGGACAGAAATAATTCTATACGCTAGAGAAATCCGAACAATCAGTACAGAGGAAATAATGGACCACGGTTAAACAGATTCCAAACAGAATATAAAGAAAAGGGACGGATTTTATGGATACAGGATCAAGCAAATCCAAGGAAAATAATGAAGAAACAATAAAACAAAAAAATTCAAAAAATAAGTAAGAACACGTTACTATATAATTCGGAAGAAATTACTTTAAACTAATATAAAAGAAAAAAAAAACACTGATTAAACCTAATAAAAATCATCAAAACCAAAAAACAAAATGAGTTTATCTGATGTAATAGTGAGAAATGTAATTTAGAATGTAAAAGGAATAATAATGATTTTGCCAGAAGAATATAATTACATGATGTAATGTATAATACTAACCAAAATCTCATAACCAGCTGTATTGGTAATAAAGGAATATGAGCCAAGGAAGATAAGAGAATGAAGAAGCCAAAATGGAACCGTCAAAAGGATCACAAGAAAAGAAAAAAACAAATATTTAAGAATTATCCGTAAGAAAGCCAATTAATAAATGTCAATAAAATAGCCAAGTATTGGAGAGGAGAAGTGTATAATAGAAGGAAGAATTAATATGAAGAAATAATATGATCTGAGTTAAAGTACAGTGAACAATCCCTAGAGTATTATTATTATTAATGATTTTATTGAAGGTCACATGATGACTACCTTGCGAGGTTTATTAATGAAGATTGACTGTAGAATATTCCAGCAATCATTTAATTGGGCAGAGATGATGTTCCTCTGATCCCAGAAGGTATGTAACGGACGACGGTATTTGGTAAGCCGATAGAGCACCACCGATTCGATTCCAGTTATAATGTTAGGGAGGTTTAGGAAAATTAAATATTAGAGGGAAAACTCACAAATAAATATAAAGAAATAAATAAAACCAGATCCAAAATGTATAATTAATAAAAAATGTTACAAGAATGATTATAGAAGTAAGATTTAAACTTGGGAAATAATTGATTTTAAGAAGGAAAGAAGAAATAACAGTAATACAACGGATAATTCTGAAATAAAAAGTATTATGAATAGGAGAAACAATTGGTCAGATACAAGTTGTGAGTTTATTTTTTACTAAACTTTGTTAAGACAAAATAAACTTCTTTCGAAGGGGGGGGTGTTATGTAACGTAACAGAGTTGAGGTCCCCAACGTTACATAAAAAATTGAATTAACTATGTTCAAGGACCATACCCTGAATTAAGGTTGCTCAGTAGTTAATGCATTTGAGAAGTACCTCAAGTCAAAAGAGGCAATAATTAATGTTGAATATAAAAAACCATACCAATTAATCGTTAATATAATAAATTGTGCTTGTTTTTATACTGTAGAATGTTAATGTTCACAGAACATTTATGTTATGTTTTGAGTATGGTAAGAGTGAACTGATATTGTTTAATAGGAATACTTCACCAATGATTATGTTTGTATTTATGTTAAATTTGTCTTTAGACAATCAAGTATAGTTACCTGTGTTAGGCATTATACTAAGTTTTAAGTATTGTCTAAAATTGAATAACGCTGTTGTTTTAATTAATGTTTGTAAACTTGGCCAGGAGGGCAATCAGTGTTTAAGGTTTGACAAGTAGTTCTGATAATTATATTGTAAACTAATGAAGGGTTCCAGGACCAGTTAATTAATGTAATAAAGTAAACACCAGGAAATTAAAATTAATGTAATTAACCATTAACCAATAATTAACTGTACAGTAGGTCAGGTAAAAGAAAATTAAGTTAAAAAACCAAATAATATAACGGTTGTAAGAAAACCTATAGGCCTAAATTTCATATTTGTGAAAGGAAATTAATACCTTTTTAAGAAGTCCAGTTCAATGAAACTATGGTAAAACATTTACTGTTTAAGAAGGAAGGTTAGGTGAGAATTTTAGGTAATTTAGTATTATTCCAAGCATGGAGTATTTTATTGAAAAAGAGTAGTAATATTCTATAATTCTGGCTCTAGGATATCTAATTTCACCCAATGACAGGAAAAAGTGGTTGTTAAGGCAACTGAAATGGACATGAGTTGTTTATATTGAATCATTCGTTCTGATTGTTACAAGCTATTGAGTTGAGATGGGCAGATACATTTTAAAAAAATGAATAATAAATTCTGAAAAAAAATATGAATCAAAATTAAAAAACACTCTTTGAAACCTATTTCTATCATAATACTGATGAGTAATAAAACTAAATTGACTTCTAAATTATAACTGAATACATTTAAAAAGAGTTGAAAACCCCTCACCTCATTCACCAGAATAATTCCGCTAGATTCGGTATTAAAACGATTTCTCCTATAACCAGAAGATCAGTTAAGAGAATTAAAGTCCGAAACTAATGGAATTATTGAGAAGACAAGAAGACCTCGTTTTGCAGAGTTAACCTTCACTTGCCGAAGAAGCTGGGATACTATTTTTATTTCACCGAGACCGACAATTATCAAGATCACAGGAGAAGAACAGCAGTCAGAAGAATTCCTGAGAGCTTCCCAGTATACTTCACAATCAATTTTATTAAGGGCCAGAACACTTTTTACTGGATGAAGGTGATTTAAGCTGAGCCTCGCTAACTGTTTACAGACGTCCACAGCCAGTCGGAGTTTCGTCGACTCGGTAAAAAACAACCTATTTTAATTTCAATATATTTTGAGTTAATAATTTTGTTTTGTAATACTTGAGTAACCTTAATTGTGCATTTTACCTGGCCTTACTAATGGTTCCAAGAATCTTACGAACCCTGGGATAAGAACTATTTATTGTTATTTTTCATTTGTATAAGTCAATGGAATTTGATTAATTGACAATCGATATATTTTGGTGTGGTCGATTTGCTAATATTATTATTTTGGAGATAACGGGGACTGTGAATTAATAGATAAAATTAATAAAGGATCTTTATTGTATGAGCTAATGTTTGAAGTTATTGCAGAATAGATACTATATGTAGTGGTTGGAATAATTTTCAATAAAAGGTTGATTCAAACCCGATGGACAGCTAACCTAGAAACACGATTATTATAAATAACAGTGCTAAGTGCTTACAGCTGGTGGAACGGGAGATTGCCGAACTAGCGAGTTTTCAGTACAAATTTTGAATAGAATTTTCTAACAGCGAGGGACTAGGGTTGACAAGAATATTCATTACATTCAGTCAATACACTACAGATATCGCTAATATTACCCAACTACTGAATACTAAGTTAAACCTATATCGTAATACGATTATAAGTTAACAGAACATAATTATAATTATATTTGTCTAATAATATATTTTCAGGAGGTTTCATCGGTAACAACCGAATAGATATACTAATTAATAACACATTAATTAAAACAGGTAACAACATTATAATCGTTACAAATTGACGCTCACACCGTGGGGCATCATCGTCTTCTATTAACACCATAACAAGAGTTTTATTTCAAATTGGCGCATACCAACGTGGAGCTTGGTCAAACCCCGAAACCTAAAATAAATTTTATTGATCACGATTAGCTGTTTATTTCAAATTGACGACTTCAACGTGGAGCTGAAATAAGAAGAACTCCCAATAGAACACAAGGTTTATTACAAATTGCCGCCTGCAACGTGGGGCTTAACGTGGAAACACATAAGTGACAAACACAATTGTAACTCGGTTTATTACAAATTGGCGCCCAACGTGGGGCTGAATTAAGAAGGACTCCCTTATAACTCGTTTTATTACAAATTGGCGCTCAACGAGTGGGCTTTAGTTAAGTAAAAAATCATATTAATTATTACTTAACTTGAGCAGGCAACCATTAGAGGCACAGGAATGCATACGAGAGGCGTTACTAAAAGAATGGAGAAGGAACAAGAAACAGAAGAAGATAGGAGGGAAGAAGAAACAGAGGCAGGTACAGATATTGAAATGGAACAACAGGCGAGCAATAAAGAGGATGCCCAAGGGGACCAACCAGATAAAGCGGTAACCAGAGAAGTACCAAATTGGCAATACATGATGAAATTTATGGCAGAACAATTTAAGGAACAGAATAAACAAATTAATGAACAATTTAGGAAACAGGAGGAAAACTCAAGGCAAACCAAGGAGGAAACTAATGAGAGTTTAAGACAAATTAAAGAGGATAATAAACAAAATTCAGAAAAGCTGGAAAATAAAATAGACAGTATAAATGAAAATTCAGAAAAGCTGGAAAATAAAATAGACAGTATAAATGAAAATTCAGAAAAGCTGGAAAATAAAATAGACAGTATCAACGAAAACTCAAAGAAACAAAATGAAATTTTGAGTGAGAATTTGATCAAATTAATGAACGAGAAGTTTGACAGGAATAAAGAGGAAAATGATGAGAATAACCGGCTGATAAATGAAAGCTTAAACCAAATCAATGAAAGGTTTGACATAAAACGATGAGAGCTTAAAGCAGATTCTGGAAAATACCAAACAAATGGATGAGAAAATTGAAAACCGTAATAAGGAGTTGCGGCAAATCATCAATGAACAAGGCCTAGTGTTGAGGGAAGTCATCAATGGAAGTATTATAATTGTCAATGAAACACGAAGCAAAGGAGTTGATAGCTATGAAGTGGAAGTAAGACAGAAAATAACCGAAATTAAGGTGGGTCTGGAAAAGACAGATGAACCCATCATGCAACTCAGAGTGGAAGTAGAGACCAATATTACTCAAATAGGAAACCTACAAGCGAAGACCCAAGAAAAATTTGACGGGACACCAATTAATATAACCGGAAGAATAGAACTAAATAATGAAATAAAGACACTGAAAATAAGACAAATGCGTAAAAAGAAATTAATAAATACACGGGAAGAATTGGAGATGATTAAAAGAGGATTGGTTCAGCTACATAATATACCAATTACGGAACCAGGAGAAGTAATGCAAGGTAGAAATTTTAAACGAACCACACTTGAAGTCCCAGATAGATTAGAAGGACCGAAAAGGCCAAAACTAACTAAGGAGCATGGAGGACTTATGGAATTTATGTATGAACCATTAGAACAATTAAGAAACAGTACAGAAGAATCAGTTCGAAAGGCGATAGTAAACTTGAACATAAATGACAATTTTATAGCGACAAGATGCAAGAACCAGATGATAGGGAGATACGTCACAAGGACAGAAATAATTCTATACGCTAGAGAAATCCGAACAATCAGTACAGAGGAAATAATGGACCACGGTTAAACAGATTCCAAACAGAATATAAAGAAAAGGGACGGATTTTATGGATACAGGATCAAGCAAATCCAAGGAAAATAATGAAGAAACAATAAAACAAAAAAATTCAAAAAATAAGTAAGAACACGTTACTATATAATTCAGAAGAAATTACTTTAAACTAATATAAAAGAAAAAAAAACACTGATTAAACCTAATAAAAATCATCAAAACCAAAAAACAAAATGAGTTTATCTGATGTAATAGTGAGAAATGTAATTTAGAATGTAAAAGGAATAATAATGATTTTGCCAGAAGAATATAATTACATGATGTAATGTATAATACTAACCAAAATCTCATAACCAGCTGTATTGGTAATAAAGGAATATGAGCCAAGGAAGATAAGAGAATGAAGAAGCCAAAATGGAACCGTCAAAAGGATCACAAGAAAAGAAAAAAACAAATATTTAAGAATTATCCGTAAGAAAGCCAATTAATAAATGTCAATAAAATAGCCAAGTATTGGAGAGGAGAAGTGTATAATAGAAGGAAGAATTAATATGAAGAAATAATATGATCTGAGTTAAAGTACAGTGAACAATCCCTAGAGTATTATTATTATTAATGATTTTATTGAAGGTCACATGATGACTACCTTGCGAGGTTTATTAATGAAGATTGACTGTAGAATATTCCAGCAATCATTTAATTGGGCAGAGATGATGTTCCTCTGATCCCAGAAGGTATGTAACGGACGACGGTATTTGGTAAGCCGATAGAGCACCACCGATTCGATTCCAGTTATAATGTTAGGGAGGTTTAGGAAAATTAAATATTAGAGGGAAAACTCACAAATAAATATAAAGAAATAAATAAAACCAGATCCAAAATGTATAATTAATAAAGAATGTTACAAGAATGATTATAGAAGTAAGATTTAAACTTGGGAAATAATTGATTTTAAGAAGGAAAGAAGAAATAACAGTAATACAACGGATAATTCTGAAATAAAAAGTATTATGAATAGGAGAAACAATTGGTCAGATACAAGTTGTGAGTTTATTTTTTACTAAACTTTGTTAAGACAAAATAAACTTCTTTCGAAGGGGGGGGGGTGTTATGTAACGTAACAGAGTTGACGTCCCCAATGTTACATAAAAAATTGAATTAACTATGTTCAAGGACCATACCCTGAATTAAGGTTGCTCAGTAGTTAATGCATTTGAGAAGTACCTCAAGTCAAAAGAGGCAATAATTAATGTTGAATATAAAAAACCATACCAATTAATCGTTAATATAATAAATTGTGCTTGTTTTTATACTGTAGAATGTTAATGTTCACAGAACATTTATGTTATGTTTTGAGTATGGTAAGAGTGAACTGATATTGTTTAATAGGAATACTTCACCAATGATTATGTTTGTATTTATGTTAAATTTGTCTTTAGACAATCAAGTATAGTTACCTGTGTTAGGCATTATACTAAGTTTTAAGTATTGTCTAAAATTGAATAACGCTGTTGTTTTAATTAATGTTTGTAAACTTGGCCAGGAGGGCAATCAGTGTTTAAGGTTTGACAAGTAGTTCTGATAATTATATTGTAAACTAATGAAGGGTTCCAGGACCAGTTAATTAATGTAATAAAGTAAACACCAGGAAATTAAAATTAATGTAATTAACCATTAACCAATAATTAACTGTACAGTAGGTCAGGTAAAAGAAAATTAAGTTAAAAAACCAAATAATATAACGGTTGTAAGAAAACCTATAGGCCTAAATTTCATATTTGTGAAAGGAAATTAATACCTTTTTAAGAAGTCCAGTTCAATGAAACTATGGTAAAACATTTACTGTTTAAGAAGGAAGGTTAGGTGAGAATTTTAGGTAATTTAGTATTATTCCAAGCATGGAGTATTTTATTGAAAAAGAGTAGTAATATTCTATAATTCTGGCTCTAGGATATCTAATTTCACCCAATGACAGGAAAAAGTGGTTGTTAAGGCAACTGAAATGGACATGAGTTGTTTATATTGAATCATTCATTCTGATTGTTACAAGCTATTGAGTTGAGATGGGCAGATACATTTTAAAAAAATGAATAATAAATTCTGAAAAAAAATATGAATCAAAATTAAAAAACCCTCTTTGAAACCTATTTCTATCATAATACTGATGAGTAATAAAACTAAATTGACTTCTAAATTATAACTGAATACATTTAAAAAGAGTTGAAAACCCCTCACCTCATTCACCAGAATAATTCCGCTAGATTCGGTATTAAAACGATTTCTCCTATAACCAGAAGATCAGTTAAGAGAATTAAAGTCCGAAACTAATGGAATTATTGAGAAGACAAGAAGACCTCGTTTTGCAGAGTTAACCTTCACTTGCCGAAGAAGCTGGGATACTATTTTTATTTCACCGAGACCGACAATTATCAAGATCACAGGAGAAGAACAGCAGTCAGAAGAATTCCTGAGAGCTTCCCAGTATACTTCACAATCAATTTTATTAAGGGCCAGAACACTTTTTACTGGATGAAGGTGATTTAAGCTGAGCCTCGCTAACTGTTTACAGACGTCCACAGCCAGTCGGAGTTTCGTCGACTCGGTAAAAAACAACCTATTTTAATTTCAATATATTTTGAGTTAATAATTTTGTTTTGTAATACTTGAGTAACCTTAATTGTGCATTTTACCTGGCCTTACTAATGGTTCCAAGAATCTTACGAACCCTGGGATAAGAACTATTTATTGTTATTTTTCATTTGTATAAGTCAATGGAATTTGATTAATTGACAATCGATATATTTTGGTGTGGTCGATTTGCTAATATTATTATTTTGGAGATAACGGGGACTGTGAATTAATAGATAAATAAAATTAATAAAGGATCTTTATTGTATGAGCTAATGTTTGAAGTTATTGCAGAATAGATACTATATGTAGTGGTTGGAATAATTTTCAATAAAAGGTTGATTCAAACCCGATGGACAGCTAACCTAGAAACACGATTATTATAAATAACAGCGCTAAGTGCTTACAGCTGGTGGAACGGGAGATTGCCGAACTAGCGAGTTTTCAGTACAAATTTTGAATAGAATTTTCTAACAGCGAGGGACTAGGGTTGACAAGAATATTCATTACATTCAGTCAATACACTACAGATATCGCTAATATTACCCAACTACTGAATACTAAGTTAAACCTATATCGTAATACGATTATAAGTTAACAGAACATAATTATAATTATATTTGTCTAATAATATATTTTCAGGAGGTTTCATCGGTAACAACCGAATAGATATACTAATTAATAACACATTAATTAAAACAGGTAACAACATTATAATCGTTACAAATTGACGCTCACACCGTGGGGCATCATCGTCTTCTATTAACACCATAACAAGAGTTTTATTTCAAATTGGCGCATACCAACGTGGAGCTTGGTCAAACCCCGAAACCTAAAATAAATTTTATTGATCACGATTAGCTGTTTATTTCAAATTGACGACTTCAACGTGGAGCTGAAATAAGAAGAACTCCCAATAGAACACAAGGTTTATTACAAATTGCCGCCTGCAACGTGGGGCTTAACGTGGAAACACATAAGTGACAAACACAATTGTAACTCGGTTTATTACAAATTGGCGCCCAACGTGGGGCTGAATTAAGAAGGACTCCCTTATAACTCGTTTTATTACAAATTGGCGCTCAACGAGTGGGCTTTAGTTAAGTAAAAAATCATATTAATTATTACTTAACTTGAGCAGGCAACCATTAGAGGCACAGGAATGCATACGAGAGGCGTTACTAAAAGAATGGAGAAGGAACAAGAAACAGAAGAAGATAGGAGGGAAGAAGAAACAGAGGCAGGTACAGATATTGAAATGGAACAACAGGCGAGCAATAAAGAGGATGCCCAAGGGGACCAACCAGATAAAGCGGTAACCAGAGAAGTACCAAATTGGCAATACATGATGAAATTTATGGCAGAACAATTTAAGGAACAGAATAAACAAACTAATGAACAATTTAGGAAACAGGAGGAAAACTCAAGGCAAACCAAGGAGGAAACTAATGGGAGTTTAAGACAAATTAAAGAGGATAATAAACAAAATTCAGAAAAGCTGGAAAATAAAATAGACAGTATAAATGAAAATTCAGAAAAGCTGGAAAATAAAATAGACAGTATCAACGAAAACTCAAAGAAACAAAATGAAATTTTGAGTGAGAATTTGATCAAATTAATGAACGAGAAGTTTGACAGGAATAAAGAGGAAAATGATGAGAATAACCGGCTGATAAATGAAAGCTTAAACCAAATCAATGAAAGGTTTGACATAAAACGATGAGAGCTTAAAGCAGATTCTGGAAAATACCAAACAAATGGATGAGAAAATTGAAAACCGTAATAAGGAGTTGCGGCAAATCATCAATGAACAAGGCCTAGTTGTTATATTAATAATTACTCGTCTTTTGTATTTAAATTTATTATTACACTTTGTAAAACTTTTTATACTTTAGGCTGGAGTAGCAGCCATATTGTTGAGTACCAACTTAAACTCATCATGTCCAGGATCTCGTTAGACGTGTTGGAAACCACATGGTTGTCTGAAATAACTATTACTTCACATTAAACGTTATAATCACTATTACTTTATTAATTTCAAAATAGAAAAGAAAACATCATCAAGTTATATTGTTGATACAAAACACCAAATTTCCTCTCTCCCTCATACATTTTGACTTTCGCAATTTTAGTATGTTTAAGTATTCGTAAAAATGATCATTTTGCTAAAGCAGTTTTCAAACTAAGATATAACATAAATACAGACAATTCTCTACAACTAAGACATAACGAAAACCAGCGCTTACACACACACACACATAACCATTCCCCGATTTTAAGAGCTCATAATTAGAAAGTGTTAAAATTTTGAATATTAAACCATAGTTGAAGAGTTGTGTTTTCTTTATATTATTGTAGGTTACTTAGCTGATTTTTAAGTCCAGAAGAAGTCATGATTTTTTAAGTCCACGCACACGCGTTTGTATTAATTAACGCTCAGTTTTATATTTCCACCACTGCCATCTTTCCAAGAAAACTGTTCCTTTTACTTGATTTAGATATGCTTTAAGTTACATTTGGTTGTTTTTTCGGTCTTCACATTTTAGGTACGGGCCCGCACTTACTGCCGAAACTTTTAATAACTACCACTCGCGAGTGGTGATGAGATGATACTGGGCTGAGAAATAGGCGCTACTTTGTGAAGCGGCCGCTGCTCGTTCAATTCTGATTGGTGTTCAGTTTGTATCCTTGCGCCAGTGGACTGTTTTTGGCTTGTTGACAAAACTGGTGACACACATCGTTATGTAATTTGCTGACGCAACACATCGCCTGATGTCTGGTTGTGTAACGTGTTTACTGTTACATAACGTGTTCGTCATTGTCCTTGAACTGAGTTTGGTACAGTTGCCGGTTATTAAAACTGTTTATATGAATATTATTAAATAAGTCTGTATTCATAAGGTTAACAGCAGTGCAGCCACGTTGCGATCGTTTCAAAATAACAAATTTACCCAAGTCTATAATTTCTGTCCCTATCACTCAACAAGGGATAAAGTTATTATTATTTATTTATAAAAAAAATACAAATTATGTTATTTATTATCAATAAAATATAAACTTCTTTACATTGTCTCAGGTAGGCCCCAAAAATGCCCCGCTACAATACCCCCTCAATAAGATATTTTATGCCGAAGCATAAAAAATCTCATTGACACATTCATACTTGCTAAAGGGATCAGCCAGGATATGTCGCCACAACCCCCTGTATGGTTTACAAAAAAGAATAATCAACTCACCCTTGGTCTGGTGACTGTGACCGCATCTGCATGACAATACTGGACTTCTCTCTCGAGATCCCAACACCGTAGAGTCAGACAGATACTCAACGCCCCTGCTCTGACGCGCAGGCCAGCTCAGGTCCGCCGCCACAGCATCACCAAACACTGAAACAACAAATCAAAATATTAAATAGTGGCCTTATACAACACCATATCCCCAACTGATCTGTTCCCCCCTAGCGGTGCTGGTTTGCGCTAAGAAGCACTGGTTTTGTTTTTACTCACTTATTACTAACACATATTATCACTTATATATCAGAATACCTAACATAACTTAACATAAGAAAACACAGTACATTAATAATTCATTTTAAAATAAACAACTTACAATTAAAATGTTACACACTTTACATCATTAAATTGACATATAAAATCAAAAAATTACTTTTAAACTTGATTTACTCTTATTAATTCGTTTCTCAAAATTACAAAAATTTTTTTTTTTTTTTTTTTTTTTTTTTTTTTTTTTTTTTTTTTTTTTTTTTTTTTTTAAATTATGGCCATCATTATTCCATTTCATTACTTTGGGTGATTCTATGTTATTCATTATTTCATTATAATTTACTTCATCCATTTGGCATTTACTCATAATCTTACCCCTTTTATTACTCTAATGCTCCCTTACAAAATCTTTAACTAGTATGACACCCCTCTATCAAAATTTTACTAACCCTTCTCTACCTCTAACTACTTACTATTTTAACTCCAATCGCCACCCTCTACTCTTATATAAAAAAAAATACTCTCTAACCCTTTGTACATAGGATACGTGTTTCCCCCCCCCAAAAAAGCTCAATTCCCGTTCTCTGGCCCCTGGATTTTTACCTAAGGCGGCCCCTTCCCACTAAAACTATACCAAATCCCGTCCCAACCCTTATGTTGCGGACTCCCACAAATACACTACCACTACTACAAAATTACCATCCCCAAAAAATCTCAATCTCATAACCTCACTACAATTACAACAAATTAACATCAACAAATAAACAACAATATATCACTCAAAACTCTACATAAAATCTCCATAACCACTGTGTCTCCACTTATACTTCTCAAAATTCTATAACATATACTAACTCAAAACAACATTGCATTATTTTCATTTCCACTATTACTTTAACTTTTACTTCGATTTGGACAAATCTATGTCCCACCACATTCAACGTGAACTGATTCAAACATTTTATTCAAACAATTACTATCACCCACTTCTATCTTTTACAACCTATTGAAAATTTTACTTATTACAACTATTTTTCATTTTATTTTTAAATCTATAAACACATTGAAAACATATTATTATATTTTTATAATACTTATGCCTAACATACTAATGCAATCAACACAATAAGACACAATAACACAATATAAGAAGTATTTAGTGCATCCAATTTTTAAATTCAAACAAAATTATTGAGTAGCAAATCATCATTATTAATTAAAATATATCAAATTTTTAATACGTTATCCCCTTGGATAACCTCCCAGCCACACACACTATTTCGGAATTATGGAAGACTGTGGCGCCTTTTCGCTTCCACAGAGACTGTATATTTTGGAGCAGGTTTTTACCTCTCCGTGTCTCTGTTTCCGCTGTTAAGTTTAAAATTGTTGAACATCAACATGTTCTCGTTAATAATTATACACCCTTAAACGGATCTACCACCTGGCTCTGCTGTTCCTTCTCGAACAGAGTGGCAGCCGCTGTTCCATAGTTTGGTGATTCCCCTTTTATTACCCCCCATCAATTTCAAAATGCACCTTTACAACGATAACAGCTATGGCCAGTTATGGCAGCGCGTAATCGTAATGTGCCCCAACCATAGCTGTTAAAGCTAAACCAATTCCACGGTCAGGGTTCGGTGAGGCCGTGACCGCCCGAAAATTTGGGGAATCACAAGTAACATATCTTTCGTAATATTAAATTTAAGAATTTATATTTAAATGACAATATTAATTTAGATGGGGTTTTAACCCACTTTAGATGGAAGCTTAACCATTATTAACATAAAATATTAAATACAAAATCTATAACCTTCCCCCATAGCAGTTCCACACTACACTGTTATAATACATCACATAACACAATACACAAATAGCAATACACCTGGATTATTAGCATACATCAAACAAACAATTCTCTTTTAAATAATTTATATAAAATTTATAAACATTATTATTTAAAATTTTTCATTAACTGTTTTTATTTATCATCATTATTGACTTATCCTGTGTTGCAATCAGCTTTTCAAAAATTCTAAATTTATTATTAACACATATTTTTAATCATTATGTTCCACAAAATTCCACAAAATAAACCATTTAACATTTATTTATTTATTCATGATTATTAAATTAAAATCTCATCACACAATTTAAATTCCTTATAAAATTCAAACACATAACATTCAATCACAATATCTAAACATCTCAACTTATTTAATTCAATTGATTATTAAAATTGAATATTCATTTGATTATTAAAATAACATATTTCAATTATTATCAAATCATTAACTATTGTCTTCATAATTATTTTGTTATTTAATTAGAGTGCTAAAATATTAATAATATTATTATTATTAATACAACATTTTCTAAAACATATACACATTACTTTTCTAACATTTCACAATACACACAAATGAATTCAATATTATTTACAAAATATGCGTCAAAACTGTTCAAGTGTATCTCACTTCAGATGTCCAAATCAGCAAGGTCATTACCAAAAATTTACAATATTTAAAAATGTCCCAACACTGATCTTTTAGCTCACCCTCCATCGTCATATATATATCTAGTGTATTTGTAACATTCATCATTTTTATCAACACACAAATTATGATAATTGTTGCTATCATAATAATCTATCAACTCTATTTCATCCATTGTACCACTATAAATCTTGTCACCATAGGTTAGGATTGTCCCGTCTATATCAGGGTTATTTGTTAACGTCAGGTAAATTTTCTCATCTTTGTATTCCTCAACTACTACGTCATGTAAGTCATTATAGTCAGGTAAGATATTATCAAAATTATTCTCTGTCTCTCTTTCAACAGGTACGTATTTCACATGATTCATCGTCACCCCTTTTATTAATTTTCTCAATTCATCATACTTTCTTTCTAACTTATATATTTCTACTTCATTCTCAACATATAACTCTCTTTCTTCATAGCACCACATCACACTCTCACAATTATTACGGACAGAGGGTACAACATTATACAACATTACTTCATTTAACAATAAGGGTCTCTTGCCCTGAAAAAACAACATTAAATCATCATCATCATTATAAACAATAAGGGGAAAATTTGCCCTCTGTCCCCATTTAATTACTACATTATTCTTCCACTCTCTTTCTATTTCATAAACACTCATTACCATTTCATTATCGCATTCTAAAACTTCATCAGTACTCTCTATAATTACTCCATTATTTTTTAACATCATATTTTCATCATTATTCTTCACCCCCACTATACTCTCAAAATTGTCTACTATTTCGTCATTTTTACATTTTGTCTTACTTAAAACATTGTTACCTAATTTCTCGAACTTCTGTTCTAACTTATTTAAACTGTTTCTTATTATTTCGTTAGTGCTTTCTAAATGTTTATTCATTTCTTGTATTTCATGTTTCAACTCTTTATTCTGATGTTTTAACTCCTCAAGACTATTCTTTTGAATATCGAACTTTTCATTGATACTACTTTTGAACTCTTGCATATCATTTTTCTGTTCATTAAAAAGCAATTTCATCATCTTGATCATATCATTATCTTCAGCCTTTTTATTCACGACTGGTGTTGAGTGAACACCTTCATGCATGATTTGGGATTCAGTTACGCTTATCTGGCTTTCATCTACACTGTCAGTGACGCTGACAGTTTCATGATTGTCTGCCATTTTTCTTAAAATTTTTTAATATATATTTCTTTATTAAAATCCTATTATATGTAACATATACTTATTGAAAAATATTCTACTCACCCATCTTGAACATAACCTCTTACGTTTAATTTACGTACATACGTAAATACACATTCCAAACAACCATATCATTTCTTCAACAGGTCCACATTTGCATAATTTAATTTATGCAAACGGTCCAGCTGTAAGGGCGCCACTGTTATATTAATAATTACTCGTCTTTTGTATTTAAATTTATTATTACACTTTGTAAAACTTTTTATACTTTAGGCTGGAGTAGCAGCCATATTGTTGAGTACCAACTTAAACTCATCATGTCCAGGATCTCGTTAGACGTGTTGGAAACCACATGGTTGTCTGAAATAACTATTACTTCACATTAAACGTTATAATCACTATTACTTTATTAATTTCAAAATAGAAAAGAAAACATCATCAAGTTATATTGTTGATACAAAACACCAAATTTCCTCTCTCCCTCATACATTTTGACTTTCGCAATTTTAGTATGTTTAAGTATTCGTAAAAATGATCATTTTGCTAAAGCAGTTTTCAAACTAAGATATAACATAAATACAGACAATTCTCTACAACTAAGACATAACGAAAACCAGCGCTTACACACACACACACATAACCATTCCCCGATTTTAAGAGCTCATAATTAGAAAGTGTTAAAATTTTGAATATTAAACCATAGTTGAAGAGTTGTGTTTTCTTTATATTATTGTAGGTTACTTAGCTGATTTTTAAGTCCAGAAGAAGTCATGATTTTTTAAGTCCACGCACACGCGTTTGTATTAATTAACGCTCAGTTTTATATTTCCACCACTGCCATCATTCCAAGAAAACTGTTCCTTTTACTTGATTTAGATATGCTTTAAGTTACATTTGGTTGTTTTTTCGGTCTTCACATTTTAGGTACGGGCCCGCACTTACTGCCGAAACTTTTAATAACTACCACTCGCGAGTGGTGATGAGATGATACTGGGCTGAGAAATAGGCGCTACTTTGTGAAGCGGCCGCTGCTCGTTCAATTCTGATTGGTGTTCAGTTTGTATCCTTGCGCCAGTGGACTGTTTTTGGCTTGTTGACAAAACTGGTGACACACATCGTTATGTAATTTGCTGACGCAACACATCGCCTGATGTCTGGTTGTGTAACGTGTTTACTGTTACATAACGTGTTCGTCATTGTCCTTGAACTGAGTTTGGTACAGTTGCCGGTTATTAAAACTGTTTATATGAATATTATTAAATAAGTCTGTATTCATAAGGTTAACAGCAGTGCAGCCACGTTGCGATCGTTTCAAAATAACAAATTTACCCAAGTCTATAATTTCTGTCCCTATCACTCAACAAGGGATAAAGTTATTATTATTTATTTATAAAAAAAATACAAATTATGTTATTTATTATCAATAAAATATAAACTTCTTTACATTGTCTCAGGTAGGCCCCAAAAATGCCCCGCTACATAGTGTTGAGGGAAGTCATCAATGGAAGTATTATAATTGTCAATGAAACACGAAGCAAAGGAGTTGATAGCTATGAAGTGGAAGTAAGACAGAAAATAACCGAAATTAAGGTGGGTCTGGAAAAGACAGATGAACCCATCATGCAACTCAGAGTGGAAGTAGAGACCAATATTACTCAAATAGGAAACCTACAAGCGAAGACCCAAGAAAAATTTGACGGGACACCAATTAATATAACCGGAAGAATAGAACTAAATAATGAAATAAAGACACTGAAAATAAGACAAATGCGTAAAAAGAAATTAATAAATACACGGGAAGAATTGGAGATGATTAAAAGAGGATTGGTTCAGCTACATAATATACCAATTACGGAACCAGGAGAAGTAATGCAAGGTAGAAATTTTAAACGAACCACACTTGAAGTCCCAGATAGATTAGAAGGACCGAAAAGGCCAAAACTAACTAAGGAGCATGGAGGACTTATGGAATTTATGTATGAACCATTAGAACAATTAAGAAACAGTACAGAAGAATCAGTTCGAAAGGCGATAGTAAACTTGAACATAAATGACAATTTTATAGCGACAAGATGCAAGAACCAGATGATAGGGAGATACGTCACAAGGACAGAAATAATTCTATACGCTAGAGAAATCCGAACAATCAGTACAGAGGAAATAATGGACCACGGTTAAACAGATTCCAAACAGAATATAAAGAAAAGGGACGGATTTTATGGATACAGGATCAAGCAAATCCAAGGAAAATAATGAAGAAACAATAAAACAAAAAAATTCAAAAAATAAGTAAGAACACGTTACTATATAATTCAGAAGAAATTACTTTAAACTAATATAAAAGAAAAAAAAACACTGATTAAACCTAATAAAAATCATCAAAACCAAAAAACAAAATGAGTTTATCTGATGTAATAGTGAGAAATGTAATTTAGAATGTAAAAGGAATAATAATGATTTTGCCAGAAGAATATAATTACATGATGTAATGTATAATACTAACCAAAATCTCATAACCAGCTGTATTGGTAATAAAGGAATATGAGCCAAGGAAGATAAGAGAATGAAGAAGCCAAAATGGAACCGTCAAAAGGATCACAAGAAAAGAAAAAAACAAATATTTAAGAATTATCCGTAAGAAAGCCAATTAATAAATGTCAATAAAATAGCCAAGTATTGGAGAGGAGAAGTGTATAATAGAAGGAAGAATTAATATGAAGAAATAATATGATCTGAGTTAAAGTACAGTGAACAATCCCTAGAGTATTATTATTATTAATGATTTTATTGAAGGTCACATGATGACTACCTTGCGAGGTTTATTAATGAAGATTGACTGTAGAATATTCCAGCAATCATTTAATTGGGCAGAGATGATGTTCCTCTGATCCCAGAAGGTATGTAACGGACGACGGTATTTGGTAAGCCGATAGAGCACCACCGATTCGATTCCAGTTATAATGTTAGGGAGGTTTAGGAAAATTAAATATTAGAGGGAAAACTCACAAATAAATATAAAGAAATAAATAAAACCAGATCCAAAATGTATAATTAATAAAGAATGTTACAAGAATGATTATAGAAGTAAGATTTAAACTTGGGAAATAATTGATTTTAAGAAGGAAAGAAGAAATAACAGTAATACAACGGATAATTCTGAAATAAAAAGTATTATGAATAGGAGAAACAATTGGTCAGATACAAGTTGTGAGTTTATTTTTTACTAAACTTTGTTAAGACAAAATAAACTTCTTTCGAAGGGGGGGTGTTATGTAACGTAACAGAGTTGAGGTCCCCAACGTTACATAAAAAATTGAATTAACTATGTTCAAGGACCATACCCTGAATTAAGGTTGCTCAGTAGTTAATGCATTTGAGAAGTACCTCAAGTCAAAAGAGGCAATAATTAATGTTGAATATAAAAAACCATACCAATTAATCGTTAATATAATAAATTGTGCTTGTTTTTATACTGTAGAATGTTAATGTTCACAGAACATTTATGTTATGTTTTGAGTATGGTAAGAGTGAACTGATATTGTTTAATAGGAATACTTCACCAATGATTATGTTTGTATTTATGTTAAATTTGTCTTTAGACAATCAAGTATAGTTACCTGTGTTAGGCATTATACTAAGTTTTAAGTATTGTCTAAAATTGAATAACGCTGTTGTTTTAATTAATGTTTGTAAACTTGGCCAGGAGGGCAATCAGTGTTTAAGGTTTGACAAGTAGTTCTGATAATTATATTGTAAACTAATGAAGGGTTCCAGGACCAGTTAATTAATGTAATAAAGTAAACACCAGGAAATTAAAATTAATGTAATTAACCATTAACCAATAATTAACTGTACAGTAGGTCAGGTAAAAGAAAATTAAGTTAAAAAACCAAATAATACAACGGTTGTAAGAAAACCTATAGGCCTAAATTTCATATTTGTGAAAGGAAATTAATACCTTTTTAAGAAGTCCAGTTCAATGAAACTATGGTAAAACATTTACTGTTTAAGAAGGAAGGTTAGGTGAGAATTTTAGGTAATTTAGTATTATTCCAAGCATGGAGTATTTTATTGAAAAAGAGTAGTAATATTCTATAATTCTGGCTCTAGGATATCTAATTTCACCCAATGACAGGAAAAAGTGGTTGTTAAGGCAACTGAAATGGACATGAGTTGTTTATATTGAATCATTCGTTCTGATTGTTACAAGCTATTGAGTTGAGATGGGCAGATACATTTTAAAAAAATGAATAATAAATTCTGAAAAAAAATATGAATCAAAATTTAAAAACCCTCTTTGAAACCTATTTCTATCATAATACTGATGAGTAATAAAACTAAATTGACTTCTAAATTATAACTGAATACATTTAAAAAGAGTTGAAAACCCCTCACCTCATTCACCAGAATAATTCCGCTAGATTCGGTATTAAAACGATTTCTCCTATAACCAGAAGATCAGTTAAGAGAATTAAAGTCCGAAACTAATGGAATTATTGAGAAGACAAGAAGACCTCGTTTTGCAGAGTTAACCTTCACTTGCAGAAGAAGCTGGGATACTATTTTTATTTCACCGAGACCGACAATTATCAAGATCATAGGAGAAGAACAGCAGTCAGAAGAATTCCTGAGAGCTTCCCAGTATACTCCACAATCAATTTTATTAAGGGCCAGAACACTTTTTACTGGATGAAGGTGATTTAAGCTGAGCCTCGCTAACTGTTTACAGACGTCCACAGCCAGTCGGAGTTTCGTCGACTCGGTAAAAAACAACCTATTTTAATTTCAATATATTTTGAGTTAATAATTTTGTTTTGTAATACTTGAGTAACCTTAATTGTGCATTTTACCTGGCCTTACTAATGGTTCCAAGAATCTTACGAACCCTGGGATAAGAACTATTTATTGTTATTTTTCATTTGTATAAGTCAATGGAATTTGATTAATTGACAATCGATATATTTTGGTGTGGTCGATTTGCTAATATTATTATTTTGGAGATAACGGGGACTGTGAATTAATAGATAAAATTAATAAAGGATCTTTATTGTATGAGCTAATGTTTGAAGTTATTGCAGAATAGATACTATATGTAGTGGTTGGAATAATTTTCAATAAAAGGTTGATTCAAACCCGATGGACAGCTAACCTAGAAACACGATTATTATAAATAACAGCGCTAAGTGCTTACAGCTGGTGGAACGGGAGATTGCCGAACTAGCGAGTTTTCAGTACAAATTTTGAATAGAATTTTCTAACAGCGAGGGACTAGGGTTGACAAGAATATTCATTACATTCAGTCAATACACTACAGATATCGCTAATATTACCCAACTACTGAATACTAAGTTAAACCTATATCGTAATACGATTATAAGTTAACAGAACATAATTATAATTATATTTGTCTAATAATATATTTTCAGGAGGTTTCATCGGTAACAACCGAATAGATATACTAATTAACAACACATTAATTAAAACAGGTAACAACATTATAATCGTTACAAATTGACGCTCACAACGTGGGGCATCATCGTCTTCTATTAACACCATAACAAGAGTTTTATTTCAAATTGGCGCATACCAACGTGGAGCTTGGTCAAACCCCGAAACCTAAAATAAATTTTATTGATCACGATTAGCTGTTTATTTCAAACTGACGACTTCAACGTGGAGCTGAAATAAGAAGAACTTCCAATAGAACACAAGGTTTATTACAAATTGCCGCCTGCAACGTGGGGCTTAACGTGGAAACACATAAGTGACAAACACAATTGTAACTCGGTTTATTACAATATATATATATATATATACACCACCTAGTTTTAACTCAAAATAAACACCATGGTAAACAACCGGGGAATGCGGCATGGCTCGGACCCTACAATGAACAACATCAACAACTATTAATAACCAACAACAGCACACCATCACTCCATTTAACCTCTCCCGACAGGGGAAACTCTCAAAGACCACAATCCAATCACTTCCGGCAAGTCTCTCTAACTCCTTTCGATAGGTTTTTTTTTTTACTAAGGGGAGGGGTAGGAAAATCGGGAAGATGAAACGGGGCAAGGATCATTAAAGGGTCAATAGCCAGGAGTAAGGGTAAGGACATGGTTCCCTCCGAAAAGGAGAATGACTGGAGAAAACCAAGGCTCGCGTGGGCAGGGGCGCAACCCTGAAGTAGACGAACACCACTGGGACTGTGGGGAACATCTACCCGCTACCCGTTAACCTCTTCTTCTTATCTTTCTGTGACGGACTTTAGGTACTCTTTCCTTTTGGACTCCACTCTCTGTGAAATTATCTCGCGTTGAGCTGTACTGGCTGGTTTCTTCGGAATTAGAATCAAGGCAACTTACCTCACTACTTTCACTCCGCTTTGGATTATGCTCATCATCTAACTCCTCTACTTGTCTTTCTTCCAATCCTTCCTTCTCTTCCTGCTCTTCTACAATTTCCCCTTTTTCATCCCCATAATCCAAATCAACCTCCTGACACTGCACCTCCTCAGCATCTTCCAGTTGCTCCTCTGATCCATCTTCAACCGCATCTTCCCTCAGCTCCTCACCAATTTCTTCATCACAATCATCGCCAGCTCCTTCACGAACTTCTTGACTAACCTCTTCTCCGATCTCGTTTTCCCCAACACATTTATCATCAACATCATCGCCATCACATCCACTTCCACCATCCGAACACTGCACATCCTCATCCTCTAGTTGCTCACCTGGTCCGCATGAAACTTCTTTCCGTTCCTCGGAATCCTCAAAACTACAGAAGGCGTCTGCACATATTCACACACTACATCATTCTCACTCGCACACTCCACAACGCTGCCACCAAATTTCTCCTCAACTTCTACCTCATCTACTTCTACCACACTTGCAGCATGGACATCCCCTTGTCCACCCGCAACCTCAGAAACACTTGCAGCCTGGACATCCCTGTGTCCATCTGCAACTTCAGACTCTTCAGTCTCCCTAACACCTATAACTATACTTCCCTGTGCAGCATCCGCAGACCGCTCTTCTGCCTCTTCCTTCGATTCCTCTCCTTCACCACTCTCAGCAACTACAACGTCCTCAACATTCTCCACCCTGGAATCCAGCTGTCCAGGTTCATGTGCAATGACTAAATTAATTTCTACTGGCGATGGTAAAGCTACACTCTCAAGTGACTTCTCACATCCCGGCGTAGGCGATGATGATGTTACCGGATCTGGATCCCTCACGAACGATACCGGGACAAATTCTGCGGCATCTGGATTCAACCATGATGTCCTCTTCGAGTCCTGTAACTCAATATCCACAGACGTTTTCTTGTCGTGCTGTATCAATCCACAGAAGTTATTCCGCTTTTCTTCTTCTGCTTCACCTTCTTCATCTACTACTCTCTTAGGCACTTGTACTTCCTCTGGAACCTTTAAAGTATCACTTTTCTCCAAATAAGAATAACGCCTAGCTACAGGCTCCCTATTGCCGATGTTTGTTCCCTAATATAATTTCTTCTTCCCCTGTTAATTTCATATTGCTTTGCTTGCTGTGCTGTAGCTGTTGTTACCGTCTTCTCACTTGCCACCCCCTTGTAGCCTTCATTACTTCCGGAATATTCAGTTTTTCTGACCGTCTCCTGTGTTCTCCAACCGCCCTGTTTGTCCTTTTTCGCTCCTCTTAATGAACCACTGGAGTATTGGACCTCTTTAGCAGCTCTTCCCCGGGACTCATCATTCTCCTGGACCCTCCTGGCATGCGCATACCACCGGTCCAGGTCCGCAAAACAACGTGGAGGATCTGCGAAAACTAGCCGGGATCTCTCTTGGGGATTCAGACCTTCTCGTATTACCTGTATGACTTCCGTCTCAGGGAGCTTTCCTTACGTCGTGCATGAAATCCCCCAATGCCTCTCCATTGGCCTGTAGGCGATAGAATAACTCAAACTTAAGCTGGGCACGTCGTTGATGGGGTATGAAGAAATCCAACACTTCCCCATGGAAAGCATCGACACTGCCGCCCCGACGCAGAGTATTGGTGACCAGGCCGGCCAATGAACCCCGGCAATACGGGTATATAAGGGACAAGACCTCCCCATCGGACACCCCCGGGAAATCTGCCAACTGCAGAACAAGATCTAAGAAAACAGCAACTGCTCCTCATCTATTCCATCTAACACTGAAAGTTTCTGGAGAACTCCTGAAAGAGGGTGGGGCAATTTCTGGTAGCATACCCCCGCCAGAATTGCACAATTCAAAACACACAACAACAAACATAAATTTCCACGAAAAACCTAACACAAAACATGACTTACAAAAGGAAAAACTTGAGTACTCTCTCTTCCATCAAGTGGACCCCCGGGTTTCCTAGCACTGCGAAAACCTGACCCGCTCCAGAACCAACTCTCCGTCAGTCGCCAGACTCGAAAGAAGAAACGACATCAGACACTAACACCAACATACAATCCACACCACCGAACACCTATCACAACATATGACATTTCAACTAAGACATTATCACAATTTCAGTCGGACGGTACTGACTTCCAGTCGGGCCATACCGCATCCCACTAACCGCACGCGCTATTACTTCCATACAATAAATAAGAGAGCCCATCCCCACGCGATCTCCGGTAAGGTCCAATCTCAAAAACAACAAAAACCCAACTACAACACATGCCCGTGGCGGCACCAGGTTTACAATTCAAATCACATAACAATAATTCATACATAATACATATATACCTACATAGGATATCAACCCTGCCATTGCATCTATCTATTTTCATTTTCAAATATTATTGTTTTTTCCAAACTATTTCCGAGTTTGCAAGCCCCATCACACCAAAGGACCCAAGGGTACAACCCTAGAAAGAACCACGCTCTGCTACCATTTGTAACCCCTCTTTCCTTTTATGCTTTATATATAAAAAAAAAACCTTTTTTTTGTTTTATTTTTTTTGAAAGAGAGGCCACTAGTTATTACAACTAGGCAAGAGCCTAGAGAAGCCAAAAATGCTCTGGGTCCAGTATGATGGGACTTGCAAATGAAACTCTGCTCTAAGATAACAATAACAAGATTTATTGTATTCATGTTTTTGTACAATTAACTCCCCAAGTGTATAATATATGTGCAAGATAATATGTGTAAGATAATATTACAAGTGTTTTCATAATCAAGAATAGCTCAAATTTCAAAAACCACAATCGTTACTATACTTAAAATGGTTATTATAATTCACATTCGACATAGGCGTCGCCACATAATTGAGCTTGATATTACTGAGCAGAATACAGTTACTTTAAATAATGTAAAATGGCGCATAGTATCGACCCTCCCAGTAGGTCACATAAATCATAACCGTAAATATATATATATATGCACAATAACGTATAACAATGTAATGATCACCTAAAGGCATAACACACAACATATAATTAACATAGATACACATTTACATATAAATAGCACACACCATGTCCACCTGCTCAAACCCTCTTATTCAGATCGAGTATCCGGCCCACCTTAAATTTTCAATTAATAAACCCAAAACCCCAATTAATCGGTCACACAAAAGCAAAGTAGACATGCCCCAAAATTCTACGTCTGTGAAAGGCCACAGTTCATCTGGCTAAATAGTCAAAACGGCACACAGGTACCAAGCATAAAAAGAATTATCAATTTCGGATCCCGATAATAATAATAAGTGCCATCATGAGGTCAACATGGATGCCCGGTTGCATAACTGCATTTCTCATTTCTTTTATTTTCTTGACAAAAAATTTGCAAAATCAGTGGAACATGACCACCCACAAATACTTATAACTGGTACTGATTTGTCTTGCATTCTTTAACATTTATTAATGAATTGGTATTATGAGCAATAAAAAGTTTAACAGTTATTGTGCTGGCTATGGCAAAATTTAGTGGTTACAAAATTATTTGAACAGTAAAATTGAATTTCGAAAAGCAGGATCTATGGAATTAATGTACTAAAACATGCTTGAGGTGTTCATAAAGAATCCACTTGACCTCAGGCACGGTCATGCGCCCGGACTAGATCCAGCAGACTATGACATGATATTGTCCTGTGGTGAACGGCACCAACAGGTGTCGTCCACAGGTTAAAACACCTCCCCCGACCTTTAAATTAATAATCCAATACACAACCCAATTAAATGGAAAAGTAATTAACCATAAAATTCCCCTACAGGGTACCGAGACACCCGTGCATGCATGCTTAACACAGAAATAAATTAGTGGCAGGAAATGCCGACCATATTTACAGAAAACTCACATCAACTCGGGTGATGCATGACCTGGCTGAGTTTACAATTCTCTGAATGAGATAAAGATTAATATGTTAACGAGGCGTAAGCCTTAGTAAAAAAACAATGAAAAAGTAACATGTAAACCCAATTGTCCCGTTGGACTTGTCCGGAACAAAGTCCCCAAACTGGAGCATCTCCAAAAGTGTCTCAAAGAAAGTGTATCGGCTACAAACATTTTGTTTCAAAAAAAAGCTTAAATGTCACCTGGTTAGCAGCATAAGGGTAGAGGATCTGGTCGAGTGTGTCCGTCCATCCAGCCTGACAGCTTGACGGAAGTGGTTGAATTTATTTCATGGAAAGCAGGTATTCGGCCAGCCTCTGGAGCGAGACAGATTATCGTCTACATCGGAAACCCTGCACAATTATATCGGTAATTACTTACAGGTTTAATAAACCACACTACCTCATTTACCCAGCTGAACCCACATTTCGTGACATGCCCAGTTTACAATCTCCGGAAAATTCACTTATGCATTGAACCCCATTGAATCAAATAAATCACTTCAAAATAACACTTTTAAATATTATAATCTATAATATATCCAAATATAGTCATTCAACATAATAATCATTTCAAATAAATAGTTATTCACAAGTTTTCGTCAAGCACTTAACCCCCTTTGACAGGAACTAGCAAACTTTAATAAGTTCGTGATGTACAATCATTTCAGAAAAATAACTAACTTACGCCCCATTCTAATATAATGAATTAAGTATTATTATTATTATATTATTAATGATATAATGGATTAATATCTGTTAGCCAGCGTTAACATTGAAACATACATAAACCAATTTAGCCTGGTGCGCCACGTGCTGATATAAATTAATGCAATACATATCGCCCTGCATCTGCGTTAATATTAAGTAAATACAATTTATTTTTATGAATTAGTAAGTTATATATCTTAACACACTTACCGGAAGGTCGCATAGACTTCTACTTATACATAGCAAAAAAATAGTAGACCAATTTCAAGTCGATGCTGTCAGGTGAATCCGGACGTTACTATGCTGAATGATGAGATTGAACTGGTCAGTCCCGCAGCTGAAAAAATAGTATGAAGCGCTGGACACAGAGCGCGCGCGGATCGGCCCAGTGGCCAGATAACGGGACGTACGTAATTTATTACGTAAACACTTACGTTGTTAAATACGTAATTTAATAATTCCACTATTAAAAAAAAAACACCGCCGAGGTTTTTCCAAAACACTGCACAGAGTTAGAGAGAATAAGAATTTTGATATACCGGGAACACACAAAAATAGTGTTAGATATTTAGAGACACAGTGGTAGCGATCATATGTAGAGAGATGAGTAAAGTGAATGGTGAATATATTTGTTGATGATGATATTTTGTAGTAAGGATGAGGTGGTAAGGGGTGTGATCAGCGTGCGGCGTGGCGAGAGACCAGCATGCGGCGTTGTGGCAAGTGATAGAGTAGTTTAAGGGAGTGTTTGCCGATATTTTGGAGGGCAAAGGGTTAGGTATGTATATAGCCAGGTTGGGAACACACGTCCTAGTACAAAGACGAGCGGTGCCAGAGATAAGTGGAATTAGTGAAGGTGTTTATAATTGAGAGATTGGTGTCATAATTTGTAAATCTGGTTGTTAGTAATAAGAAAGGGAGTAATATTATAAATGTCTATGCAATTGAAAGCATATAGAATACAGGTGTCACCCAGACTAATCAATGATCAAAATGTGAAGGATTGAGTAGAAAATTCATAGTAAAAAGGTAATAAGAGATGAAATATAATGTAAAGTGAATGTTAATAATAAATTTGAATTTTATAGAATTAAATGATAAATAATTGATGGCTAATTAATGAGAGTTTGATAATTAAAAGTATTAATCAATTGAAATTAAAATGTAAAATGTTTATAAATTTTATACGCAAATTTAAAGATGTAGGGTGTTTAGATTTTGACCAAAGTTAAATGTGATTTGGTTATTTTAATGTAATAATCGCAATATTAAATGATAAATGTATATATGCAAAGTTGATGCAATCAAGTTATTATGAATAATTAGATCACCCAAACTAATGGAGAGTGAGAATATTAAAGAAAGAGAGTTATAGTAAAAATATAGAATTTTAATTGAAGCAAGTGACAATTTAATAGAATTTGAGAATAAAGTAAGATTGTAAAATGTATAATTTTGAGTAATTTAAATGTCAGTTTTATTGTTAATTATAACAATACTATTTTAATTTTTAATGTCTTATTTTATTATGTTTAAAGGTAAAAATTTTAAAGATGTTTAATGTATTTTCTGATGTAGCTTATGTATAACCTGTGTAGGTCAAGGTTGTGGACTTGACCTAGTTTGATCAGCTGATGGGTGATGTTATATAATAGACCCATTTTGGCAAGGAAGTAATGCCAGTTTTGCTGTTTAAATTAATTTAAATAATTTCAAAATTTTGAATATTGAGAGAAGTATATTTTAATAAATTAAAATTTTTTTTTTGAAAAAAAAAAAGTTGATTGTAGTGTTGTTTATATGTATTACTAAGGTTTTATTGAATTATATGGTTTAGAAATTATATATAATCACATGTTAGGATAAGTGAGTTCACGTTCTAATTAAATGGTCAATTTGTTTGTTTTTCTGAGTATGAATTGGAATGAAGAAAATTGATAAAGGTAACTAAAAGCTTTTTTTTTGGTTTTAATGAAAATAATAATAACATGACAATCTGATTTTTGAACTTAAAAGAATTGTGAATCTAAAGATAAATATTTGGTGACTTTTAAATGATGAGTTTGTTTTTAAGATATTATAAGAGTATGTACGAGCCCAGTAACTGCTAAAGGCAGCCCAGTATGCATGGAAAGGGGGAACATATAGGTTGAGGATCTGGCGTGGTATAAGACCAGGGGTTTGGATTTTGGGGTGGCATGTTAAACGGTTAGGTGCGCTGTGGTGCATGTCTGTTCGATTTTATGGTGTTGGGATCTCGTATAGAGAAGTCCAGTGATCTCGTTCAGATGTGGCCATAGTCGCCGAACCAGGGGGGTTGTTTACCCATGATGTATAAGAACAAATGGGGGTTTGTTGGCACCATATCCTCACCGGTCCTCTTCGGGGTTTAACAATGAGATTTCTTCTGTTTCGACAGAAGACCTCTCATTGGAAGGGGGGGTATTGTAACGGGACAAAAAGGAAGGGGCTTTTATTTTATTAAAATTTGGGTTTTATTCTAAATATTAAATATTGTAAATTCATTTCCATCTGTGTGGTCCGTCCCATGGCAATATGAAGCGTTGTTCAAACAAAGAAACGGTACGCTGTAGCTGGGTGATTAAACATTTGCAAAGGAATGTGCGAGTCGACAATTCTTAGAATTTTGCGGCTGTGTGACATCTACGCCCAAACGCACTCACATCGGCGGAGCGCAGATGACGCCAAGAAACACAAAACCAACATGGCCTGGTGGTGAATTCTTTTTAACAGGTGCGTTTATGACGGCGGAAATGAAACTTAGTCCCGCCTATTTGTGACGTCGACCAGTGAACACTGAATATCGTCGACGTCAAATACACAAAAAACATGTGTTGAATGAACAGTGACGGACGATGCGATCATAAGGCATTGAAATTTCCGCTCTGACCGAACGTTTGGAGGGAGGCGCGTTGATAACTCTCTTCCCAGTCGACTAGCAATATAGGCCACGCGTGGCACCTATCAGTCTTCTGCCCGGGCAAATATTCATATTTTTTTTAGTCGGCCGACAAAACATCCATGTGATTCTCCAAAAACTAGGTATAACAGTGTAATCAGTGCTGAACAGTGAATATCGAAAGTTATTAAAGCAATAATATAAACTTATCAACGTCAAGAAAATGAAAGACTTTGGGAGACGCGCCACGTGGTCAGGGAAGAGGACGCCACACACGTAACATTTCACAATGAAAATATTATTATCATTAATTTTATATACAATGGGGGTTTAAACTATTAGTATGAATGCGAGTGAGAGCAGGCTGGGCAGCTTTCCTAGATATAATATGTTTTATGTTAGTTGGTAAATGTATTTTGATACTATTGAATCGATGTCTTTGAGTATCACTAATAATCAAGGAAATAATTTGTAACCGTATTAAAATATGGAAAGAACCGATTAATTATGTTTATTTTGGTGCGATTATGTTGATAAAATTTTAAATGGAAAAGATTTTAATTTGATTGCATAACTACGCCTCATGGCGAATCGCATGTAACTATGTGGGTGTAACAGGGAGTAACAAGAATTTAGAAAAAAAAAAATTAAACAAAAGTTTTCTTTACAATATATATGTCGTTAGAATGTTTATTTCGTACCCCCACACTGTTTCTGACCTCGCTTATGAACGAACTCTGGGACCCAAGGAAGAGCGGAATAGTGGTAAGTACTAATATGAAACATTATTATTAATAAATAATAAAAATAATTAATGTGTTTTTATACAAATGACGAACAAGGGACTTTATTTACTTAATAGTTTGTTTTTATACAACCTCCAACTGAATCACCCTATTTATGTAGTATTAGGTTATAGGCTTCTTTAGGCCTATGATCCCATAAGTTAGTTTTACCTGTATTTATTTTATTCATGAATAGTGCTACTCCTTTCTCAGATGATCAGTACAATTTCTGGTCATTTTAGTTTGTGTTTTTATACAGTTAATTTATTGAAATTTTAATCTTTCAATTCGCCTATAGCTTATGCACTATATGGTGTTACATAAATTATCTTCACTCTCAATTATATACTTGATTTTGAGTCATTATCTTTTACAAAATACTTACTATCGTTATCCTAAGGTTTTACAATCTTTTGTTCGATAACAGTAGGCTATATTCCCATTTGCTGAGAATTCAGTAAAAGTTCTTGCATCTGGTATCACTTGAGTATGTTTTATTTACATTATTATGACTTATTTTTGTGGTAATCATAATTGCTTCACATCATATTAGTTACATTGAATATCACTGGTTCTACTGATAACAATTTCTCTTCTCTATTATTTAGTAATGCTAAGGTTTGTTAGTTTGCCTATTAGGTAAATTTTGTACTGTCCATTTCAGTATTTTACTTTACACTTATTACAATATATTTCATGCTATGATAGCTAATCTTGGTGTTAATATTGTCCTTATAACATATAGTTTAATTACAGTCGAATAGAAATTGGATTAATAGCAATTTCATCCTTTATTTTTGTCATTATATGTGCACAATTCTCATTGAGTTAGGTTATGTGCCTACTTTGGCTGATAACAATGGGTGCATCCGATGATTTGTTTTTATCTCTTTCATTTACTTATTTTACAGTACTAACAGTGTTAATTGCTACTTTTTGTTTGTTATACATTTTTTAGTGTCTTTTATCTTTCTGGTTATAATTTTACTGATGATTATCAGTCTATATCTGATATCCCTATGTTTACACTAGTTGCATGAATAGCAGACAAGATGCAATCTTGTTGTTATTTCTGATACACAGTTAAATTACATTTATACTATCTTTATTTCACTCTCCTGAGCATCATTTATTATATAATTAATTTACATTAATTTTTTTGTCAGTCAAGTCACCGAAACTAGTTTGTCAATGTTTAATTGTTATTAACCGTTCTTCACTCTGGAATTCTCTTGTTATAACTTATTCATCTGACAGTTATTTTCATCTTTGGCATATAGTGTTGGACATACGAGGTGCCTAGTATCAAAAGCCGCCAAATCCATTTTTTGACAAAATAGAGTTATACATTGTTTCTTATAAATTTGACCTCGAGGAATTCAGCAAAAACATTATTTTGGATCAAAAGCTGACACATCCTATTAAAATATGCATTCAAATATGAGGCTTTTCAAAATCCGCCAAATCCAATGGCTGTTTTGGAGTTTTCAGTTTCAAAGTCAGCCAAATCCCTGTCAACCAATGAGAGCTTCCCGTTGTATCACGTGACTTCCCAGCATGCAGTACATGTTTAATTACTGCTTCTTCACATATCACACTGTTTTAACCTTTTTGATTGTGAGTTTGCAGTTATATTCTGTTTTGTTTTGTAAAAATAAGTTTTTGTAATAAATATAATTAAAACGTGTTATTTAACATACTTTTGAAATGGAGAGTACTGGGAGCTAATTTAAAAGTGGTCTCTGGAAATGAAGCTAGGAAGAAAACACCTAACTAACAGGAATGGAAACGTGACAAAACAGAGAAAGATGTTATTAAAAGAAATGAATTGGAAACTCAGATGCGATTGCACAAACTGAAGGCTAAAGCATTTTACTCTATATTAAAATCTGATGATAACAATGCAATATTCATAACCTTTGGCTGTTAAAAAAAACTCACTTCTGCTGAGATTATCTGATCAGTCTGCTTACTTCAGCAGACAGTATTCTTTTTATAATTTCACTACAGTTACAGGAAATTCATCATGCAAACTGACAAAGGAAAATGTTGACTGCTACACATTGTGTGAAAGTGAATTTCCTAAAAATTCAAATATAATTTCTTCTTGTGTGTGTACCATCATCTAGTGAATATTTTGAAGGGAAAACAGTGGTTAAGTGTTTTTCAGATGGGTGTGATGGACAAAATAAAAATATCATACTCATTGCTATGCTGAAAAAGTGGCTAGTCAGTGATGCTCATGAACAAGTGAACATTTCCTATGCCCATTCATTCATCCCATCCAACAGAGTATTCAGTTTAATAGAAAAGGACCTGAAAAAGAAAGATACTATTCTTCAACCATAGGAGTATGAAGAAATTATTGGGAGAGATGTGACGGTACATAAAGTAGGAACTACTGTTACAATTAAGGATTGGAAATGTAAAGAAAAAAGAGTCCAAAAAACCTGGCCAGTGGCACTTTAAGTTCAATTCATCGAAAAGGATCATTTTAAAAAAGAAGACTAACCTAAAAAATATTTTAGTCCAAGGTGAAGTTTTTTATATAAGTGAAGCTTGTAAAGCTTAATTTGTCACTAAACTCAAACTAAACATGACACACGTTAAACTAAAGACTTTAAAGAGAGGAGTTTGCCTGAATCCTGCTAAGGTACTGATGTGTCAAAATTACTGTCAAAACATTTTGGAGAAGAATGGAGGAATAATGAGCTGCTTAAGTTTTATTCTGATTTAGAAAAACAAAAAGCTATTGGACTACAACGAAGAAGACGTAGTTTATGGGAATGAAATAGACACAGATGTAGTGTAATAGAGAAAAAATGTAAAAAAAAAAACTAATTTTAGACTTTAATGTTACATTGAAAAATGTTAAGTAACTGTTAGTTAGTTAACTGTGATGACGTCTAATTAAGAGACATTTTTTATAAGGTAGTAATAAAACTCAATTTTCAGATACTCGTGTATTTTTTATTTGTAGCCTAAATTCAATTATGTTAAGTAACCAAAATTAGAAATAAAATTGTATTATATAGGTAATAAACACCCTTTTTCAGCTTTAAACATATTTCAATTCTTTCATTTCTTAGTTTCAAAATCCGCCAAATCCCAGTCTTGGTATCAAAACCTGACATCCAAAATTCTCAATTTTATTTCTTAAATATTTTTTAAACTATATTCCAGATTAGTTTTATATCTCAACATTATATCCTGAATGACTAATTGATATTTTTAATGTTAAAACTTATTTACTCTGGATAATGGTTTTTTATGGACAGTTTTTTGCAATTTGCCAACAAATTAGGGTGAATGGATTTGGCGGATTTTGATTCTAGGCACCTCAAAATATCTTCTTTCTTACTGATGTTATTCACTGTTCTGAGTTTTATTCTCGTGTTGTTTATTTCATTTCATTTTTCTTGTTTGCTCACTGACCTAGTCTATTGGGTCATTAGGTTAATTACATTTTATTATATTTTCTTCCTTGTTTTAAGTTTTCCATTACTACTTTTATTCTTTATTTGTGGGCTCATTCTTTATTTATTAATTCTTTAAACGATTTTAATGTTTGGTACACCATTCTGAATCCTTGGTAGGTCTTGTCTCATTTAATTATTCTGTCAAGTTGTGTCCAATGTTATGTTCAATGTATGCTGATTATATGTACTGTTACAATATGAATATATAATTATATTGAGTTTTTTCTAAAAAAGAAGGTAATATTAACATAAATTAAATACAGGATATCATGTGACCCAATGACATCTTTATTACTTCACTTTATTGTCGTTAGATACAATAAAGTGTCATCAATACAATATTTTGTATTGAAAATTATTGTGATATATTCAATTTATGAAGTTGTTTTTACTCAATGGTTTATGTTAAATGTGTTCAAAATTATCTTCTGGTAATATTACCTCTAGATTAATATGGTCATCCAGAAACTGAATTCATCATCACCATAATCATTATCATCATTGTCCATCATCACGTACGCCTACATAATTATGACCAAATTTACCATTTGATCAGTAACAAATTATTTCCTAAAAATCTTGTAATTTAGTGGTCTGCTCTGCTCTAACCTTCCAATCTTTTGTGTCAAGTTATCCAGGGCAATACGCACCAACCAGTTTTTCAACATTGGCTGATTTAAGCTTAAGCATCAATACTCTTTTTTTCTTTTCACAAAAAAAAATACTATTAGATTACACTGGCGATAGTATAGAGGTTGCTGGATGACAGTATGACCATATTCATTTGGCAGAATATGGAGTTCTTTTTTTTTATTATGCTACGTCTCTAATTGGTTTCACTTTACTTGATAATTTTACTTTCCTTTTTTTTTACAAGCATTTCAGTTATTTCACATTTTCTTGTATTACTACATGGTGTTTTATCCCAAATAATGAAACAATACAGTGTGGTATCCAAAATAATATAAGACTAAATTAATACTGGTTATTAAACTTTCACTTGTGAACTTACTTTGTTTCCTCCCGTGCGCGTTTCGGCGTGATGTGCACCATTGTCAGCGGTGTGAGACAGACTGTCAGTAACTTGTAACGGTTTTTTGTTGGTAGGTTGAGTGGGGGGGGGGGTTGAAGGGAATTGGCGTGGAGATCCGAATTATTGTTCGTTTTATGTATAATTGTGTCAAAGAGTATGTGATTTATAGTGTAATTGGTCGTTAAGTATGTTGTTTGGTTGTGTTGTGTAGTGTTTGTATATTTCATATTGTTCTGCTGTGTTAAGTTTTCGACTTTTAGGTAAGTAGTGTAATATCTCAAGATTAGTATCTATGTTGGTGTAGCTGTGGTTTTTGTGTGTATGTGTGTAGCAAACGCCGAATGTATGTTGTTGCTGGATAGAGCTTTTAGGTGTTCAGAGTAACGTGAAGAAAAAGATCTTCCCGTCTGGCCTATATAGAAACTATTACAATCATTACAGTTTAATTTGTAAACACCTGTTTTGTTGTATTTGTCTATGTCCGTGTTTGTATATCATTGATGTGTTTTTTGATGGTATTGTTTGTTCTGTATGCTATTTTGTACTTGTGTTTCCTGAATGTGTTGGCGATTATGTGTGTGTTGGAGTTATGGTATGTGAGTGTGATGTATTTATTTTGTTGTGTGTTGTTGGTATTTATTGTTTTGTTTATGATGTGTCTGTGTAGTTTGTTTATTAAATTAGGGTTGTAACCGGTTTTTATTGCTATATATTTGATTGTGTTGAGTTCTTCGTTATAATCCTGTTTACTTAATGGTATTTTTGTTAGTCTATGGAGCATATGGTTGAATCCCGCATGTTTGTGTTGCGTTGGATGGTTTGATGTGTTGTGTATGACCATGTCAGTTGTGGTTGGTTTTCTGTATATTTTATACATGTGTGTTGTACCGGGTCAATTTTTGGGTGTTTTTATTTTTACCGTATGGGGCATGTACATTTTTATTTCTTTCATTTTGGTGCGGGCTTGTAAAAAAGAAGTTATGAAAATTATTGTGCAAATGCTAATCCGATTACAACAGAACGATGTTAAGAAACAGTGAGACAAAGGCATAGACGCAGTTGTCATTGTGCAACGTAACGAGCAAAGAATTTCCCACCCTAATGCTTCTTAGAACTTTGTACATGTATGTCGACGCACGAGTGCAACTACACCCGCACGCGCTCCAAGTGACGCTTTCAGTCTGAAACTCAAGATGGCCTGAGCAGATTTAATTCAGCAATGTGCGTTTGGGCGGCAGGAAATCATGGCCCTTTTATGACATTAGCCAGTGCCTAGTTGAAATCGTCTGCTATCGTCACTCCAACAACTACATGACTAGCATGAGTCGAAACTGTGACGACTAACTGTATGGCATTGATGTCCGTCGTCTCAACTAAAATGCTCCAGGAGTGGGGAACAGAGAGACGCTGGCAGTCTTGTGTCGACTCTCGCCGGCGCAGGCCGCCCGACAACCCGGGCTCAGAAACAAAATTTTTTAACTAATGTAACAGTATACTACAGTATAAATTCATGGGACCGCGGTCGGTTTTAGAAGAAACATTATCAATAATGGCATTTTAAATAATATAGAACCAACCATTCTCGGGAGAAGATGCGTGTGTGCGGTGACCGCGTAGCAAGCGTGTGGGGTCGGGAATTTGTAATTTAAATAAAAAATGATAAGGGGTTTAGAATTTTCAGTGTGAATGTAGAGCGTGTGCAAAGCTGGGCTGTTTATTTTGTCTGAATTATAATTGTGTTTGTTAGAAATGATAAGGTAAGTTGTAGTCTGTAAGTTCTGTTAATAACAACATGCACGAGTTGCATCATCTTTGACTAAATGTAATTCTATGCAATCTCAATAATGGAACATTAAAATTATCAATTCTCTTCAAAATGAGTTGTGTCAGTGCTTGCGTAACCTCTTAGACCATGTTTGTATCTAGGTACATGTGATCGAACCTTGTGACCCTGTAAGAGCTATCGTACCGGTAAGTAAGAGTTAATTTGAAATTTGGTTGTAATAATAATAAATGTGATTGATTAGTACGTCACAGTGTATTGTTTGTTTAGTTAATTGTTAGGTCCAGAAAATTTATACTATTGTTTTGTTCTATTTCCAGTGTAAATTTTAGTTTGTGGTGTATTGTGTTTATGTATTTGTGGAAATTTTCGACCTGTCTTGTATTGCCATTAAATAAAAGTAATATATCATCCATGTACCTGTGCCAATAAATGATTTTGTTGGTGTATTTGTTGTTGTTTATTCTATGTTTTTGTTCTATGTTGTGTATGAATATTTCAGCCAGTATTCCTGATATGGGGGATCCCATAGGGAGGCCGTCTGTTTGTGTGTATATCTTGTTGTTGTATGTGAAGTAATTTTGTTCTGTAATTATTTTGGTGAGTGTGATGATCTCATGTATGTGTGTTTTGGGCGTGTTGTTTTGTCTGAGTAAATGGGGGTGAGCTGGTTGGTCCTCGTCCTGCCCCTGGATAGCTGTTTACAGTGAACTGAACACCAGCATTAGCTTTCCTTGTGAAAGTCCCATGAACGAAGCGAATAACAAAACGAGCCTCTCAAACAGTCCTTTTCAGGATTCTCGACGTGTCTCACCATCGGTGAGACGAGAACATCCTGACCGACTTAAGGTTTTATTATGGAATTTAAAAGGACAAAGCATTAGAGCAATGCGGCTGAAATACAGAATTGACAAAGATCTCATAATGAGAGAGAGAGGTGTGGGGGCTTTCAAAAGATATGAAATTTGGTGCCCGACAAGAACATTCGCAAACACTTTAATGTGCGAAATTAAAATGAAAGCTAAACATGAAAATGGGCATGTATCTTTGGGTACAACAATTAGAGAAAGGAAACTGAAATTAAGGAGGAATAACAACATATCACAAACAGTGAATGGTATTATTATCATGCACTGGAATGCAAGGACACTCCGAAATAAATCTGATGAGCTGAGAAAAATCTTGGAAGAGAAAAGAGTGAAAATTGCGTGTATACAAGAAGCTTCATTACCACAAATCAATACTTACCACCCGAAATTTAGTGGCTTCAAAATGTACCACGCATCGAGAGAAAACCGTAGTGGTGGAGGCTTAGTGACGCTAATCCATGAATCACTGACTGTAGAGCGTATTGAGGGTGATATAACCCCCAAAATGGAAGTTGCATAACTGAGGATTAGAATTAGCAATAATGAGGCTTTCACACTCTACAATGTGTATGTACCTGGGCAAGGACTACGGAAAGAAGACCTACTGAAATTGCTGCTGACGGAAGAGAAAACAGTAATTGTCGGTGACTTCAACAGCAAACATCACACTTCGAACAGTGGCTCATCAAATGGAAATGGAAAGATCCTCTATGAATGGCTGTTAGGAAGCAACCAAATTCTATTGAATAAAAATCACACAGCCACATTCCAATCCACCTCAACAGGTACACTCAGTACCCTGGATTTATCGATAGTCACTCCAGGTATGTGGGGGAAGGTTGTAAGCTGGCATGTGGGACAAGATCTTGGTAGCGACCACTTCCCGGTCTTCCTGGAACTCGACGCGGGAAACACTCAGATAAGAAACAACACCACAGTACACAGCAGGTATAAAATGAAGAAAGCGGACTGGGATTCCTTCAAAGATGAAACAACAAAAATTCCAACTCAAGACATAGCTACGTTGGAGGAAATAGAAACAATTATCATTAACGCAGCCGACAAAAGTATCCCAAAACAGTCAGGAAAAGCCAAGCACAAGTACATGAATAGCTGGTGGAACAACGAGCTTCAGGAGCTCAGAAGAGCGCATAATAACGCTCAGAAAAAATGGAAGAAAACAAGAATAGCTGTAAACTGAAGTCTGTTCAACAAATGCAATGCCATGCTCTGCAAAGCTATTCTTGAGGCTAAGCGAGGGTCATGGAGGGAGTTCGTCAGCTCAATGAACACAAACACCCCTTCAAGTACAGTATGGAAAAAGTTCAGAGCAACAAATGGAGAATCCTCAAAAAGGATAAATGCAATTAGTCAACCAAATGGGCATTTCCTCCTGGACGATGATTTAAAAGCGGAAGCCTTCAGCAAATTCCTCTCGGATAGGTTGGGTCGCAAGATTTCATGGCCAAAACAGTTAAGACGGGATGAGCAATTCCTGTCTTGCCGAATGGAACATCTCTATAGGTGCGGGACCCCGATGACGTTCCTTTCACGCTGGCGGAGCTAACAGATAGTGTGGGAAAGCTTAAACGCTCAGCTCCAGGTTCGGACAAGATCCACAACGAAATGTTGAGTAACTGTTCCCCCGAAATGTTGACAAAGATCTTGGACCTATTTAACGATATCTGGAAGACAGGCGAAATCCCTCAAAAATGGAAAACGGCCAGAGTTATTCCCTTATTAAAACCTGGAAAGGACGAATCGAAATTGGCCTCCTACAGACCCATCTCATTAACTTCTTGCTTTGGGAAATTAATGGAGTGCCTAGTCAACAAAAGGTTGACTTGGAGGTTGGAGTCTCAAAACGTTTTGGACAAATATCAGTTTGGATTTTGGCCTCAATGAAGTACCACGGACGCCCTGCTTTACTTCACAAATAAAGTTTACGAAGGCTTTGAATGCAAGAAGTCCACGGTTGCGGTCATGATTGACTTTGAAGCCGCATTCGACAAAATACCACATGCCACAGTCATCATACAGTGTAGGAAAATTGGGATTAGGGGAAAATTATTGCAGTTCATCGTAAAATTTCTTGAAAACCGCCAAATAGAAACTGTAGTAAATGACACAAACTCTTCGAGCCACAGAATAGAGAATGGAATACCACAGGGCGGAATAATCTGTCCGTCGCTTTTCAACACTGCCTTACAAGATATCTCGAATGAACTTCCACCTGATGTACACGGTGTTACTTTTGCGGATGATAAAACCATTTGGGCGACGGATACCAACCACGAGAAAGCAACGGAATCCATTCAGCTAGCCCTCAATGTTATAAGCAGGTGGTGTCAAAAATGGTCTTTAAAGATTTCAACCCAGAAAACTGAATGCGCAATTTTCACCAGACGTAATAAGCTCGCAAACTATGTGCCTCTCCTTACCCTTCAAGGCGAAATACTTCAGCATAACAGAAATCTAAAACTGTTGGGGATGGTTCTTGATCCAAAAATTCGGTGGTCAGCACACGTGGAATATGTAATAAAGGCATGTACCCCAAGATTGAACGCATTGAAAGCGGTAGCCAGTCGCAACTGGGGCACTGACACATCAACGCTGAAAATGTTTTATCTTGCATTCGTGAGGTCGAAGGCTGTTTACTGTTGTGAAGTTTGGGGTTCAGCTGCAAAAACCCACATAAACAAAATTCAGGCGATCCAATCAGCAACACTATGTCTTTGCCTGGGTTGTACAAAAACTACTGCGACAGCTGCTATGCAAGTTGACTTAGGTGTTGAGCCGATCGAAATGTACATTAGAAGACAAATGTGGACAAAACTTTTGAAAGTCAATACATTACCAATAACTCACCCATTATACAACTTATGTGCCAATCAGATAAGCATTAAAAATTCGTTCAACTATCAAACGAACATACTGTCGAGAACGTTATCGCATAATGTGCCGGAGCAAATTCCACCTGTGTACGATGAACCGCCACGTAGCTGGCCGGGAATAAAAGCGATCGTGGATCTTTCACACAAAGTCAGCAAAATGAGTCATCCAGATATACTTAGAGCAGAAACACTAGAGATGATTGATGAGCAGTATAAAAATCATACGAAGATCTTCACAGATGGATCAGTGGACATCGAAAGTAGGAAGTCAGGTGCAGGGTATTTCAACCAGAGTAATGGCGAACAGTACTATATTCCGGCTAACGCACAGTCCAGTATGGACGCCGAATTATTGGCTATAAACGCGGCATTAACCTGCTGTCTTTCCATTGAGCAAAAGCTCATCTGTATCTTGACTGACTCCAAATCATCGTTAGAAGCTTCCGTTGCTTCAAAAAAATCGGGCACGAGTGCGTACTTCTTTCGTATTAATGAAATAAGGAAACTATTCCTCCAGCTAAACAACGAAGGAAAAACGATCACCCTTTAATGGGTTCCATCCCACTGTGGAGTCCCCGGAAATGAAATAGCAGATGGGATCGCAAGGGAAGCGTGCACAATGTATCCAACTAACCTAAAGAAGTTCTCCCTGCTGCAGTGCAGAAGCTCGGGTGACCGACACTTCAGGAGCTCTTGGGAAGGCAGTTGGAAATCAGCAACCACAGGTCGCAACTTATACCAAATACAACATATGCCGGCCAAGGAAGACGTCTACAAGGGAGTCGCGCGTCCAATAGCTGCTTTTGCTGCGAGGGCGCGTACCGGCCATATCGTTACCCAAGAATATCTCTTTAGATTCAATCTCACGGATATGCGACAATGCTTATTCCGTGAAGACGGAGAGGAAAATCTTGAACATATACTTATAAAATGTCATTACCCGATTGCCGCAAGGGATATCTTAAGGATGCAAGTGTCGGGATGGCAAGAAATCATGAGCAATAAGAAGTACTGGGCTCTCACTTCCATCATCTACCATGGACATCGGGCTGTCGGCTACAGTTGAAGCTGGACGCCTGTAGGAAGAAGTAAGTTGTCTGAGTAAATGTTCAAGTGTTTGTATGGTGTCTTTGATGGGTACATTGGTGTATAAATTGGTTATGTCAAAAGATGCTAATGTTGAATTGTGTGGGATGTGGATGTGTTCGGTTTTCTTGACCAGTTCTATGTTGTTTTTGACGGAAGTGTTGTTACTGAGATTAATGTTTTTCCTGATTATTTTGTCTAGGTGTCTTGCGATTTTGTGGGAGGGTGCTTGTGTGTTGTTTATTAAGGGTCTGATGGGAATATTAGGTTTGTGTATTTTCGGTAAAGCATTTAGTTTTGGGGGGTTAGGTTTGATTTGTTTTAGGTATTTGGTGCTTTCTGTTTGGATTATGTGTTTTGCATTTTTTATAAATTTGTTTATTTGTTTTTGATATTTTACTGTGGGGTCCTTATTTATTTTTGTTATATTGTTTTCGGTGAAGAATTTCTCAGCTTTAATGTTTAGTTCTTGTTTGTCCATTATGACGTTTATGTTCCCTTTATCAGCTTTTAATATCGTTATGTTATGCTCAAGTAATTTTTGTTTTACATTATTTAGCATTTTAATTTCGTTGTTGTGTCCTTTTGGTTGTTTTTGTGTGCGTTGTAATTTACGTTTTATGTTATGTCATATGGAATCTTGATCGTTAATGTGCGTGTTTTGTATAGCTGTTTCGGTGTCTATGATTAAGTCGCGTCTATGTCTATTGTGGTTGTTGTTGTTGGGTGTATTGTTTTGTAAATTATGTTTGAGTCCTTTGTTTAATAAAGTTATTTCGTCATTTGTGAAACTAATGTCAGTTGTGTTTACTGTGCGTGTGTGGAATTTGTGTGTCGGTGTGGGAATTGTTTCTATTGTGCGTGTTGTGAGGTTTGTTAATTTTTTGTTATGTCGATCTTGTATTATCGATTTGAGTTTGTCTATATTGTCTTGCGTGTGTTGTATTACATTTTCGAGTTCGATGTGGTGTAACATTTGTGTTAGTTTTACATGTAAATTGTAGGCCTGTCTGTTGAGTGTGTATTTTTTGTGGTATAAATAATTGATTATGTTGTTTAGGTATATGTTTGCAGCTTTTCGTTTGGTTTGAAGTGCAGCATGTGTGTTTTGTTTTATTGTAATTTGTGCGTGTGCTGGTATGATGTTGTGTTTTCGGCATGTGTTATTGAAGGCGATGTGTAAGGAAGTTTTCGTTACTTGTTGTTTGACGTTTCTGTATTTGTTGATGAAATATCCTTTGTTTCCGGTGTTATAGTTGTTTTGATAGTTCATCTTCTTTTTTCACAGCACTAAATTAATATTGGTTATTAAACTTTCACTTGTGAACTTACTTTGTTTCCTCCCGTACGCGTTTCGGTGAGATGTGCCGGCAGCGGTGTGAGACAGACTGTCAGTAACTTGTAACGGTTTTTTAGTTGGTAGGTTGAGTGGGGGGGGATTGGCGCGGGGATCCGAATTATTGTTTGTTTTATGTATAATTGTGTCAAAGAGTGTGTGTGATTTATAGTGTAATTGGTCGTTAAGTATGTTGTTTGGTTGTGTTGTGTAGTGTTTGTATATTTCATATTGTTCTGCTGTGTTAAGTTTTCGACTTTTAGGTAAATAGTGTAATATCTCAAGATTAGTATCTATGTTGGTGTAGCTGTGGTTTTGTTTGTGTTTGTGTGTTTTGTTTTATTGTAATTTGTGCGTGTGCTGGTATGATGTTATGTTTTCGGCATGTGTTATTGAAGGCGATGTGTAAGGAAGTTTTCGTTACTTGTTGTTTGACTTTTCTGTATTTGTTGATGAAATATGCTTTGTTTGCGGTGTTATAGTTGTTTTGATAGTTCATCTTCTTTTTTCACAGCACTAAATTAATATTGGTTATTAAACTTTCACTTGTGAACTTACTTTGTTTCCTCCCGTACACGTTTCGGTGTGATGTGCCGGCAGCAGTGTGAGACAGACTGTCAGTAACTTGTAACGGTTTTTTAGTTGGTAGGTTGAGTGGGGGGGGGGGGAATTGGCGCGGGGATCCGAATTATTGTTTGTTTTATGTATAATTGTGTCAAAGAGTGTGTGTGATTTATAGTGTAATTGGTCGTTAAGTATGTTGTTTGGTTGTGTTGTGTAGTGTTTGTATATTTCATATTTTTCTGCTGTGTTAAGTTTTCGACTTTTAGGTAAATAGTGTAATATCTCAAGATTAGTATCTATGTTGGTGTAGCTGTGGTTTTTTGTGTGTATGTGTGTATGTTCCATAGACTAACAAAAATACAATTAAGTAAACAGGATTATAACGAAGAACTCAACACAATCAAATATATAGCAATAAAATACGGTTACAACCCTAATTTAATAAACAAACTACACAGACACATCATAAACAAAAACAGCAAAACAATAAATACCAAAAACACACAACAAAATAAATACATCACACTCACATACCATAACTCCAACACATTCAGGAAACACAAGTACAAAATAGCATACAGAACAAACAATACCATCAAACAACACATCAATGATACAAACACGGACATAGACAAATACAACAAAACAGGTGTTTACAAATTAAACTGTAATGATTGTAATAGTTTCTATATAGGCCAGACGGGAAGATCTTTTTCTTCACGTTACTCTGAACACCTAAAAGCTCTATCCAGCAACAACATACATTCGGCATTTGCCACACACAAAAAACCACAGTTACACCAACATAGATACTAATCTTGAGATATTACACTACTTACCTAAAAGTCGAAAACTTAACACAGCAGAACAATATGAAATATACAAACACTACACAACACAACCAAACAACATACTTAACGACCAATTACACTATAAATCACACACACTCTTTGAGACAATTATACATAAAACAAACAATAATTCGGATCCCCGCACCAAGTCCCTTCCCCCCCCACTCAACCTACCAACAAAAATCGTTACAAGTAACTGACAGTCTGCTCACACCGCTGACGAAGGCACACATCACGCTGAAACGCATACGGGAGGAAAGAAAGTAAGTTCACAAGTGGAAGTTTAATAACCAATATTAATTTAGTGCTGTGAAAAAAGAAGATGAATTATCAAAACAACTAATATAAGACAGTTATTCTGATAAATTTAATATTTTAATAAATCAGTGTTAGGCATTCATGTCACCATGAAAATCATGTGACCCTTCACTAAAATACCCACGTGCACGTGTGTGTATGAATCTGTATTCAGTTGATCTGACATGAGAGATTGTCAGTCTTCATCCCTTACCAATAGGAACATTTAACCCTCTTCCTTCTTCTGAATCTTCCATGCATTTTTTTTTACTGTTATGATCCAGGTTTCACCTAAATAAAAATTTGTGTTGTGTCTTCTGATACTCTAATTTCATGGCATTATACTAGAAATATCATTTGTGGCACCACAATATCATGATGTTATCCTAAAAATTCCCTTGCATCTTTTAATTTTCTATAATTATGGAGTATTATAAAGATTATTTATTTTGTTCTTTTAAGGTGGTAGTAATTTATTTCATCACTAGGAAATTCATAATATTAGAGCATAGTATGCAGTATAACATCACTGTAAAAAAAATCAAAGAAGATTACTCCCTTTTTGTCCAGGATTTAATTTTTTCTGCAAATGGTCAAAAAATGGAGATCCAGATCATTGACAATGGATCATTTTTGTCTATTGTATTAAATTTTTCTTAATTCTAGTTATTACTTTCTCACTGACACTGCATGTTTCACTGGAATGTTTATTACACTCATTAAAATTCAGAGAGCTCAAAAATTGGAATAAAAATCTTATTACTATATATAAATATAAAAATTATATTTCTTCCATCACTTTGTATAGTTTTGCTGTTAATACCCAGACTTTCTCAACGTTTCAGTTTTTAAAATTAAACATCAATTTTAATAAGCACAAATACCTCCAAAACCTGTACCAAACGTGTAGTTATTAAAACTCAATGAATATTTTGATCATAAATGCATCTGCATAGGAACAATTGGTAATAAATGGTAATTATGTGACAGCATAATGAATGTACTGCTCTGATAATAACAACATTAAGCATTAGAAGTGACAACAGTGTGTGTGGTGTGAGAGAGAGAGAGAGAGAGAGACAGAGAGAGAGAGAGAGAGAGAGAGAGAGAGAGAGAGAGAGAGAGAGAGAGAGAGAGAGAGAGAGAGAGTGTGTGTGTGTGTGTGTAATTGGCTTATCTCTGACAGACTCTGTAATTGTGTTATTAATTTACTCTTTTTTATAAAATTTTAAAACTTAGTTCCTCTATGTTTTAGATTATGGCCAACCTTGTAGATTTGCTGTAGAGATATAGTATTATTTCTTCATTTCTTCAGTTAATTTCTACATGAAGTGGTGTATTGAAAAACTGGAACAGTACCAAAAATTAAGCTGTGTGAAGACAGGTTAAAATTCTTTATAGATTGTTGTTTATTTTGCACGTTGACATTCTAAATTTTCTACTTAAAATTTTCAGAGAAAGACAATCTTAAAGGATGTATTAAAAAGGCAAACAGAAAATGTCATTTATATAAATGTACACTTTTACATTAAATTATTCTGCTTAGCTTAAAGAATTACAAAAATAACACCCTAAAATATTTACAGTATACACATTTGAATATAACTTGTCTAGAGAAGCTGAACTGTTACATGTTCTGTTAGTTTTCCTTAGATTATATACTGCATACAATGTCCAGTGTTAATTAAAGAATTCGTTTTGTTTAGCAAAGAATGTTTTGAATTTAGCAATACTGACAATTACACTCTTTCCAGAATAAACACAGCTATGGTGGCGAGTGGTATTTAAAAAGAAACAAAAAGTAAGGTTAATGTATATACCACTATTACATTAACGACTCGGAACACTTGGTTTTTTATAAGTAAAAGCATAAAGTTTTACCTTACAGCCTGAACCAGTTTTCTCCTTTAAAAGGCTTCTTCAGAGGCTGCCGCCTGGTAGCGCTGTCCGTCTTGTTGTGGGGGACGGAATCGAATTTCGAAAGATCGATTATAAAAAACCTAGTGTTCCGAGTTGTTAATGTAACAGTGGTATTTAGTTAAGTAACGGACACGTCATGGACAACAAAATCCAAGAAGTTAATGTATAATAATGTAGGGAAGTGAAAATAGTTATATCAGCAGTTTCACTGAAAACTGATATTAGTTTCCGAAAAAAAAAAAAAAAAAAAAAAAAACTTGAATAACCTAATAAATTCCTGTATGAGATTTTGCCTTTAAATATTCATATTTTATAAAGTCAAATAAAGCTGCACCATATGGATGAATATATTACTTTTTTATTTGATCAGTATAATTTAATCATATTAGGAAATTGTACTTCTACTGCCTAATGATCCATTAGTACATTATCCATATACAAACTAATTGCTGGATACTATATGCAATACTCTTCACAAAATTTGAAGGGATTACATGTGACATAATAAATTTTAAAATTTGTACTGCTTATACATAGGATTGACATTTTGGGTCAGTACTTACACTGCACACCCCTATTTTCAGAGAATTAAACAATATACATAAGGAGTACCAGTTACTCAGTGTTACAAATTTAGTTTCTGCAATTAGCACAATGTCTTGTTTCATACCAGTCTGCAGGTATTCTGTAAGTTATTGAATTAGGTTCAGAGTTCTGCAATTAACAGTACTATAAATATTAAAAAATATTTTCTTCTTATCAGCAAGTAGATTTCATTGTAAGAACCAATTTTATTGTTTTGTTTGTATTTATTAAATTGTCTTTTTTTACTATTATGAATAATTACTAAATGTTGATCTTCCCCCATGGAGAGACTCCGCCACGGAGGATGTTTGTTTATAAAAGCTGTTAGTTATTGAATATGTAACGGCAGTTGTGTATATGTAACTCAGATAACAGTGACATGGAGGAGGAGAGAAAAGCTTGTGACAGACTTGGATAACTTTAAAAAAAAAGTTATACACCAAATGATTAACAGAAAAAATGCTTATCAGTGATTAACAGAAAAAATGACATCCATATATTTCAAAGATTGAAGTCTGGTTGCAGGACAGTAACAAAACAGTTTGAAAAATTGAAACAAAACATGTCCTTATTATGATCAAAACACAGTATTCAAAAGTCACAAATATTTATAAATGTCGGAAAACCCAGGGAATGAGAGACATCAGTTGTTTACACGAATGGCCCTCTACATAATTTAGAGAGTTGTTGTTGTCTTCTAGGCAGTAATCAAAATAAAAACACTCGTATCACTGTCAACACCTTGTTTATTATCAGTATCTGGTAGAACGGTTGCCCCTAGTATCTACCTCAGTTGTAACCAACCTGATCTTTTCAGAGTTTGGTGGGACAGCTACGGCCACTTGATTTATCACGTCCATTGATTTTTCTGATTCTCAAGACATTGTTTTTAAAGTCGACTATAAATCCATATGTGTTCATAACATCAACACCAAGAATTGCTTCATCCACAATGTCTGCAACAAGTACTTGATGAACAAACTCAAGTCGACCAAGGCGTAGGTGTATCTTCACGTTTCCAAACACTTGTACAGGCTGTTCGCAAGCTGCAAGAGCACCAAATTGGCTTGAGATTTTTCACCACATCGGGGCGCACAATGGAAACTGTTGTGCCTGTGTCAACTGTAATCGAGATTAGCCTTTCTTGAATGAGTCCGGTAACCACCAAGCTCCCGCAATTTTTCTGAAGTGTAGAAATTGGATATTGTCTTGGGGCTTCATTCCCCCAGTTAGTCAGCACACGCCCTGTTATACCGACTACTGCTTGTTTCCCTGCTGCTGAACTCTTAACCCGACAATCTCGTTGTAGATGTTCAGGTTTCCCACATCTATAACACTTCGGTCTTCCATCCTTCATTATTTTATACTGTGGTGGCGACCATTTAGTCTCTGTCCCTTGTTCTTCCTCTTCATCATCTGTGCCGTCGTGATCTTTTAGCACGCACTTTATGACTTGCCCAACCAGACGCCGACTTTGCGGGCTCAAATTGCAAAGCCTGTACCAGAGCGTCCGCTCTATTCTGGTGTCTTGCCATTCGTAACACTTGCTGTAGTTCATTATCTCGGACACCATCAGTCTGCATTGCAAACCTCGTTCGAAAATCTTCTGGCGCTTCAGGGTAGGCCAGTCTAATAGTCTGTCTATACTTGCTTCAAGCTCTTCAAGACTCCCCGGAATGCTGTCGCCTTGCTCTCAACTGAGTGCAGTACACATCTCACAAATGTTTATCACCATACCGTAATCCCAGAGCTTTTATCAATTCGGCATAGGTGTTCTGGCTGTCAGGTGGCACTTTCTGTAGTAGTTCTGCTGCAGGTTCTTTTAATGCGAGAATGAGTGAACCTGCCTTGTCTTTCTCTGTCCAATTATTTGCACATGCGGCAGCTTCAAATTGGCGCAGATACATCGCCCAGTGACTGCTTCCTTCAATGGAGCCTTGACATGAACGGTCCCAACTGCAGGAAAGGTGACTTTCTCTAATGTCTTTTCTGTTCTTTCAGAAATTTGTTTTGGTTGTATCTTCATGAACTGCTCAAGTTCATTTTTACTTCCATGTTCCATAAGGAAATGGAAGTATGGTCATGGCGAAAAAAACTGTGTTTGAGATAATGGCTGATTCTGATTGTACTACCCTCAAAACATTAAGAAAAGTCATTTTTTGAAAAGTGTCTGTGTTTGTGTGTCTGTCTGCGTGTAGAATTTTTATATGGCAAATGATAACAGCTGCAAATTCAAACAGAATCAAATAATTTTTTGCATACAGCCCTGAACTGTAGTACTCAAGGCCAATTGTTTTTGGTGAAGATCGGCTAAGGGAAAGGGGTAGTTTACCTGCAACGTTTTATGTCTTAACAAGGGTAATTTTTTCTATGATGAACGATAACTGCCGCACATTCAAACAGAATTAAATAATTTTTTGTATACATCTCTGAATTGTAGATATCTCAAGATCTTTTGATTTTGGTGAAGATCGGTTAAGAGAAAGGGGTAGTTTACCTGCAACATTTTATGTTTTAACAAGAGTAATTTTTTCATGACGAACGATAACTGCCGTAAATTCAAACAGAATCAAATAATTTTTTACATATGTGCCTGAGTTGTGGCCTATTGATTTTGGTGAAGATTGGTTACGGGGAAAAGGTAGTTTACCTGCAACGTTTTATGTTTTAACAAGAGTAAAGTACAGTGAAACCTCGGAATGCGAGTAACGTGGTCTACGAGTGTTTTGCAAGACGAGCAAAAATTTTAAATAAATTGTAACTTGATAAGCGAGCGAGGTTCCGCAATACGAGCATCACATGTGCCTACGTTTTCCCCTCCCCTGAGCCTACGTTTTCCCCTCCCATCTGCCTCTCTTTCCTGGGCGATTGTGTGTAATATTCTCCCGCGCTGGACTTCAGTTGGCGTGCCTTGCTTGCATAGTCAACACCGTACGAGCGTATACATGTTTTGTTTCTTTCATTAGTGTTATAACTGTACTGCAACAATGGGCCCAGTGAAGGAAAAGAAGGCTGAAAAGGAATTCGGTCGGAAGAAGGAGATGATTACGATGGAAGTTAAAAAGGAAATGATCGAAAAGCACGAACGAGGTATGCGAGTGGCTGATATCGCGAGATTTTATAACAAGTCTACGTCAACGATTTGCACAATATTAAAGAAGAAAGAAGAAATAAAAGGGCTAGATGCAGCAAAAGGAGTCACAAGAGTATCAAAGCAACGGCCATGTGTTCTGGAAGATGTAGAAAAATTGCTTCTCGTTTGGATAAATGATAAGCAACTAGCAGGTGATACTGTGACCGAGAATTTAATCTGCGAGAAGGCAAAGACGTTGTACGCCAACCTCGTAAGTAAACTGCCATGTAGTACACGTACATCAACAGAAATCGAAGAAAGCTTCAAGGCCAGCAGGGGATGGTTTGATAACTTTAAGAGGAGAAGTGGCATCCATAGTGTTGCGAGGCACGGGGAGGCTGCAAGTTCGGATGCTAAGGCATTCACTGCTGAGTTCCAGAAGCTCATTGTTACCGAGTGTTACCTGCCGCAGCAAGTTTTTAACTGCGATGAAACAGGACTTTTTTGGAAAAAGATGCCGAAGAGGACCTACATTACAGCAGAAGAGAATGCAATGCCCGGTCACAAGCCCATGAAAGACCGTTTAACCCTGTTATTGTGTGCTAATGCCAGCGGGGATTTAAAAGTAAAGCCCCTGCTTGTGTATCATTCTGAGAATCCACGAGCCTTCAAGAAATGCAAGGTGCAGAAGAGCCAGTTAAATGTTATGTGGAGGTCCAACACTAAGGCTTGGGTCACTCGTATGTTCTTTGTTGAATGGATGAACGAGGTCTTTGGTCCTGTAGTGAATAAATACGTTTTAGATAATAATCTGCCGCTCAAAGTCTTGCTGGTTATGGACAATGCTCCTGCTCATCCTCCAGGCCTTGAGGACGACTTACTGGAGGAATTCAAGTTCATTAAGGTTAAGTTCCTTCCTCCCAACACTACTCCACTACTCCAGCCTATGGATCAGCAAGTCATTTCGAACTTCAAGAAGCTATACACCAAAGCACTATTTCAGCAATGCTTCGAAGTGACCGAAGAAACAGACCTTACCCTCCGAGAGTTTTGGAGAAATCATTTCCACATCGTGAACTGCCTGAAGATCATCGATAAAGCATGGGATGGGGTCACCCAGAGAACTCTCACTTCTGCTTGGGGAAAACTGTGGCCTGACTGCGTTCTTGGACGTGACTTTGAGGGGATTGCTGGTGAAAATGAGCCGCCGATTGTCGATGAAATTGTGTCCTTAGGGAAGACCATGGGGCTGGAGGTGAATGACGCCGACATTCAAGAGCTGGTGGAAGAACATAGCCAGGAACTGACCATCAACGAACTGATGGACCTGCATCGCGAACAACAGGAGGAGGTTATGGAGGAGATCTCGTCCGATGAAGAGGAGGAGGAAAAGTCAGAGGAATCTCTCACTTCAAATGAGATTTGGGAGAAGTGCAAAATGTGGGAAACGGTGCAAAATTTTATAGAAAAACACCACCCAAATAAGGCTGTAGCAATGCGAGCGATGAATCTGTTAAATGACAATGCAATGTCACATTTTCGTGAAATCCTCAAAAAGAGGCAAAAGCAACAGTCATTGGACAGGTTCCTTGTTAAAGTTGCACGAAAAGAAAACAATTCTAGTGAGCCAACAGATAGCAGTGATTCTGTTAGTGAAATTCGTGCTACACAATAACCCTTCTCATGTGTTCTCTCTCGTCTCCCTCACACCAACAATGACTCTATTGTAAGGTAAAGTGCAGTTTAATTTGTTTTACGTTATATTGTATATTGTATTAGAAATGTTATGCGAATAAATATTTTTGTGTTGTGGAACGAATCATTCGCGTTTCAATTGTTTCTTATGGGAAAATTTGCTTTGATATACGAGCGCTTTGGATTACAAGCACGTTCCCGGAACGAATTATGCTCGCAATCCAAGGTTCCACTGTACTTAATTTTGAGAAATAAACTATCCTGATAAGAAGATCATACTAATCCACTGTAGAAACGTAGATGAATAATCTGTAAGTGAAAAGGCTAGTTGAGCAGGGTGGGGGTAATTTTCTATAAATGAAAATTATACTTGAAGGGGGAGGGGATAATTATTTTATATGTGTACTACGTTATCGGCAACAAAGAAGTAGTTTGTTGTTAAAATTCCTTCCCAGGCTGTTTGGCCGTAGTCCAATGTTTTCTGCAAAACCAGACGTTTCGGCAGTGCCATCGACTTCCATCATCAGTGAAAATCGAGTGCGATAACGTGAGGTGGTATACGTTAGTGACCACAGTACTGTGGTTAAGGCTGAAGCAGTAAGTAGAAAGAAGTAGTTTCTATGGAAATATTTCATTTCAAAAATGATTTAAAATATAAGTCTTAGAACATGGACGTCATGTATGGTTCTCCATACCGATATTTAATTTGCTCTTTTATATTTGCCATTGAGTCTTTTACTGCAGATATTTTATTTGACATGCCAGACATTTTAGTAGATATCATTTGTTCTATATTTGATACAGATCTTTTGACTGTAGACAAGCTTACCTCTTGACCATTCAGATCACAGCATAATTCCTCACGTAGGAGACCCAACTTTGTGGTAGTATGTTCTTGCAATTGCTTTTTCATAGTTTCAAAAAGAGCTTCCATTTTACCTCCTTCCTGCTTACGTTTTTCATCCTGTTGTTTTCTGATTCTTCTGCCTCCTGTCTGCATTTCTCATTCTGACGTTTCTCTGCTTGTTCTGCCTTTTTTTTGTTGTTCTAATTTTCGTTGTTCCTGTGTCTGCTGCAGCAGTGCTTGGAAAGTTTCCATCATCTGACTGGCATCCATGTTTATCGATTAATTACAAATTACACTAGTCTTGTACAAGTGTCCACTGTTAACAGTTCTGTTCTACTTCTGACCCACATTACAGTGGTCTACTTGATCGTCGTATGGTAGAGTGGAAATCAAAATACAAGACACGAATTTAGTCACTAATCACCAGGTTTATTTATCACAATTAAACAGTTTGTAATCAACAAAACAGTCTCTTATAACAAATCTAATAAAAATTGTTCTTGCACAATAAAAATGTCAACTAATAGAGTCCCGCACAATTATAAAACACGTAACACTTCGCCACAATACTTCGAACCACACTGGAATAAATCACCACTTAAAAACTAAAACTAAGCGCCACTGAATGCCTATTTTATACACCGCTGAAATTCCAGAATAGTCCTACTATGCGTCAGCACTACACTAAAGCGTAATTGCTTGCGGCCTTGACACAGTGCCCACGGCCAGCGAAGTCTGGAACAGTATGGCTAACGCATGTTGAGATCACGTACACACACAGCATTACAGCTGGATTCCACTAGAATAACCAAGAAACACAGAATGTTCTGTAACGGTGTTACACTTTTTCCACATTACGTAACAATATGTTTCTTAAAAATGCTTTTGAAATGATAGCCTCAATTTGAATAAAACAAAATACTTTATCTAAGCTACAATGGGTAGTGACACAATGAAATCTTAAATATTTCTTAGCTGGTCGCACTTGACATCTTGCACTTCCATGATATACTTTACAGAAAATCAGTTATATTAATGCCTCCCACTTGTGTAATAGGTTGGCTCCCAATACCTGTAACCCCTAATTTATTATAAAAAACTTAAAATATTCAATTTGGCTTTCATCTTGCTATCACACAACATAATTGTAGTCAGTTATGTGCCATAATAAGGACCTCATTGTGATTAGATTAATTCTTTCAATTGGTTTCTTGTTAACAGTCAAGTTTTCGAAGTATGTAGTACCATTACTAAAAGTATGTAGTAAGATTACCAAAATTACAATATGTGAATATTACTATTCCTACATTTTTCAAGCATCATCTGGCACTTAACACTATACTTGCCTGGTAAACTACTCATTCTTTAGACAATCAGCTGTTAGCATTCACATGCATTCAGGTGTGCTACAGTAAGATGATCATCAGGTTAAACTGGGAAGGGAAAGAAGCAGCTAATGTTTTTCAGATGCACATGATACACAACTTGACCCACTTCCATTTTTATACCACAGTTCATATTTATTGCAAATTGTGTCCCATCATGTCTTAACTATTCTATATCTTGTTGCTCTACCCCTATCTGCTAAAATGTTAAATATATTTGTTTTTTTTTTATAATCAGTTCTTGTATTTGTATTTACCCTAGTTAAAATTTTTAGAAAAAATGTGAATTTTTGTTAGATTTTTTTCCGTACACCAGTCGTGCAGAATTCTAGATGGTCATTCCTTCCTTAGCTCCAGAAATTATATGAATGGCTTTTAGAATGTTGTAGATTTACTGAACTCCATTAAACTCACCTTACTACTACCAATGATTTTGGCAATACCTCTCAAAAACGTGGTATAGAGGTAATAAGCTGTTTCAATCTCCTGATGTAATTATGTAATTCAATGTGATTATGTAAGTAGTATTCAAAGGAAAGGAAACTACATTTAAATTACTGTTAATGTTGTTCTGATGAGTTAGATATGTAGGAGCACTGTCTATTGAAAGCAGAATTTTGCTTTACGTCTTCAAACATTGTAACTGTTAGACATGCTTTTGCATTTAATAGAAAAGTTCTGATTAGTCCACCTCCCCTTAAAGGGTCGCAAATTTTCATTGCAATACACTATGAGAGGTTTAAACTTGTAACCTGCAAGAGTGTTACCAAGGAGGAATGTAATACAACCATTTGGTGTTTAAACCTAGGATTGATTTTTTTGATTTTATAAATGTGGTTTTATCACGGATTTTTTGGCAGAATAACTTAAGTCTCATCAATACTGGGTTTTCTGCCTCCTGTGTTTGCAGGTATGGGTACTATAATGTTACCTATACTCTCTTACATCCTAGATCAAATCCAGAGATGATCAATCTGATTATGTGTGTGCAGTGGTAACGTTTAAAATGTGATAGTACATACTGAATTATGAGAAGTACACATTTTTACCCTTCAATACAAAATGAACATTAGTTAGGTAGAACATTAAATTTATCAGCATGTAAAGAAAATAAATCACCCACACAACACCAAGTCATATCTGGTCTATGAGGATGGTTTGAAAAGTTTTCGGCCCGACATAGGTGGTGCCTGGATTATCAAATGGCTATGATTGGTCTCAAGTTCAATCTCTCATATAGCATACCACAACACTTAAAACGGTTACATTTACCAGTTTGATTATTGTGATCAAATAAAGTAAATATGTGTTTGATTCAGCAATGCTCTCCATATTTGAAGTGAATTTTTTTCCAGTACGCCATTTCTTCAGGTTCAGGAAGCAAAAGCCACTGGTGTACTTGATCTGGTGAGTATGGTGCATTTGGAAGCAATCTGTATTCCAATCATGAAGCTTTGTGACGGCAATTAATAAAGTGTAAGCAGCTGCACTGTCTTGATGTAAAAGCACTTTTTCTTTGCAAAATGCGGATGTTGTGCCTCAATAGCTTCATGCGTAGTTGCTCCAGCAATGCTGCATAGTACTCTCTGCTGATAGTTTTGCCTTTTTGTAAATCGTCTCTGCGTCCCACTCCCTGTGAATCACAAAAAAACGCATGCCAACACTTTGGTTGGTGGAATAGTTTTTGCCTTCTTTGGAGCACTTCTGTCACCCATTGTCTAGTCTGCTGTTTTGTCTCTGGTGTGTAGTGATGAATCCAGTTTTGTCACATGTCCAAGCATGCTAGAGAAATGTTCATTTGAATGTGCTTCTGATTGTGAACATGTCATCATTTGTGCTGAAAGTTTTCATTTGCAGATGTTCATGTAATACATTGTGAACACTTTTTATTTAGTGTTATCAAATGATAACATTTGAATTAAGTAGCCAATTTTTTTCACTGTTGAAACAGATGGTGAAGAGTCTGCCAAAATGGAACCAATTCGATTTTGTTTGGTGTTAAACCTTTTACAACAAAACGTTTTATCACCGCATGACATGTGAGTTTATCTATTTTTTGAAACACCAAGCTTGTTTACTTTATTTGCTCACAACAATCAAACAATCAGAGCCACCATATGATGGCTTCAACTTGTGAACAATTATTAACATTCCTGTGTAGGCATAAAGCAAAGTATTTTTATGACAAAATACACTGGGAATAAATTAGGTCTACTTAATGCACAAAAAGTAACAAGAAAAAATTAAAAAAACAAATTTTTTTAAGACTTTTTCAAATAAATTTTTTTCCTTAAATATAACTTGCATGTACACCAGTCAGGGTCCAACTGTGTACAACGTTACACTATCCACTACTGATACTCTGGTGAGTAAATTAATAAGAAAACCATCCGCATTTAACTAAACTGTAGATTTATGCTTTGAACATATAATCTGTAAACATTTCTTAAAGCAAATAGTTTATAAAAACTGTAGTAAAGTATAACAATGTTCTTCACATTGTGAAGACTCCTTATTGGAATCGATAATATTGCTATGACAGCGTAGAACAATCTAGGCGTTTATCGAATGTCCCAGAAAGATCTCGACGTAAGCGTGTGGTGTACGTGCTACTAAACGCATGTTGCGAGAAATTTCTCGACTTTGCCAGCCTTCGCTCGGGCGCTCGGACTGTGTCAAGGCCGCAGCAATTACGTAGTTCGCGAGAGATAAGACGCAGTTTGGAAGCTTCTGGTGTGTGTTAGCTAACTATAAATACATCGCGTCGCGGCCTTAGTTTTTCAGTTCAATGCGAGATTTTTGACTGTGCGGTTCGAGAGTATTAGTGCGATATATTTTACAGAGCGGTTCGGGTTATTACGGTGTACGTTGAAGTAGTTATTAGTGAAGTGTTGCGTTTTGTATTCGGACGGTATAATTGTAATACAGTTGAGTTTTAATATTAGTGGACATTTTATTGCGTATGAACAATTTCATTTGATTTGTTGTAGACACTGTGTTGTTAATTACGAACTGTTTTACTATAACAATTAAAGGTGTGATTAGTGACTTAATTGGTGTCTTGTAATTATTTTGTTTCCACTGTACCTACGACGATCGAGTAGACCGTCGTAACAGTGGTGTCAGAACTGGGATAGAACGGTTAACAGTGGAAACAGTGGATACTTTGTACAAGACGAGTGTGATTCGTAATTAATCGAAAAACAATGGATGCCAGTCAGATGATGGAAAATTTCCAGGCGCTGTTGTTGCAGACAGAAGAACGACGACGACAGGATGCAGAGAAAGCGGAAGAGAGACAGAAAACCCTCCTGCTGGAAGCAGAGGAAAGACGCAGACAGGAGGCGGAAGAAGCAGAAAGACGACAAAAAGAAGAACGAAGACAAGAAAGAGAAGACGCAGAAAAACGACAGGATGAAAAACGCAGGCAGGAAAGAGAAGAGACAGAGGAACGGCGACGACAGGAAACGGAAGATATCAAAGCATTAATACAGGAGCAGAAACAGATTCAAGAACACAGTACAGCAGAATTGGGTCTCCTACGAGGTGAGCTTAATAAACAAGTTACTAAAATATCTGAAGTAGAAAAATCTGTCTCGACTGTGGAAGAAGTTATGTCAACAAAAATATCTGCAGTAGAAAACTCAATGGCAAACATAAGAGAACAAATTAAAATTGAAGTTGAACAGTGCATGAAGATTCAACCAAAACAAATTTCTGAACAGACTGTACCAGTGATCAAGACAGAAAAAGACACAGAAAATAAGTTAACAGAGAAAGTCACTTTGCCTGCAGTAGGGACAGTTCATGTCAAAGCCCCAACCTTTGTCGGAAGCACTCACTGGGCAACGTACCTCCGCCAATTTGAAGCTGCTGCATGCGCAAATAATTGGACAGAAAAAGACAAGGCTGTTTCACTTGTTCTTGCATTAAAAGGACCCGCGGCAGAACTACTACAGAAAGTGCCACCTGACAGCCAGAACACCTATGCCGAGTTGATAAAAGCTCTAGAATTACGGTATGGTGATAAACATTTACGAGATGTGTACTGCACCCAGTTGAGAGCAAGGCGACAGCATTCCGGGGAAAGTCTGCAAGAGTTTGAAGCAAGTATCGACAGACTAATTAGACTGGCCTATCCTGAAGCGCCAGAAGATTTTCGAACGCGTTTTGCGATGCAGACATTTACTGCCGGTGTCCGAGATAACGAACTACAGCAAGTGTTACGAATGGCAAGACACCAGAACAGTGCGGACGCCCTGGTACATGCTTTGCAATTTGAGGCCGCCAAATCAGCGTCTGGTTGGACAAGTCATAAAGTGCGTGAGCTAAAAGATCGCGACGGCACAGACGATGAGGAAGAAGAACAAGGAACAGAGACTCGACGGTCGGCGCCACAGAATAAAATAAGAAAGGATGGAAGACCGAAGTGTTATCGATGTGGGAAACCTGGACATCTACAACGAGATTGTCGGGTTAGAATTCAGCAGCAGGGAAACGAGCAATAGTCGGTGCAACGGGGCGTGTGCTGACTAACTGGAGGAACGAAGCCCCTAGAGAATACGCAATTTCTACGCTTCAGAAAAACACCGGGAGCTTGGTAGTTACCGGATTTGTTCAAGAAAGGCCAACCTCGATTACAGTTGACACAGGCGCAACAGTTTCTATTGTGCGCCCCGACGTGGTGAAAGATCTCAAGCCAATCTGGTGCTCTTGCAGCTTGCGAACAGCTACTGGACGGCCTGTAAAAGTGTATGGAAAAGTGGAGATACACCTACGCCTCGGTAGACTTGAGTTTAATCATCAAGTACTTGTTGCAGACATTGTGGATGAAGCAATTCTTGGTGTGGACGTTATGAACGCATACGGATTTATAGTCGACTTCAAAAACAATGTCTTGAGAATCGGAGGTGAAGAGGTAATGCTATCAACAATGACGACAGCAGAAAAATCGATGGACGTCATAAACCAAGTGGCCGTAACTGTTCCGCCAAACTCCGAAAAGATCATCATGGTTAGAACTGCGGTAGATACTAGGGGCAATCAGTGCTCTATATTCGAACCCCAGGTAGTCAGCACACCGGGCATACTAATCGCCAGAAGTTTAGTAAAACCTGACGAAACCGGAAATGTGCCTATTAGAGTGGCGAATATTTTGGATCAAGCTATCACTTTACAAAGCAATACGCTCCTAGGCAAATTGACTCCTGTGGCCTGGGTAGCCGGAATAACGCAACGAAGACACAGTTCTTCGGATACTTCTAAATTACCAGAGGAACTGCAAGAATTATTGAACAGATCTTCTAACGACCTCTCAAGTGGTGAGTTAAAAGAACGCGGACAGTTTTTACACGAATTCAAAGATTGTTTTGCAGTTCGGGGACAGTCACTGGGAAGAACCTCTCTTGTGCAACATCGCATCAATACTGGGGACACAACACCGATACGCCAACCTCCTCGAAGGCCTCCATTATCTAAACAAGAGGAGATGTCTCGGTTAGTACAGGACATGTTGACAGAGGGAGTAATTGAACCTTCGTCAAGTGCTTGGTCTTCCCCTGTAGTGCTGGTAGCGAAGAAGGATGGTGGTTTGCGTTTCTGCGTAGACTACCGGAGGTTAAATGATGTTACAAAGAAAGACTGCTATCCATTACCTCGCGTTGACAATACACTCGACACGTTGTCCGGAGCACAGTGGTTTTCCACATTGGACCTGAAGAGTGGATATTGGCAAGTGGGTCTTCATCAAGAAGACAAGGAAAAGACTGCTTTCTCGACCCCAAGTGGCTTATTCCAATTTAACGTCATGCCATTTGGACTCTGTAATGCACCGGCAACATTTGAGAGATTGATGGACCTGATACTCCGAGGCCTGACGTGGAAAACTTGCCTTGTTTACTTAGACGATGTCATAGTGATCGGGAAGACTTTCGAAGATCATTTGGAAAACCTTAAGGAAGTTCTAACTAGAATTCACGGTGCACAACTGAAGCTGAGCCCGAAGAAGTGTTCTCTATTCCAGAAGGAAGTACAGTATTTGGGCCATCTGGTTTCGGCAGCGGGCGTTAGCATGGATTCTAATAAAGTAGACACCGTAAGAGACTGGCCAGTTCCGAAGAATAAACATAAAGTTCGGAGTTTCCTGGGGTTATGCTCATATTACCGACGTTTTGTGAAAGGCTTCGCTACTATTGCTAAACCACTACATGAGCTAACGGAAAATAAACGAAACTTCCAATGGTCGAGAGAGTGTGAACAAGCATTTAGAACGTTGAAGATTGCATTATGTTCGCAGCCAATTCTCGCTTTTCCAGCTTCCGAAGGGAAGTACATCGTAGACACAGACGCAAGCAATACTGGTCTAGGAGCAGTTTTGTCTCAAGTGCAGAACGGTGAAGAACGAGTAATAGCGTATTACAGCAAGACGCTTTCTAAACCAGAGAGAAATTATTGTGTTACAAGAAGAGAGTTGTTGGCAATTGTCAGAGCTTTGGAGCACTTCCATAAATATCTCTATGGGAGAGAGTTTTCACTACGTACCGACCATGCTGCACTTGCATGGCTCTTGAGATTTAAAAATCCGGAAGGACAGTTGGCAAGGTGGCTCGAACGTCTGCAAGAGTACAACTTCAAGGTACAACATCGGCGGGGGCGCCTGCACGGTAATGCAGATGGCTTATCACGAAGACCATGCCCGGAAGACTGCCGACATTGCCACAGAAAGGAAGAACAAAACTCAAGTGAACATGTTCAAGCCATCACTGTAGATTTCCTGGCTGATGGCTGGACAACACAAGACTGTCGACAAGAACAGATGACTGATGAAGACATTGGACCGATCTTGACAGCAAAAGAGGAAGGTCGCCGCCCGGATTGGCAAGATATCTGCCATGGTTCCGAAGTGCTGAAGGGCTACTGGGCACAATGGGAATCTCTCACCTTAGAAAACGGATTGCTGAAAAGGGCTTGGGAAAGTGCAGATGGACGAGACGTGGTCATGCAGTTGATAGTTCCCCGAAGTAAAGTGCAGTCTGTTTTGAAGGAGATGCATGATGGAACATCTGGAGGCCATCTTGGCGTTAACAAAACCCTTGACAAAATACGGAAGCGATTCTATTGGCTTCATCTTCGCCACGACGTAGAGGAATGGGTTCGGACGTGTGAAATATGTGCTGCAAGCAAGGGCCCACAAACCAGAAGCAGGGGAAAAATGAGACAGTATAACGTTGGACAACTTTTCGAGAGAATTGCCATAGACATTGCTGGACCATTCCCAGTTACTGACGATGGAAACCGGTACATCATGGTTGTAGGTGACTACTTTACTAAGTGGGTGGAAGCCTACGCAATTCCAAATCAGGAGGTTACCACTGTGGCAAAGCAGTTAGTTCACAACTTCTGTTGCCGTTATGGAGCCCCTATGGAAATCCGTACGGATCAGGGGAGAAATTTCGAATCAGGAGTGTTTAAAGAATTATGCCGTCTACTTGGAATTCGAAAGACCAGGACAACGCCTCTGCATCCTCAGTCGGACGGGATGGTTGAGAGATTCAACAGGACACTTGAGCAGCATCTTTCGAAAGTTGTTGACGAGAACCAAACAGACTGGGACCAACGTATACCACTATTCCTTATGGCGTATAGATCATCAGTACATGACACAACCGGCATGACTCCAGCAAAATTGGTGTTTGGGCGGGAGATTCGTCTTCCTGGGGACTTGATGTTTGGATCACCTGAGACTCAGTCCCAAGAGCCAAAGAACTATTCCTCGCAATTAGAAAACCAACTGCGAGAAATGAATCGCTTGGTAAGAGGACGGCTCAAGATTGCCAGTGATAAAATGAAAACTCGGTATGACATTCGCAGCAATAGTGTGGGTTTCCAAGAAGGAGATCAGGTCTGGTTGTTCAATCCAAAGCGCCGTCGTGGTCGCTCACCTAAGCTTCAGTCTAACTGGGAAGGACCCTACACTGTAAAAAAAAGGATTAACGATGTTGTTTATCGGATTCAACAGGAAGGACAGCGAAAATTCAAGGTCGTCCACCTAGATCGCCTGGCTAAATACAAATTTAGAGACGCTTTGCCAGTTCGGGACGAACAGGCTTAAGGAGGGGGCAGTGCTACTACAGCGTAGAACAATCTAGGCGTTTATCGAATGTCCCAGAAAGATCTCGACGTAAGCGTGTGGTGTACATGCTACTAAACGCATGTTGCGAGAAATTTCTCGACTTTGCCAGCCTTCGCTCGGGCGCTCGGACTGTGTCAAGCCCGCAGCAATTACGTCGTTCGCGAGAGATAAGACGCAGTTTGGAAGCTTCTGGTGTGTGTTAGCTAACTATAAATACATCGCGTCGCAGCCTTAGTTTTTCAGTTCAATGCGAGATTTTTGACTGTGCGGTTCGAGAGTATTAGTGCGATATATTTTACAGAGCGGTTCGGGTTATTACGGTGTACGTTGAAGTAGTTATTAGTGAAGTGTTGCGTTTTGTATTCGGACGGTATAATTGTAATACAGTTGAGTTTTAATATTAGTGGACATTTTATTGCGTATGAACAATTTCATTTGATTTGTTGTAGACACTGTGTTGTTAATTACGAAATGTTTTACTATAACAATTAAAGGTGTGATTAGTGACTTAATTGGTGTCTTGTAATTATTTTGTTTCCACTGTACCTACGACGATCGAGTAGACCGTCGTAACAGTGGTGTCAGAACTGGGATAGAACGGTTAACAGTGGAAACAGTGGATACTTTGTACAAGACGAATGTGATTCGTAATTAATCGAAAAACAATGGATGCCAGTCAGATGATGGAAAATTTCCAGGCGCTGTTGTTGCAGACAGAAGAACGACGACGACAGGATGCAGAGAAAGCGGAAGAGAGACAGAAAACCCTCCTGCTGGAAGCAGAGGAAAGACGCAGACAGGAGGCGGAAGAAGCAGAAAGACGACAAAAAGAAGAACAAAGACAAGAAAGAGAAGAAGCAGAAAAACGACAGGATGTAAAACGCAGGCAGGAAAGAGAAGAGACAGAGGAACGGCGACGACAGGAAACGGAAGATATCAAAGCATTAATACAGGAGCAGAAACAGATTCAAGAACACAGTACAGCAGAATTGGGTCTCCTACGAGGTGAGCTTAATAAACAAGTTACTAAAATATCTGAAGTAGAAAAATCTGTCTCGACTGTGGAAGAAGTTATGTCAACAAAAATATCTGCAGTAGAAAACTCAATGGCAAACATAAGAGAACAAATTAAAATTGAAGTTGAACAGTGCATGAAGATTCAACCAAAACAAATTTCTGAACAGACTGTACCAGTGATCAAGACAGAAAAAGACACAGAAAATAAGTTAACAGAGAAAGTCACTTTGCCTGCAGTAGGGACAGTTCATGTCAAAGCCCCAACCTTTGACGGAAGCACTCACTGGGCAACGTACCTCCGCCAATTTGAAGCTGCTGCATGCGCAAATAATTGGACAGAAAAAGACAAGGCTGTTTCACTTGTTCTTGCATTAAAAGAACCCGCGGCAGAACTACTACAGAAAGTGCCACCTGACAGCCAGAACACCTATGCTGAGTTGATAAAAGCTCTAGAATTACGGTATGGTGATAAACATTTACGAGATGTGTACTGCACCCAGTTGAGAGCAAGGCGACAGCATTCCGGGGAAAGTCTGCAAGAGTTTGAAGCAAGTATCGACAGACTAATTAGACTGGCCTATCCTGAAGCGCCAGAAGATTTTCGAACGCGTTTTGCGATGCAGACATTTACTGCCGGTGTCCGAGATAACGAACTACAGCAAGTGTTACGAATGGCAAGACACCAGAACAGTGCGGACGCCCTGGTACATGCTTTGCAATTTGAGGCCGCCAAATCAGCGTCTGGTTGGACAAGTCATAAAGTGCGTGAGCTAAAAGATCGCGACGGCACAGACGATGAGGAAGAAGAACAAGGAACAGAGACTCGACGGTCGGCGCCACAGAATAAAATAAGAAAGGATGGAAGACCGAAGTGTTATCGATGTGGGAAACCTGGACATCTACAACGAGATTGTCGGGTTAGAATTCAGCAGCAGGGAAACGAGCAATAGTCGGTGCAACGGGGCGTGTGCTGACTAACTGGAGGAACGAAGCCCCTAGAGAATACGCAATTTCTACGCTTCAGAAAAACACCGGGAGCTTGGTAGTTACCGGATTTGTTCAAGAAAGGCCAACCTCGATTACAGTTGACACAGGCGCAACAGTTTCTATTGTGCGCCCCGACGTGGTGAAAGATCTCAAGCCAATCTGGTGCTCTTGCAGCTTGCGAACAGCTACTGGACGGCCTGTAAAAGTGTATGGAAAAGTGGAGATACACCTACGCCTCGGTAGACTTGAGTTTAATCATCAAGTACTTGTTGCAGACATTGTGGATGAAGCAATTCTTGGTGTGGACGTTATGAACGCATACGGATTTATAGTCGACTTCAAAAACAATGTCTTGAGAATCGGAGGTGAAGAGGTAATGCTATCAACAATGACGACAGCAGAAAAATCGATGGACGTCATAAACCAAGTGGCCGTAACTGTTCCGCCAAACTCCGAAAAGATCATCATGGTTAGAACTGCGGTAGATACTAGGGGCAATCAGTGCTCTATATTCGAACCCCAGGTAGTCAGCACACCGGGCATACTAATCGCCAGAAGTTTAGTAAAACCTGACGAAACCGGAAATGTGCCTATTAGAGTGGCGAATATTTTGGATCAAGCTATCACTTTACAAAGCAATACGCTCCTAGGCAAATTGACTCCTGTGGCCTGGGTAGCCGGAATAACGCAACGAAGACACAGTTCTTCGGATACTTCTAAATTACCAGAGGAACTGCAAGAATTATTGAACAGATCTTCTAACGACCTCTCAAGTGGTGAGTTAAAAGAACGCGGACAGTTTTTACACGAATTCAAAGATTGTTTTGCAGTTCGGGGACAGTCACTGGGAAGAACCTCTCTTGTGCAACATCGCATCAATACTGGGGACACAACACCGATACGCCAACCTCCTCGAAGGCCTCCATTATCTAAACAAGAGGAGATGTCTCGGTTAGTACAGGACATGTTGACAGAGGGAGTAATTGAACCTTCGTCAAGTGCTTGGTCTTCCCCTGTAGTGCTGGTAGCGAAGAAGGATGGTGGTTTGCGTTTCTGCGTAGACTACCGGAGGTTAAATGATGTTACAAAGAAAGACTGCTATCCATTACCTCGCGTTGACAATACACTCGACACGTTGTCCGGAGCACAGTGGTTTTCCACATTGGACCTGAAGAGTGGATATTGGCAAGTGGGTCTTCATCAAGAAGACAAGGAAAAGACTGCTTTCTCGACCCCAAGTGGCTTATTCCAATTTAACGTCATGCCATTTGGACTCTGTAATGCACCGGCAACATTTGAGAGATTGATGGACCTGATACTCCGAGGCCTGACGTGGAAAACTTGCCTTGTTTACTTAGACGATGTCATAGTGATCGGGAAGACTTTCGAAGATCATTTGGAAAACCTTAAGGAAGTTCTAACTAGAATTCACGGTGCACAACTGAAGCTGAGCCCGAAGAAGTGTTCTCTATTCCAGAAGGAAGTACAGTATTTGGGCCATCTGGTTTCGGCAGCGGGCGTTAGCATGGATTCTAATAAAGTAGACACCGTAAGAGACTGGCCAGTTCCGAAGAATAAACATAAAGTTCGGAGTTTCCTGGGGTTATGCTCATATTACCGACGTTTTGTGAAAGGCTTCGCTACTATTGCTAAACCACTACATGAGCTAACGGAAAATAAACGAAACTTCCAATGGTCGAGAGAGTGTGAACAAGCATTTAGAACGTTGAAGATTGCATTATGTTCGCAGCCAATTCTCGCTTTTCCAGCTTCCGAAGGGAAGTACATCGTAGACACAGACGCAAGCAATACTGGTCTAGGAGCAGTTTTGTCTCAAGTGCAGAACGGTGAAGAACGAGTAATAGCGTATTACAGCAAGACGCTTTCTAAACCAGAGAGAAATTATTGTGTTACAAGAAGAGAGTTGTTGGCAATTGTCAGAGCTTTGGAGCACTTCCATAAATATCTCTATGGGAGAGAGTTTTCACTACGTACCGACCATGCTGCACTTGCATGGCTCTTGAGATTTAAAAATCCGGAAGGACAGTTGGCAAGGTGGCTCGAACGTCTGCAAGAGTACAACTTCAAGGTACAACATCGGCGGGGGCGCCTGCACGGTAATGCAGATGGCTTATCACGAAGACCATGCCCGGAAGACTGCCGACATTGCCACAGAAAGGAAGAACAAAACTCAAGTGAACATGTTCAAGCCATCACTGTAGATTTCCTGGCTGATGGCTGGACAACACAAGACTGTCGACAAGAACAGATGACTGATGAAGACATTGGACCGATCTTGACAGCAAAAGAGGAAGGTCGCCGCCCGGATTGGCAAGATATCTGCCATGGTTCCGAAGTGCTGAAGGGCTACTGGGCACAATGGGAATCTCTCACCTTAGAAAACGGATTGCTGAAAAGGGCTTGGGAAAGTGCAGATGGACGAGACGTGGTCATGCAGTTGATAGTTCCCCGAAGTAAAGTGCAGTCTGTTTTGAAGGAGATGCATGATGGAACATCTGGAGGCCATCTTGGCGTTAACAAAACCCTTGACAAAATACGGAAGCGATTCTATTGGCTTCATCTTCGCCACGACGTAGAGGAATGGGTTCGGACGTGTGAAATATGTGCTGCAAGCAAGGGCCCACAAACCAGAAGCAGGGGAAAAATGAGACAGTATAACGTTGGACAACTTTTCGAGAGAATTGCCATAGACATTGCTGGACCATTCCCAGTTACTGACGATGGAAACCGGTACATCATGGTTGTAGGTGACTACTTTACTAAGTGGGTGGAAGCCTACGCAATTCCAAATCAGGAGGTTACCACTGTGGCAAAGCAGTTAGTTCACAACTTCTGTTGCCGTTATGGAGCCCCTATGGAAATCCGTACGGATCAGGGGAGAAATTTCGAATCAGGAGTGTTTAAAGAATTATGCCGTCTACTTGGAATTCGAAAGACCAGGACAACGCCTCTGCATCCTCAGTCGGACGGGATGGTTGAGAGATTCAACAGGACACTTGAGCAGCATCTTTCGAAAGTTGTTGACGAGAACCAAACAGACTGGGACCAACGTATACCACTATTCCTTATGGCGTATAGATCATCAGTACATGACACAACCGGCATGACTCCAGCAAAATTGGTGTTTGGGCGGGAGATTCGTCTTCCTGGGGACTTGATGTTTGGATCACCTGAGACTCAGTCCCAAGAGCCAAAGAACTATTCCTCGCAATTAGAAAACCAACTGCGAGAAATGAATCGCTTGGTAAGAGGACGGCTCAAGATTGCCAGTGATAAAATGAAAACTCGGTATGACATTCGCAGCAATAGTGTGGGTTTCCAAGAAGGAGATCAGGTCTGGTTGTTCAATCCAAAGCGCCGTCGTGGTCGCTCACCTAAGCTTCAGTCTAACTGGGAAGGACCCTACACTGTAAAAAAAAGGATTAACGATGTTGTTTATCGGATTCAACAGGAAGGACAGCGAAAATTCAAGGTCGTCCACCTAGATCGCCTGGCTAAATACAAATTTAGAGACGCTTTGCCAGTTCGGGACGAACAGGCTTAAGGAGGGGGCAGTGCTACTACAGCGTAGAACAATCTAGGCGTTTATCGAATGTCCCAGAAAGATCTCGACGTAAGCGTGTGGTGTACGTGCTACTAAACGCATGTTGCGAGAAATTTCTCGACTTTGCCAGCCTTCGCTCGGGCGCTCGGACTGTGTCAAGCCCGCAGCAATTACGTCGTTCGCGAGAGATAAGACGCAGTTTGGAAGCTTCTGGTGTGTGTTAGCTAACTATAAATACATCGCGTCGCAGCCTTAGTTTTTCAGTTCAATGCGAGATTTTTGACTGTGCGGTTCGAGAGTATTAGTGCGATATATTTTACAGAGCGGTTCGGGTTATTACGGTGTACGTTGAAGTAGTTATTAGTGAAGTGTTGCGTTTTGTATTCGGACGGTATAATTGTAATACAGTTGAGTTTTAATATTAGTGGACATTTTATTGCGTATGAACAATTTCATTTGATTTGTTGTAGACACTGTGTTGTTAATTACGAAATGTTTTACTATAACAATTAAAGGTGTGATTAGTGACTTAATTGGTGTCTTGTAATTATTTTGTTTCCACTGTACCTACGACGATCGAGTAGACCGTCGTAACAGTGGTGTCAGAACTGGGATAGAACGGTTAACAGTGGAAACAGTGGATACTTTGTACAAGACGAATGTGATTCGTAATTAATCGAAAAACAATGGATGCCAGTCAGATGATGGAAAATTTCCAGGCGCTGTTGTTGCAGACAGAAGAACGACGACGACAGGATGCAGAGAAAGCGGAAGAGAGACAGAAAACCCTCCTGCTGGAAGCAGAGGAAAGACGCAGACAGGAGGCGGAAGAAGCAGAAAGACGACAAAAAGAAGAACAAAGACAAGAAAGAGAAGAAGCAGAAAAACGACAGGATGTAAAACGCAGGCAGGAAAGAGAAGAGACAGAGGAACGGCGACGACAGGAAACGGAAGATATCAAAGCATTAATACAGGAGCAGAAACAGATTCAAGAACACAGTACAGCAGAATTGGGTCTCCTACGAGGTGAGCTTAATAAACAAGTTACTAAAATATCTGAAGTAGAAAAATCTGTCTCGACTGTGGAAGAAGTTATGTCAACAAAAATATCTGCAGTAGAAAACTCAATGGCAAACATAAGAGAACAAATTAAAATTGAAGTTGAACAGTGCATGAAGATTCAACCAAAACAAATTTCTGAACAGACTGTACCAGTGATCAAGACAGAAAAAGACACAGAAAATAAGTTAACAGAGAAAGTCACTTTGCCTGCAGTAGGGACAGTTCATGTCAAAGCCCCAACCTTTGACGGAAGCACTCACTGGGCAACGTACCTCCGCCAATTTGAAGCTGCTGCATGCGCAAATAATTGGACAGAAAAAGACAAGGCTGTTTCACTTGTTCTTGCATTAAAAGAACCCGCGGCAGAACTACTACAGAAAGTGCCACCTGACAGCCAGAACACCTATGCTGAGTTGATAAAAGCTCTAGAATTACGGTATGGTGATAAACATTTACGAGATGTGTACTGCACCCAGTTGAGAGCAAGGCGACAGCATTCCGGGGAAAGTCTGCAAGAGTTTGAAGCAAGTATCGACAGACTAATTAGACTGGCCTATCCTGAAGCGCCAGAAGATTTTCGAACGCGTTTTGCGATGCAGACATTTACTGCCGGTGTCCGAGATAACGAACTACAGCAAGTGTTACGAATGGCAAGACACCAGAACAGTGCGGACGCCCTGGTACATGCTTTGCAATTTGAGGCCGCCAAATCAGCGTCTGGTTGGACAAGTCATAAAGTGCGCGAGCTAAAAGATCGCGACGGCACAGACGATGAGGAAGAAGAACAAGGAACAGAGACTCGACGGTCGGTGCCACAGAATAAAATAAGAAAGGATGGAAGACCGAAGTGTTATCGATGTGGGAAACCTGGACATCTACAACGAGATTGTCGGGTTAGAATTCAGCAGCAGGGAAACGAGCAATAGTCGGTGCAACGGGGCGTGTGCTGACTAACTGGAGGAACGAAGCCCCTAGAGAATACGCAATTTCTACGCTTCAGAAAAACACCGGGAGCTTGGTAGTTACCGGATTTGTTCAAGAAAGGCCAACCTCGATTACAGTTGACACAGGCGCAACAGTTTCTATTGTGCGCCCCGACGTGGTGAAAGATATCAAGCCAATCTGGTGCTCTTGCAGCTTGCGAACAGCTACTGGACGGCCTGTAAAAGTGTATGGAAAAGTGGAGATACACCTACGCCTCGGTAGACTTGAGTTTAATCATCAAGTACTTGTTGCAGACATTGTGGATGAAGCAATTCTTGGTGTGGACGTTATGAACGCATACGGATTTATAGTCGACTTCAAAAACAATGTCTTGAGAATCGGAGGTGAAGAGGTAATGCTATCAACAATGACGACAGCAGAAAAATCGATGGACGTCATAAACCAAGTGGCCGTAACTGTTCCGCCAAACTCCGAAAAGATCATCATGGTTAGAACTGCGGTAGATACTAGGGGCAATCAGTGCTCTATATTCGAACCCCAAATAGTCAGCACACCGGGCATACTAATCGCCAGAAGTTTAGTAAAACCTGACGAAACTGGAAATGTGCCTATTAGAGTGGCGAATATTTTGGATCAAGCTATCACTTTACAAAGCAATACGCTCCTAGGCAAATTGACTCCTGTGGCCTTGGTAGCCGGAATAACGCAACGAAGACACAGTTCTTCGGATACTTCTAAATTGCCAGAGGAACTGCAAGAATTATTGAACAGATCTTCTAACGACCTCTCAAGTGGTGAGTTAAAAGAACTCGGACAGTTTTTACACGAATTCAAAGATTGTTTTGCAGTTCGGGGACAGTCACTGGGAAGAACCTCTCTTGTGCAACATCGCATCAATACTGGGGACACAACACCGATACGCCAACCTCCTCGAAGGCCTCCATTATCTAAACAAGAGGAGATGTCTCGGTTAGTACAGGACATGTTGACAGAGGGAGTAATTGAACCTTCGTCAAGTGCTTGGTCTTCCCCTGTAGTGCTGGTAGCGAAGAAGGATGGTGGATTGCGTTTCTGCGTAGACTACCGAAGGTTAAATGATGTTACAAAGAAAGACTGCTATCCATTACCTCGCGTTGACGATACACTCGACACGTTGTCCGGAGCACAGTGGTTTTCCACATTGGACCTGAAGAGTGGATATTGGCAAGTGGGTCTTCATCAAGAAGACAAGGAAAAGACCGCTTTCTCGACCCCAAGTGGCTTATTCCAATTTAACGTCATGCCATTTGGACTCTGTAATGCACCGGCAACATTTGAGAGATTGATGGACCTGATACTCCGAGGCCTGACGTGGAAAACTTGCCTTGTTTACTTAGACGATGTCATAGTGATCGGGAAGACTTTCGAAGATCATTTGGAAAACCTTAAGGAAGTTCTAACTAGAATTCACGGTGCACAACTGAAGCTGAGCCCGAAGAAGTGTTCTCTATTCCAGAAGGAAGTACAGTATTTGGGCCATCTGGTTTCGGCAGCGGGCGTTAGCATGGATCCTAATAAAGTAGACACCGTAAGAGACTGGCCAGTTCCGAAGAATAAACATGAAGTTCGGAGTTTCCTGGGGTTATGCTCATATTACCGACGTTTTGTGAAAGGCTTCGCTACTATTGCTAAACCACTACATGAGCTAATGGAAAATAAACGAAACTTCCAATGGTCGAGAGAGTGTGAACAAGCATTTAGAACGTTGAAGATTGCATTATGTTCGCAGCCAATTCTCGCTTTTCCAGCTTCCGAAGGGAAGTACATCGTAGACACAGACGCAAGCAATACTGGTCTAGGAGCAGTTTTGTCTCAAGTGCAGAACGGTGAAGAACGAGTAATAGCGTATTACAGCAAGACGCTTTCTAAACCAGAGAGAAATTATTGTGTTACAAGAAGAGAGTTGTTGGCAATTGTCAGAGCTTTGGAGCACTTCGATAAATATCTCTATGGGAGAGAGTTTTCACTACGTACCGACCATGCTGCACTTGCATGGCTCTTGAGATTTAAAAATCCGGAAGGACAGTTGGCAAGGTGGCTCGAACGTCTGCAAGAGTACAACTTCAAGGTACAACATCGGCGGGGGCGCCTGCACGGTAATGCAGATGGCTTATCACGAAGACCATGCCCGGAAGACTGCCGACATTGCCACAGAAAGGAAGAACAAAACTCAAGTGAACATGTTCAAGCCATCACTGTAGATTTCCTGGCTGATGGCTGGACAACACAAGACTGTCGACAAGAACAGATGACTGATGAAGACATTGGACCGATCTTGACAGCAAAAGAGGAAGGTCGCCGCCCGGATTGGCAAGATATCTGCCATGGTTCCGAAGTGCTGAAGGGCTACTGGGCACAATGGGAATCTCTCACCTTAGAAAACGGATTGCTGAAAAGGGCTTGGGAAAGTGCAGATGGACGAGACGTGGTCATGCAGTTGATAGTTCCCCGAAGTAAAGTGCAGTCTGTTTTGAAGGAGATGCATGATGGAACATCTGGAGGCCATCTTGGCGTTAACAAAACCCTTGACAAAATACGGAAGCGATTCTATTGGTTTCATCTTCGCCACGACGTAGAGGAATGGGTTCGGACGTGTGAAATATGTGCTGCAAGCAAGGGCCCACAAACCAGAAGCAGGGGAAAAATGAGACAGTATAACGTTGGACAACTTTTCGAGAGAATTGCCATAGACATTGCTGGACCATTCCCAGTTACTGACGATGGAAACCGCTACATCATGGTTGTAGGTGACTACTTTACTAAGTGGGTGGAAGCCTACGCAATTCCAAATCAGGAGGTTACCACTGTGGCAAAGCAGTTAGTTCACAACTTCTGTTGCCGTTATGGAGCCCCTATGGAAATCCATACGGATCAGGGGAGAAATTTCGAATCAGGAGTGTTTAAAGAATTATGCCGTCTACTTGGAATTCGAAAGACCAGGACAATGCCTCTGCATCCTCAGTCGGACGGGATGGTTGAGAGATTCAACAGGACACTTGAGCAGCATCTTTCGAAAGTTGTTGACGAGAACCAAACAGACTGGGACCAACGTATACCACTATTCCTTATGGCGTATAGATCATCAGTACATGACATCCGGCATGACTCCAGCAAAATTGGTGTTTGGGCGGGAGATTCGTCTTCCTGGGGACTTGATGTTTGGATCACCTGAGACTCAGTCCCAAGAGCCAAAGAACTATTCCTCGCAATTAGAAAACCAACTGCGAGAAATGAATCGCTTGGTAAGAGGACGGCTCAAGATTGCCAGTGATAAATGAAAACTCGGTATGACATTCGCAGCAATAGTGTGGGTTTCCAAGAAGGAGATCAGGTCTGGTTGTTCAATCCAAAGCGCCGTCGTGGTCGCTCACCTAAGCTTCAGTCTAACTGGGAAGGACCCTACACTGTAAAAAAAAGGATTAACGATGTTGTTTATCGGATTCAACAGGAAGGACAGCGAAAGTTCAAGGTCGTCCACCTAGATCGCCTGGCTAAATACAAATTTAGAGACACTTTGCCAGTTCGGGACGAACAGGCTTAAGGAGGGGGCAGTGCTACGACAGCGTAGAACAATCTAGGCGTTTATCGAATGTCCCAGAAAGATCTCGACGTAAGCGTGTGGTGTACGTGCTACTAAACGCATGTTGCGAGAAATTTCTCGACTTTGCCAGCCTTCGCTCGGGCGCTCGGACTGTGTCAAGGCCGCAGCAATTACGTAGTTCGCGAGAGATAAGACGCAGTTTGGAAGCTTCTGGTGTGTGTTAGCTAACTATAAATACATCGCGTCGCGGCCTTAGTTTTTCAGTTCAATGCGAGATTTTTGACTGTGCGGTTCGAGAGTATTAGTGCGATATATTTTACAGAGCGGTTCGGATTATTACGGTGTACGTTCAAGTAGTTATTAGTGAAGTGTTGCGTTTTGTATTCGGACGGTATAATTGTAATACAGTTTTATACGAATTCGACATACCAGTGAAACTGGTAAGGATGATAAATTTGACCATGACTAATACAGAAGCTCAGGTACGAATACAAGGACACAAAACAGAAGGATTTGTAATCAATCGAGGGTTAAAACAGGGAGATGGGCTGGCCCCGACCTTGTTTAATCTAGCTTTAGAATATGTTATCAGAAAACTGTCAGTAGGAAGAAACAACGTACTGACAAACAAATCGGTCCAATTAGTAGCCTATGTGGACGACATCAATATAATGTGTAGGACAAAAAATGCAGCAGAGGAAACGTATTCTGAACTCAAAGAAAATGCTAGCAATATAGGCCTCAAAATCAACATAGATAAAACAAAAATATTTGTGCAGACTAGAAGACAAAGAAACTACGGAACAATCGACAATATCGAAAAGGTGGACAACTTTAAATACTTGGGAACCATATTAGAAAAAAACGGCACAGAAGAAGCTGAAATCCGAAACCGGATAGTCCAAGCCAATAAAGCGTATTTCGCCACATCAAGTATCTTCAGGTCCAAAGACATCCACAGAAACACGAAACTAAGGATATACAAATCAATAATAAGACCCATCCTAACATATGGTTGCGAAACGTGTATCCTGAACTCCAAGGCAGCAAACACTCTTGATACCTTTGAAAGAAAAATATTACGAAGAATCCTGGGACCAGTTAATGACGTACATGGCTGGAGAATAAGATATAACTATGAATTGTATCAAATGTATAAAGAACCACCGTTAACACGGTACATAAAACTACAGCGTCTAAGGTGGGCTGGTCATGTAGCCAGGATGGGAGAAGAAAGGATACCACAAAAACTATTGTATACCACAATCCATGGAAAAAGACCAGTGGGAAGACCAAGGAGAAGATGGGAGGATGCGGTGGATGAGGACGCAAGAGAGATATTAAAAGTGCGTTCCTGGAGGAGGATGGCTGCTGACAGAGGAGAATGGGGGGAAAAATTGAAGGAGGCCAGGGCCCAACAAGGGCTGTAGTGCCATAGAAAGAAGAATTGTAATACAGTTGAGTTTTAATATTAGTGGACATTTTATTGCGTATGAACAATTTCATTTGATTTGTTGTAGACACTGTGTTGTTAATTACGAACTGTTTTACTATAACAATTAAAGGTGTGATTAGTGACTTAATTGGTGTCTTGTAATTATTTTGTTTCCACTGTACCTACGACGATCGAGTAGACCGTCGTAACAGTGGTGTCAGAACTGGGATAGAACGGTTAACAGTGGAAACAGTGGATACTTTGTACAAGACGAATGTGATTCGTAATTAATCGAAAAACAATGGATGCCAGTCAGATGATGGAAAATTTCCAGGCGCTGTTGTTGCAGACAGAAGAACGACGACGACAGGATGCAGAGAAAGCGGAAGAGAGACAGAAAACCCTCCTGCTGGAAGCAGAGGAAAGACGCAGACAGGAGGCGGAAGAAGCAGAAAGACGACAAAAAGAAGAACAAAGACAAGAAAGAGAAGAAGCAGAAAAACGACAGGATGTAAAACGCAGGCAGGAAAGAGAAGAGACAGAGGAACGGCGACGACAGGAAACGGAAGATATCAAAGCATTAATACAGGAGCAGAAACAGATTCAAGAACACAGTATAGCAGAATTGGGTCTCCTACGAGGTGAGCTTAATAAACAAGTTACTAAAATATCTGAAGTAGAAAAATCTGTCTCGACTGTGGAAGAAGTTATGTCAACAAAAATATCTGCAGTAGAAAACTCAATGGCAAACATAAGAGAACAAATTAAAATTGAAGTTGAACAGTGCATGAAGATTCAACCAAAACAAATTTCTGAACAGACTGTACCAGTGATCAAGACAGAAAAAGACACAGAAAATAAGTTAACAGAGAAAGTCACTTTGCCTGCAGTAGGGACAGTTCATGTCAAAGCCCCAACCTTTGACGGAAGCACTCACTGGGCAACGTACCTCCGCCAATTTGAAGCTGCTGCATGCGCAAATAATTGGACAGAAAAAGACAAGGCTGTTTCACTTGTTCTTGCATTAAAAGAACCCGCGGCAGAACTACTACAGAAAGTGCCACCTGACAGCCAGAACACCTATGCTGAGTTGATAAAAGCTCTAGAATTACGGTATGGTGATAAACATTTACGAGATGTGTACTGCACCCAGTTGAGAGCAAGGCGACAGCATTCCGGGGAAAGTCTGCAAGAGTTTGAAGCAAGTATCGACAGACTAATTAGACTGGCCTATCCTGAAGCGCCAGAAGATTTTCGAACGCGTTTTGCGATGCAGACATTTACTGCCGGTGTCCGAGATAACGAACTACAGCAAGTGTTACGAATGGCAAGACACCAGAACAGTGCGGACGCCCTGGTACATGCTTTGCAATTTGAGGCCGCCAAATCAGCGTCTGGTTGGACAAGTCATAAAGTGCGCGAGCTAAAAGATCGCGACGGCACAGACGATGAGGAAGAAGAACAAGGAACAGAGACTCGACGGTCGGCGCCACAGAATAAAATAAGAAAGGATGGAAGACCGAAGTGTTATCGATGTGGGAAACCTGGACATCTACAACGAGATTGTCGGGTTAGAATTCAGCAGCAGGGAAACGAGCAATAGTCGGTGCAACGGGGCGTGTGCTGACTAACTGGAGGAACGAAGCCCCTAGAGAATACGCAATTTCTACGCTTCAGAAAAACACCGGGAGCTTGGTAGTTACCGGATTTGTTCAAGAAAGGCCAACCTCGATTACAGTTGACACAGGCGCAACAGTTTCTATTGTGCGCCCCGACGTGGTGAAAGATATCAAGCCAATCTGGTGCTCTTGCAGCTTGCGAACAGCTACTGGACGGCCTGTAACAGTGTATGGAAAAGTGGAGATACACCTACGCCTCGGTAGACTTGAGTTTAATCATCAAGTACTTGTTGCAGACATTGTGGATGAAGCAATTCTTGGTGTGGACGTTATGAACGCATACGGATTTATAGTCGACTTCAAAAACAATGTCTTGAGAATCGGAGGCGAAGAGGTAATGCTATCAACAATGACGACAGCAGAAAAATCGATGGACGTCATAAACCAAGTGGCCGTAACTGTTCCGCCAAACTCCGAAAAGATCATCATGGTTAGAACTGCGGTAGATACTAGGGGCAATCAGTGCTCTATATTCGAACCCCAGGTAGTCAGCACACCGGGCATACTAATCGCCAGAAGTTTAGTAAAACCTGACGAAACTGGAAATGTGCCTATTAGAGTGGCGAATATTTTGGATCAAGCTATCACTTTACAAAGCAATACGCTCCTAGGCAAATTGACTCCTGTGGCCTTGGTAGCCGGAATAACGCAACGAAGACACAGTTCTTCGGATACTTCTAAATTGCCAGAGGAACTGCAAGAATTATTGAACAGATCTTCTAACGACCTCTCAAGTGGTGAGTTAAAAGAACTCGGACAGTTTTTACACGAATTCAAAGATTGTTTTGCAGTTCGGGGACAGTCACTGGGAAGAACCTCTCTTGTGCAACATCGCATCAATACTGGGGACACAACACCGATACGCCAACCTCCTCGAAGGCCTCCATTATCTAAACAAGAGGAGATGTCTCGGTTAGTACAGGACATGTTGACAGACGGAGTAATTGAACCTTCGTCAAGTGCTTGGTCTTCCCCTGTAGTGCTGGTAGCGAAGAAGGATGGTGGATTGCGTTTCTGCGTAGACTACCGGAGGTTAAATGATGTTACAAAGAAAGACTGCTATCCATTACCTCGCGTTGACGATACACTCGACACGTTGTCCGGAGCACAGTGGTTTTCCACATTGGACCTGAAGACTGGATATTGGCAAGTGGGTCTTCATCAAGAAGACAAGGAAAAGACCGCTTTCTCGACCCCAAGTGGCTTATTCCAATTTAACGTCATGCCATTTGGACTCTGTAATGCACCGGCAACATTTGAGAGATTGATGGACCTGATACTCCGAGGCCTGACGTGGAAAACTTGCCTTGTTTACTTAGACGATGTCATAGTGATCGGGAAGACTTTCGAAGATCATTTGGAAAACCTTAAGGAAGTTCTAACTAGAATTCACGGTGCACAACTGAAGCTGAGCCCGAAGAAGTGTTCTCTATTCCAGAAGGAAGTACAGTATTTGGGCCATCTGGTTTCGGCAGCGGGCGTTAGCATGGATCCTAATAAAGTAGACACCGTAAGAGACTGGCCAGTTCCGAAGAATAAACATGAAGTTCGGAGTTTCCTGGGGTTATGCTCATATTACCGACGTTTTGTGAAAGGCTTCGCTACTATTGGTAAACCACTACATGAGCTAACGGAAAATAAACGAAACTTCCAATGGTCGAGAGAGTGTGAACAAGCATTTAGAACGTTGAAGATTGCATTATGTTCGCAGCCAATTCTCGCTTTTCCAGCTTCCGAAGGGAAGTACATCGTAGACACAGACGCAAGCAATACTGGTCTAGGAGCAGTTTTGTCTCAAGTGCAGAACGGTGAAGAACGAGTAATAGCGTATTACAGCAAGACGCTTTCTAAACCAGAGAGAAATTATTGTGTTACAAGAAGAGAGTTGTTGGCAATTGTCAGAGCTTTGGAGCACTTCTATAAATATCTCTATGGGAGAGAGTTTTCACTACGTACCGACCATGCTGCACTTGCATGGCTCTTGAGATTTAAAAATCCGGAAGGACAGTTGGCAAGGTGGCTCGAACGTCTGCAAGAGTGCAACTTCAAGGTACAACATCGGCGGGGGCGCCTGCACGGTAATGCAGATGGCTTATCACGAAGACCATGCCCGGAAGACTGCCGACATTGCCACAGAAAGGAAGAACAAAACTCAAGTGAACATGTTCAAGCCATCACTGTAGATTTCCTGGCTGATGGCTGGACAACACAAGACTGTCGACAAGAACAGATGACTGATGAAGACATTGGACCGATCTTGACAGCAAAAGAGGAAGGTCGCCGCCCGGATTGGCAAGATATCTGCCATGGTTCCGAAGTGCTGAAGGGCTACTGGGCACAATGGGAATCTCTCACCTTAGAAAACGGATTGCTGAAAAGGGCTTGGGAAAGTGCAGATGGACGAGACGTGGTCATGCAGTTGATAGTTCCCCGAAGTAAAGTGCAGTCTGTTTTGAAGGAGATGCATGATGGAACATCTGGAGGCCATCTTGGCGTTAACAAAACCCTTGACAAAATACGGAAGCGATTCTATTGGTTTCATCTTCGCCACGACGTAGAGGAATGGGTTCGGACGTGTGAAATATGTGCTGCAAGCAAGGGCCCACAAACCAGAAGCAGGGGAAAAATGAGACAGTATAACGTTGGACAACTTTTCGAGAGAATTGCCATAGACATTGCTGGACCATTCCCAGTTACTGACGATGGAAACCGCTACATCATGGTTGTAGGTGACTACTTTACTAAGTGGGTGGAAGCCTACGCAATTCCAAATCAGGAGGTTACCACTGTGGCAAAGCAGTTAGTTCACAACTTCTGTTGCCGTTATGGAGCCCCTATGGAAATCCATACGGATCAGGGGAGAAATTTCGAATCAGGAGTGTTTAAAGAATTATGCCGTCTACTTGGAATTCGAAAGACCAGGACAACGCCTCTGCATCCTCAGTCGGACGGGATGGTTGAGAGATTCAACAGGACACTTGAGCAGCATCTTTCGAAAGTTGTTGACGAGAACCAAACAGACTGGGACCAACGTATACCACTATTCCTTATGGCGTATAGATCATCAGTACATGACAACCGGCATGACTCCAGCAAAATTGGTGTTTGGGCGGGAGATTCGTCTTCCTGGGGACTTGATGTTTGGATCACCTGAGACTCAGTCCCAAGAGCCAAAGAACTATTCCTCGCAATTAGAAAACCAACTGCGAGAAATGAATCGCTTGGTAAGAGGACGGCTCAAGATTGCCAGTGATAAAATGAAAACTCGGTATGACATTCGCAGCAATAGTGTGGGTTTCCAAGAAGGAGATCAGGTCTGGTTGTTCAATCCAAAGCGCCGTCGTGGTCGCTCACCTAAGCTTCAGTCTAACTGGGAAGGACCCTACACTGTAAAAAAAAGGATTAACGATGTTGTTTATCGGATTCAACAGGAAGGACAGCGAAAGTTCAAGGTCGTCCACCTAGATCGCCTGGCTAAATACAAATTTAGAGACACTTTGCCAGTTCGGGACGAACAGGCTTAAGGAGGGGGCAGTGCTACGACAGCGTAGAACAATCTAGGCGTTTATCGAATGTCCCAGAAAGATCTCGACGTAAGCGTGTGGTGTACGTGCTACTAAACGCATGTTGCGAGAAATTTCTCGACTTTGCCAGCCTTCGCTCGGGCGCTCGGACTGTGTCAAGGCCGCAGCAATTACGTAGTTCGCGAGAGATAAGACGCAGTTTGGAAGCTTCTGGTGTGTGTTAGCTAACTATAAATACATCGCGTCGCGGCCTTAGTTTTTCAGTTCAATGCGAGATTTTTGACTGTGCGGTTCGAGAGTATTAGTGCGATATATTTTACAGAGCGGTTCGGATTATTACGGTGTACGTTCAAGTAGTTATTAGTGAAGTGTTGCGTTTTGTATTCGGACGGTATAATTGTAATACAGTTTTATACGAATTCGACATACCAGTGAAACTGGTAAGGATGATAAATTTGACCATGACTAATACAGAAGCTCAGGTACGAATACAAGGACACAAAACAGAAGGATTTGTAATCAATCGAGGGTTAAAACAGGGAGATGGGCTGGCCCCGACCTTGTTTAATCTAGCTTTAGAATATGTTATCAGAAAACTGTCAGTAGGAAGAAACAACGTACTGACAAACAAATCGGTCCAATTAGTAGCCTATGTGGACGACATCAATATAATGTGTAGGACAAAAAATGCAGCAGAGGAAACGTATTCTGAACTCAAAGAAAATGCTAGCAATATAGGCCTCAAAATCAACATAGATAAAACAAAAATATTTGTGCAGACTAGAAGACAAAGAAACTACGGAACAATCGACAATATCGAAAAGGTGGACAACTTTAAATACTTGGGAACCATATTAGAAAAAAACGGCACAGAAGAAGCTGAAATCCGAAACCGGATAGTCCAAGCCAATAAAGCGTATTTCGCCACATCAAGTATCTTCAGGTCCAAAGACATCCACAGAAACAGGAAACTAAGGATATACAAATCAATAATAAGACCCATCCTAACATATGGTTGCGAAACGTGTATCCTGAACTCCAAGGCAGCAAACACTCTTGATACCTTTGAAAGAAAAATATTACGAAGAATCCTGGGACCAGTTAATGACGTACATGGCTGGAGAATAAGATATAACTATGAATTGTATCAAATGTATAAAGAACCACCGTTAACACGGTACATAAAACTACAGCGTCTAAGGTGGGCTGGTCATGTAGCCAGGATGGGAGAAGAAAGGATACCACAAAAACTATTGTATACCAGAATCCATGGAAAAAGACCAGTGGGAAGGCCAAGGAGAAGATGGGAGGATGCGGTGGATGAGGATGCAAGAGAGATATTAAAAGTGCGTTCCTGGAGGAGGATGGCTGCTGACAGAGGAGAATGGGGGGAAAAATTGAAGGAGGCCAGGGCCCAACAAGGGCTGTAGTGCCATAGAAAGAAGAATTGTAATACAGTTGAGTTTTAATATTAGTGGACATTTTATTGCGTATGAACAATTTCATTTGATTTGTTGTAGACACTGTGTTGTTAATTACGAACTGTTTTACTATAACAATTAAAGGTGTGATTAGTGACTTAATTGGTGTCTTGTAATTATTTTGTTTCCACTGTACCTACGACGATCGAGTAGACCGTCGTAACAGTGGTGTCAGAACTGGGATAGAACGGTTAACAGTGGAAACAGTGGATACTTTGTACAAGACGAATGTGATTCGTAATTAATCGAAAAACAATGGATGCCAGTCAGATGATGGAAAATTTCCAGGCGCTGTTGTTGCAGACAGAAGAACGACGACGACAGGATGCAGAGAAAGCGGAAGAGAGACAGAAAACCCTCCTGCTGGAAGCAGAGGAAAGACGCAGACAGGAGGCGGAAGAAGCAGAAAGACGACAAAAAGAAGAACAAAGACAAGAAAGAGAAGAAGCAGAAAAACGACAGGATGTAAAACGCAGGCAGGAAAGAGAAGAGACAGAGGAACGGCGACGACAGGAAACGGAAGATATCAAAGCATTAATACAGGAGCAGAAACAGATTCAAGAACACAGTACAGCAGAATTGGGTCTCCTACGAGGTGAGCTTAATAAACAAGTTACTAAAATATCTGAAGTAGAAAAATCTGTCTCGACTGTGGAAGAAGTTATGTCAACAAAAATATCTGCAGTAGAAAACTCAATGGCAAACATAAGAGAACAAATTAAAATTGAAGTTGAACAGTGCATGAAGATTCAACCAAAACAAATTTCTGAACAGACTGTACCAGTGATCAAGACAGAAAAAGACACAGAAAATAAGTTAACAGAGAAAGTCACTTTGCCTGCAGTAGGGACAGTTCATGTCAAAGCCCCAACCTTTGACGGAAGCACTCACTGGGCAACGTACCTCCGCCAATTTGAAGCTGCTGCATGCGCAAATAATTGGACAGAAAAAGACAAGGCTGTTTCACTTGTTCTTGCATTAAAAGAACCCGCGGCAGAACTACTACAGAAAGTGCCACCTGACAGCCAGAACACCTATGCTGAGTTGATAAAAGCTCTAGAATTACGGTATGGTGATAAACATTTACGAGATGTGTACTGCACCCAGTTGAGAGCAAGGCGACAGCATTCCGGGGAAAGTCTGCAAGAGTTTGAAGCAAGTATCGACAGACTAATTAGACTGGCCTATCCTGAAGCGCCAGAAGATTTTCGAACGCGTTTTGCGATGCAGACATTTACTGCCGGTGTCCGAGATAACGAACTACAGCAAGTGTTACGAATGGCAAGACACCAGAACAGTGCGGACGCCCTGGTACATGCTTTGCAATTTGAGGCCGCCAAATCAGCGTCTGGTTGGACAAGTCATAAAGTGCGCGAGCTAAAAGATCGCGACGGCACAGACGATGAGGAAGAAGAACAAGGAACAGAGACTCGACGGTCGGCGCCACAGAATAAAATAAGAAAGGATGGAAGACCGAAGTGTTATCGATGTGGGAAACCTGGACATCTACAACGAGATTGTCGGGTTAGAATTCAGCAGCAGGGAAACGAGCAATAGTCGGTGCAACGGGGCGTGTGCTGACTAACTGGAGGAACGAAGCCCCTAGAGAATACGCAATTTCTACGCTTCAGAAAAACACCGGGAGCTTGGTAGTTACCGGATTTGTTCAAGAAAGGCCAACCTCGATTACAGTTGACACAGGCGCAACAGTTTCTATTGTGCGCCCCGACGTGGTGAAAGATATCAAGCCAATCTGGTGCTCTTGCAGCTTGCGAACAGCTACTGGACGGCCTGTAACAGTGTATGGAAAAGTGGAGATACACCTACGCCTCGGTAGACTTGAGTTTAATCATCAAGTACTTGTTGCAGACATTGTGGATGAAGCAATTCTTGGTGTGGACGTTATGAACGCATACGGATTTATAGTCGACTTCAAAAACAATGTCTTGAGAATCGGAGGCGAAGAGGTAATGCTATCAACAATGACGACAGCAGAAAAATCGATGGACGTCATAAACCAAGTGGCCGTAACTGTTCCGCCAAACTCCGAAAAGATCATCATGGTTAGAACTGCGGTAGATACTAGGGGCAATCAGTGCTCTATATTCGAACCCCAGGTAGTCAGCACACCGGGCATACTAATCGCCAGAAGTTTAGTAAAACCTGACGAAACTGGAAATGTGCCTATTAGAGTGGCGAATATTTTGGATCAAGCTATCACTTTACAAAGCAATACGCTCCTAGGCAAATTGACTCCTGTGGCCTTGGTAGCCGGAATAACGCAACGAAGACACAGTTCTTCGGATACTTCTAAATTGCCAGAGGAACTGCAAGTATTATTGAACAGATCTTCTAACGACCTCTCAAGTGGTGAGTTAAAAGAACTCGGACAGTTTTTACACGAATTCAAAGATTGTTTTGCAGTTCGGGGACAGTCACTGGGAAGAACCTCTCTTGTGCAACATCGCATCAATACTGGGGACACAACACCGATACGCCAACCTCCTCGAAGGCCTCCATTATCTAAACAAGAGGAGATGTCTCGGTTAGTACAGGACATGTTGACAGAGGGAGTAATTGAACCTTCGTCAAGTGCTTGGTCTTCCCCTGTAGTGCTGGTAGCGAAGAAGGATGGTGGATTGCGTTTCTGCGTAGACTACCGGAGGTTAAATGATGTTACAAAGAAAGACTGCTATCCATTACCTCGCGTTGACGATACACTCGACACGTTGTCCGGAGCACAGTGGTTTTCCACATTGGACCTGAAGACTGGATATTGGCAAGTGGGTCTTCATCAAGAAGACAAGGAAAAGACCGCTTTCTCGACCCCAAGTGGCTTATTCCAATTTAACGTCATGCCATTTGGACTCTGTAATGCACCGGCAACATTTGAGAGATTGATGGACCTGATACTCCGAGGCCTGACGTGGAAAACTTGCCTTGTTTACTTAGACGATGTCATAGTGATCGGGAAGACTTTCGAAGATCATTTGGAAAACCTTAAGGAAGTTCTAACTAGAATTCACGGTGCACAACTGAAGCTGAGCCCGAAGAAGTGTTCTCTATTCCAGAAGGAAGTACAGTATTTGGGCCATCTGGTTTCGGCAGCGGGCGTTAGCATGGATCCTAATAAAGTAGACACCGTAAGAGACTGGCCAGTTCCGAAGAATAAACATGAAGTTCGGAGTTTCCTGGGGTTATGCTCATATTACCGACGTTTTGTGAAAGGCTTCGCTACTATTGGTAAACCACTACATGAGCTAACGGAAAATAAACGAAACTTCCAATGGTCGAGAGAGTGTGAACAAGCATTTAGAACGTTGAAGATTGCATTATGTTCGCAGCCAATTCTCGCTTTTCCAGCTTCCGAAGGGAAGTACATCGTAGACACAGACGCAAGCAATACTGGTCTAGGAGCAGTTTTGTCTCAAGTGCAGAACGGTGAAGAACGAGTAATAGCATATTACAGCAAGACGCTTTCTAAACCAGAGAGAAATTATTGTGTTACAAGAAGAGAGTTGTTGGCAATTGTCAGAGCTTTGGAGCACTTCTATAAATATCTCTATGGGAGAGAGTTTTCACTACGTACCGACCATGCTGCACTTGCATGGCTCTTGAGATTTAAAAATCCGGAAGGACAGTTGGCAAGGTGGCTCGAACGTCTGCAAGAGTGCAACTTCAAGGTACAACATCGGCGGGGGCGCCTGCACGGTAATGCAGATGGCTTATCACGAAGACCATGCCCGGAAGACTGCCGACATTGCCACAGAAAGGAAGAACAAAACTCAAGTGAACATGTTCAAGCCATCACTGTAGATTTCCTGGCTGATGGCTGGACAACACAAGACTGTCGACAAGAACAGATGACTGATGAAGACATTGGACCGATCTTGACAGCAAAAGAGGAAGGTCGCCGCCCGGATTGGCAAGATATCTGCCATGGTTCCGAAGTGCTGAAGGGCTACTGGGCACAATGGGAATCTCTCACCTTAGAAAACGGATTGCTGAAAAGGGCTTGGGAAAGTGCAGATGGACGAGACGTGGTCATGCAGTTGATAGTTCCCCGAAGTAAAGTGCAGTCTGTTTTGAAGGAGATGCATGATGTAACATCTGGAGGCCATCTTGGCGTTAACAAAACCCTTGACAAAATACGGAAGCGATTCTATTGGCTTCATCTTCGCCACGACGTAGAGGAATGGGTTCGGACGTGTGAAATATGTGCTGCAACCAAGGGCCCACAAACCAGAAGCAGGGGAAAAATGAGACAGTATAACGTTGGACAACTTTTCGAGAGAATTGCCATAGACATTGCTGGACCATTCCCAGTTACTGACGATGGAAACCGGTACATCATGGTTGTAGGTGACTACTTTACTAAGTGGGTGGAAGCCTACGCAATTCCAAATCAGGAGGTTACCACTGTGGCAAAGCAGTTAGTTCACAACTTCTGTTGCTGTTATGGAGCCCCTATGGAAATCCATACGGATCAGGGGAGAAATTTCGAATCAGGAGTGTTTAAAGAATTATGCCGTCTACTTGGAATTCGAAAGACCAGGACAACGCCTCTGCATCCTCAGTTGGACGGGATGGTTGAGAGATTCAACAGGACACTTGAGCAGCATCTTTCGAAAGTTGCTGACGAGAACCAAACAGACTGGGACCAACGTATACCACTATTCCTTATGGCGTATAGATCATCAGTACATGACACAACCGGCATGACTCCAGCAAAATTGGTGTTTGGGCGGGAGATTCGTCTTCCTGGGGACTTGATGTTTGGATCACCTGAGACTCAGTCCCAAGAGCCAAAGAACTATTCCTCGCAATTAGAAAACCAACTGCGAGAAATGAATCGCTTGGTAAGAGGACGGCTCAAGATTGCCAGTGATAAAATGAAAACTCGGTATGACATTCGCAGCAATAGTGTGGGTTTCCAAGAAGGAGATCAGGTCTGGTTGTTCAATCCAAAGCGCCGTCGTGGTCGCTCACCTAAGCTTCAGTCTAACTGGGAAGGACCCTACACTGTAAAAAAAAGGATTAACGATGTTGTTTATCGGATTCAACAGGAAGGACAGCGAAAGTTCAAGGTCGTCCACCTAGATCGCCTGGCTAAATACAAATTTAGAGACGCTTTGCCAGTTCGGGACGAACAGGCTTAAGGAGGGGGCAGTGCTACTACAGCGTAGAACAATCTAGGCGTTTATCGAATGTCCCAGAAAGATCTCGACGTAAGCGTGTGGTGTACGTGCTACTAAACGCATGTTGCGAGAAATTTCTCGACTTTGCCAGCCTTCGCTCGGGCGCTCGGACTGTGTCAAGGCCGCAGCAATTACGTAGTTCGCGAGAGATAAGACGCAGTTTGGAAGCTTCTGGTGTGTGTTAGCTAACTATAAATACATCGCGTCGCGGCCTTAGTTTTTCAGTTCAATGCGAGATTTTTGACTGTGCGGTTCGAGAGTATTAGTGCGATATATTTTACAGAGCGGTTCGGGTTATTACGGTGTACGTTCAAGTAGTTATTAGTGAAGTGTTGCGTTTTGTATTCGGACGGTATAATTGTAATACAGTTTTATACGAATTCGACATACCAGTGAAACTGGTAAGGATGATAAATTTGACCATGACTAATACAGAAGCTCAGGTACGAATACAAGGACACAAAACAGAAGGATTTGTAATCAATCGAGGGTTAAAACAGGGAGATGGGCTGGCCCCGACCTTGTTTAATCTAGCTTTAGAATATGTTATCAGAAAACTGTCAGTAGGAAGAAACAATGTACTGACAAACAAATCGTTCCAATTAGTAGCCTATGCGGACGACATCAATATAATGTGTAGGACAAAAAATGCAGCAGAGGAAACGTATTCTGAACTCAAAGAAAATGCTAGCAATATAGGCCTCAAAATCAACATAGATAAAACAAAAATATTAGTGCAGACTAGAAGACAAAGAAACTACGGAACAATCAACAATATCGAAAAGGTGGACAACTTTAAATACTTGGGAACCATATTAGAAAAAAACGGCACACAAGAAGCTGAAATCCGAAACCGGATAGTCCAAGCCAATAAAGCGTATTTCGCCACATCAAGTATCTTCAGGTCCAAAGACATCCACAGAAACACGAAACTAAGGATATACAAATCAATAATAAGACCCATCCTAACATATGGTTGCGAAACGTGTATCCTGAACTCCAAGGCAGCAAACACTCTTGATACCTTTGAAAGAAAAATATTACGAAGAATCCTGGGACCAGTTAATGACGTACATGGCTGGAGAATAAGATATAACTATGAATTGTATCAAATGTATAAAGAACCACCGTTAACACGGTACATAAAACTACAGCGTCTAAGGTGGGCTGGTCATGTAGCCAGGATGGGAGAAGAAAGGATACCACAAAAACTATTGTATACCAGAATCCATGGAAAAAGACCAGTGGGAAGACCAAGGAGAAGATGGGAGGATGCGGTGGATGAGGACGCAAGAGAGATATTAAAAGTGCGTTCCTGGAGGAGGATGGCTGCTGACAGAGGAGAATGGGGGGAAAAATTGAAGGAGGCCAGGGCCCAACAAGGGCTGTAGTGCCATAGAAAGAAGAATTGTAATACAGTTGAGTTTTAATATTAGTGGACATTTTATTGCGTATGAACAATTTCATTTGATTTGTTGTAGACACTGTGTTGTTAATTACGAACTGTTTTACTATAACAATTAAAGGTGTGATTAGTGACTTAATTGGTGTCTTGTAATTATTTTGTTTCCACTGTACCTACGACGATCAAGTAGACCGTCGTAACAGTGGTGTCAGAACTGGGATAGAACGGTTAACAGTGGAAACAGTGGATACTTTGTACAAGACGAGTGTGATTCGTAATTAATCGAAAAACAATGGATGCCAGTCAGATGATGGAAAATTTCCAGGCGCTGTTGTTGCAGACAGAAGAACGACGACGACAGGATGCAGAGAAAGCGGAAGAGAGACAGAAAACCCTCCTGCTGGAAGCAGAGGAAAGACGCAGACAGGAGGCGGAAGAAGCAGAAAGACGACAAAAAGAAGAACGAAGACAAGAAAGAGAAGAAGCAGAAAAACGACAGGATGTAAAACGCAGGCAGGAAAGAGAAGAGACAGAGGAATGGCGACGACAGGAAACGGAAGATATCAAAGCATTAATACAGGAGCAGAAACAGATTCAAGAACACAGTACAGCAGAATTGGGTCTCCTACGAGGTGAGCTTAATAAACAAGTTACTAAAATATCTGAAGTAGAAAAATCTGTCTCGACTGTGGAAGAAGTTATGTCAACAAAAATATCTGCAGTAGAAAACTCAATGGCAAACATAAGAGAACAAATTAAAATTGAAGTTGAACAGTGCATGAAGATTCAACCAAAACAAATTTCTGAACAGACTGTACCAGTGATCAAGACAGAAAAAGACACAGAAAATAAGTTAACAGAGAAAGTCACTTTGCCTGCAGTAGGGACAGTTCATGTCAAAGCCCCAACCTTTGACGGAAGCACTCACTGGGCAACGTACCTCCGCCAATTTGAAGCTGCTGCATGCGCAAATAATTGGACAGAAAAAGACAAGCTGTTTCACTTGTTCTTGCATTAAAAGGACCCGAGGCAGAACTACTACAGAAATTGCCACCTGACAGCCAGAACACCTATGCCGAGTTGATGAAAGCTCTAGAATTACGGTATGGTGATAAACATTTACGAGATGTGTACTGCACCCAGTTGAGAGCAAGGCGACAGCATTCCGGGGAAAGTCTGCAAGAGTTTGAAGCAAGTATCGACAGACTAATTAGACTGGCCTATCCTGAAGCGCCAGAAGATTTTCGAACGCGTTTTGCGATGCAGACATTTACTGCCGGTGTCCGAGATAACGAACTACAGCAAGTGTTACGAATGGCAAGACACCAGAACAGTGCGGACGCCCTGGTACATGCTTTGCAATTTGAGGCCGCCAAATCAGCGTCTGGTTGGACAAGTCATAAAGTGCGCGAGCTAAAAGATCGCGACGGCACAGACGATGAGGAAGAAGAACAAGGAACAGAGACTCGACGGTCGGCGCCACAGAATAAAATAAGAAAGGATGGAAGACTGAAGTGTTATCGATGTGGGAAACCTGGACATCTACAACGAGATTGTCGGGTTAGAATTCAGCAGCAGGGAAACGAGCAATAGTCGGTGCAACGGGGCGTGTGCTGACTAACTGGAGGAACGAAGCCCCTAGAGAATACGCAATTTCTACGCTTCAGAAAAACACCGGGAGCTTGGTAGTTACCGGATTTGTTCAAGAAAGGCCAACCTCGATTACAGTTGACACAGGCGCAACAGTTTCTATTGTGCGCCCCGACGTGGTGAAAGATCTCAAGCTAATCTGGTGCTCTTGCAGCTTGCGAACAGCTACTGGACGGCCTGTAAAAGTGTATGGAAAAGTGGAGATACACCTACGCCTCGGTAGACTTGAGTTTAATCATCAAGTACTTGTTGCAGACATTGTGGATGAAGCAATTCTTGGTGTGGACGTTATGAACGCATACGGATTTATAGTCGACTTCAAAAACAATGTCTTGAGAATCGGAGGCGAAGAGGTAATGCTATCAACAATGACGACAGCAGAAAAATCGATGGACGTCATAAACCAAGTGGCCGTAACTGTTCCGCCAAACTCCAAAAAGATCATCATGGTTAGAACTGCGGTAGATACTAGGGGCAATCAGTGCTCTATATTCGAACCCCAGGTAGTCAGCACACCGGGCATACTAATCGCCAGAAGTTTAGTAAAACCTGACGAAACCGGAAATTGCCTATTAGAGTGGCGAATATTTTGGATCAAGCTATCACTTTACAAAGCAATACGCTCCTAGGCAAATTGACTCCTGTGGCCTGGGTAGCCGGAATAACGCAACGAAGACACAGTTCTTCGGATACTTCTAAATTACCAGAGGAACTGCAAGAATTATTGAACAGATCTTCTAACGACCTCTCAAGTGGTGAGTTAAAAGAACTCGGACAGTTTTTACACGAATTCAAAGATTGTTTTGCAGTTCGGGGACAGTCACTGGGAAGAACCTCTCTTGTGCAACATCGCATCAATACTGGGGACACAACACCGATACGCCAACCTCCTCGAAGGTCTCCATTATCTAAACAAGAGGAGATGTCTCGGTTAGTACAGGACATGTTGACAGAGGGAGTAATTGAACCTTCGTCAAGTGCTTGGTCTTCCCCTGTAGTGCTGGTAGCGAAGAAGGATGGTGGATTGCGTTTCTGCGTAGACTACCGGAGGTTAAATGATGTTACAAAGAAAGACTGCTATCCATTACCTCGCGTTGACGATACACTCGACACGTTGTCCGGAGCACAGTGGTTTTCCACATTGGACCTGAAGACTGGATATTGGCAAGTGGGTCTTCATCAAGAAGACAAGGAAAAGACCGCTTTCTCGACCCCAAGTGGCTTATTCCAATTTAACGTCATGCCATTTGGACTCTGTAATGCACCGGCAACATTTGAGAGATTGATGGACCTGATACTCCGAGGCCTGACTGGAAAACTTGCCTTGTTTACTTAGACGATATCATAGTGATCGGGAAGACTTTCGAAGATCATTTGGAAAACCTTAAGGAAGTTCTAACTAGAATTCACGGTGCACAACTGAAGCTGAGCCCGAAGAAGTGTTCTCTATTCCAGAAGGAAGTACAGTATTTGGGCCATCTGGTTTCGGCAGCGGGCGTTAGCATGGATCCTAATAAAGTAGACACCGTAAGAGACTGGCCAGTTCCGAAGAATAAACATGAAGTTCGGAGTTTCCTGGGGTTATGCTCATATTACCGACGTTTTGTGAAAGGCTTCGCTACTATTGCTAAACCACTACATGAGCTAACGGAAAATAAACGAAACTTCCAATGGTCGAGAGAGTGTGAACAAGCATTTAGAACGTTGAAGATTGCATTATGTTCGCAGCCAATTCTCGCTTTTCCAGCTTCCGAAGGGAAGTACATCGTAGACACAGACGCAAGCAATACTGGTCTAGGAGCAGTTTTGTCTCAAGTGCAGAACGGTGAAGAACGAGTAATAGCGTATTACAGCAAGACGCTTTCTAAACCAGAGAGAAATTATTGTGTTACAAGAAGAGAGTTGTTGGCAATTGTCAGAGCTTTGGAGCACTTCCATAAATATCTCTATGGGAGAGAGTTTTCACTACGTACCGACCATGCTGCACTTGCATGGCTCTTGAGATTTAAAAATCCGGAAGGACAGTTGGCAAGGTGGCTCGAACGTCTGCAAGAGTACAACTTCAAGGTACAACATCGGCGGGGGCGCCTGCACGGTAATGCAGATGGCTTATCACGAAGACCATGCCCGGAAGACTGCCGACATTGCCACAGAAAGGAAGAACAAAACTCAAGTGAACATGTTCGAGCCATCACTGTAGATTTCCTGGCTGATGGCTGGACAACACAAGACTGTCGACAAGAACAGATGACTGATGAAGACATTGGACCGATCTTGACAGCAAAAGAGGAAGGTCGCCGCCCGGATTGGCAAGATATCTGCCATGGTTCCGAAGTGCTGAAGGGCTACTGGGCACAATGGGAATCTCTCACCTTAGAAAACGGATTGCTGAAAAGGGCTTGGGAAAGTGCAGATGGACGAGACGTGGTCATGCAGTTGATAGTTCCCCGAAGTAAAGTGCAGTCTGTTTTGAAGGAGATGCATGATGGAACATCTGGAGGCCATCTTGGCGTTAACAAAACCCTTGACAAAATACGGAAGCGATTCTATTGGTTTCATCTTCGCCACGACGTAGAGGAATGGGTTCGGACGTGTGAAATATGTGCTGCAAGCAAGGGCCCACAAACCAGAAGCAGGGGAAAAATGAGACAGTATAACGTTGGACAACCTTTCGAGAGAATTGCCATAGACATTGCTGGACCATTCCCAGTTACTGACGATGGAAACCGGTACAGCATGGTTGTAGGTGACTACTTTACTAAGTGGGTGGAAGCCTACGCAATTCCAAATCAGGAGGTTACCACTGTGGCAAAGCAGTTAGTTCACAACTTCTGTTGCCGTTATGGAGCCCCTATGGAAATCCATACGGATCAGGGGAGAAATTTCGAATCAGGAGTGTTTAAAGAATTATGCCGTCTACTTGGAATTCGAAAGACCAGGACAACGCCTCTGCATCCTCAGTCGGACGGGATGGTTGAGAGATTCAACAGGACACTTGAGCAGCATCTTTCGAAAGTTGTTGACGAGAACCAAACAGACTGGGACCAACGTATACCACTATTCCTTATGGCGTATAGATCATCAGTACATGACACAACCGGCATGACTCCAGCAAAATTGGTGTTTGGGCGGGAGATTCGTCTTCCTGGGGACTTGATGTTTGGATCACCTGAGACTCAGTCCCAAGAGCCAAAGAACTATTCCTCGCAATTAGAAAACCAACTGCGAGAAATGAATCGCTTGGTAAGAGGACGGCTCAAGATTGCCAGTGATAAAATGAAAACTCGGTATGACATTCGCAGCAAGAGTGTGGGTTTCCAAGAAGGAGATCAGGTCTGGTTGTTCAATCCAAAGCGCCGTCGTGGTCGCTCACCTAAGCTTCAGTCTAACTGGGAAGGACCCTACACTGTAAAAAAAAGGATTAACGATGTTGTTTATCGGATTCAACAGGAAGGACAGCGAAAGTTCAAGGTCGTCCACCTAGATCGCCTGGCTAAATACAAATTTAGAGACGCTTTGCCAGTTCGGGACGAACAGGCTTAAGGAGGGGGCAGTGCTACGACAGCGTAGAACAATCTAGGCGTTTATCGAATGTCCCAGAAAGATCTCGACGTAAGCGTGTGGTGTACGTGCTACTAAACGCATGTTGCGAGAAATTTCTCGACTTTGCCAGCCTTCGCTCGGGCGCTCGGACTGTGTCAAGGCCGCAGCAATTACGTAGTTCGCGAGAGATAAGACGCAGTTTGGAAGCTTCTGGTGTGTGTTAGCTAACTATAAATACATCGCGTCGCGGCCTTAGTTTTTCAGTTCAATGCGAGATTTTTGACTGTGCGGTTCGAGAGTATTAGTGCGATATATTTTACAGAGCGGTTCGGGTTATTACGGTGTACGTTCAAGTAGTTATTAGTGAAGTGTTGCGTTTTGTATTCGGACGGTATAATTGTAATACAGTTGAGTTTTAATATTAGTGGACATTTTATTGCGTATGAACAATTTCATTTGATTTGTTGTAGACACTGTGTTGTTAATTACGAACTGTTTTACTATAACAATTAAAGGTGTGATTAGTGACTTAATTGGTGTCTTGTAATTATTTTGTTTCCACTGTACCTACGACGATCGAGTAGACCGTCGTAACAATATTAATTATTACTAAACTCAAATTATAATTACAAGATTATCAATATATGCTGTGGGAAATTTCTGAAACGTTCACCACTGAAACACATGTTTCTCACTATCAAATGTGTATATTATACTTTTCCTAAATTGATAGCTATTTGATCACTCAAACATTTCTTAATCATTCACTCAATCATACTGTTTGATTTGTTAAGGCTATGTACATACCTGCCATTCTTGAAACATATAACAAAACAAAAATACGTATTCTACAAGGTATTTGGTATTTTATTACACATAACATATAAATAAAATGTAAATCATTATGTTTACAACTTTAGTCTGTTGGCTGAAAGAGACAAATTATGAATGAGATGACAATGTCCATTCACTTGTTAATCACACATATTTGTTCGATAACATCATATAAGCACAAAATACAATCAATGAAATCTCCTATCGGTTAGGAAACTGATGAACACTGTTTACTGTACTTTCTTTACATACTAAATATTTTTGATACAACAAAAAACGTTTTGAGTTTTTGTTATAGACAAAACATAATTTATATAAGATCAGATTTAAAAATACTAAAAGTAAATAGAAAAGCTATTTATATTTATAAAAAGTAATAGCACCTTTCTAAACATTTGATCTTAAAAAACTAAAAAGAAAAACTATCATAAAGATGCTTTCAGGCCCTGTTCCACTTTTTATTAATAAATGATAATTTCTTTTAATGAAAGTTATTAACAAAATTTCATTAACATGCACACTTACTTGAATGAATATCTTTGGAATCTCTTTTTTTTGTTTAAAAAGAGATAATTTTTTTATTATACTGAAATCTGCTTTGTGGAAAAATAACAGTAATATAAATTCTTGATTGTTAAATTACTATAAACATTACGCTGTTCTCTGGCACAAAACAGCTAGTCGCACCTGGTTAGTTTGGCATTTAAAAGGCAGTGCTGTACAGTAACAACTCTATATCCTGAGGCAGTAAAAGCAAGTTTCAAACAGCAGGAACACGTAGGACAGACATAAATCTACGTATACGTGCTGCACGTTTTCTTCTTGGCCGTGTTCGTATTCTCACACAACGATATACAATACACAGTACTGCTATCAAGAGTGCTACTAAGCCAAGTGCTGGAAGTGAATCCAAATCCTCTTCAGTTAAATAATCAGGAATATTACCTTCATCACCTCTCCATATTCCTCCCATATCCCATAAAGGAAGTTCGCCTTCAAGTGATACAGAAAGTAGCTTCTGTGATTTATACAGATTTCTAAAACAAAAAAATGTGTACTTCTGTTTACATGGTAGATCACAGAGTATTTAAAATAATTCTATGGACGCCAGAACATGTTATGAAGAGGGTGTACAAAAGATTCAAAAAATTATATGATATTCATATTAATATATATTAGTATTTGATTTCTGCTCTGCTAACAAAATCACAAATTGAATTTTAACTAATATTAACACAGAGGAAATGTACTCACGTAGGGGCTGATTTGTTTAATGGATTTGGAACAGCCCAGATTAAGTGTGGACATGGTGGTAGAGGCCGTGTCTGTAAACTTCCCAAATGATTTTCTAATACTTTGGAATACCTAGAAAATACAAGTATTCTTAGTATTCATACATCTAAACCATTTATTAAAAAGTATGCCACTTGAACATGGTCAGGAAACAATTATTACCTATATAAATGATTTCCTTTCATCCTCTGTGGTAGTTCCACATTTGTATTTGAAAAGTCAATCTTATTCTGTTCAAAAATTGAAGGAATGTTACCAGTAGATGTAAATTCAAGTATAGCATCTAGCATCCAAAAACAATCTGAAATTTATATCATAGTTGTCAAACATATCATGTAAATTGAAAAATACTTCTTAAATAGAAAACAACTAAAACTTATGTAACGTATCAAATGATATTTATATAAATATACCACCACATACACATGCACAATTAAAACAAATTTTCTCATGTAAGTATAAAAATAACATAATTTGATCAGTACAGCCTGATGTGCGAGAAGCATAAAAAATGTGGCAAAAACTTGTAACATAACCAGATGTTACATAACCTAAACATATACTATCAGGTTTAATAAATGCATAATGATAATATAAATAGATAAGGTAATGATAAGAATAACCAAGAAGAGAGGAATCATGGAGGAAGAAAGAAGCAGAAGTGCCACAAGAAACAGTAAGCCCAAATACTGTTTGACACTACAACCAGACTATAACTGACACAAACTGATGGACAAATTTCAATTCACTTTAAGCTGTCAAGCGAGTCTGTGAATAATGTAAACAGAATATGATATGTTACTAAAAAATTATTAAATAAGAATCTGAATAATGTGAGATCAGAATCAGCATTTGGCTAATAATAAATTAAATGTGACTAGTAATTATTGAGGCCAAGAACTAAAATTAGCAATGGCCACAAAATGAAAATGAAGCTATATTTCAATCTCAACTATACTTATGACAAATAAACACGTTTGTAAGAGGGAATCTTATACCAATAAGCTACCTCAGCAAAATTACCGAATTGTGAACTAATAAAAGCTTTTAAGGCAGAATTCCAGTATAGACGGTATGCCTTAACAAGGCCTAGACCAAACAATCATCAATGAGATGATTATTAGGAAGTAATAGAAATGTAGGTCACCTACACAAAACAATTGTTATGCTAAAACATAGCAATAAGCATTATTAAAATGATATGATTTATAATTCGATTGTTAGTTAGTAGAATAGAGCAAATTAATGTGAAACGAAATATCAGTAGGTAGGAACAGTTCATTACAATGTCTAAAGTTAAGGTTTATTCATAATGTACAGTAATTAAACATTAGTACAGAATTAATAGTGTTCTCACATAAACATTGGAGTGATAAAACGCGATGTAGAACACAAACAATATTAGTCAAAGTGTATAATCGCCGATTTTGATAAACAAACGACAGTGCGAAATAGTGTACCTGAACATTGTTTATGTAGCAATGTCAGTAAAAGTGAAACTAACTCGGTATCAAACTATATCAAATTAAAGAGGACAAAATATTCTTTAATTTGATGGCGATACAGCCCCAATCGCAACCATATTAAGTGCGTGAAAGGCATTAGCATCATTTACAAAATATGTTTAAGAAATTTGGTCATCAACACCAATAATATCGATAACTGTCAATCACCTTAGCATTTGGCGGTTGGGAAACCGTTTTTAACGGTTGGAAAGACAATACGTCACGTTCATCACACCTGTCTAAGCCAATGACAAAATTTCTTAGTAATTAACAATGTTGCCTAGAGCCGATCAAGGTGTCAGGTATATAAGAGACCGCAACAGATCAACGACAGACACTTCTTAATCTCATTCGGCGTGAAACGTGCGCTGACCATCTCAAAATTTTTAATTACTGACAGCTTCATTACCATAGCACATCAAAGGAAACCGTTTGACAACAACATACAACTACTTCAAGATATTCTACAAAGAATCGTTGTGATTATGTGCAGTATTATTTCATTTTTAGTGCGGGAAAAAATAATGAACAGCAGAAAGAATTAAATAGTATTATTTATGATCCTGTAAGTTAGAAGCGGATCGAGATTCTCTGTTCAAGTGCGTGTGTAGTGAATAACGATAATCATTATAATCCGATTATCGAAGTGTTAATTGAAATTTTAATCGAAAGATTAAAACACCAGGTAACAGTGTAAACATTTTTTCATTTTTTTCTACGAGCGCCATAACCTGTACGTTTTAATACACTGATCTGTACTGACGCAAAAACACTGAAACATTTTTTATGTTACACCATGTCTAAATTTATTTTATGAATTTGTCAATATTAGTTAAGCTGAATGTTAGTTATAAGTGTTCTCAAAATATAACGCTGTAAATCATAAATCAAGCGTGACGAACGCATAACCTATGAAATAGGTTATTTTTATTTTTTATTTGTAATAGTAATATCAAAGATATCACTAGTCTATCTTATATCAAAAATTCATTAGCTATTGTGTAGGCATAAACTTTCTTTTTTGTGTCTCAAAGAACTTACACCTGAGATTTAATGAAGATTAATGTTTAAAGTAAAAAGAAATATCTGGACTTAACCAGATTTACTGTCTATGTTCTGAGCAAGCCCTACAGGGTATATAATAACTTATTTACAATTGTACATCATTGTATGTTTTCAATTATATTTGTTGGAATTCTCTATCAAGGGTATGAATAAAAACCCATTATTAACAGCATAACTCGACTTAATTTATTTCTAAAAAGTATTAACACAACTATTTTATTTGTTTTATCTAAGGGAATTCTTTTCAGACAATTATAATTCTACAATTGTAAACACACGTTGAGTAACCTCGAAGGTTCCATTTTAAATTGTTTTATAAAATTAGTAACCTTCAACGACTACAGCCTTTTAATAATATTCTAAATAAACAATAAACACTTTTTAATTTGTTACAAATTGACTCATCCAACGTGTGGCAGAATTACACCCCACGCAAACAAAACACACTTTTTTAATCGTTACAAACTATTCGAATAGTGGTACTTATCATATCATGACACTAATTTGAAGATACCTTGTTCATAGAATTCTACTGCCTGTGACATGAAACATGAGTTGATATGGAGTAGCTCCTATGTCTCATAAGTGCACACAAAGTCATGGAGCAACATCAGAACTCAATAGATCATATCTTTTGTTCTAATCATGTGCCATAACATTCTAAAGACAGTATGCTTCTGTACTGATTGTGTTCCTGGTGGATAAATTCCATTAACAGTGCCAGAAAACAGTGCACACAATTTTTCTCACAGAAAGAGTTGTCTTGACTGTTGTTTGCTTTATGGTGTTGTGTGGTAAACCCACGTTTTATCACCAGTGATAAAACTTTCAAAAATCCATTTCCCTCCTCATTAAAGGGCTGCAAAATTTCAAGGCTGCTATTATGTGTTTCATTTTGTGAATGTCTGATAGCACTTCTGCGATCTGTCTCAAACACAATTTTTGCAGTGCAAGTGCTTAGACACTATTTCATGCAACAAAAGTCTTGAAGTACCACGAATGCCAAGACAAATCCGACAGTCTATTAGAATGGATCTTCAACATTATGCAACCGATCTATAAATCTTCATAAACTATGAACAGGCAGCCAACAGACTCCTCATCATGGATGGAGCAGCTCTTACTTCATTAAAATCCTAACACACTTTCTCATCCTTTATCATAACTAATCTATAAGCTTTACAAATTTTCAGTACATTTCATATGGCCAAATGTTTCTCATGTTATAAAATATGCCTACCAATCATGTTTCACAATTGGCCAGCCAACTATACGTGATACCAGGCATGTAATTATCCTCAGTGTAAAAAAAACGGTGGCTGGGCTACTTCATTCTTGAGTGGAAGGAAATCATATTGGCAGCCACTTGAATTGCTAGGGACACAGGAAATATATGCAGACAGTACTTACTTTCTAGAGACACCTCATACGCTTCACTTGTATATTTAAAAAGGGAGACTTACACAAATCTAGGATAAAGAAGTTCCAAAAATTCTAGAAAGAACAGAAAAAACATGCAATAATAAAAAGATACTGGCAAAAGAATGGAAGAAGTTTGTGTACACAAAGTTTAGTTACCATTTTTTCATGTGTGTAATGCTCACCTATATTTTATCGATTCGAACTTTGTCACGCTTATTTGATAAACAGCTATCTGTCATGCTCCAGGCAAGGTCTTTCAGTGTATCCACCATTATCAAGTACAAAACCACGTAATCATACTGACGAAGAGTAGTGCCCACCCCCCCAAAATCCCCAGGTCGCCACCACATTTTGACACGCGGAATGTGGAAACTGCAACATTGTTCCCCAAAATAAAGCAACAGCCAAAACGTTAAAATAGTTACACAAGCCCTCACAGAAGAAGAATACAGGGTCCAGGAACATTTGAATCCACTGAGCACAAGTTCAATCAGGGTGAGGTGACAGATAAATAAAAAACTTAATGCATAGTCATATTACCAGAAAATTTTATTGTATAAATATTGTAACGCATCAAAAATATCGTTACATAAATATCATCACAAATACCCAAATGAAGATCTACCATGAACATACCTAAGCTAATATAGCCAAACACACCAACAAGAGGAAAGAAAACACTAAAATGTCAAAGACAAACTTGTATATCCAGGAAGAAATAATGTTAAAGAAAATAAGCACCCAAAGGAAGAAGAAGTTGTAATTAAATGAATCATCAATGTGATAACAAGAGGAAAAGTGAACCAAACAACTATGTTAGCAACCAGGACCCAATAGATCCAATAAGTGAGGGAAACATATATTAGAAGAGGGAAAAATATATAAGAAGAGGAAAAATATATATAAGAAGAGGGAAAATATATAATAAACAAATAAAATAATATTACCAGTGTGAAGAGTACACAACAAGTGAGGAAAATATATTATAAATGAAGAAAATATATTATAAATAAAGAAAATATATGACAAATAAGGAAATAATATTACCAGTGTGAAGAGTACACAACAAGGAAGAGCCTGAAGGAAAACAAAGTGACCACGAACAAAACTATGGACAATATGATAATCCAATAAGCAACCACAGACAATAATAGTGTGCTACTTACAGTGAATTAATTAATACTAATATACCACTAGCTGAAATAAACTAACACAAACAATGAAAGTGTAGTGTTTATAGAAAGTGAAAATAATAAGTGATAACAGTTGTATAAAACAATCTCGAATAAAACAACACAGACAATAAGTGTATTTTCTATGAGACCAAAAGTATAATATAATAAAACATAATACAGACTGCAAGTAAACTGAAATTAAGTAAAGAAATAATTGCTCAATTATGAAAGTAAATGGAACTGCTTACCAGTAACTACCATGGCTGACATTAAATATAAAATCTTTACAAAATATACATTTAAATATCAGGAGAGTGAAAAGTAAGGTCAATACAGAATGTAATTATTAGTATATCAGAGATAAGACAACCTGTATTAGATTAAAAAACCCAAACCAAATGTAAACACCCAATATGTATGTCAATAACCAATCAGAATTAGATAATAATATGTAGACAAATAGTATATAATAGAATTAAAATAAAGAAAACCATTGTACTAGATAATAGTAATAATAATCATGGTAAATATATAAGAAAATATGCAAGAAACCAAACTAACACATATAGACATTGTTGTCATTCAGTAGTATACACATAACCTCAACTGAACAGAATTGGCAACAAAGAATCATAACTAACAATTAGAAAAACACTGATAAAAGTATTTACATGATGCAACAACCAAACTAGAATAAATAATGAACAGAATAAACCCTACATGAACTAAGAAACACAAATATATACTTTAAATTTTATAAACAAATAATAGCCAAAATACCAAACCACAGAGTGAATGACAGAATTATATAAAAAACTCAATCAAACTTAATCAGAAAGAGGAAAATAATATAACAGTAGTTTCAAGAATACTCAATACCTCTTTGAGAACCATTACCAAACAATAAATGCATAAATTTATGTAATAATAATGAAAACCAATAATACATGTCACATGAAACTAGATGTAAGTAACAGTCCAACAGAAAATTGTGAATAATTAGCACAGCAGGGAATACTAAATACCCAAGATAAGATGTAGACAAACGCTAAAGACAAATTAATGGATGAAAATACATCCCTGATACAGAACTATTAATAAAATAAGAGTGTCAATATGACAGGACACCTAACATGGTGGGACAAAACCATTCAATGTAAATAAACGATGCTATGTTAATAAATACAAAGCTGCACAAAAGGTGTAGTATCATTTGATGTACAAACCAAACACAACAGAATTGTGTTAGCATAATATATATGTTAGAACTAATAAGAAATAATCCATGGATATTTAAGGCCTACTCGCCTGAAAGTCCATTATGGAATATTGTTAATATTTAGTATTTAAGGAATAATTGATAAGAAATAATGACTTAAACCATTATCAGTGAGTGATATAAGTATCATGTGATACTATAAAGTGGAAAAAACTTATAATTAAATAAGAACCACTAAAAGTGCATCGACGAAAGGGTAAATAAGTTAATCATGGACGGAATTAGTGCTTGTGTGGACTCAAAATAAAGAGCAGAGCATCCGAAATAACGTGATACCTTTAGTTTCCAAATTGGAGATGTATTAACAAAGTTATAAACAATCATAATTTTTCAATCAATTCCAAAAGAATTGATAGCATCACTTTTAGACTCTCCAACCCACAGCCAAACGCTGAGAAATAAAATTTAATAATTTCTTATGGCGTATGGGTACAAGATTAATCGATTTTCAGCCAATAAGAAACGCTGATTTCAGCAGACGCCAGTCGAAGTAGCTAAGGAGAGCGACATTAAGAAACTGATCATCAACGCCGACAGAACGTCTCTTCGACAAGAGTATTTTTTTCAAAATGTGCGCGTTCCTCAGTTAGTAAACAATTATATCTAACCTAACTTATGTGTATTAATAACCTTAAACGTGTGAAGTGTAAACAGTGATACGAAATAGTGAAATATACCATTGCCAGTGTATAATATCGGCAATGATGAGTGAAATAATAAGGGAGTATTTAGAATGAATAACATTTGAATGAATTTTAAACAATTATCAAATAATAATTTTTGTGTTGATACCACGTTAGTCAAGTACATTCATACATGACTAACCTCAATAATGATTATGAATTAACACATTATTGAACAAAAGTTCTCAGTTTTATTTTTTAAATAAAATACTATTAATTTTAAAGAAGAATTGCAAATCAAATTATTACTTAACCAATACTACTGTACTCGCACATAGAAGCTGATTAGACTAAACCAATAACGACAGACAATTCGATTATCAATAATAATTGAGAACTGTCAATAAGGTTAATGATTAATAAATGTATCATTAGCTAATATTATGTGTAACTATCAGATTTTATGAAGTTAATTTAAATATTTTTAACAATTCACTTAGAGGAATTTTCACTCTAACCTACCTGTTATTGAAAGGTACACAGATAATGCAGTGCTATGCTTTCAATTCAAGAAAGCCTAAATATTCTTAATTGCACTGAGATTATAAATTAATCATTATATTTTAATTGTTATAACCATTAAGGCAATTCTATTCCGATATACAACAATATTAATCATATTGCACATACTATACCATAACCTGCAAATTTAAAAGCAGGCGTGCCTGATACGATAGTTTCCAATATTATAATTAAACTTTTTTTCTAATTTTGTAATCACTCTCCATAATACGTCATTGTCGTATTAAAAGCATATTTTGTAGTAAGTATCTTGTATACTAAAAGAATTCACGATTTTTGTTAACTATAAATAAGAAAACTAACCAAATCAGGTTAGCGAAATACAATATGAAAAACCAGTGTTACCAGCCCTGAGTTTTAAGAATCTCTGTAACGAGTTAAATTGTTTTTAATGTTTTAAAAGGTTTTAAATGAACTTTAATTATTGTTAATAAATTACCATTTCACATATAATCGAGTCAGTCCGTCATTTCAAGGTAGATTATAATAACAACAACAACAAAGCATTTATTTTACAAATTGGCAGTAAGGCAAAAAAGCGGCTAAGATTTTGAATAATTTCAAAACAGTCTCATATACAGAACAACTTTATTTACTTTATATCCACATACACACTAGTGGTAAATATTGTATGAACTGTGTTGTGTTATTTTCAGTATATTACAGGAAGAAAGGATCTACTTTGGAAGGTTGACACCAGTAAGTAAGTGGTAAGTGACAGCTAAACTAACCAGTGCTTCGAAAAGAAAATTTGAACATTTTTTCAGCTTTCTAAACCTTTTTGAAACAAACAAGTCATAAATAATAATAATTTTAAACCTACATATTTGAATCAAAATACACCTAAACTCGTCTAGTCATTGAGTGATATCAACAACGTGTGACTTATTACACAATTGAATAGAGGACATCTATACACCTCTATCTATCATATTATAGAGTGGTGCTCCATCGCGGGGCTTGATTGAATAAACACACCATAACTTATCTATCATATTATAGAGTGGCGCCCAACCTTCGAGCATCGAATTAGGTCAATTATACCCAACCAAGTGACTAAATAAATAATTATTAAATATTTTAAACTTAATTCGAGCGGCAGTTACAATACTATACTACAAAAAAGCCTGAAGTGGAGGCTACAGCAGGTGACACCGTGGAAAACCAACCCGAGAGACAATTAAGCTTCAAGGAATGGATGGAATGGTTTTTTAAAAAATACGGTAAGGTAATGGAAGAATGTGATAAGAGAATGAGTGATAATGAACGACAACAACTGAGACATATGGTACAAAAATTAAAAAACAACAACAAACCAGAAACCGAGAAGATAAAAGAATTACCCGAAGATAAAAACATGGAACAAGTGAGCCCGAAAACCAAAGAAATAAAAAACGATAACAAACCAGAAACTGAAGAGATACCAAGGGAAGAAGACACGGAACAAGTGAGTCCGAAACCCAAAGATAAAAACATCGAACATTCAAATCAGGAAATATAATTACAAGAGGGCAAAAATATGTTATTACCAGAGAATGAAAAGAACAAAAACCAAGAAAATATTAAACACATAGGAATCGAAGGTAATGGAGAAAAAAAAACCAAATAACTAAGAAAACGGAAGAGAAGAAGATGAAAATAAGAGGAATAATACGTCCTAAGAAAGTCAAAATTACACAAGAAGTGTTGGAGATGACTCGGAGTGGTCTGATTAATCTACTTAACTTCCCAACCGTTGATCACAGAGAAGGAATTTATATGAAGGATTATAGAAGGAACTTCATGAAGATGTCCGAAGAGGATTACCATGTTACGATGAGGAAGATTGTAACCAATAATGTATTTAAAGTGAATACACCTGGAAAGAAAATACTTCCCAAGAGATCAGACATGTCAACAATAACAAAGATACATGGAACATATTTGAGTAACAAACCAGATGATGAAGTGATAGAAGTGGACCTTAAAATAAATGAAAATTTTACAGTGGCAAAATGGAAGAGCCGGATGATAGTGAGATACGTGACAAGGACAGAAATAAGTCTGAACACTATAGAAATCCGAACAACAAGAACAGATGAAGTAACTGACTACGGATAAACTGAATAAGGATACATTGAGAAAAGGGACGGATTCTTTCGATACTGACCAATGCAACCAATCTTCCATGAAGAAATACAAGATCCAGTGACAAAAAGAATAAAGGGAAATTACAACCAAACTTCACTGAAAAAATATGTTGAAACCTGACCAACATGAAGAACCTGAATATTATTTTGAAAAATACATTATGATAATGTTAACTTTGCAAATGATAATTATGAATATGAAAATGAATGTTAACAAACTGCTAATATAATATAATATAATACCCGTACATAAAAGAGAAGAATAGTATACGAGAAGGACGCCCAAGATCCACGGCATAAAAATATAAATTCCTAGAGCCAGTCAACATGTAACCACCAACTTACCCGTACATAAAAGAGAGAAAAATACTATACGAGAAGGACGCCCAAGATCCACGGCATAAAAATATAAATTCCAAGAGCCAGTCAACATGTAATTACCAACTTACCCGTACATAAAAGAAAAGAATACTATACGAGAAAGACACCTTCCAACTATGGCATATAAAATATAATTTCCAAGAGCCAGTCAACATGTAATTACCAACTTACCCGTACATACAAGAGGAATATAATATACGATGAAATTGCAAAAAGAAGGAGGAAAATAAAGGTGAATGAACTTCATTATAAAATGGATATACAATACATGAGGCATGAAACCAAAGCCAATTGAGAGCATATTAAATGAAATATTACACAGATATGTGGGTGAAGAAAATACAGAAGAATACAATGTGATATAAAGTGAACTACCAAAAGAAGGAATAATTAACGCCGAAGAATAATGAACAATACCATACTAAGGAAGATATCAAGAGAAGATACCAATGAAGAACTGTAAACCGAATTATCCTAGAGAAAAATATGAAGAATAAGTTGAGATGAATCAAGAAGAGAAGAATATAATTAGATATAAACCGCAAATGCATGAAGTAATCCCAAGAATGTTTAATATTAGTTAGAAAATTGACTACTTTTATTTTATATGATATGAATTGACTGAAGAATTATTCCAGCAATCATTTATATTTTGAACAGAGATGAATTACCTCTGAATTTATTTGATGTTAGTATGGCCAGCAGAGAATGTATGCCAAAGGAGCCACTCTTAACTGCCCCAGCTAAAATGATAGGGAAATAGTTAGGGTATTAAATTATCTAGGGAAGACAAATACAAAGGAAAAATAAAGTATGATTCATAAAAGTAAAATGGAAGGATACAAGAAGAACAGAAGATTCAGTATAAAGAAAAGTACAACAGTTGATAAATTCTTCATTAAATTAGTATAGGGATTCAGAATTAATCAATTCTTATAGGAAGGCATATGTAACGCATCAAAAATATCGTTACATAAATATCATCACAAATACCCAAATGAAGATCTACCATGAACATATCTAAGCTAATATAGCCAAACACACCAACAAGAGGAAAGACAATACTAAAATGCCAAAGCCAAACTTGTATATCCAGGAAGAAATAATGTTCAAGAAAATAAGCACCCAAAGGAAGAAGTTGTAATTAAATGAATCATCAATGTGATAACAAGAGGAAAAGTGAACCAAACAACTACGTTAGCAACCAGGACCCAATAGATCCAATAAGTGAGGGAAAAATATATAAGAAGAGGGAAAAATATATAAGAAGAGGAAAAATATATATAAGAAGAGGGAAAATATATAATAAACAAATAAAATAATATTACCAGTGTGAAGAGTACACAACAAGGAAGAACCTGAAAGAAAACAAAGTGACCACGAACAAAACTATGGACAATATGATAATCCAATAAGCAACCACACACAATAATAGTGTGCTACTTAGTGGTATTAATACTAATATACCACTAGCTGAAATAAACTAACACAAACAATGAAAGTGTAGTGTTTATAGAAAGTGAAAATAATAAGTGATAACAGTTGTATAAAACAATCTCAAATAAAACAACACAGACAATAAGTGTATTATCTATGAGACCAAAAGTATAATATAATAAAACATAATAAAGACTGCAAGTAAACTGAAATTAAGTAAAGAAATAATTGCTCAATTATGAAAGTAAATGGAACTGCTTACCAGTAACTACCATGGCTGACATTAAATATAAAATCTTTACAAAATATACATTTAAATATCAGGAGAGTGAAAAGTAAGGTCAATACAGAATGTAATTATTAGTATATCAGAGATAAGACAACCTGTATTAGATTAAAAAACCCAAACCAAATGTAAACACCCAATATGTATGTCAATAACCAATCAGAATTAGATAATAATATGTAGACAAATAGTATATAATACAATTAAAATAAAGAAAACCATTGTACTAGATAATAGTAATAATAATCATGGTAAATATATAAGAAAATATGCAAGAAACCAAACTAACACATATAGACATTGTTGTCATTCAGTAGTATACACATAACCTCAACTGAACAGAATTGGCAACAAAGAATCATAACTAACAATTAGAAAAACACTGATAAAAGTATTTACATGATGCAACAACCAAACTAGAATAAATAATGAACAGAATAAACCCAACATGAACTAAGAAACACAAATATATACTTTAAATTTTATAAACAAATAATAGCCAAAATACCAAACCACAGAGTGAATGACAGAATTACATAAAAAACTCAATCAAACTTAATCAGAAAGAGGAAAATAATATAACAGTAGTTTCAAGAATACTCAATACCTCTTTGAGAACCACTACCAAACAATAAATGCATAAATTTATGTAATAATAATGAAAACCAATAATACATGTCACATGAAACTAGATGTAAGTAACAGTCCAACAGAAAATTGTGAATAATTAGCACAGCAGGGAATACTAAATACCCAAGATAAGATGTAGACAAACACTAAAGACAAATTAATGGATGAAAATATATCCCTGATACAGAACTATTAATAAAATAAGAGTGTCAATATGACAGGACACCTAACATGGTGGGATAAAACCATTCAATGTAAATAAACGAAGCTATGTTAATAAATACAAAGCTGCACAAAAGGTGTAGTATCATTTGATGTACAAACCAAACACAATAGAATTGTGTTAGAATAATATATATGTTAGAACTAATAAGAAATAATGCATGGACATTTAAGGCCTACTCGCCTGAAAGTCCATTATGGAATATTGTTAATATTTAGTATTTAAGGAATAATTGATAAGAAATAATGACTTAAACCATTATCAGTGAGTGATATAAGTATCATGTGATACTATAAAGTGGAAAAAACTTATAATTAAATAAGAACCACTAAAAGTGCATCGACGAAAGGGTAAATAAGTTAATCATGGACGGAATAAGTGCTTGTGTGGACTCAAAATAAAGAGCAGAGCATCCGAAATAACATGATACCTTTAGTTTCCAAATCGGAGATGTATTAACAAAGTTATAAACAATCATAATTTTTCAATCAATTCCAAAAGAATTGATAGCATCACTTTTAGACTCTCCAACCCAAAGCCAAACGCTGAGAAATAAAATTTAATAATTTCTTATGGCGTATGGGTACGAGATTAATCGATTTTCAGCCAATAAGAAACGCTGATTTCAGCAGATGCCAGTCGAAGTAGCTAAGGAGAGCGACATTAAGAAACTGATCGTCAACGCCGACAGAACGTCTCTTCGACGAGAGTATTTTTTTCAAAATGTGCGCGTTCCCCAGTTAGAAAACAATTATATCTAACCTAAATTATGTGTATTAATAACCTTAAACGTGTGAAGTGTAAACAGGGATACGAAATAGTGAAATATACCATTGCCAGTGTATAATATCGGCAATGATGAGTGAAACAATAAGGGAGTATTTAGAATGAATAACATTTGAATGAATTTTAAACAATTATCAAATAATAATTTTTGTGTTGATACCACGTTAGTCAAGTACATTCATACGTGACTAACCTCAATAATGATTATGAATTAACACATTATTGAACAAAAGTTCTCAGTTTTATTTTTTAAATAAAATACTATTAATTTTAAAGAAGAATTGCAAATCAAATTATTACTTAACCAATACTAATGTACTCGCACATAGATGCTGATTTGACTAAACCAATAACGACAGACAATTCGATTATCAATAATAATTGAGAACTGTCAATAAGGTTAATGATTAATAAATGTATCATTAGCTAATATTATGTGTAACTATCAGATTTTATGAAGTTAATTTAAATATTTTTAACAATTCACTTAGAGGAATTTTCACTCTAACCTATCTGTTATTGAAAGGTACACAGATAATGCAGTGCTATGCTTTCAATTCAAGAAAGCCTAAATATTCTTAATTGCACTGAGATTATAAATTAATCATTATATTTTAATTGTTATAACCATTAAGGCAATTCTATTCCGATATACAACAATATTAATCATATTGCACATACTATACCATAACCTGCAAATTTAAAAGCAGGCGTGCCTGATACGATAGTTTCCAATATTATAATTAAACTTTTTTTCTAATTTTGTAATCACTCTCCATAATACGTCATTGTCGTATTAAAAGCATATTTTGTAGTAAGTATCTTGTATACTAAAAGAATTCACGATTTTTGTTAACTATAAATAAGAAAACTAACCAAATCAGGTTAGCGAAATACAATATGAAAAACCAGTGTTACCAGCCCTGAGTTTTAAGAATCTCTGTAACGAGTTAAATTGTTTTTAATGTTTTAAAAGGTTTTAAATGAACTTTAATTATTGTTAATAAATTACCATTTCACATATAATCGAGTCAGTCCGTCATTTCAAGGTAGATTATAATAACAACAACAACAAAGCATTTATTTTACAAATTGGCAGTAAGGCAAAAAAGCGGCTAAGATTTTGAATAATTTCAAAACAGTCTCATATACAGAACAACTTTATTTACTTTATATCCACATACACACTAGTGGTAAATATTGTATGAACTGTGTTGTGTTATTTTCAGTATATTACAGGAAGAAAGGATCTACTTTGGAAGGTTGACACCAGTAAGTAAGTGGTAAGTGACAGCTAAACTAACCAGTGCTTCGAAAAGAGAATTTGAACATTTTTTCAGCTTTCTAAACCTTTTTGAAACAAACAAGTCATAAATAATAATAATTTTAAACCTACATATTTGAATCAAAATACACCTAAACTCGTCTAGTCATTGAGTGATATCAACAACGTGTGACTTATTACACAATTGAATAGAGGACATCTATACACCTCTAGCTATCATATTATAGAGTGGTGCTCCATCACGGGGCTTGATTGAATAAACACACCATAACTTATCTATCATATTATAGAGTGGCGCCCAACCTTCGAGCATCGAATTAGGTCAATTATACCCAACCAAGTGACTAAATAAATAATTATTAAATATTTTAAACTTAATTCGAGCGGCAGTTACAATACTATACTACAAAAAAGCCTGAAGTGGAGGCTACAGCAGGTGACACCGTGGAAAACCAACCCGAGAGACAATTAAGCTTCAAGGAATGGATGGAATGGTTTTTTAAAAAATACGGTAAGGTAATGGAAGAATGTGATAAGAGAATGAGTGATAATGAACGACAACAACTGAGACATATGGTACAAAAATTAAAAAACAACAACAAACCAGAAACCGAGAAGATAAAAGAATTACCCGAAGATAAAAACATGGAACAAGTGAGCCCGAAAACCAAAGAAATAAAAAACGATAACAAACCAGAAACTGAAGAGATACCAAGGGAAGAAGACACGGAACAAGTGAGTCCGAAACCCAAAGATAAAAACATCGAACATTCAAATCAGGAAATATAATTACAAGAGGGCAAAAATATGTTATTACCAGAGAATGAAAAGAACAAAAACCAAGAAAATATTAAACACATAGGAATCGAAGGTAATGGAGAAAAAAAAACCAAATAACTAAGAAAACGGAAGAGAAGAAGATGAAAATAAGAGGAATAATACGTCCTAAGAAAGTCAAAATTACACAAGAAGTGTTGGAGATGACTCGGAGTGGTCTGATTAATCTACTTAACTTCCCAACCGTTGATCACAGAGAAGGAATTTATATGAAGGATTATAGAAGGAACTTCATGAAGATGTCCGAAGAGGATTACCATGTTACGATGAGGAAGATTGTAACCAATAATGTATTTAAAGTGAATACACCTGGAAAGAAAATACTTCCCAAGAGATCAGACATGTCATCAATAACCAAGATACATGGAACATATTTGAGTAACAAACCAGATGATGAAGTGATAGAAGTGGACCTTAAAATAAATGAAAATTTTACAGTGGCAAAATGGAAGAGCCGGATGATAGTGAGATACGTGACAAGGACAGAAATAAGTCTGAACACTATAGAAATCCGAACAACAAGAACAGATGAAGTAACTGACTACGGATAAACTGAATAAGGATACATTGAGAAAAGGGACGGATTCTTTCGATACTGACCAATGCAACCAATCTTCCATGAAGAAATACAAGATCCAGTGACAAAAAGAATAAAGGGAAATTACAACCAAACTTCACTGAAAAAATATGTTGAAACCTGACCAACATGAAGAACCTGAATATTATTTTGAAAAATACATTATGATAATGTTAACTTTGCAAATGATAATTATGAATATGAAAATGAATGTTAACAAACTGCTAATATAATATAATATAATACCCGTACATAAAAGAGAAGAATAGTATACGAGAAGGACGCCCAAGATCCACGGCATAAAAATATAAATTCCTAGAGCCAGTCAACATGTAACCACCAACTTACCCGTACATAAAAGAGAGAAAAATACTATACGAGAAGGACGCCCAAGATCCACGGCATAAAAATATAAATTCCAAGAGCCAGTCAACATGTAATTACCAACTTACCCGTACATAAAAGAAAAGAATACTATACGAGAAAGACACCTTCCAACTATGGCATATAAAATATAATTTCCAAGAGCCAGTCAACATGTAATTACCAACTTACCCGTACATACAAGAGGAATATAATATACGATGAAATTGCAAAAAGAAGGAGGAAAATAAAGGTGAATGAACTTCATTATAAAATGGATATACAATACATGAGGCATGAAACCAAAGCCAATTGAGAGCCTATTAAATGAAATATTACACAGATATGTGGGTGAAGAAAATACAGAAGAATACAATGTGATATAAAGTGAACTACCAAAAGAAGGAATAATTAACGCCGAAGAATAATGAACAATACCATACTAAGGAAGATATCAAGAGAAGATACCAATGAAGAACTGTAAACCGAATTATCCTAGAGAAAAATATGAAGAATAAGTTGAGATGAATCAAGAAGAGAAGAATATAATTAGATATAAACCGCAAATGCATGAAGTAATCCCAAGAATGTTTAATATTAGTTAGAAAATTGACTACTTTTATTTTATATGATATGAATTGACTGAAGAATTATTCCAGCAATCATTTATATTTTGAACAGAGATGAATTACCTCTGAATTTATTTGATGTTAGTATGGCCAGCAGAGAATGTATGCCAAAGGAGCCACTCTTAACTGCCCCAGCTAAAATGATAGGGAAATAGTTAGGGTATTAAATGATCTAGGGAAGACAAATACAAAGGAAAAATAAAGTATGATTCATAAAAGTAAAATGGAAGGATACAAGAAGAACAGAAGATTCAGTATAAAGAAAAGTACAACAGTTGATAAATTCTTCATTAAATTAGTATAGGGATTCAGAATTAATCAATTCTTATAGGAAGGCATATGTAACGCATCAAAAATATCGTTACATAAATATCATCACAAATACCCAAATGAAGATCTACCATGAACATATCTAAGCTAATATAGCCAAACACACCAACAAGAGGAAAGACAATACTAAAATGCCAAAGCCAAACTTGTATATCCAGGAAGAAATAATGTTCAAGAAAATAAGCACCCAAAGGAAGAAGTTGTAATTAAATGAATCATCAATGTGATAACAAGAGGAAAAGTGAACCAAACAACTACGTTAGCAACCAGGACCCAATAGATCCAATAAGTGAGGGAAAAATATATAAGAAGAGGGAAAAATATATAAGAAGAGGAAAAATATATATAAGAAGAGGGAAAATATATAATAAACAAATAAAATAATATTACCAGTGTGAAGAGTACACAACAAGGAAGAACCTGAAAGAAAACAAAGTGACCACGAACAAAACTATGGACAATATGATAATCCAATAAGCAACCACACACAATAATAGTGTGCTACTTAGTGGTATTAATACTAATATACCACTAGCTGAAATAAACTAACACAAACAATGAAAGTGTAGTGTTTATAGAAAGTGAAAATAATAAGTGATAACAGTTGTATAAAACAATCTCAAATAAAACAACACAGACAATAAGTGTATTATCTATGAGACCAAAAGTATAATATAATAAAACATAATAAAGACTGCAAGTAAACTGAAATTAAGTAAAGAAATAATTGCTCAATTATGAAAGTAAATGGAACTGCTTACCAGTAACTACCATGGCTGACATTAAATATAAAATCTTTACAAAATATACATTTAAATATCAGGAGAGTGAAAAGTAAGGTCAATACAGAATGTAATTATTAGTATATCAGAGATAAGACAACCTGTATTAGATTAAAAAACCCAAACCAAATGTAAACACCCAATATGTATGTCAATAACCAATCAGAATTAGATAATAATATGTAGACAAATAGTATAAAATACAATTAAAATAAAGAAAACCATTGTACTAGATAATAGTAATAATAATCATGGTAAATATATAAGAAAATATGCAAGAAACCAAACTAACACATATAGACATTGTTGTCATTCAGTAGTATACACATAACCTCAACTGAACAGAATTGGCAACAAAGAATCATAACTAACAATTAGAAAAACACTGATAAAAGTATTTACATGATGCAACAACCAAACTAGAATAAATAATGAACAGAATAAACCCAACATGAACTAAGAAACACAAATATATACTTTAAATTTTATAAACAAATAATAGCCAAAATACTAAACCACAGAGTGAATGACAGAATTACATAAAAAACTCAATCAAACTTAATCAGAAAGAGGAAAATAATATAACAGTAGTTTCAAGAATACTCAATACCTCTTTGAGAACCATTACCAAACAATAAATGCATAAATTTATGTAATAATAATGAAAACCAATAATACATGTCACATGAAACTAGATGTAAGTAACAGTCCAACAGAAAATTGTGAATAATTAGCACAGCAGGGAATACTAAATACCCAAGATAAGATGTAGACAAACACTAAAGACAAATTAATGGATGAAAATATATCCCTGATACAGAACTATTAATAAAATAAGAGTGTCAATATGACAGGACACCTAACATGGTGGGATAAAACCATTCAATGTAAATAAACGAAGCTATGTTAATAAATACAAAGCTGCACAAAAGGTGTAGTATCATTTGATGTACAAACCAAACACAATAGAATTGTGTTAGAATAATATATATGTTAGAACTAATAAGAAATAATGCATGGACATTTAAGGCCTACTCGCCTGAAAGTCCATTATGGAATATTGTTAATATTTAGTATTTAAGGAATAATTGATAAGAAATAATGACTTAAACCATTATCAGTGAGTGATATAAGTATCATGTGATACTATAAAGTGGAAAAAACTTATAATTAAATAAGAACCACTAAAAGTGCATCGACGAAAGGGTAAATAAGTTAATCATGGACGGAATTAGTGCTTGTGTGGACTCAAAATAAAGAGCAGAGCATCCGAAATAACATGATACCTTTAGTTTCCAAATCGGAGATGTATTAACAAAGTTATAAACAATCATAATTTTTCAATCAATTCCAAAAGAATTGATAGCATCACTTTTAGACTCTCCAACCCAAAGCCAAACGCTGAGAAATAAAATTTAATAATTTCTTATGGCGTATGGGTACGAGATTAATCGATTTTCAGCCAATAAGAAACACTGATTTCAGCAGATGCCAGTCGAAGTAGCTAAGGAGAGCGACATTAAGAAACTGATCGTCAACGCCGACAGAACGTCTCTTCGACGAGAGTATTTTTTTCAAAATGTGCGCGTTCCCCAGTTAGAAAACAATTATATCTAACCTAACTTATGTGTATTAATAACCTTAAACGTGTGAAGTGTAAACAGGGATACGAAATAGTGAAATATACCATTGCCAGTGTATAATATCGGCAATGATGAGTGAAACAATAAGGGAGTATTTAGAATGAATAACATTTGAATGAATTTTAAACAATTATCAAATAATAATTTTTGTGTTGATACCACGTTAGTCAAGTACATTCATACGTGACTAACCTCAATAATGATTATGAATTAACACATTATTGAACAAAAGTTCTCAGTTTTATTTTTTAAATAAAATACTATTAATTTTAAAGAAGAATTGCAAATCAAATTATTACTTAACCAATACTAATGTACTCGCACATAGATGCTGATTTGACTAAACCAATAACGACAGACAATTCGATTATCAATAATAATTGAGAACTGTCAATAAGGTTAATGATTAATAAATGTATCATTAGCTAATATTATGTGTAACTATCAGATTTTATGAAGTTAATTTAAATATTTTTAACAATTCACTTAGAGGAATTTTCACTCTAACCTACCTGTTATTGAAAGGTACACAGATAATGCAGTGCTATGCTTTCAATTCAAGAAAGCCTAAATATTCTTAATTGCACTGAGATTATAAATTAATCATTATATTTTAATTGTTATAACCATTAAGGCAATTCTATTCCGATATACAACAATATTAATCATATTGCACATACTATACCATAACCTGCAAATTTAAAAGCAGGCGTGCCTGATACGATAGTTTCCAATATTATAATTAAACTTTTTTTCTAATTTTGTAATCACTCTCCATAATACGTCATTGTCGTATTAAAAGCATATTTTGTAGTAAGTATCTTGTATACTAAAAGAATTCACGATTTTTGTTAACTATAAATAAGAAAACTAACCAAATCAGGTTAGCGAAATACAATATGAAAAACCAGTGTTACCAGCCCTGAGTTTTAAGAATCTCTGTAACGAGTTAAATTGTTTTTAATGTTTTAAAAGGTTTTAAATGAACTTTAATTATTGTTAATAAATTACCATTTCACATATAATCGAGTCAGTCCGTCATTTCAAGGTAGATTATAATAACAACAACAACAAAGCATTTATTTTACAAATTGGCAGTAAGGCAAAAAAGCGGCTAAGATTTTGAATAATTTCAAAACAGTCTCATATACAGAACAACTTTATTTACTTTATATCCACATACACACTAGTGGTAAATATTGTATGAACTGTGTTGTGTTATTTTCAGTATATTACAGGAAGAAAGGATCTACTTTGGAAGGTTGACACCAGTAAGTAAGTGGTAAGTGACAGCTAAACTAACCAGTGCTTCGAAAAGAGAATTTGAACATTTTTTCAGCTTTCTAAACCTTTTTGAAACAAACAAGTCATAAATAATAATAATTTTAAACCTACATATTTGAATCAAAATACACCTAAACTCGTCTAGTCATTGAGTGATATCAACAACGTGTGACTTATTACACAATTGAATAGAGGACATCTATACACCTCTAGCTATCATATTATAGAGTGGTGCTCCATCACGGGGCTTGATTGAATAAACACACCATAACTTATCTATCATATTATAGAGTGGCGCCCAACCTTCGAGCATCGAATTAGGTCAATTATACCCAACCAAGTGACTAAATAAATAATTATTAAATATTTTAAACTTAATTCGAGCGGCAGTTACAATACTATACTACAAAAAAGCCTGAAGTGGAGGCTACAGCAGGTGACACCGTGGAAAACCAACCCGAGAGACAATTAAGCTTCAAGGAATGGATGGAATGGTTTTTTAAAAAATACGGTAAGGTAATGGAAGAATGTGATAAGAGAATGAGTGATAATGAACGACAACAACTGAGACATATGGTACAAAAATTAAAAAACAACAACAAACCAGAAACCGAGAAGATAAAAGAATTACCCGAAGATAAAAACATGGAACAAGTGAGCCCGAAAACCAAAGAAATAAAAAACGATAACAAACCAGAAACTGAAGAGATACCAAGGGAAGAAGACACGGAACAAGTGAGTCCGAAACCCAAAGATAAAAACATCGAACATTCAAATCAGGAAATAGAATTACAAGAGGGCAAAAATATGTTATTACCAGAGAATGAAAAGAACAAAAACCAAGAAAATATTAAACACATAGGAATCGAAGGTAATGGAGAAAAAAAAACCAAATAACTAAGAAAACGGAAGAGAAGAAGATGAAAATAAGAGGAATAATATGTCCTAAGAAAGTCAAAATTACACAAGAAGTGTTGGAGATGACTCGGAGTGGTCTGATTAATCTACTTAACTTCCCAACCGTTGATCACAGAGAAGGAATTTATATGAAGGATTATAGAAGGAACTTCATGAAGATGTCCGAAGAGGATTACCATGTTACGATGAGGAAGATTGTAACCAATAATGTATTTAAAGTGAATACACCTGGAAAGAAAATACTTCCCAAGAGATCAGACATGTCATCAATAACCAAGATACATGGAACATATTTGAGTAACAAACCAGATGATGAAGTGATAGAAGTGGACCTTAAAATAAATGAAAATTTTACAGTGGCAAAATGGAAGAGCCGGATGATAGTGAGATACGTGACAAGGACAGAAATAAGTCTGAACACTATAGAAATCCGAACAACAAGAACAGATGAAGTAACTGACTACGGATAAACTGAATAAGGATACATTGAGAAAAGGGACGGATTCTTTCGATACTGACCAATGCAACCAATCTTCCATGAAGAAATACAAGATCCAGTGACAAAAAGAATAAAGGGAAATTACAACCAAACTTCACTGAAAAAATATGTTGAAACCTGACCAACATGAAGAACCTGAATATTATTTTGAAAAATACATTATGATAATGTTAACTTTGCAAATGATAATTATGAATATGAAAATGAATGTTAACAAACTGCTAATATAATATAATATAATACCCGTACATAAAAGAGAAGAATAGTATACGAGAAGGACGCCCAAGATCCACGGCATAAAAATATAAATTCCTAGAGCCAGTCAACATGTAACCACCAACTTACCCGTACATAAAAGAGAGAAAAATACTATACGAGAAGGACGCCCAAGATCCACGGCATAAAAATATAAATTCCAAGAGCCAGTCAACATGTAATTACCAACTTACCCGTACATAAAAGAAAAGAATACTATACGAGAAAGACACCTTCCAACTATGGCATATAAAATATAATTTCCAAGAGCCAGTCAACATGTAATTACCAACTTACCCGTACATACAAGAGGAATATAATATACGATGAAATTGCAAAAAGAAGGAGGAAAATAAAGGTGAATGAACTTCATTATAAAATGGATATACAATACATGAGGCATGAAACCAAAGCCAATTGAGAGCCTATTAAATGAAATATTACACAGATATGTGGGTGAAGAAAATACAGAAGAATACAATGTGATATAAAGTGAACTACCAAAAGAAGGAATAATTAACGCCGAAGAATAATGAACAATACCATACTAAGGAAGATATCAAGAGAAGATACCAATGAAGAACTGTAAACCGAATTATCCTAGAGAAAAATATGAAGAATAAGTTGAGATGAATCAAGAAGAGAAGAATATAATTAGATATAAACCGCAAATGCATGAAGTAATCCCAAGAATGTTTAATATTAGTTAGAAAATTGACTACTTTTATTTTATATGATATGAATTGACTGAAGAATTATTCCAGCAATCATTTATATTTTGAACAGAGATGAATTACCTCTGAATTTATTTGATGTTAGTATGGCCAGCAGAGAATGTATGCCAAAGGAGCCACTCTTAACTGCCCCAGCTAAAATGATAGGGAAATAGTTAGGGTATTAAATGATCTAGGGAAGACAAATACAAAGGAAAAATAAAGTATGATTCATAAAAGTAAAATGGAAGGATACAAGAAGAACAGAAGATTCAGTATAAAGAAAAGTACAACAGTTGATAAATTCTTCATTAAATTAGTATAGGGATTCAGAATTAATCAATTCTTATAGGAAGGCATATGTAACGCATCAAAAATATCGTTACATAAATATCATCACAAATACCCAAATGAAGATCTACCATGAACATATCTAAGCTAATATAGCCAAACACACCAACAAGAGGAAAGACAATACTAAAATGCCAAAGCCAAACTTGTATATCCAGGAAGAAATAATGTTCAAGAAAATAAGCACCCAAAGGAAGAAGTTGTAATTAAATGAATCATCAATGTGATAACAAGAGGAAAAGTGAACCAAACAACTACGTTAGCAACCAGGACCCAATAGATCCAATAAGTGAGGGAAAAATATATAAGAAGAGGGAAAAATATATAAGAAGAGGAAAAATATATATAAGAAGAGGGAAAATATATAATAAACAAATAAAATAATATTACCAGTGTGAAGAGTACACAACAAGGAAGAACCTGAAAGAAAACAAAGTGACCACGAACAAAACTATGGACAATATGATAATCCAATAAGCAACCACACACAATAATAGTGTGCTACTTAGTGGTATTAATACTAATATACCACTAGCTGAAATAAACTAACACAAACAATGAAAGTGTAGTGTTTATAGAAAGTGAAAATAATAAGTGATAACAGTTGTATAAAACAATCTCAAATAAAACAACACAGACAATAAGTGTATTATCTATGAGACCAAAAGTATAATATAATAAAACATAATAAAGACTGCAAGTAAACTGAAATTAAGTAAAGAAATAATTGCTCAATTATGAAAGTAAATGGAACTGCTTACCAGTAACTACCATGGCTGACATTAAATATAAAATCTTTACAAAATATACATTTAAATATCAGGAGAGTGAAAAGTAAGGTCAATACAGAATGTAATTATTAGTATATCAGAGATAAGACAACCTGTATTAGATTAAAAAACCCAAACCAAATGTAAACACCCAATATGTATGTCAATAACCAATCAGAATTAGATAATAATATGTAGACAAATAGTATAAAATACAATTAAAATAAAGAAAACCATTGTACTAGATAATAGTAATAATAATCATGGTAAATATATAAGAAAATATGCAAGAAACCAAACTAACACATATAGACATTGTTGTCATTCAGTAGTATACACATAACCTCAACTGAACAGAATTGGCAACAAAGAATCATAACTAACAATTAGAAAAACACTGATAAAAGTATTTACATGATGCAACAACCAAACTAGAATAAATAATGAACAGAATAAACCCAACATGAACTAAGAAACACAAATATATACTTTAAATTTTATAAACAAATAATAGCCAAAATACTAAACCACAGAGTGAATGACAGAATTACATAAAAAACTCAATCAAACTTAATCAGAAAGAGGAAAATAATATAACAGTAGTTTCAAGAATACTCAATACCTCTTTGAGAACCATTACCAAACAATAAATGCATAAATTTATGTAATAATAATGAAAACCAATAATACATGTCACATGAAACTAGATGTAAGTAACAGTCCAACAGAAAATTGTGAATAATTAGCACAGCAGGGAATACTAAATACCCAAGATAAGATGTAGACAAACACTAAAGACAAATTAATGGATGAAAATATATCCCTGATACAGAACTATTAATAAAATAAGAGTGTCAATATGACAGGACACCTAACATGGTGGGATAAAACCATTCAATGTAAATAAACGAAGCTATGTTAATAAATACAAAGCTGCACAAAAGGTGTAGTATCATTTGATGTACAAACCAAACACAATAGAATTGTGTTAGAATAATATATATGTTAGAACTAATAAGAAATAATGCATGGACATTTAAGGCCTACTCGCCTGAAAGTCCATTATGGAATATTGTTAATATTTAGTATTTAAGGAATAATTGATAAGAAATAATGACTTAAACCATTATCAGTGAGTGATATAAGTATCATGTGATACTATAAAGTGGAAAAAACTTATAATTAAATAAGAACCACTAAAAGTGCATCGACGAAAGGGTAAATAAGTTAATCATGGACGGAATTAGTGCTTGTGTGGACTCAAAATAAAGAGCAGAGCATCCGAAATAACATGATACCTTTAGTTTCCAAATCGGAGATGTATTAACAAAGTTATAAACAATCATAATTTTTCAATCAATTCCAAAAGAATTGATAGCATCACTTTTAGACTCTCCAACCCAAAGCCAAACGCTGAGAAATAAAATTTAATAATTTCTTATGGCGTATGGGTACGAGATTAATCGATTTTCAGCCAATAAGAAACACTGATTTCAGCAGATGCCAGTCGAAGTAGCTAAGGAGAGCGACATTAAGAAACTGATCGTCAACGCCGACAGAACGTCTCTTCGACGAGAGTATTTTTTTCAAAATGTGCGCGTTCCCCAGTTAGAAAACAATTATATCTAACCTAACTTATGTGTATTAATAACCTTAAACGTGTGAAGTGTAAACAGGGATACGAAATAGTGAAATATACCATTGCCAGTGTATAATATCGGCAATGATGAGTGAAACAATAAGGGAGTATTTAGAATGAATAACATTTGAATGAATTTTAAACAATTATCAAATAATAATTTTTGTGTTGATACCACGTTAGTCAAGTACATTCATACGTGACTAACCTCAATAATGATTATGAATTAACACATTATTGAACAAAAGTTCTCAGTTTTATTTTTTAAATAAAATACTATTAATTTTAAAGAAGAATTGCAAATCAAATTATTACTTAACCAATACTAATGTACTCGCACATAGATGCTGATTTGACTAAACCAATAACGACAGACAATTCGATTATCAATAATAATTGAGAACTGTCAATAAGGTTAATGATTAATAAATGTATCATTAGCTAATATTATGTGTAACTATCAGATTTTATGAAGTTAATTTAAATATTTTTAACAATTCACTTAGAGGAATTTTCACTCTAACCTACCTGTTATTGAAAGGTACACAGATAATGCAGTGCTATGCTTTCAATTCAAGAAAGCCTAAATATTCTTAATTGCACTGAGATTATAAATTAATCATTATATTTTAATTGTTATAACCATTAAGGCAATTCTATTCCGATATACAACAATATTAATCATATTGCACATACTATACCATAACCTGCAAATTTAAAAGCAGGCGTGCCTGATACGATAGTTTCCAATATTATAATTAAACTTTTTTTCTAATTTTGTAATCACTCTCCATAATACGTCATTGTCGTATTAAAAGCATATTTTGTAGTAAGTATCTTGTATACTAAAAGAATTCACGATTTTTGTTAACTATAAATAAGAAAACTAACCAAATCAGGTTAGCGAAATACAATATGAAAAACCAGTGTTACCAGCCCTGAGTTTTAAGAATCTCTGTAACGAGTTAAATTGTTTTTAATGTTTTAAAAGGTTTTAAATGAACTTTAATTATTGTTAATAAATTACCATTTCACATATAATCGAGTCAGTCCGTCATTTCAAGGTAGATTATAATAACAACAACAACAAAGCATTTATTTTACAAATTGGCAGTAAGGCAAAAAAGCGGCTAAGATTTTGAATAATTTCAAAACAGTCTCATATACAGAACAACTTTATTTACTTTATATCCACATACACACTAGTGGTAAATATTGTATGAACTGTGTTGTGTTATTTTCAGTATATTACAGGAAGAAAGGATCTACTTTGGAAGGTTGACACCAGTAAGTAAGTGGTAAGTGACAGCTAAACTAACCAGTGCTTCGAAAAGAGAATTTGAACATTTTTTCAGCTTTCTAAACCTTTTTGAAACAAACAAGTCATAAATAATAATAATTTTAAACCTACATATTTGAATCAAAATACACCTAAACTCGTCTAGTCATTGAGTGATATCAACAACGTGTGACTTATTACACAATTGAATAGAGGACATCTATACACCTCTAGCTATCATATTATAGAGTGGTGCTCCATCACGGGGCTTGATTGAATAAACACACCATAACTTATCTATCATATTATAGAGTGGCGCCCAACCTTCGAGCATCGAATTAGGTCAATTATACCCAACCAAGTGACTAAATAAATAATTATTAAATATTTTAAACTTAATTCGAGCGGCAGTTACAATACTATACTACAAAAAAGCCTGAAGTGGAGGCTACAGCAGGTGACACCGTGGAAAACCAACCCGAGAGACAATTAAGCTTCAAGGAATGGATGGAATGGTTTTTTAAAAAATACGGTAAGGTAATGGAAGAATGTGATAAGAGAATGAGTGATAATGAACGACAACAACTGAGACATATGGTACAAAAATTAAAAAACAACAACAAACCAGAAACCGAGAAGATAAAAGAATTACCCGAAGATAAAAACATGGAACAAGTGAGCCCGAAAACCAAAGAAATAAAAAACGATAACAAACCAGAAACTGAAGAGATACCAAGGGAAGAAGACACGGAACAAGTGAGTCCGAAACCCAAAGATAAAAACATCGAACATTCAAATCAGGAAATAGAATTACAAGAGGGCAAAAATATGTTATTACCAGAGAATGAAAAGAACAAAAACCAAGAAAATATTAAACACATAGGAATCGAAGGTAATGGAGAAAAAAAAACCAAATAACTAAGAAAACGGAAGAGAAGAAGATGAAAATAAGAGGAATAATACGTCCTAAGAAAGTCAAAATTACACAAGAAGTGTTGGAGATGACTCGGAGTGGTCTGATTAATCTACTTAACTTCCCAACCGTTGATCACAGAGAAGGAATTTATATGAAGGATTATAGAAGGAACTTCATGAAGATGTCCGAAGAGGATTACCATGTTACGATGAGGAAGATTGTAACCAATAATGTATTTAAAGTGAATACACCTGGAAAGAAAATACTTCCCAAGAGATCAGACATGTCATCAATAACCAAGATACATGGAACATATTTGAGTAACAAACCAGATGATGAAGTGATAGAAGTGGACCTTAAAATAAATGAAAATTTTACAGTGGCAAAATGGAAGAGCCGGATGATAGTGAGATACGTGACAAGGACAGAAATAAGTCTGAACACTATAGAAATCCGAACAACAAGAACAGATGAAGTAACTGACTACGGATAAACTGAATAAGGATACATTGAGAAAAGGGACGGATTCTTTCGATACTGACCAATGCAACCAATCTTCCATGAAGAAATACAAGATCCAGTGACAAAAAGAATAAAGGGAAATTACAACCAAACTTCACTGAAAAAATATGTTGAAACCTGACCAACATGAAGAACCTGAATATTATTTTGAAAAATACATTATGATAATGTTAACTTTGCAAATGATAATTATGAATATGAAAATGAATGTTAACAAACTGCTAATATAATATAATATAATACCCGTACATAAAAGAGAAGAATAGTATACGAGAAGGACGCCCAAGATCCACGGCATAAAAATATAAATTCCTAGAGCCAGTCAACATGTAACCACCAACTTACCCGTACATAAAAGAGAGAAAAATACTATACGAGAAGGACGCCCAAGATCCACGGCATAAAAATATAAATTCCAAGAGCCAGTCAACATGTAATTACCAACTTACCCGTACATAAAAGAAAAGAATACTATACGAGAAAGACACCTTCCAACTATGGCATATAAAATATAATTTCCAAGAGCCAGTCAACATGTAATTACCAACTTACCCGTACATACAAGAGGAATATAATATACGATGAAATTGCAAAAAGAAGGAGGAAAATAAAGGTGAATGAACTTCATTATAAAATGGATATACAATACATGAGGCATGAAACCAAAGCCAATTGAGAGCCTATTAAATGAAATATTACACAGATATGTGGGTGAAGAAAATACAGAAGAATACAATGTGATATAAAGTGAACTACCAAAAGAAGGAATAATTAACGCCGAAGAATAATGAACAATACCATACTAAGGAAGATATCAAGAGAAGATACCAATGAAGAACTGTAAACCGAATTATCCTAGAGAAAAATATGAAGAATAAGTTGAGATGAATCAAGAAGAGAAGAATATAATTAGATATAAACCGCAAATGCATGAAGTAATCCCAAGAATGTTTAATATTAGTTAGAAAATTGACTACTTTTATTTTATATGATATGAATTGACTGAAGAATTATTCCAGCAATCATTTATATTTTGAACAGAGATGAATTACCTCTGAATTTATTTGATGTTAGTATGGCCAGCAGAGAATGTATGCCAAAGGAGCCACTCTTAACTGCCCCAGCTAAAATGATAGGGAAATAGTTAGGGTATTAAATGATCTAGGGAAGACAAATACAAAGGAAAAATAAAGTATGATTCATAAAAGTAAAATGGAAGGATACAAGAAGAACAGAAGATTCAGTATAAAGAAAAGTACAACAGTTGATAAATTCTTCATTAAATTAGTATAGGGATTCAGAATTAATCAATTCTTATAGGAAGGCATATGTAACGCATCAAAAATATCGTTACATAAATATCATCACAAATACCCAAATGAAGATCTACCATGAACATATCTAAGCTAATATAGCCAAACACACCAACAAGAGGAAAGACAATACTAAAATGCCAAAGCCAAACTTGTATATCCAGGAAGAAATAATGTTCAAGAAAATAAGCACCCAAAGGAAGAAGTTGTAATTAAATGAATCATCAATGTGATAACAAGAGGAAAAGTGAACCAAACAACTACGTTAGCAACCAGGACCCAATAGATCCAATAAGTGAGGGAAAAATATATAAGAAGAGGGAAAAATATATAAGAAGAGGAAAAATATATATAAGAAGAGGGAAAATATATAATAAACAAATAAAATAATATTACCAGTGTGAAGAGTACACAACAAGGAAGAACCTGAAAGAAAACAAAGTGACCACGAACAAAACTATGGACAATATGATAATCCAATAAGCAACCACAGACAATAATAGTGTGCTACTTAGTGGTATTAATACTAATATACCACTAGCTGAAATAAACTAACACAAACAATGAAAGTGTAGTGTTTATAGAAAGTGAAAATAATAAGTGATAACAGTTGTATAAAACAATCTCAAATAAAACAACACAGACAATAAGTGTATTATCTATGAGACCAAAAGTATAATATAATAAAACATAATAAAGACTGCAAGTAAACTGAAATTAAGTAAAGAAATAATTGCTCAATTATGAAAGTAAATGGAACTGCTTACCAGTAACTACCATGGCTGACATTAAATATAAAATCTTTACAAAATATACATTTAAATATCAGGAGAGTGAAAAGTAAGGTCAATACAGAATGTAATTATTAGTATATCAGAGATAAGACAACCTGTATTAGATTAAAAAACCCAAACCAAATGTAAACACCCAATATGTATGTCAATAACCAATCAGAATTAGATAATAATATGTAGACAAATAGTATATAATACAATTAAAATAAAGAAAACCATTGTACTAGATAATAGTAATAATAATCATGGTAAATATATAAGAAAATATGCAAGAAACCAAACTAACACATATAGACATTGTTGTCATTCAGTAGTATACACATAACCTCAACTGAACAGAATTGGCAACAAAGAATCATAACTAACAATTAGAAAAACACTGATAAAAGTATTTACATGATGCAACAACCAAACTAGAATAAATAATGAACAGAATAAACCCAACATGAACTAAGAAACACAAATATATACTTTAAATTTTATAAACAAATAATAGCCAAAATACCAAACCACAGAGTGAATGACAGAATTACATAAAAAACTCAATCAAACTTAATCAGAAAGAGGAAAATAATATAACAGTAGTTTCAAGAATACTCAATACCTCTTTGAGAACCACTACCAAACAATAAATGCATAAATTTATGTAATAATAATGAAAACCAATAATACATGTCACATGAAACTAGATGTAAGTAACAGTCCAACAGAAAATTGTGAATAATTAGCACAGCAGGGAATACTAAATACCCAAGATAAGATGTAGACAAACACTAAAGACAAATTAATGGATGAAAATATATCCCTGATACAGAACTATTAATAAAATAAGAGTGTCAATATGACAGGACACCTAACATGGTGGGATAAAACCATTCAATGTAAATAAACGAAGCTATGTTAATAAATACAAAGCTGCACAAAAGGTGTAGTATCATTTGATGTACAAACCAAACACAATAGAATTGTGTTAGAATAATATATATGTTAGAACTAATAAGAAATAATGCATGGACATTTAAGGCCTACTCGCCTGAAAGTCCATTATGGAATATTGTTAATATTTAGTATTTAAGGAATAATTGATAAGAAATAATGACTTAAACCATTATCAGTGAGTGATATAAGTATCATGTGATACTATAAAGTGGAAAAAACTTATAATTAAATAAGAACCACTAAAAGTGCATCGACGAAAGGGTAAATAAGTTAATCATGGACGGAATTAGTGCTTGTGTGGACTCAAAATAAAGAGCAGAGCATCCGAAATAACATGATACCTTTAGTTTCCAAATCGGAGATGTATTAACAAAGTTATAAACAATCATAATTTTTCAATCAATTCCAAAAGAATTGATAGCATCACTTTTAGACTCTCCAACCCAAAGCCAAACGCTGAGAAATAAAATTTAATAATTTCTTATGGCGTATGGGTACGAGATTAATCGATTTTCAGCCAATAAGAAACGCTGATTTCAGCAGATGCCAGTCGAAGTAGCTAAGGAGAGCGACATTAAGAAACTGATCGTCAACGCCGACAGAACGTCTCTTCGACGAGAGTATTTTTTTCAAAATGTGCGCGTTCCCCAGTTAGAAAACAATTATATCTAACCTAAATTATGTGTATTAATAACCTTAAACGTGTGAAGTGTAAACAGGGATACGAAATAGTGAAATATACCATTGCCAGTGTATAATATCGGCAATGATGAGTGAAACAATAAGGGAGTATTTAGAATGAATAACATTTGAATGAATTTTAAACAATTATCAAATAATAATTTTTGTGTTGATACCACGTTAGTCAAGTACATTCATACGTGAGTAACCTCAATAATGATTATGAATTAACACATTATTGAACAAAAGTTCTCAGTTTTATTTTTTAAATAAAATACTATTAATTTTAAAGAAGAATTGAAAATCAAATTATTACTTAACCAATACTAATGTACTCGCACATAGATGCTGATTTGACTAAACCAATAACGACAGACAATTCGATTATCAATAATAATTGAGAACTGTCAATAAGGTTAATGATTAATAAATGTATCATTAGCTAATATTATGTGTAACTATCAGATTTTATGAAGTTAATTTAAATATTTTTAACAATTCACTTAGAGGAATTTTCACTCTAACCTATCTGTTATTGAAAGGTACACAGATAATGCAGTGCTATGCTTTCAATTCAAGAAAGCCTAAATATTCTTAATTGCACTGAGATTATAAATTAATCATTATATTTTAATTGTTATAACCATTAAGGCAATTCTATTCCGATATACAACAATATTAATCATATTGCACATACTATACCATAACCTGCAAATTTAAAAGCAGGCGTGCCTGATACGATAGTTTCCAATATTATAATTAAACTTTTTTTCTAATTTTGTAATCACTCTCCATAATACGTCATTGTCGTATTAAAAGCATATTTTGTAGTAAGTATCTTGTATACTAAAAGAATTCACGATTTTTGTTAACTATAAATAAGAAAACTAACCAAATCAGGTTAGCGAAATACAATATGAAAAACCAGTGTTACCAGCCCTGAGTTTTAAGAATCTCTGTAACGAGTTAAATTGTTTTTAATGTTTTAAAAGGTTTTAAATGAACTTTAATTATTGTTAATAAATTACCATTTCACATATAATCGAGTCAGTCCGTCATTTCAAGGTAGATTATAATAACAACAACAACAAAGCATTTATTTTACAAATTGGCAGTAAGGCAAAAAAGCGGCTAAGATTTTGAATAATTTCAAAACAGTCTCATATACAGAACAACTTTATTTACTTTATATCCACATACACACTAGTGGTAAATATTGTATGAACTGTGTTGTGTTATTTTCAGTATATTACAGGAAGAAAGGATCTACTTTGGAAGGTTGACACCAGTAAGTAAGTGGTAAGTGACAGCTAAACTAACCAGTGCTTCGAAAAGAGAATTTGAACATTTTTTCAGCTTTCTAAACCTTTTTGAAACAAACAAGTCATAAATAATAATAATTTTAAACCTACATATTTGAATCAAAATACACCTAAACTCGTCTAGTCATTGAGTGATATCAACAACGTGTGACTTATTACACAATTGAATAGAGGACATCTATACACCTCTAGCTATCATATTATAGAGTGGTGCTCCATCACGGGGCTTGATTGAATAAACACACCATAACTTATCTATCATATTATAGAGTGGCGCCCAACCTTCGAGCATCGAATTAGGTCAATTATACCCAACCAAGTGACTAAATAAATAATTATTAAATATTTTAAACTTAATTCGAGCGGCAGTTACAATACTATACTACAAAAAAGCCTGAAGTGGAGGCTACAGCAGGTGACACCGTGGAAAACCAACCCGAGAGACAATTAAGCTTCAAGGAATGGATGGAATGGTTTTTTAAAAAATACGGTAAGGTAATGGAAGAATGTGATAAGAGAATGAGTGATAATGAACGACAACAACTGAGACATATGGTACAAAAATTAAAAAACAACAACAAACCAGAAACCGAGAAGATAAAAGAATTACCCGAAGATAAAAACATTGAACAAGTGAGCCCGAAAACCAAAGAAATAAAAAACGATAACAAACCAGAAACTGAAGAGATACCAAGGGAAGAAGACACGGAACAAGTGAGTCCGAAACCCAAAGATAAAAACATCGAACATTCAAATCAGGAAATAGAATTACAAGAGGGCAAAAATATGTTATTACCAGAGAATGAAAAGAACAAAAACCAAGAAAATATTAAACACATAGGAATCGAAGGTAATGGAGAAAAAAAAACCAAATAACTAAGAAAACGGAAGAGAAGAAGATGAAAATAAGAGGAATAATACGTCCTAAGAAAGTCAAAATTACACAAGAAGTGTTGGAGATGACTCGGAGTGGTCTGATTAATCTACTTAACTTCCCAACCGTTGATCACAGAGAAGGAATTTATATGAAGGATTATAGAAGGAACTTCATGAAGATGTCCGAAGAGGATTACCATGTTACGATGAGGAAGATTGTAACCAATAATGTATTTAAAGTGAATACACCTGGAAAGAAAATACTTCCCAAGAGATCAGACATGTCATCAATAACCAAGATACATGGAACATATTTGAGTAACAAACCAGATGATGAAGTGATAGAAGTGGACCTTAAAATAAATGAAAATTTTACAGTGGCAAAATGGAAGAGCCGGATGATAGTGAGATACGTGACAAGGACAGAAATAAGTCTGAACACTATAGAAATCTGAACAACAAGAACAGATGAAGTAAGTGACTACGGATAAACTGAATAAGGATACATTGAGAAAAGGGACGGATTCTTTCGATACTGACCAACGCAACCAATCTTCCATGAAGAAATACAAGATCCAGTGACAAAAAGAATAAAGGGAAATTACAACCAAACTTCACTGAAAAAATATGTTGAAACCTGACCAACATGAAGAACCTGAATATTATTTTGAAAAATACATTATGATAATGTTAACTTTGCAAATGATAATTATGAATATGAAAATGAATGTTAACAAACTGCTAATATAATATAATATAATATCCGTACATAAAAGAGAAGAATAGTACACGAGAAGGACGCCCAAGATCCACGGCATAAAAATATAAATTCCTAGAGCCAGTCAACATGTAACCACCAACTTACCCGTACATAAAAGAGAGAAGAATACTATACGAGAAGGACGCCCAAGATCCACGGCATAAAAATATAAATTCCAAGAGCCAGTCAACATGTAATTACCAACTTACCCGTACATAAAAGAAAAGAATACTATACGAGAAAGACACCTTCCAACTATGGCATATAAAATATAATTTCCAAGAGCCAGTCAACATGTAATTACCAACTTACCCGTACATACAAGAGGAATATAATATACGATGAAATTGCAAAAAGAAGGAGGAAAATAAAGGTGAATGAACTTCATTATAAAATGGATATACAATACATGAGGCATGAAACCAAAGCCAATTGAGAGCCTATTAAATGAAATATTACACAGATATGTGGGTGAAGAAAATACAGAAGAATACAATGTGATATAAAGTGAACTACCAAAAGAAGGAATAATTAACGCCGAAGAATAATGAACAATACCATACTAAGGAAGATATCAAGAGAAGATACCAATGAAGAACTGTAAACCGAATTATCCTAGAGAAAAATATGAAGAATAAGTTGAGATGAATCAAGAAGAGAAGAATATAATTAGATATAAACCGCAAATGCATGAAGTAATCCCAAGAATGTTTAATATTAGTTAGAAAATTGACTACTTTTATTTTATATGATATGAATTGACTGAAGAATTATTCCAGCAATCATTTATATTTTGAACAGAGATGAATTACCTCTGAATTTATTTGATGTTAGTATGGCCAGCAGAGAATGTATGCCAAAGGAGCCACTCTTAACTGCCCCAGCTAAAATGATAGGGAAATAGTTAGGGTATTAAATGATCTAGGGAAGACAAATACAAAGGAAAAATAAAGTATGATTCATAAAAGTAAAATGGAAGGATACAAGAAGAACAGAAGATTCAGTATAAAGAAAAGTACAACAGTTGATAAATTCTTCATTAAATTAGTATAGGGATTCAGAATTAATCAATTCTTATAGGAAGGCATATGTAACGCATCAAAAATATCGTTACATAAATATAATCACAAATACCCAAATGAAGATCTACCATGAACATATCTAAGCTAATATAGCCAAACACACCAACAAGAGGAAAGACAATACTAAAATGCCAAAGCCAAACTTGTATATCCAGGACGAAATAATGTTCAAGAAAATAAGCACCCAAAGGAAGAAGTTGTAATTAAATGAATCATCAATGTGATAACAAGAGGAAAAGTGAACCAAACAACTACGTTAGCAACCAGGACCCAATAGATCCAATAAGTGAGGGAAAAATATATAAGAAGAGGGAAAAATATATAAGAAGAGGAAAAATATATATAAGAAGAGGGAAAATATATAATAAACAAATAAAATAATATTACCAGTGTGAAGAGTACACAACAAGGAAGAACCTGAAAGAAAACAAAGTGACCACGAACAAAACTATGGACAATATGATAATCCAATAAGCAACCACACACAATAATAGTGTGCTACTTAGTGGTATTAATACTAATATACCACTAGCTGAAATAAACTAACACAAACAATGAAAGTGTAGTGTTTATAGGAAGTGAAAATAATAAGTGATAACATCTCAAATAAAACAACACAGACAATAAGTGTATTTTCTATGAGACCAAAAGTATAATATAATAAAACATAATAAAGACTGCAAGTAAACTGAAATTAAGTAAAGAAATAATTGCTCAATTATGAAAGTAAATGGAACTGCTTACCAGTAACTACCATGGCTGACATTAAATATAAAATCTTTACAAAATATACATTTAAATATCAGGAGAGTGAAAAGTAAGGTCAATACAGAATGTAATTATTAGTATATCAGAGATAAGACAACCTGTATTAGATTAAAAAACCCAAACCAAATGTAAACACCCAATATGTATGTCAATAACCAATCAGAATTAGATAATAATATGTAGACAAATAGTATATAATACAATTAAAATAAAGAAAACCATTGTACTAGATAATAGTAATAATAATCATGGTAAATATATAAGAAAATATGCAAGAAACCAAACTAACACATATAGACATTGTTGTCATTCAGTAGTATACACATAACCTCAACTGAACAGAATTGGCAACAAAGAATCATAACTAACAATTAGAAAAACACTGATAAAAGTATTTACATGATGCAACAACCAAACTAGAATAAATAATGAACAGAATAAACCCAACATGAACTAAGAAACACAAATATATACTTTAAATTTTATAAACAAATAATAGCCAAAATACCAAACCACAGAGTGAATGACAGAATTACATAAAAAACTCAATCAAACTTAATCAGAAAGAGGAAAATAATATAACAGTAGTTTCAAGAATACTCAATACCTCTTTGAGAACCACTACCAAACAATAAATGCATAAATTTATGTAATAATAATGACAACCAATAATACATGTCACATGAAACTAGATGTAAGTAACAGTCCAACAGAAAATTGTGAATAATTAGCACAGCAGGGAATACTAAATACCCAAGATAAGATGTAGACAAACACTAAAGACAAATTAATGGATGAAAATATATCCCTGATACAGAACTATTAATAAAATAAGAGTGTCAATATGACAGGACACCTAACATGGTGGGATAAAACCATTCAATGTAAATAAACGAAGCTATGTTAATAAATACAAAGCTGCACAAAAGGTGTAGTATCATTTGATGTACAAACCAAACACAATAGAATTGTGTTAGAATAATATATATGTTAGAACTAATAAGAAATAATGCATGGACATTTAAGGCCTACTCGCCTGAAAGTCCATTATGGAATATTGTTAATATTTAGTATTTAAGGAATAATTGATAAGAAATAATGACTTAAACCATTATCAGTGAGTGATATAAGTATCATGTGATACTATAAAGTGGAAAAAACTTATAATTAAATAAGAACCACTAAAAGTGCATCGACGAAAGGGTAAATAAGTTAATCATGGACGGAATTAGTGCTTGTGTGGACTCAAAATAAAGAGCAGAGCATCCGAAATAACATGATACCTTTAGTTTCCAAATCGGAGATGTATTAACAAAGTTATAAACAATCATAATTTTTCAATCAATTCCAAAAGAATTGATAGCATCACTTTTAGACTCTCCAACCCAAAGCCAAACGCTGAGAAATAAAATTTAATAATTTCTTATGGCGTATGGGTACGAGATTAATCGATTTTCAGCCAATAAGAAACGCTGATTTCAGCAGATGCCAGTCGAAGTAGCTAAGGAGAGCGACATTAAGAAACTGATCGTCAACGCCGACAGAACGTCTCTTCGACGAGAGTATTTTTTTCAAAATGTGCGCGTTCCCCAGTTAGAAAACAATTATATCTAACCTAAATTATGTGTATTAATAACCTTAAACGTGTGAAGTGTAAACAGGGATACGAAATAGTGAAATATACCATTGCCAGTGTATAATATCGGCAATGATGAGTGAAACAATAAGGGAGTATTTAGAATGAATAACATTTGAATGAATTTTAAACAATTATCAAATAATAATTTTTGTGTTGATACCACGTTAGTCAAGTACATTCATACGTGAGTAACCTCAATAATGATTATGAATTAACACATTATTGAACAAAAGTTCTCAGTTTTATTTTTTAAATAAAATACTATTAATTTTAAAGAAGAATTGCAAATCAAATTATTACTTAACCAATACTAATGTACTCGCACATAGATGCTGATTTGACTAAACCAATAACGACAGACAATTCGATTATCAATAATAATTGAGAACTGTCAATAAGGTTAATGATTAATAAATGTATCATTAGCTAATATTATGTGTAACTATCAGATTTTATGAAGTTAATTTAAATATTTTTAACAATTCACTTAGAGGAATTTTCACTCTAACCTATCTGTTATTGAAAGGTACACAGATAATGCAGTGCTATGCTTTCAATTCAAGAAAGCCTAAATATTCTTAATTGCACTGAGATTATAAATTAATCATTATATTTTAATTGTTATAACCATTAAGGCAATTCTATTCCGATATACAACAATATTAATCATATTGCACATACTATACCATAACCTGCAAATTTAAAAGCAGGCGTGCCTGATACGATAGTTTCCAATATTATAATTAAACTTTTTTTCTAATTTTGTAATCACTCTCCATAATACGTCATTGTCGTATTAAAAGCATATTTTGTAGTAAGTATCTTGTATACTAAAAGAATTCACGATTTTTGTTAACTATAAATAAGAAAACTAACCAAATCAGGTTAGCGAAATACAATATGAAAAACCAGTGTTACCAGCCCTGAGTTTTAAGAATCTCTGTAACGAGTTAAATTGTTTTTAATGTTTTAAAAGGTTTTAAATGAACTTTAATTATTGTTAATAAATTACCATTTCACATATAATCGAGTCAGTCCGTCATTTCAAGGTAGATTATAATAACAACAACAACAAAGCATTTATTTTACAAATTGGCAGTAAGGCAAAAAAGCGGCTAAGATTTTGAATAATTTCAAAACAGTCTCATATACAGAACAACTTTATTTACTTTATATCCACATACACACTAGTGGTAAATATTGTATGAACTGTGTTGTGTTATTTTCAGTATATTACAGGAAGAAAGGATCTACTTTGGAAGGTTGACACCAGTAAGTAAGTGGTAAGTGACAGCTAAACTAACCAGTGCTTCGAAAAGAGAATTTGAACATTTTTTCAGCTTTCTAAACCTTTTTGAAACAAACAAGTCATAAATAATAATAATTTTAAACCTACATATTTGAATCAAAATACACCTAAACTCGTCTAGTCATTGAGTGATATCAACAACGTGTGACTTATTACACAATTGAATAGAGGACATCTATACACCTCTAGCTATCATATTATAGAGTGGTGCTCCATCACGGGGCTTGATTGAATAAACACACCATAACTTATCTATCATATTATAGAGTGGCGCCCAACCTTCGAGCATCGAATTAGGTCAATTATACCCAACCAAGTGACTAAATAAATAATTATTAAATATTTTAAACTTAATTCGAGCGGCAGTTACAATACTATACTACAAAAAAGCCTGAAGTGGAGGCTACAGCAGGTGACACCGTGGAAAACCAACCCGAGAGACAATTAAGCTTCAAGGAATGGATGGAATGGTTTTTTAAAAAATACGGTAAGGTAATGGAAGAATGTGATAAGAGAATGAGTGATAATGAACGACAACAACTGAGACATATGGTACAAAAATTAAAAAACAACAACAAACCAGAAACCGAGAAGATAAAAGAATTACCCGAAGATAAAAACATTGAACAAGTGAGCCCGAAAACCAAAGAAATAAAAAACGATAACAAACCAGAAACTGAAGAGATACCAAGGGAAGAAGACACGGAACAAGTGAGTCCGAAACCCAAAGATAAAAACATCGAACATTCAAATCAGGAAATAGAATTACAAGAGGGCAAAAATATGTTATTACCAGAGAATGAAAAGAACAAAAACCAAGAAAATATTAAACACATAGGAATCGAAGGTAATGGAGAAAAAAAAACCAAATAACTAAGAAAACGGAAGAGAAGAAGATGAAAATAAGAGGAATAATACGTCCTAAGAAAGTCAAAATTACACAAGAAGTGTTGGAGATGACTCGGAGTGGTCTGATTAATCTACTTAACTTCCCAACCGTTGATCACAGAGAAGGAATTTATATGAAGGATTATAGAAGGAACTTCATGAAGATGTCCGAAGAGGATTACCATGTTACGATGAGGAAGATTGTAACCAATAATGTATTTAAAGTGAATACACCTGGAAAGAAAATACTTCCCAAGAGATCAGACATGTCATCAATAACCAAGATACATGGAACATATTTGAGTAACAAACCAGATGATGAAGTGATAGAAGTGGACCTTAAAATAAATGAAAATTTTACAGTGGCAAAATGGAAGAGCCGGATGATAGTGAGATACGTGACAAGGACAGAAATAAGTCTGAACACTATAGAAATCTGAACAACAAGAACAGATGAAGTAAGTGACTACGGATAAACTGAATAAGGATACATTGAGAAAAGGGACGGATTCTTTCGATACTGACCAACGCAACCAATCTTCCATGAAGAAATACAAGATCCAGTGACAAAAAGAATAAAGGGAAATTACAACCAAACTTCACTGAAAAAATATGTTGAAACCTGACCAACATGAAGAACCTGAATATTATTTTGAAAAATACATTATGATAATGTTAACTTTGCAAATGATAATTATGAATATGAAAATGAATGTTAACAAACTGCTAATATAATATAATATAATATCCGTACATAAAAGAGAAGAATAGTACACGAGAAGGACGCCCAAGATCCACGGCATAAAAATATAAATTCCTAGAGCCAGTCAACATGTAACCACCAACTTACCCGTACATAAAAGAGAGAAGAATACTATACGAGAAGGACGCCCAAGATCCACGGCATAAAAATATAAATTCCAAGAGCCAGTCAACATGTAATTACCAACTTACCCGTACATAAAAGAAAAGAATACTATACGAGAAAGACACCTTCCAACTATGGCATATAAAATATAATTTCCAAGAGCCAGTCAACATGTAATTACCAACTTACCCGTACATACAAGAGGAATATAATATACGATGAAATTGCAAAAAGAAGGAGGAAAATAAAGGTGAATGAACTTCATTATAAAATGGATATACAATACATGAGGCATGAAACCAAAGCCAATTGAGAGCCTATTAAATGAAATATTACACAGATATGTGGGTGAAGAAAATACAGAAGAATACAATGTGATATAAAGTGAACTACCAAAAGAAGGAATAATTAACGCCGAAGAATAATGAACAATACCATACTAAGGAAGATATCAAGAGAAGATACCAATGAAGAACTGTAAACCGAATTATCCTAGAGAAAAATATGAAGAATAAGTTGAGATGAATCAAGAAGAGAAGAATATAATTAGATATAAACCGCAAATGCATGAAGTAATCCCAAGAATGTTTAATATTAGTTAGAAAATTGACTACTTTTATTTTATATGATATGAATTGACTGAAGAATTATTCCAGCAATCATTTATATTTTGAACAGAGATGAATTACCTCTGAATTTATTTGATGTTAGTATGGCCAGCAGAGAATGTATGCCAAAGGAGCCACTCTTAACTGCCCCAGCTAAAATGATAGGGAAATAGTTAGGGTATTAAATGATCTAGGGAAGACAAATACAAAGGAAAAATAAAGTATGATTCATAAAAGTAAAATGGAAGGATACAAGAAGAACAGAAGATTCAGTATAAAGAAAAGTACAACAGTTGATAAATTCTTCATTAAATTAGTATAGGGATTCAGAATTAATCAATTCTTATAGGAAGGCATATGTAACGCATCAAAAATATCGTTACATAAATATCATCACAAATACCCAAATGAAGATCTACCATGAACATATCTAAGCTAATATAGCCAAACACACCAACAAGAGGAAAGACAATACTAAAATGCCAAAGCCAAACTTGTATATCCAGGACGAAATAATGTTCAAGAAAATAAGCACCCAAAGGAAGAAGTTGTAATTAAATGAATCATCAATGTGATAACAAGAGGAAAAGTGAACCAAACAACTACGTTAGCAACCAGGACCCAATAGATCCAATAAGTGAGGGAAAAATATATAAGAAGAGGGAAAAATATATAAGAAGAGGAAAAATATATATAAGAAGAGGGAAAATATATAATAAACAAATAAAATAATATTACCAGTGTGAAGAGTACACAACAAGGAAGAACCTGAAAGAAAACAAAGTGACCACGAACAAAACTATGGACAATATGATAATCCAATAAGCAACCACACACAATAATAGTGTGCTACTTAGTGGTATTAATACTAATATACCACTAGCTGAAATAAACTAACACAAACAATGAAAGTGTAGTGTTTATAGGAAGTGAAAATAATAAGTGATAACATCTCAAATAAAACAACACAGACAATAAGTGTATTTTCTATGAGACCAAAAGTATAATATAATAAAACATAATAAAGACTGCAAGTAAACTGAAATTAAGTAAAGAAATAATTGCTCAATTATGAAAGTAAATGGAACTGCTTACCAGTAACTACCATGGCTGACATTAAATATAAAATCTTTACAAAATATACATTTAAATATCAGGAGAGTGAAAAGTAAGGTCAATACAGAATGTAATTATTAGTATATCAGAGATAAGACAACCTGTATTAGATTAAAAAACCCAAACCAAATGTAAACACCCAATATGTATGTCAATAACCAATCAGAATTAGATAATAATATGTAGACAAATAGTATATAATACAATTAAAATAAAGAAAACCATTGTACTAGATAATAGTAATAATAATCATGGTAAATATATAAGAAAATATGCAAGAAACCAAACTAACACATATAGACATTGTTGTCATTCAGTAGTATACACATAACCTCAACTGAACAGAATTGGCAACAAAGAATCATAACTAACAATTAGAAAAACACTGATAAAAGTATTTACATGATGCAACAACCAAACTAGAATAAATAATGAACAGAATAAACCCAACATGAACTAAGAAACACAAATATATACTTTAAATTTTATAAACAAATAATAGCCAAAATACCAAACCACAGAGTGCATGACAGAATTACATAAAAAACTCAATCAAACTTAATCAGAAAGAGGAAAATAATATAACAGTAGTTTCAAGAATACTCAATACCTCTTTGAGAACCACTACCAAACAATAAATGCATAAATTTATGTAATAATAATGACAACCAATAATACATGTCACATGAAACTAGATGTAAGTAACAGTCCAACAGAAAATTGTGAATAATTAGCACAGCAGGGAATACTAAATACCCAAGATAAGATGTAGACAAACACTAAAGACAAATTAATGGATGAAAATATATCCCTGATACAGAACTATTAATAAAATAAGAGTGTCAATATGACAGGACACCTAACATGGTGGGATAAAACCATTCAATGTAAATAAACGAAGCTATGTTAATAAATACAAAGCTGCACAAAAGGTGTAGTATCATTTGATGTACAAACCAAACACAATAGAATTGTGTTAGAATAATATATATGTTAGAACTAATAAGAAATAATGCATGGACATTTAAGGCCTACTCGCCTGAAAGTCCATTATGGAATATTGTTAATATTTAGTATTTAAGGAATAATTGATAAGAAATAATGACTTAAACCATTATCAGTGAGTGATATAAGTATCATGTGATACTATAAAGTGGAAAAAACTTATAATTAAATAAGAACCACTAAAAGTGCATCGACGAAAGGGTAAATAAGTTAATCATGGACGGAATTAGTGCTTGTGTGGACTCAAAATAAAGAGCAGAGCATCCAAAATAACATGATACCTTTAGTTTCCAAATCGGAGATGTATTAACAAAGTTATAAACAATCATAATTTTTCAATCAATTCCAAAAGAATTGATAGCATCACTTTTAGACTCTCCAACCCAAAGCCAAACGCTGAGAAATAAAATTTAATAATTTCTTATGGCATATGGGTACGAGATTAATCGATTTTCAGCCAATAAGAAACGCTGATTTCAGCAGACGCCAGTCGAAGTAGCTAAGGAGAGCGACATTAAGAAACTGATCGTCAACACCGACAGAACGTCTCTTCGACGAGAGTATTTTTTTCAAAATGTGCGCGTTCCCCAGTTAGTAAACAATTATATCTAACCTAACTTATGTGTATTAATAACCTTAAACGTGTGAAGTGTAAACAGTGATACGAAATAGTGAAATATACCATTGCCAGTGTATAATATTGGCAATGATGAGTGAAATAATAAGGGAGTATTTAGAATGAATAACATTTGAATGTATTTTAAACAATTATCAAATAATAATTTTTGTGTTGATACCACGTTAGTCAAGTACATTCATACGTGACTAACCTCAATAATGATTATGAATTAACACATTATTGAACAAAAGTTCTCAGTTTTATTTTTTAAATAAAATACTATTAATTTTAAAGAAGAATTGCAAATCAAATTATTACTTAACCAATACTACTGTACTCGCACATAGAAGCTGATTAGACTAAACCAATAACGACAGACAATTCGATTATCAATAATAATTGAGAACTGTCAATAAGGTTAATGATTAATAAATGTATCATTAGCTAATATTATGTGTAACTATCAGATTTTATGAAGTTAATTTAAATATTTTTAACAATTCACTTAGAGGAATTTTCACTCTAACCTACCTGTTATTGAAAGGTACACAGATAATGCAGTGCTATGCTTTCAATTCAAGAAAGCCTAAATATTCTTAATTGCACTGAGATTATAAATTAATCATTATATTTTAATTGTTATAACCATTAAGGCAATTCTATTCCGATATACAACAATATTAATCATATTGCACATACTATACCATAACCTGCAAATTTAAAAGCAGGCGTGCCTGATACGATAGTTTCCAATATTATAATTAAACTTTTTTTCTAATTTTGTAATCACTCTCCATAATACGTCATTGTCGTATTAAAAGCATATTTTGTAGTAAGTATCTTGTATACTAAAAGAATTCACGATTTTTGTTAACTATAAATAAGAAAACTAACCAAATCAGGTTAGCGAAATACAATATGAAAAACCAGTGTTACCAGCCCTGAGTTTTAAGAATCTCTGTAACGAGTTAAATTGTTTTTAATGTTTTAAAAGGTTTTAAATGAACTTTAATTATTGTTAATAAATTACCATTTCACATATAATCGAGTCAGTCCGTCATTTCAAGGTAGATTATAATAACAACAACAACAAAGCATTTATTTTACAAATTGGCAGTAAGGCAAAAAAGCGGCTAAGATTTTGAATAATTTCAAAACAGTCTCATATACAGAACAACTTTATTTACTTTATATCCACATACACACTAGTGGTAAATATTGTATGAACTGTGTTGTGTTATTTTCAGTATATTACAGGAAGAAAGGATCTACTTTGGAAGGTTGACACCAGTAAGTAAGTGGTAAGTGACAGCTAAACTAACCAGTGCTTCGAAAAGAGAATTTGAACATTTTTTCAGCTTTCTAAACCTTTTTGAAACAAACAAGTCATAAATAATAATAATTTTAAACCTACATATTTGAATCAAAATACACCTAAACTCGTCTAGTCATTGAGTGATATCAACAACGTGTGACTTATTACACAATTGAATAGAGGACATCTATACACCTCTATCTATCATATTATAGAGTGGTGCTCCATCGCGGGGCTTGATTGAATAATCACACCATAACTTATCTATCATATTATAGAGTGGCGTCCAACCTTCGAGCATCGAATTAGGTCAATTATACCCAACCAAGTGACTAAATAAATAAATATTAAATATTTTAAATTTAATTCGAGCGGCAGTTACAATACTATACTACAAAAAAGCCTGAAGTGGAGGCTACAGCAGGTGACACCGTGGAAAACCAACCCGAGAGACAATTAAGCTTCAAGGAATGGATGGAATGGTTTTTTAAAAAATACGGTAAGGTAATGGAAGAATGTGATAAGAGAATGAGTGATAATGAACGACAACAACTGAGACATATGGTACAAAAATTAAAAAACAACAACAAACCAGAAACCGAGAAGATAAAAGAATTACCCGAAGATAAAAACATGGAACAAGTGAGCCCGAAAACCAAAGAAATAAAAAACGATAACAAACCAGAAACTGAAGAGATACCAAGGGAAGAAGACACGGAACAAGTGAGTCCGAAACCCAAAGATAAAAACATCGAACATTCAAATCAGGAAATAGAATTACAAGAGGGCAAAAATATGTTATTACCAGAGAATGAAAAGAACAAAAACCAAGAAAATATTAAACACATAGGAATCGAAGGTAATGGAGAAAAAAAAAACCAAATAACTAAGAAAACGGAAGAGAAGAAGATGAAAATAAGAGGAATAATACGTCCTAAGAAAGTCAAAATTACACAAGAAGTGTTGGAGATGACTCGGAGTGGTCTGATTAATCTACTTAACTTCCCAACTGTTGATCACAGAGAAGGAATTTATATGAAGGATTATAGAAGGAACTTCATGAAGATGTCCGAAGAGGATTACCATGTTACGATGAGGAAGATTGTAACCAATAATGTATTTAAAGTGAATACACCTGGAAAGAAAATACTTCCCAAGAGATCAGACATGTCATCAATAACCAAGATACATGGAACATATTTGAGTAACAAACCAGATGATGAAGTGATAGAAGTGGACCTTAAAATAAATGAAAATTTTACAGTGGCAAAATGGAAGAGCCGGATGATAGTGAGATACGTGACAAGGACAGAAATAAGTCTGAACACTATAGAAATCCGAACAACAAGAACAGCTGAAGTAAGTGACTACGGATAAACTGAATAAGGATACATTGAGAAAAGGGATGGATTCTTTTGATACTGACCAACGCAACCAATCTTCCATGAAGAAATACAAGATCCAGTGACAAAAAGAATAAGGGGAAATTGCAACCAAACTTCACTGAAAAAATATGTTGAAACCTGACCAACATGAAGAACCTGAATATTATTTTGAAAAATACATTATGATAATGTTAACTTTGCAAATGATAATTATGAATATGAAAATGAATGTTAACAAACTGCTAATATAATATAATATAATACCCGTACATAAAAGAGAAGAATAGTATACGAGAAGGACGCCCAAGATCCATGGCATAAAAATATAAATTCCTAGAGCCAGTCAACATGTAACCACCAACTTACCCGTACATAAAAGAGAGAAGAATACTATACGAGAAGGACGCCCAAGATCCACGGCATAAAAATATAAATTCCAAGAGCCAGTCAACATGTAATTACCAACTTACCCGTACATAAAAGAAAAGAATACTATACGAGAAAGACACCTTCCAACTATGGCATATAAAATATAATTTCCAAGAGCCAGTCAACATGTAATTACCAACTTACCTGTACATACAAGAGGAATATAATATACGATGAAATTGCAAAAAGAAGGAGGAAAATAAAGGTGAATGAACTTCATTATAAAATGGATATACAATACATGAGGCATGAAACCAAAGCCAATTGAGAGCCTATTAAATGAAATATTACACAGATATGTGGGTGAAGAAAATACAGAAGAATACAATGTGATATAAAGTGAACTACCAAAAGAAGGATTAATTAACGCCGAAGAATAATGAACAATACCATACTAAGGAAGATATCAAGAGAAGATACCAATGAAGAACTGTAAACCGAATTATCCTAGAGAAAAATATGAAGAATAAGTTGAGATGAATCAAGAAGAGAAGAATATAATTAGATATAAACCGCAAATGCATGAAGTAATCCCAAGAATCTTTAATATTAGTTAGAAAATTGACTACTTTTATTTTATATGATATGAATTGACTGAAGAATTATTCCAGCAATCATTTATATTTTGAACAGAGATGAATTACCTCTGAATTTATTTGATGTTAGTATGGCCAGCAGAGAATGTATGCCAAAGGAGCCACTCTTAACTGCCCCAGCTAAAATGATAGGGAAATAGTTAGGGTATTAAATGATCTAGGGAAGACAAATACAAAGGAAAAATAAAGTATGATTCATAAAAGTAAAATGGAAGGATACAAGAAGAACAGAAGATTCAGTATAAAGAAAAGTACAACAGTTGATAAATTCTTCATTAAATTAGTATAGGGATTCAGAATTAATCAATTCTTATAGGAAGGCATATGTAACGCATCAAAAATATCGTTACATAAATATCATCACAAATACCCAAATGAAGATCTACCATGAACATATCTAAGCTAATATAGCCAAACACACCAACAAGAGGAAAGACAATACTAAAATGCCAAAGCCAAACTTGTATATCCAGGAAGAAATAATGTTCAAGAAAATAAGCACCCAAAGGAAGAAGTTGTAATTAAATGAATCATCAATGTGATAACAAGAGGAAAAGTGAACCAAACAACTACGCTAGCAACCAGGACCCAATAGATCCAATAAGTGAGGGAAAAATATATAAGAAGAGGGAAAATATATAATAAACAAATAAAATAATATTACCAGTGTGAAGAGTACACAACAAGGAAGAACCTGAAAGAAAACAAAGTGACCACGAACAAAACTATGGACAATATGATAATCCAATAAGCAACCACACACAATAATAGTGTGCTACTTAGTGGTATTAATACTAATATACCACTAGCTGAAATAAACTAACACAAACAATGAAAGTGTAGTGTTTATAGAAAGTGAAAATAATAAGTGATAACAGTTGTATAAAACAATCTCAAATAAAACAACACAGACAATAAGTGTATTATCTATGAGACCAAAAGTATAATATAATAAAACATAATAAAGACTGCAAGTAAACTGAAATTAAGTAAAGAAATAATTGCTCAATTATGAAAGTAAATGGAACTGCTTACCAGTAACTACCATGGCTGACATTAAATATAAAATCTTTACAAAATATACATTTAAATATCAGGAGAGTGAAAAGTAAGGTCAATACAGAATGTAATTATTAGTATATCAGAGATAAGACAACCTGTATTAGATTAAAAAACCCAAACCAAATGTAAACACCCAATATGTATGTCAATAACCAATCAGAATTAGATAATAATATGTAGACAAATAGTATATAATACAATTAAAATAAAGAAAACCATTGTACTAGATAATAGTAATAATAATCATGGTAAATATATAAGAAAATATGCAAGAAACCAAACTAACACATATAGACATTGTTGTCATTCAGTAGTATACACATAACCTCAACTGAACAGAATTGGCAACAAAGAATCATAACTAACAATTAGAAAAACACTGATAAAAGTATTTACATGATGCAACAACCAAACTAGAATAAATAATGAACAGAATAAACCCAACATGAACTAAGAAACACAAATATATACTTTAAATTTTATAAACAAATAATAGCCAAAATACCAAACCACAGAGTGAATGACAGAATTACATAAAAAACTCAATCAAACTTAATCAGAAAGAGGAAAATAATATAACAGTAGTTTCAAGAATACTCAATACCTCTTTGAGAACCACTACCAAACAATAAATGCATAAATTTATGTAATAATAATGACAACCAATAATACATGTCACATGAAACTAGATGTAAGTAACAGTCCAACAGAAAATTGTGAATAATTAGCACAGCAGGGAATACTAAATACCCAAGATAAGATGTAGACAAACACTAAAGACAAATTAATGGATGAAAATATATCCCTGATACAGAACTATTAATAAAATAAGAGTGTCAATATGACAGGACACCTAACATGGTGGGATAAAACCATTCAATGTAAATAAACGAAGCTATGTTAATAAATACAAAGCTGCACAAAAGGTGTAGTATCATTTGATGTACAAACCAAACACAATAGAATTGTGTTAGAATAATATATATGTTAGAACTAATAAGAAATAATGCATGGACATTTAAGGCCTACTCGCCTGAAAGTCCATTATGGAATATTGTTAATATTTAGTATTTAAGGAATAATTGATAAGAAATAATGACTTAAACCATTATCAGTGAGTGATATAAGTATCATGTGATACTATAAAGTGGAAAAAACTTATAATTAAATAAGAACCACTAAAAGTGCATCGACGAAAGGGTAAATAAGTTAATCATGGACGGAATTAGTGCTTGTGTGGACTCAAAATAAAGAGCAGAGCATCCGAAATAACATGATACCTTTAGTTTCCAAATCGGAGATGTATTAACAAAGTTATAAACAATCATAATTTTTCAATCAATTCCAAAAGAATTGATAGCATCACTTTTAGACTCTCCAACCCAAAGCCAAACGCTGAGAAATAAAATTTAATAATTTCTTATGGCGTATGGGTACGAGATTAATCGATTTTCAGCCAATAAGAAACGCTGATTTCAGCAGACGCCAGTCGAAGTAGCTAAGGAGAGCGACATTAAGAAACTGATCGTCAACGCCGACAGAACGTCTCTTCGACGAGAGTATTTTTTTCAAAATGTGCGCGTTCCCCAGTTAGTAAACAATTATATCTAACCTAACTTATGTGTATTAATAACCTTAAACGTGTGAAGTGTAAACAGTGATACGAAATAGTGAAATATACCATTGCCAGTGTATAATATCGGCAATGATGAGTGAAATAATAAGGGAGTATTTAGAATGAATAACATTTGAATGTATTTTAAACAATTATCAAATAATAATTTTTGTGTTGATACCACGTTAGTCAAGTACATTCATACGTGACTAACCTCAATAATGATTATGAATTAACACATTATTGAACAAAAGTTCTCAGTTTTATTTTTTAAATAAAATACTATTAATTTTAAAGAAGAATTGCAAATCAAATTATTACTTAACCAATACTAATGTACTCGCACATAGATGCTGATTAGACTAAACCAATAACGACAGACAATTCGATTATCAATAATAATTGAGAACTGTCAATAAGGTTAATGATTAATAAATGTATCATTAGCTAATATTATGTGTAACTATCAGATTTTATGAAGTTAATTTAAATATTTTTAACAATTCACTTAGAGGAATTTTCACTCTAACCTACCTGTTATTGAAAGGTACACAGATAATGCAGTGCTATGCTTTCAATTCAAGAAAGCCTAAATATTCTTAATTGCACTGAGATTATAAATTAATCATTATATTTTAATTGTTATAACCATTAAGGCAATTCTATTCCGATATACAACAATATTAATCATATTGCACATACTATACCATAACCTGCAAATTTAAAAGCAGGCGTGCCTGATACGATAGTTTCCAATATTATAATTAAACTTTTTTTCTAATTTTGTAATCACTCTCCATAATACGTCATTGTCGTATTAAAAGCATATTTTGTAGTAAGTATCTTGTATACTAAAAGAATTCACGATTTTTGTTAACTATAAATAAGAAAACTAACCAAATCAGGTTAGCGAAATACAATATGAAAAACCAGTGTTACCAGCCCTGAGTTTTAAGAATCTCTGTAACGAGTTAAATTGTTTTTAATGTTTTAAAAGGTTTTAAATGAACTTTAATTATTGTTAATAAATTACCATTTCACATATAACCGAGTCAGTCCGTCATTTCAAGGTAGATTATAATAACAACAACAACAAAGCATTTATTTTACAAATTGGCAGTAAGGCAAAAAAGCGGCTAAGATTTTGAATAATTTCAAAACAGTCTCATATACAGAACAACTTTATTTACTTTATATCCACATACACACTAGTGGTAAATATTGTATGAACTGTGTTGTGTTATTTTCAGTATATTACAGGAAGAAAGGATCTACTTTGGAAGGTTGACGCCAGTAAGTAAGTGGTAAGTGACAGCTAAACTAACCAGTGCTTCGAAAAGAGAATTTGAACATTTTTTCAGCTTTCTAAACCTTTTTGAAACAAACAAGTCATAAATAATAATAATTTTAAACCTACATATTTGAATCAAAATACACCTAAACTCGTCTAGTCATTGAGTGATATCAACAACGTGTGACTTATTACACAATTGAATAGAGGACATCTATACACCTCTATCTATCATATTATAGAGTGGTGCTCCATCGCGGGGCTTGATTGAATAAACACACCATAACTTATCTATCATATTATAGAGTGGCGCCCAACCTTCGAGCATCGAATTAGGTCAATTATACCCAACCAAGTGACTAAATAAATAAATATTAAATATTTTAAATTTAATTCGAGCGGCAGTTACAATACTATACTACAAAAAAGCCTGAAGTGGAGGCTACAGCAGGTGACACCGTGGAAAACCAACCCGAGAGACAATTAAGCTTCAAGGAATGGATGGAATGGTTTTTTAAAAAATACGGTAAGGTAATGGAAGAATGTGATAAGAGAATGAGTGATAATGAACGACAACAACTGAGACATATGGTACAAAAATTAAAAAACAACAACAAACCAGAAACCGAGAAGATAAAAGAATTACCCGAAGATAAAAACATGGAACAAGTGAGCCCGAAAACCAAAGAAATAAAAAACGATAACAAACCAGAAACTGAAGAGATACCAAGGGAAGAAGACACGGAACAAGTGAGTCCGAAACCCAAAGATAAAAACATCGAACATTCAAATCAGGAAATAGAATTACAAGAGGGCAAAAATATGTTATTACCAGAGAATGAAAAGAACAAAAACCAAGAAAATATTAAACACATAGGAATCGAAGGTAATGGAGAAAAAAAAAACCAAATAACTAAGAAAACGGAAGAGAAGAAGATGAAAATAAGAGGAATAATACGTCCTAAGAAAGTCAAAATTACACAAGAAGTGTTGGAGATGACTCGGAGTGGTCTGATTAATCTACTTAACTTCCCAACTGTTGATCACAGAGAAGGAATTTATATGAAGGATTATAGAAGGAACTTCATGAAGATGTCCGAAGAGGATTACCATGTTACGATGAGGAAGATTGTAACCAATAATGTATTTAAAGTGAATACACCTGGAAAGAAAATACTTCCCAAGAGATCAGACATGTCATCAATAACCAAGATACATGGAACATATTTGAGTAACAAACCAGATGATGAAGTGATAGAAGTGGACCTTAAAATAAATGAAAATTTTACAGTGGCAAAATGGAAGAGCCGGATGATAGTGAGATACGTGACAAGGACAGAAATAAGTCTGAACACTATAGAAATCCGAACAACAAGAACAGCTGAAGTAAGTGACTACGGATAAACTGAATAAGGATACATTGAGAAAAGGGATGGATTCTTTTGATACTGACCAACGCAACCAATCTTCCATGAAGAAATACAAGATCCAGTGACAAAAAGAATAAGGGGAAATTGCAACCAAACTTCACTGAAAAAATATGTTGAAACCTGACCAACATGAAGAACCTGAATATTATTTTGAAAAATACATTATGATAATGTTAACTTTGCAAATGATAATTATGAATATGAAAATGAATGTTAACAAACTGCTAATATAATATAATATAATACCCGTACATAAAAGAGAAGAATAGTATACGAGAAGGACGCCCAAGATCCATGGCATAAAAATATAAATTCCTAGAGCCAGTCAACATGTAACCACCAACTTACCCGTACATAAAAGAGAGAAGAATACTATACGAGAAGGACGCCCAAGATCCACGGCATAAAAATATAAATTCCAAGAGCCAGTCAACATGTAATTACCAACTTACCCGTACATAAAAGAAAAGAATACTATACGAGAAAGACACCTTCCAACTATGGCATATAAAATATAATTTCCAAGAGCCAGTCAACATGTAATTACCAACTTACCTGTACATACAAGAGGAATATAATATACGATGAAATTGCAAAAAGAAGGAGGAAAATAAAGGTGAATGAACTTCATTATAAAATGGATATACAATACATGAGGCATGAAACCAAAGCCAATTGAGAGCCTATTAAATGAAATATTACACAGATATGTGGGTGAAGAAAATACAGAAGAATACAATGTGATATAAAGTGAACTACCAAAAGAAGGATTAATTAACGCCGAAGAATAATGAACAATACCATACTAAGGAAGATATCAAGAGAAGATACCAATGAAGAACTGTAAACTGAATTATCCTAGAGAAAAATATGAAGAATAAGTTGAGATGAATCAAGAAGAGAAGAATATAATTAGATATAAACCGCAAATGCATGAAGTAATCCCAAGAATCTTTAATATTAGTTAGAAAATTGACTACTTTTATTTTATATGATATGAATTGACTGAAGAATTATTCCAGCAATCATTTATATTTTGAACAGAGATGAATTACCTCTGAATTTATTTGATGTTAGTATGGCCAGCAGAGAATGTATGCCAAAGGAGCCACTCTTAACTGCCCCAGCTAAAATGATAGGGAAATAGTTAGGGTATTAAATGATCTAGGGAAGACAAATACAAAGGAAAAATAAAGTATGATTCATAAAAGTAAAATGGAAGGATACAAGAAGAACAGAAGATTCAGTATAAAGAAAAGTACAACAGTTGATAAATTCTTCATTAAATTAGTATAGGGATTCAGAATTAATCAATTCTTATAGGAAGGCATATGTAACGCATCAAAAATATCGTTACATAAATATCATCACAAATACCCAAATGAAGATCTACCATGAACATATCTAAGCTAATATAGCCAAACACACCAACAAGAGGAAAGACAATACTAAAATGCCAAAGCCAAACTTGTATATCCAGGAAGAAATAATGTTCAAGAAAATAAGCACCCAAAGGAAGAAGTTGTAATTAAATGAATCATCAATGTGATAACAAGAGGAAAAGTGAACCAAACAACTACGCTAGCAACCAGGACCCAATAGATCCAATAAGTGAGGGAAAAATATATAAGAAGAGGGAAAATATATAATAAACAAATAAAATAATATTACCAGTGTGAAGAGTACACAACAAGGAAGAACCTGAAAGAAAACAAAGTGACCACGAACAAAACTATGGACAATATGATAATCCAATAAGCAACCACACACAATAATAGTGTGCTACTTAGTGGTATTAATACTAATATACCACTAGCTGAAATAAACTAACACAAACAATGAAAGTGTAGTGTTTATAGAAAGTGAAAATAATAAGTGATAACAGTTGTATAAAACAATCTCAAATAAAACAACACAGACAATAAGTGTATTATCTATGAGACCAAAAGTATAATATAATAAAACATAATAAAGACTGCAAGTAAACTGAAATTAAGTAAAGAAATAATTGCTCAATTATGAAAGTAAATGGAACTGCTTACCAGTAACTACCATGGCTGACATTAAATATAAAATCTTTACAAAATATACATTTAAATATCAGGAGAGTGAAAAGTAAGGTCAATACAGAATGTAATTATTAGTATATCAGAGATAAGACAACCTGTATTAGATTAAAAAACCCAAACCAAATGTAAACACCCAATATGTATGTCAATAACCAATCAGAATTAGATAATAATATGTAGACAAATAGTATATAATACAATTAAAATAAAGAAAACCATTGTACTAGATAATAGTAATAATAATCATGGTAAATATATAAGAAAATATGCAAGAAACCAAACTAACACATATAGACATTGTTGTCATTCAGTAGTATACACATAACCTCAACTGAACAGAATTGGCAACAAAGAATCATAACTAACAATTAGAAAAACACTGATAAAAGTATTTACATGATGCAACAACCAAACTAGAATAAATAATGAACAGAATAAACCCAACATGAACTAAGAAACACAAATATATACTTTAAATTTTATAAACAAATAATAGCCAAAATACCAAACCACAGAGTGAATGACAGAATTACATAAAAAACTCAATCAAACTTAATCAGAAAGAGGAAAATAATATAACAGTAGTTTCAAGAATACTCAATACCTCTTTGAGAACCACTACCAAACAATAAATGCATAAATTTATGTAATAATAATGACAACCAATAATACATGTCACATGAAACTAGATGTAAGTAACAGTCCAACAGAAAATTGTGAATAATTAGCACAGCAGGGAATACTAAATACCCAAGATAAGATGTAGACAAACACTAAAGACAAATTAATGGATGAAAATATATCCCTGATACAGAACTATTAATAAAATAAGAGTGTCAATATGACAGGACACCTAACATGGTGGGATAAAACCATTCAATGTAAATAAACGAAGCTATGTTAATAAATACAAAGCTGCACAAAAGGTGTAGTATCATTTGATGTACAAACCAAACACAATAGAATTGTGTTAGAATAATATATATGTTAGAACTAATAAGAAATAATGCATGGACATTTAAGGCCTACTCGCCTGAAAGTCCATTATGGAATATTGTTAATATTTAGTATTTAAGGAATAATTGATAAGAAATAATGACTTAAACCATTATCAGTGAGTGATATAAGTATCATGTGATACTATAAAGTGGAAAAAACTTATAATTAAATAAGAACCACTAAAAGTGCATCGACGAAAGGGTAAATAAGTTAATCATGGACGGAATTAGTGCTTGTGTGGACTCAAAATAAAGAGCAGAGCATCCGAAATAACATGATACCTTTAGTTTCCAAATCGGAGATGTATTAACAAAGTTATAAACAATCATAATTTTTCAATCAATTCCAAAAGAATTGATAGCATCACTTTTAGACTCTCCAACCCAAAGCCAAACGCTGAGAAATAAAATTTAATAATTTCTTATGGCGTATGGGTACGAGATTAATCGATTTTCAGCCAATAAGAAACGCTGATTTCAGCAGACGCCAGTCGAAGTAGCTAAGGAGAGCGACATTAAGAAACTGATCGTCAACGCCGACAGAACGTCTCTTCGACGAGAGTATTTTTTTCAAAATGTGCGCGTTCCCCAGTTAGTAAACAATTATATCTAACCTAACTTATGTGTATTAATAACCTTAAACGTGTGAAGTGTAAACAGTGATACGAAATAGTGAAATATACCATTGCCAGTGTATAATATCGGCAATGATGAGTGAAATAATAAGGGAGTATTTAGAATGAATAACATTTGAATGTATTTTAAACAATTATCAAATAATAATTTTTGTGTTGATACCACGTTAGTCAAGTACATTCATACGTGACTAACCTCAATAATGATTATGAATTAACACATTATTGAACAAAAGTTCTCAGTTTTATTTTTTAAATAAAATACTATTAATTTTAAAGAAGAATTGCAAATCAAATTATTACTTAACCAATACTAATGTACTCGCACATAGATGCTGATTAGACTAAACCAATAACGACAGACAATTCGATTATCAATAATAATTGAGAACTGTCAATAAGGTTAATGATTAATAAATGTATCATTAGCTAATATTATGTGTAACTATCAGATTTTATGAAGTTAATTTAAATATTTTTAACAATTCACTTAGAGGAATTTTCACTCTAACCTACCTGTTATTGAAAGGTACACAGATAATGCAGTGCTATGCTTTCAATTCAAGAAAGCCTAAATATTCTTAATTGCACTGAGATTATAAATTAATCATTATATTTTAATTGTTATAACCATTAAGGCAATTCTATTCCGATATACAACAATATTAATCATATTGCACATACTATACCATAACCTGCAAATTTAAAAGCAGGCGTGCCTGATACGATAGTTTCCAATATTATAATTAAACTTTTTTTCTAATTTTGTAATCACTCTCCATAATACGTCATTGTCGTATTAAAAGCATATTTTGTAGTAAGTATCTTGTATACTAAAAGAATTCACGATTTTTGTTAACTATAAATAAGAAAACTAACCAAATCAGGTTAGCGAAATACAATATGAAAAACCAGTGTTACCAGCCCTGAGTTTTAAGAATCTCTGTAACGAGTTAAATTGTTTTTAATGTTTTAAAAGGTTTTAAATGAACTTTAATTATTGTTAATAAATTACCATTTCACATATAACCGAGTCAGTCCGTCATTTCAAGGTAGATTATAATAACAACAACAACAAAGCATTTATTTTACAAATTGGCAGTAAGGCAAAAAAGCGGCTAAGATTTTGAATAATTTCAAAACAGTCTCATATACAGAACAACTTTATTTACTTTATATCCACATACACACTAGTGGTAAATATTGTATGAACTGTGTTGTGTTATTTTCAGTATATTACAGGAAGAAAGGATCTACTTTGGAAGGTTGACACCAGTAAGTAAGTGGTAAGTGACAGCTAAACTAACCAGTGCTTCGAAAAGAGAATTTGAACATTTTTTCAGCTTTCTAAACCTTTTTGAAACAAACAAGTCATAAATAATAATAATTTTAAACCTACATATTTGAATCAAAATACACCTAAACTCGTCTAGTCATTGAGTGATATCAACAACGTGTGACTTATTACACAATTGAATAGAGGACATCTATACACCTCTATCTATCATATTATAGAGTGGTGCTCCATCGCGGGGCTTGATTGAATAAACACACCATAACTTATCTATCATATTATAGAGTGGCGCCCAACCTTCGAGCATCGAATTAGGTCAATTATACCCAACCAAGTGACTAAATAAATAAATATTAAATATTTTAAATTTAATTCGAGCGGCAGTTACAATACTATACTACAAAAAAGCCTGAAGTGGAGGCTACAGCAGGTGACACCGTGGAAAACCAACCCGAGAGACAATTAAGCTTCAAGGAATGGATGGAATGGTTTTTTAAAAAATACGGTAAGGTAATGGAAGAATGTGATAAGAGAATGAGTGATAATGAACGACAACAACTGAGACATATGGTACAAAAATTAAAAAACAACAACAAACCAGAAACCGAGAAGATAAAAGAATTACCCGAAGATAAAAACATGGAACAAGTGAGCCCGAAAACCAAAGAAATAAAAAACGATAACAAACCAGAAACTGAAGAGATACCAAGGGAAGAAGACACGGAACAAGTGAGTCCGAAACCCAAAGATAAAAACATCGAACATTCAAATCAGGAAATAGAATTACAAGAGGGCAAAAATATGTTATTACCAGAGAATGAAAAGAACAAAAACCAAGAAAATATTAAACACATAGGAATCGAAGGTAATGGAGAAAAAAAAAACCAAATAACTAAGAAAACGGAAGAGAAGAAGATGAAAATAAGAGGAATAATACGTCCTAAGAAAGTCAAAATTACACAAGAAGTGTTGGAGATGACTCGGAGTGGTCTGATTAATCTACTTAACTTCCCAACTGTTGATCACAGAGAAGGAATTTATATGAAGGATTATAGAAGGAACTTCATGAAGATGTCCGAAGAGGATTACCATGTTACGATGAGGAAGATTGTAACCAATAATGTATTTAAAGTGAATACACCTGGAAAGAAAATACTTCCCAAGAGATCAGACATGTCATCAATAACCAAGATACATGGAACATATTTGAGTAACAAACCAGATGATGAAGTGATAGAAGTGGACCTTAAAATAAATGAAAATTTTACAGTGGCAAAATGGAAGAGCCGGATGATAGTGAGATACGTGACAAGGACAGAAATAAGTCTGAACACTATAGAAATCCGAACAACAAGAACAGCTGAAGTAAGTGACTACGGATAAACTGAATAAGGATACATTGAGAAAAGGGATGGATTCTTTTGATACTGACCAACGCAACCAATCTTCCATGAAGAAATACAAGATCCAGTGACAAAAAGAATAAGGGGAAATTGCAACCAAACTTCACTGAAAAAATATGTTGAAACCTGACCAACATGAAGAACCTGAATATTATTTTGAAAAATACATTATGATAATGTTAACTTTGCAAATGATAATTATGAATATGAAAATGAATGTTAACAAACTGCTAATATAATATAATATAATACCCGTACATAAAAGAGAAGAATAGTATACGAGAAGGACGCCCAAGATCCATGGCATAAAAATATAAATTCCTAGAGCCAGTCAACATGTAACCACCAACTTACCCGTACATAAAAGAGAGAAGAATACTATACGAGAAGGACGCCCAAGATCCACGGCATAAAAATATAAATTCCAAGAGCCAGTCAACATGTAATTACCAACTTACCCGTACATAAAAGAAAAGAATACTATACGAGAAAGACACCTTCCAACTATGGCATATAAAATATAATTTCCAAGAGCCAGTCAACATGTAATTACCAACTTACCTGTACATACAAGAGGAATATAATATACGATGAAATTGCAAAAAGAAGGAGGAAAATAAAGGTGAATGAACTTCATTATAAAATGGATATACAATACATGAGGCATGAAACCAAAGCCAATTGAGAGCCTATTAAATGAAATATTACACAGATATGTGGGTGAAGAAAATACAGAAGAATACAATGTGATATAAAGTGAACTACCAAAAGAAGGATTAATTAACGCCGAAGAATAATGAACAATACCATACTAAGGAAGATATCAAGAGAAGATACCAATGAAGAACTGTAAACTGAATTATCCTAGAGAAAAATATGAAGAATAAGTTGAGATGAATCAAGAAGAGAAGAATATAATTAGATATAAACCGCAAATGCATGAAGTAATCCCAAGAATCTTTAATATTAGTTAGAAAATTGACTACTTTTATTTTATATGATATGAATTGACTGAAGAATTATTCCAGCAATCATTTATATTTTGAACAGAGATGAATTACCTCTGAATTTATTTGATGTTAGTATGGCCAGCAGAGAATGTATGCCAAAGGAGCCACTCTTAACTGCCCCAGCTAAAATGATAGGGAAATAGTTAGGGTATTAAATGATCTAGGGAAGACAAATACAAAGGAAAAATAAAGTATGATTCATAAAAGTAAAATGGAAGGATACAAGAAGAACAGAAGATTCAGTATAAAGAAAAGTACAACAGTTGATAAATTCTTCATTAAATTAGTATAGGGATTCAGAATTAATCAATTCTTATAGGAAGGCATATGTAACGCATCAAAAATATCGTTACATAAATATCATCACAAATACCCAAATGAAGATCTACCATGAACATATCTAAGCTAATATAGCCAAACACACCAACAAGAGGAAAGACAATACTAAAATGCCAAAGCCAAACTTGTATATCCAGGAAGAAATAATGTTCAAGAAAATAAGCACCCAAAGGAAGAAGTTGTAATTAAATGAATCATCAATGTGATAACAAGAGGAAAAGTGAACCAAACAACTACGCTAGCAACCAGGACCCAATAGATCCAATAAGTGAGGGAAAAATATATAAGAAGAGGGAAAATATATAATAAACAAATAAAATAATATTACCAGTGTGAAGAGTACACAACAAGGAAGAACCTGAAAGAAAACAAAGTGACCACGAACAAAACTATGGACAATATGATAATCCAATAAGCAACCACACACAATAATAGTGTGCTACTTAGTGGTATTAATACTAATATACCACTAGCTGAAATAAACTAACACAAACAATGAAAGTGTAGTGTTTATAGAAAGTGAAAATAATAAGTGATAACAGTTGTATAAAACAATCTCAAATAAAACAACACAGACAATAAGTGTATTATCTATGAGACCAAAAGTATAATATAATAAAACATAATAAAGACTGCAAGTAAACTGAAATTAAGTAAAGAAATAATTGCTCAATTATGAAAGTAAATGGAACTGCTTACCAGTAACTACCATGGCTGACATTAAATATAAAATCTTTACAAAATATACATTTAAATATCAGGAGAGTGAAAAGTAAGGTCAATACAGAATGTAATTATTAGTATATCAGAGATAAGACAACCTGTATTAGATTAAAAAACCCAAACCAAATGTAAACACCCAATATGTATGTCAATAACCAATCAGAATTAGATAATAATATGTAGACAAATAGTATATAATACAATTAAAATAAAGAAAACCATTGTACTAGATAATAGTAATAATAATCATGGTAAATATATAAGAAAATATGCAAGAAACCAAACTAACACATATAGACATTGTTGTCATTCAGTAGTATACACATAACCTCAACTGAACAGAATTGGCAACAAAGAATCATAACTAACAATTAGAAAAACACTGATAAAAGTATTTACATGATGCAACAACCAAACTAGAATAAATAATGAACAGAATAAACCCAACATGAACTAAGAAACACAAATATATACTTTAAATTTTATAAACAAATAATAGCCAAAATACCAAACCACAGAGTGAATGACAGAATTACATAAAAAACTCAATCAAACTTAATCAGAAAGAGGAAAATAATATAACAGTAGTTTCAAGAATACTCAATACCTCTTTGAGAACCACTACCAAACAATAAATGCATAAATTTATGTAATAATAATGACAACCAATAATACATGTCACATGAAACTAGATGTAAGTAACAGTCCAACAGAAAATTGTGAATAATTAGCACAGCAGGGAATACTAAATACCCAAGATAAGATGTAGACAAACACTAAAGACAAATTAATGGATGAAAATATATCCCTGATACAGAACTATTAATAAAATAAGAGTGTCAATATGACAGGACACCTAACATGGTGGGATAAAACCATTCAATGTAAATAAACGAAGCTATGTTAATAAATACAAAGCTGCACAAAAGGTGTAGTATCATTTGATGTACAAACCAAACACAATAGAATTGTGTTAGAATAATATATATGTTAGAACTAATAAGAAATAATGCATGGACATTTAAGGCCTACTCGCCTGAAAGTCCATTATGGAATATTGTTAATATTTAGTATTTAAGGAATAATTGATAAGAAATAATGACTTAAACCATTATCAGTGAGTGATATAAGTATCATGTGATACTATAAAGTGGAAAAAACTTATAATTAAATAAGAACCACTAAAAGTGCATCGACGAAAGGGTAAATAAGTTAATCATGGACGGAATTAGTGCTTGTGTGGACTCAAAATAAAGAGCAGAGCATCCGAAATAACATGATACCTTTAGTTTCCAAATCGGAGATGTATTAACAAAGTTATAAACAATCATAATTTTTCAATCAATTCCAAAAGAATTGATAGCATCACTTTTAGACTCTCCAACCCAAAGCCAAACGCTGAGAAATAAAATTTAATAATTTCTTATGGCGTATGGGTACGAGATTAATCGATTTTCAGCCAATAAGAAACGCTGATTTCAGCAGACGCCAGTCGAAGTAGCTAAGGAGAGCGACATTAAGAAACTGATCGTCAACGCCGACAGAACGTCTCTTCGACGAGAGTATTTTTTTCAAAATGTGCGCGTTCCCCAGTTAGTAAACAATTATATCTAACCTAACTTATGTGTATTAATAACCTTAAACGTGTGAAGTGTAAACAGTGATACGAAATAGTGAAATATACCATTGCCAGTGTATAATATCGGCAATGATGAGTGAAATAATAAGGGAGTATTTAGAATGAATAACATTTGAATGTATTTTAAACAATTATCAAATAATAATTTTTGTGTTGATACCACGTTAGTCAAGTACATTCATACGTGACTAACCTCAAAATGATTATGAATTAACACATTATTGAACAAAAGTTCTCAGTTTTATTTTTTAAATAAAATACTATTAATTTTAAAGAAGAATTGCAAATCAAATTATTACTTAACCAATACTAATGTACTCGCACATAGATGCTGATTAGACTAAACCAATAACGACAGACAATTCGATTATCAATAATAATTGAGAACTGTCAATAAGGTTAATGATTAATAAATGTATCATTAGCTAATATTATGTGTAACTATCAGATTTTATGAAGTTAATTTAAATATTTTTAACAATTCACTTAGAGGAATTTTCACTCTAACCTACCTGTTATTGAAAGGTACACAGATAATGCAGTGCTATGCTTTCAATTCAAGAAAGCCTAAATATTCTTAATTGCACTGAGATTATAAATTAATCATTATATTTTAATTGTTATAACCATTAAGGCAATTCTATTCCGATATACAACAATATTAATCATATTGCACATACTATACCATAACCTGCAAATTTAAAAGCAGGCGTGCCTGATACGATAGTTTCCAATATTATAATTAAACTTTTTTTCTAATTTTGTAATCACTCTCCATAATACGTCATTGTCGTATTAAAAGCATATTTTGTAGTAAGTATCTTGTATACTAAAAGAATTCACGATTTTTGTTAACTATAAATAAGAAAACTAACCAAATCAGGTTAGCGAAATACAATATGAAAAACCAGTGTTACCAGCCCTGAGTTTTAAGAATCTCTGTAACGAGTTAAATTGTTTTTAATGTTTTAAAAGGTTTTAAATGAACTTTAATTATTGTTAATAAATTACCATTTCACATATAATCGAGTCAGTCCGTCATTTCAAGGTAGATTATAATAACAACAACAACAAAGCATTTATTTTACAAATTGGCAGTAAGGCAAAAAAGCGGCTAAGATTTTGAATAATTTCAAAACAGTCTCATATACAGAACAACTTTATTTACTTTATATCCACATACACACTAGTGGTAAATATTGTATGAACTGTGTTGTGTTATTTTCAGTATATTACAGGAAGAAAGGATCTACTTTGGAAGGTTGACACCAGTAAGTAAGTGGTAAGTGACAGCTAAACTAACCAGTGCTTCGAAAAGAGAATTTGAACATTTTTTCAGCTTTCTAAACCTTTTTGAAACAAACAAGTCATAAATAATAATAATTTTAAACCTACATATTTGAATCAAAATACACCTAAACTCGTCTAGTCATTGAGTGATATCAACAACGTGTGACTTATTACACAATTGAATAGAGGACATCTATACACCTCTATCTATCATATTATAGAGTGGTGCTCCATCGCGGGGCTTGATTGAATAAACACACCATAACTTATCTATCATATTATAGAGTGGCGCCCAACCTTCGAGCATCGAATTAGGTCAATTATACCCAACCAAGTGACTAAATAAATAAATATTAAATATTTTAAACTTAATTCGAGCGGCAGTTACAATACTATACTACAAAAAAGCCTGAAGTGGAGGCTACAGCAGGTGACACCGTGGAAAACCAACCCGAGAGACAATTAAGCTTCAAGGAATGGATGGAATGGTTTTTTAAAAAATACGGTAAGGTAATGGAAGAATGTGATAAGAGAATGAGTGATAATGAACGACAACAACTGAGACATATGGTACAAAAATTAAAAAACAACAACAAACCAGGAACCGAGAAGATAAAAGAATTACCCGAAGATAAAAACATGGAACAAGTGAGCCCGAAAACCAAAGAAATAAAAAACGATAACAAACCAGAAACTGAAGAGATACCAAGGGAAGAAGACACGGAACAAGTGAGTCCGAAACCCAAAGATAAAAACATCGAACATTCAAATCAGGAAATAGAATTACAAGAGGGCAAAAATATGTTATTACCAGAGAATGAAAAGAACAAAAACCAAGAAAATATTAAACACATAGGAATCGAAGGTAATGGAGAAAAAAAAAACCAAATAACTAAGAAAACGGAAGAGAAGAAGATGAAAATAAGAGGAATAATACGTCCTAAGAAAGTCAAAATTACACAAGAAGTGTTGGAGATGACTCGGAGTGGTCTGATTAATCTACTTAACTTCCCAACTGTTGATCACAGAGAAGGAATTTATATGAAGGATTATAGAAGGAACTTCATGAAGATGTCCGAAGAGGATTACCATGTTACGATGAGGAAGATTGTAACCAATAATGTATTTAAAGTGAATACACCTGGAAAGAAAATACTTCCCAAGAGATCAGACATGTCATCAATAACCAAGATACATGGAACATATTTGAGTAACAAACCAGATGATGAAGTGATAGAAGTGGACCTTAAAATAAATGAAAATTTTACAGTGGCAAAATGGAAGAGCCGGATGATAGTGAGATACGTGACAAGGACAGAAATAAGTCTGAACACTATAGAAATCCGAACAACAAGAACAGCTGAAGTAAGTGACTACGGATAAACTGAATAAGGATACATTGAGAAAAGGGATGGATTCTTTTGATACTGACCAACACAACCAATCTTCCATGAAGAAATACAAGATCCAGTGACAAAAAGAATAAGGGGAAATTGCAACCAAACTTCACTGAAAAAATATGTTGAAACCTGACCAACATGAAGAACCTGAATATTATTTTGAAAAATACATTATGATAATGTTAACTTTGCAAATGATAATTATGAATATGAAAATGAATGTTAACAAACTGCTAATATAATATAATATAATACCCGTACATAAAAGAGAAGAATAGTATACGAGAAGGACGCCCAAGATCCATGGCATAAAAATATAAATTCCTAGAGCCAGTCAACATGTAACCACCAACTTACCCGTACATAAAAGAGAGAAGAATACTATACGAGAAGGACGCCCAAGATCCACGGCATAAAAATATAAATTCCAAGAGCCAGTCAACATGTAATTACCAACTTACCCGTACATAAAAGAAAAGAATACTATACGAGAAAGACACCTTCCAACTATGGCATATAAAATATAATTTCCAAGAGCCAGTCAACATGTAATTACCAACTTACCTGTACATACAAGAGGAATATAATATACGATGAAATTGCAAAAAGAAGGAGGAAAATAAAGGTGAATGAACTTCATTATAAAATGGATATACAATACATGAGGCATGAAACCAAAGCCAATTGAGAGCCTATTAAATGAAATATTACACAGATATGTGGGTGAAGAAAATACAGAAGAATACAATGTGATATAAAGTGAACTACCAAAAGAAGGATTAATTAACGCCGAAGAATAATGAACAATACCATACTAAGGAAGATATCAAGAGAAGATACCAATGAAGAACTGTAAACCGAATTATCCTAGAGAAAAATATGAAGAATAAGTTGAGATGAATCAAGAAGAGAAGAATATAATTAGATATAAACCGCAAATGCATGAAGTAATCCCAAGAATCTTTAATATTAGTTAGAAAATTGACTACTTTTATTTTATATGATATGAATTGACTGAAGAATTATTCCAGCAATCATTTATATTTTGAACAGAGATGAATTACCTCTGAATTTATTTGATGTTAGTATGGCCAGCAGAGAATGTATGCCAAAGGAGCCACTCTTAACTGCCCCAGCTAAAATGATAGGGAAATAGTTAGGGTATTAAATGATCTAGGGAAGACAAATACAAAGGAAAAATAAAGTATGATTCATAAAAGTAAAATGGAAGGATACAAGAAGAACAGAAGATTCAGTATAAAGAAAAGTACAACAGTTGATAAATTCTTCATTAAATTAGTATAGGGATTCAGAATTAATCAATTCTTATAGGAAGGCATATGTAACGCATCAAAAATATCGTTACATAAATATCATCACAAATACCCAAATGAAGATCTACCATGAACATATCTAAGCTAATATAGCCAAACACACCAACAAGAGGAAAGACAATACTAAAATGCCAAAGCCAAACTTGTATATCCAGGAAGAAATAATGTTCAAGAAAATAAGCACCCAAAGGAAGAAGTTGTAATTAAATGAATCATCAATGTGATAACAAGAGGAAAAGTGAACCAAACAACTACGCTAGCAACCAGGACCCAATAGATCCAATAAGTGAGGGAAAAATATATAAGAAGAGGGAAAATATATAATAAACAAATAAAATAATATTACCAGTGTGAAGAGTACACAACAAGGAAGAACCTGAAAGAAAACAAAGTGACCACGAACAAAACTATGGGCAATATGATAATCCAATAAGCAACCACACACAATAATAGTGTGCTACTTAGTGGTATTAATACTAATATACCACTAGCTGAAATAAACTAACACAAACAATGAAAGTGTAGTGTTTATAGAAAGTGAAAATAATAAGTGATAACAGTTGTATAAAACAATCTCAAATAAAACAACACAGACAATAAGTGTATTATCTATGAGACCAAAAGTATAATATAATAAAACATAATAAAGACTGCAAGTAAACTGAAATTAAGTAAAGAAATAATTGCTCAATTATGAAAGTAAATGGAACTGCTTACCAGTAACTACCATGGCTGACATTAAATATAAAATCTTTACAAACTATACATATAAATCTCAGGAGAGTGGAAAGTAAGGGCAATACAGAATGTAATTATTAGTATATCAGAGATAAGACAACCTGTATTAGATTAAAAAACCCAAACCAAATGTAAACACCCAATATGTATGTCAATAACCAATCAGAATTAGATAATAATATGTAGACAAATAGTATATAATAGAGTTAAAATAAAGAAAACCATTGTACTAGATAATAGTAATAATAATCATGGTAAATATATAAGAAAATATGCAAGAAACCAAACTAACACATATAGACATTGTTGTCATTCAGTAGTATACACATAACCTCAACTGAACAGAATTGGCAACAAAGAATCATAACTAACAATTAGAAAAACACTGATAAAAGTATTTACATGATGCAACAACCAAACTAGAATAAATAATGAACAGAATAAACCCAACATGAACTAAGAAACACAAATATATACTTTAAATTTTATAAACAAATAATAGCCAAAATACCAAACCACAGAGTGAATGACAGAATTACATAAAAAACTCAATCAAACTTAATCAGAAAGAGGAAAATAATATAACAGTAGTTTCAAGAATACTCAATACCTCTTTGAGAACCATTACCAAACAATAAATGCATAAATTTATGTAATAATAATGAAAACCAATAATACATGTCACATGAAACTAGATGTAAGTAACAGTCCAACAGAAAATTGTGAATAATTAGCACAGCAGGGAATACTAAATACCCAAGATAAGATGTAGACAAACACTAAAGACAAATTAATGGATGAAAATATATCCCTGATACAGAACTATTAATAAAATAAGAGTGTCAATATGACAGGACACCTAACATGGTGGGATAAAACCATTCAATGTAAATAAACGAAGCTATGTTAATAAATACAAAGCTGCACAAAAGGTGTAGTATCATTTGATGTACAAACCAAACACAATAGAATTGTGTTAGAATAATATATATGTTAGAACTAATAAGAAATAATGCATGGACATTTAAGGCCTACTCGCCTGAAAGTCCATTATGGAATATTGTTAATATTTAGTATTTAAGGAATAATTGATAAGAAATAATGACTTAAACCATTATCAGTGAGTGATATAAGTATCATGTGATACTATAAAGTGGAAAAAACTTATAATTAAATAAGAACCACTAAAAGTGCATCGACGAAAGGGTAAATAAGTTAATCATGGACGGAATTAGTGCTTGTGTGGACTCAAAATAAAGAGCAGAGCATCCGAAATAACATGATACCTTTAGTTTCCAAATCGGAGATGTATTAACAAAGTTATAAACAATCATAATTTTTCAATCAATTCCAAAAGAATTGATAGCATCACTTTTAGACTCTCCAACCCAAAGCCAAACGCTGAGAAATAAAATTTAATAATTTCTTATGGCGTATGGGTACGAGATTAATCGATTTTCAGCCAATAAGGAACGCTGATTTCAGCAGACGCCAGTCGAAGTAGCTAAGGAGAGCGACATTAAGAAACTGATCGTCAACGCCGACAGAACGTCTCTTCGACGAGAGTATTTTTTTCAAAATGTGCGCGTTCCCCAGTTAGTAAACAATTATATCTAACCTAACTTATGTGTATTAATAACCTTAAACGTGTGAAGTGTAAACAGTGATACGAAATAGTGAAATATACCATTGCCAGTGTATAATATCGGCAATGATGAGTGAAATAATAAGGGAGTATTTAGAATGAATAACATTTGAATGTATTTTAAACAATTATCAAATAATAATTTTTGTGTTGATACCACGTTAGTCAAGTACATTCATACGTGACTAACCTCAATAATGATTATGAATTAACACATTATTGAACAAAAGTTCTCAGTTTTATTTTTTAAATAAAATACTATTAATTTTAAAGAAGAATTGCAAATCAAATTATTACTTAACCAATACTAATGTACTCGCACATAGATGCTGATTAGACTAAACCAATAACGACAGACAATTCGATTATCAATAATAATTGAGAACTGTCAATAAGGTTAATGATTAATAAATGTATCATTAGCTAATATTATGTGTAACTATCAGATTTTATGAAGTTAATTTAAATATTTTTAACAATTCACTTAGAGGAATTTTCACTCTAACCTACCTGTTATTGAAAGGTACACAGATAATGCAGTGCTATGCTTTCAATTCAAGAAAGCCTAAATATTCTTAATTGCACTGAGATTATAAATTAATCATTATATTTTAATTGTTATAACCATTAAGGCAATTCTATTCCGATATACAACAATATTAATCATATTGCACATACTATACCATAACCTGCAAATTTAAAAGCAGGCGTGCCTGATACGATAGTTTCCAATATTATAATTAAACTTTTTTTCTAATTTTGTAATCACTCTCCATAATACGTCATTGTCGTATTAAAAGCATATTTTGTAGTAAGTATCTTGTATACTAAAAGAATTCACGATTTTTGTTAACTATAAATAAGAAAACTAACCAAATCAGGTTAGCGAAATACAATATGAAAAACCAGTGTTACCAGCCCTGAGTTTTAAGAATCTCTGTAACGAGTTAAATTGTTTTTAATGTTTTAAAAGGTTTTAAATGAACTTTAATTATTGTTAATAAATTACCATTTCACATATAATCGAGTCAGTCCATCATTTCAAGGTAGATTATAATAACAACAACAACAAAGCATTTATTTTACAAATTGGCAGTAAGGCAAAAAAGCGGCTAAGATTTTGAATAATTTCAAAACAGTCTCATATACAGAACAACTTTATTTACTTTATATCCACATACACACTAGTGGTAAATATTGTATGAACTGTGTTGTGTTATTTTCAGTATATTACAGGAAGAAAGGATCTACTTTGGAAGGTTGACACCAGTAAGTAAGTGGTAAGTGACAGCTAAACTAACCAGTGCTTCGAAAAGAGAATTTGAACATTTTTTCAGCTTTCTAAATCTTTTTGAAACAAACAAGTCATAAATAATAATAATTTTAAACCTACATATTTGAATCAAAATACACCTAAACTCGTCTAGTCATTGAGTGATATCAACAACGTGTGACTTATTACACAATTGAATAGAGGACATCTATACACCTCTATCTATCATATTATAGAGTGGTGCTCCATCGCGGGGCTTGATTGAATAAACACACCATAACTTATCTATCATATTATAGAGTGGCGCCCAACCTTCGAGCATCGAATTAGGTCAATTATACCCAACCAAGTGACTAAATAAATAAATATTAAATATTTTAAACTTAATTCGAGCGGCAGTTACAATACTATACTACAAAAAAGCCTGAAGTGGAGGCTACAGCAGGTGACACCGTGGAAAACCAACCCGAGAGACAATTAAGCTTCAAGGAATGGATGGAATGGTTTTTTAAAAAATACGATAAGGTAATGGAAGAATGTGATAAGAGAATGAGTGATAATGAACGACAACAACTGAGACATATGGTACAAAAATTAAAAAACAACAACAAACCAGAAACCGAGAAGATAAAAGAATTACCCGAAGATAAAAACATGGAACAAGTGAGCCCGAAAACCAAAGAAATAAAAAACGATAACAAACCAGAAACTGAAGAGATACCAAGGGAAGAAGACACGGAACAAGTGAGTCCGAAACCCAAAGATAAAAACATCGAACATTCAAATCAGGAAATAGAATTACAAGAGGGCAAAAATATGTTATTACCAGAGAATGAAAAGAACAAAAACCAAGAAAATATTAAACACATAGGAATCGAAGGTAATGGAGAAAAAAAAAACCAAATAACTAAGAAAACGGAAGAGAAGAAGATGAAAATAAGAGGAATAATACGTCCTAAGAAAGTCAAAATTACACAAGAAGTGTTGGAGATGACTCGGAGTGGTCTGATTAATCTACTTAACTTCCCAACTGTTGATCACAGAGAAGGAATTTATATGAAGGATTATAGAAGGAACTTCATGAAGATGTCCGAAGAGGATTACCATGTTACGATGAGGAAGATTGTAACCAATAATGTATTTAAAGTGAATACACCTGGAAAGAAAATACTTCCCAAGAGATCAGACATGTCATCAATAACCAAGATACATGGAACATATTTGAGTAACAAACCAGATGATGAAGTGATAGAAGTGGACCTTAAAATAAATGAAAATTTTACAGTGGCAAAATGGAAGAGCCGGATGATAGTGAGATACGTGACAAGGACAGAAATAAGTCTGAACACTATAGAAATCCGAACAACAAGAACAGCTGAAGTAAGTGACTACGGATAAACTGAATAAGGATACATTGAGAAAAGGGATGGATTCTTTTGATACTGACCAACACAACCAATCTTCCATGAAGAAATACAAGATCCAGTGACAAAAAGAATAAGGGGAAATTGCAACCAAACTTCACTGAAAAAATATGTTGAAACCTGACCAACATGAAGAACCTGAATATTATTTTGAAAAATACATTATGATAATGTTAACTTTGCAAATGATAATTATGAATATGAAAATGAATGTTAACAAACTGCTAATATAATATAATATAATACCCGTACATAAAAGAGAAGAATAGTATACGAGAAGGACGCCCAAGATCCATGGCATAAAAATATAAATTCCTAGAGCCAGTCAACATGTAACCACCAACTTACCCGTACATAAAAGAGAGAAGAATACTATACGAGAAGGACGCCCAAGATCCACGGCATAAAAATATAAATTCCAAGAGCCAGTCAACATGTAATTACCAACTTACCCGTACATAAAAGAAAAGAATACTATACGAGAAAGACACCTTCCAACTATGGCATATAAAATATAATTTCCAAGAGCCAGTCAACATGTAATTACCAACTTACCTGTACATACAAGAGGAATATAATATACGATGAAATTGCAAAAAGAAGGAGGAAAATAAAGGTGAATGAACTTCATTATAAAATGGATATACAATACATGAGGCATGAAACCAAAGCCAATTGAGAGCCTATTAAATGAAATATTACACAGATATGTGGGTGAAGAAAATACAGAAGAATACAATGTGATATAAAGTGAACTACCAAAAGAAGGATTAATTAACGCCGAAGAATAATGAACAATACCATACTAAGGAAGATATCAAGAGAAGATACCAATGAAGAACTGTAAACCGAATTATCCTAGAGAAAAATATGAAGAATAAGTTGAGATGAATCAAGAAGAGAAGAATATAATTAGATATAAACCGCAAATGCATGAAGTAATCCCAAGAATCTTTAATATTAGTTAGAAAATTGACTACTTTTATTTTATATGATATGAATTGACTGAAGAATTATTCCAGCAATCATTTATATTTTGAACAGAGATGAATTACCTCTGAATTTATTTGATGTTAGTATGGCCAGCAGAGAATGTATGCCAAAGGAGCCACTCTTAACTGCCCCAGCTAAAATGATAGGGAAATAGTTAGGGTATTAAATGATCTAGGGAAGACAAATACAAAGGAAAAATAAAGTATGATTCATAAAAGTAAAATGGAAGGATACAAGAAGAACAGAAGATTCAGTATAAAGAAAAGTACAACAGTTGATAAATTCTTCATTAAATTAGTATAGGGATTCAGAATTAATCAATTCTTATAGGAAGGCATATGTAACGCATCAAAAATATCGTTACATAAATATCATCACAAATACCCAAATGAAGATCTACCATGAACATATCTAAGCTAATATAGCCAAACACACCAACAAGAGGAAAGACAATACTAAAATGCCAAAGCCAAACTTGTATATCCAGGAAGAAATAATGTTCAAGAAAATAAGCACCCAAAGGAAGAAGTTGTAATTAAATGAATCATCAATGTGATAACAAGAGGAAAAGTGAACCAAACAACTACGCTAGCAACCAGGACCCAATAGATCCAATAAGTGAGGGAAAAATATATAAGAAGAGGGAAAATATATAATAAACAAATAAAATAATATTACCAGTGTGAAGAGTACACAACAAGGAAGAACCTGAAAGAAAACAAAGTGACCACGAACAAAACTATGGGCAATATGATAATCCAATAAGCAACCACACACAATAATAGTGTGCTACTTAGTGGTATTAATACTAATATACCACTAGCTGAAATAAACTAACACAAACAATGAAAGTGTAGTGTTTATAGAAAGTGAAAATAATAAGTGATAACAGTTGTATAAAACAATCTCAAATAAAACAACACAGACAATAAGTGTATTATCTATGAGACCAAAAGTATAATATAATAAAACATAATAAAGACTGCAAGTAAACTGAAATTAAGTAAAGAAATAATTGCTCAATTATGAAAGTAAATGGAACTGCTTACCAGTAACTACCATGGCTGACATTAAATATAAAATCTTTACAAACTATACATATAAATCTCAGGAGAGTGGAAAGTAAGGGCAATACAGAATGTAATTATTAGTATATCAGAGATAAGACAACCTGTATTAGATTAAAAAACCCAAACCAAATGTAAACACCCAATATGTATGTCAATAACCAATCAGAATTAGATAATAATATGTAGACAAATAGTATATAATAGAGTTAAAATAAAGAAAACCATTGTACTAGATAATAGTAATAATAATCATGGTAAATATATAAGAAAATATGCAAGAAACCAAACTAACACATATAGACATTGTTGTCATTCAGTAGTATACACATAACCTCAACTGAACAGAATTGGCAACAAAGAATCATAACTAACAATTAGAAAAACACTGATAAAAGTATTTACATGATGCAACAACCAAACTAGAATAAATAATGAACAGAATAAACCCAACATGAACTAAGAAACACAAATATATACTTTAAATTTTATAAACAAATAATAGCCAAAATACCAAACCACAGAGTGAATGACAGAATTACATAAAAAACTCAATCAAACTTAATCAGAAAGAGGAAAATAATATAACAGTAGTTTCAAGAATACTCAATACCTCTTTGAGAACCACTACCAAACAATAAATGCATAAATTTATGTAATAATAATGACAACCAATAATACATGTCACATGAAACTAGATGTAAGTAACAGTCCAACAGAAAATTGTGAATAATTAGCACAGCAGGGAATACTAAATACCCAAGATAAGATGTAGACAAACACTAAAGACAAATTAATGGATGAAAATATATCCCTGATACAGAACTATTAATAAAATAAGAGTGTCAATATGACAGGACACCTAACATGGTGGGATAAAACCATTCAATGTAAATAAACGAAGCTATGTTAATAAATACAAAGCTGCACAAAAGGTGTAGTATCATTTGATGTACAAACCAAACACAATAGAATTGTGTTAGAATAATATATATGTTAGAACTAATAAGAAATAATGCATGGACATTTAAGGCCTACTCGCCTGAAAGTCCATTATGGAATATTGTTAATATTTAGTATTTAAGGAATAATTGATAAGAAATAATGACTTAAACCATTATCAGTGAGTGATATAAGTATCATGTGATACTATAAAGTGGAAAAAACTTATAATTAAATAAGAACCACTAAAAGTGCATCGACGAAAGGGTAAATAAGTTAATCATGGACGGAATTAGTGCTTGTGTGGACTCAAAATAAAGAGCAGAGCATCCGAAATAACATGATACCTTTAGTTTCCAAATCGGAGATGTATTAACAAAGTTATAAACAATCATAATTTTTCAATCAATTCCAAAAGAATTGATAGCATCACTTTTAGACTCTCCAACCCAAAGCCAAACGCTGAGAAATAAAATTTAATAATTTCTTATGGCGTATGGGTACGAGATTAATCGATTTTCAGCCAATAAGAAACGCTGATTTCAGCAGACGCCAGTCGAAGTAGCTAAGGAGAGCGACATTAAGAAACTGATCGTCAACGCCGACAGAACGTCTCTTCGACGAGAGTATTTTTTTCAAAATGTGCGCGTTCCCCAGTTAGTAAACAATTATATCTAACCTAACTTATGTGTATTAATAACCTTAAACGTGTGAAGTGTAAACAGTGATACGAAATAGTGAAATATACCATTGCCAGTGTATAATATCGGCAATGATGAGTGAAATAATAAGGGAGTATTTAGAATGAATAACATTTGAATGTATTTTAAACAATTATCAAATAATAATTTTTGTGTTGATACCACGTTAGTCAAGTACATTCATACGTGACTAACCTCAATAATGATTATGAATTAACACATTATTGAACAAAAGTTCTCAGTTTTATTTTTTAAATAAAATACTATTAATTTTAAAGAAGAATTGCAAATCAAATTATTACTTAACCAATACTAATGTACTCGCACATAGATGCTGATTAGACTAAACCAATAACGACAGACAATTCGATTATCAATAATAATTGAGAACTGTCAATAAGGTTAATGATTAATAAATGTATCATTAGCTAATATTATGTGTAACTATCAGATTTTATGAAGTTAATTTAAATATTTTTAACAATTCACTTAGAGGAATTTTCACTCTAACCTACCTGTTATTGAAAGGTACACAGATAATGCAGTGCTATGCTTTCAATTCAAGAAAGCCTAAATATTCTTAATTGCACTGAGATTATAAATTAATCATTATATTTTAATTGTTATAACCATTAAGGCAATTCTATTCCGATATACAACAATATTAATCATATTGCACATACTATACCATAACCTGCAAATTTAAAAGCAGGCGTGCCTGATACGATAGTTTCCAATATTATAATTAAACTTTTTTTCTAATTTTGTAATCACTCTCCATAATACGTCATTGTCGTATTAAAAGCATATTTTGTAGTAAGTATCTTGTATACTAAAAGAATTCACGATTTTTGTTAACTATAAATAAGAAAACTAACCAAATCAGGTTAGCGAAATACAATATGAAAAACCAGTGTTACCAGCCCTGAGTTTTAAGAATCTCTGTAACGAGTTAAATTGTTTTTAATGTTTTAAAAGGTTTTAAATGAACTTTAATTATTGTTAATAAATTACCATTTCACATATAATCGAGTCAGTCCGTCATTTCAAGGTAGATTATAATAACAACAACAACAAAGCATTTATTTTACAAATTGGCAGTAAGGCAAAAAAGCGGCTAAGATTTTGAATAATTTCAAAACAGTCTCATATACAGAACAACTTTATTTACTTTATATCCACATACACACTAGTGGTAAATATTGTATGAACTGTGTTGTGTTATTTTCAGTATATTACAGGAAGAAAGGATCTACTTTGGAAGGTTGACACCAGTAAGTAAGTGGTAAGTGACAGCTAAACTAACCAGTGCTTCGAAAAGAGAATTTGAACATTTTTTCAGCTTTCTAAATCTTTTTGAAACAAACAAGTCATAAATAATAATAATTTTAAACCTACATATTTGAATCAAAATACACCTAAACTCGTCTAGTCATTGAGTGATATCAACAACGTGTGACTTATTACACAATTGAATAGAGGACATCTATACACCTCTATCTATCATATTATAGAGTGGTGCTCCATCGCGGGGCTTGATTGAATAAACACACCATAACTTATCTATCATATTATAGAGTGGCGCCCAACCTTCGAGCATCGAATTAGGTCAATTATACCCAACCAAGTGACTAAATAAATAAATATTAAATATTTTAAACTTAATTCGAGCGGCAGTTACAATACTATACTACAAAAAAGCCTGAAGTGGAGGCTACAGCAGGTGACACCGTGGAAAACCAACCCGAGAGACAATTAAGCTTCAAGGAATGGATGGAATGGTTTTTTAAAAAATACGATAAGGTAATGGAAGAATGTGATAAGAGAATGAGTGATAATGAACGACAACAACTGAGACATATGGTACAAAAATTAAAAAACAACAACAAACCAGAAACCGAGAAGATAAAAGAATTACCCGAAGATAAAAACATGGAACAAGTGAGCCCGAAAACCAAAGAAATAAAAAACGATAACAAACCAGAAACTGAAGAGATACCAAGGGAAGAAGACACGGAACAAGTGAGTCCGAAACCCAAAGATAAAAACATCGAACATTCAAATCAGGAAATAGAATTACAAGAGGGCAAAAATATGTTATTACCAGAGAATGAAAAGAACAAAAACCAAGAAAATATTAAACACATAGGAATCGAAGGTAATGGAGAAAAAAAAAACCAAATAACTAAGAAAACGGAAGAGAAGAAGATGAAAATAAGAGGAATAATACGTCCTAAGAAAGTCAAAATTACACAAGAAGTGTTGGAGATGACTCGGAGTGGTCTGATTAATCTACTTAACTTCCCAACTGTTGATCACAGAGAAGGAATTTATATGAAGGATTATAGAAGGAACTTCATGAAGATGTCCGAAGAGGATTACCATGTTACGATGAGGAAGATTGTAACCAATAATGTATTTAAAGTGAATACACCTGGAAAGAAAATACTTCCCAAGAGATCAGACATGTCATCAATAACCAAGATACATGGAACATATTTGAGTAACAAACCAGATGATGAAGTGATAGAAGTGGACCTTAAAATAAATGAAAATTTTACAGTGGCAAAATGGAAGAGCCGGATGATAGTGAGATACGTGACAAGGACAGAAATAAGTCTGAACACTATAGAAATCCGAACAACAAGAACAGCTGAAGTAAGTGACTACGGATAAACTGAATAAGGATACATTGAGAAAAGGGATGGATTCTTTTGATACTGACCAACGCAACCAATCTTCCATGAAGAAATACAAGATCCAGTGACAAAAAGAATAAGGGGAAATTGCAACCAAACTTCACTGAAAAAATATGTTGAAACCTGACCAACATGAAGAACCTGAATATTATTTTGAAAAATACATTATGATAATGTTAACTTTGCAAATGATAATTATGAATATGAAAATGAATGTTAACAAACTGCTAATATAATATAATATAATACCCGTACATAAAAGAGAAGAATAGTATACGAGAAGGACGCCCAAGATCCATGGCATAAAAATATAAATTCCTAGAGCCAGTCAACATGTAACCACCAACTTACCCGTACATAAAAGAGAGAAGAATACTATACGAGAAGGACGCCCAAGATCCACGGCATAAAAATATAAATTCCAAGAGCCAGTCAACATGTAATTACCAACTTACCCGTACATAAAAGAAAAGAATACTATACGAGAAAGACACCTTCCAACTATGGCATATAAAATATAATTTCCAAGAGCCAGTCAACATGTAATTACCAACTTACCTGTACATACAAGAGGAATATAATATACGATGAAATTGCAAAAAGAAGGAGGAAAATAAAGGTGAATGAACTTCATTATAAAATGGATATACAATACATGAGGCATGAAACCAAAGCCAATTGAGAGCCTATTAAATGAAATATTACACAGATATGTGGGTGAAGAAAATACAGAAGAATACAATGTGATATAAAGTGAACTACCAAAAGAAGGATTAATTAACGCCGAAGAATAATGAACAATACCATACTAAGGAAGATATCAAGAGAAGATACCAATGAAGAACTGTAAACCGAATTATCCTAGAGAAAAATATGAAGAATAAGTTGAGATGAATCAAGAAGAGAAGAATATAATTAGATATAAACCGCAAATGCATGAAGTAATCCCAAGAATCTTTAATATTAGTTAGAAAATTGACTACTTTTATTTTATATGATATGAATTGACTGAAGAATTATTCCAGCAATCATTTATATTTTGAACAGAGATGAATTACCTCTGAATTTATTTGATGTTAGTATGGCCAGCAGAGAATGTATGCCAAAGGAGCCACTCTTAACTGCCCCAGCTAAAATGATAGGGAAATAGTTAGGGTATTAAATGATCTAGGGAAGACAAATACAAAGGAAAAATAAAGTATGATTCATAAAAGTAAAATGGAAGGATACAAGAAGAACAGAAGATTCAGTATAAAGAAAAGTACAACAGTTGATAAATTCTTCATTAAATTAGTATAGGGATTCAGAATTAATCAATTCTTATAGGAAGGCATATGTAACGCATCAAAAATATCGTTACATAAATATCATCACAAATACCCAAATGAAGATCTACCATGAACATATCTAAGCTAATATAGCCAAACACACCAACAAGAGGAAAGACAATACTAAAATGCCAAAGCCAAACTTGTATATCCAGGAAGAAATAATGTTCAAGAAAATAAGCACCCAAAGGAAGAAGTTGTAATTAAATGAATCATCAATGTGATAACAAGAGGAAAAGTGAACCAAACAACTACGCTAGCAACCAGGACCCAATAGATCCAATAAGTGAGGGAAAAATATATAAGAAGAGGGAAAATATATAATAAACAAATAAAATAATATTACCAGTGTGAAGAGTACACAACAAGGAAGAACCTGAAAGAAAACAAAGTGACCACGAACAAAACTATGGACAATATGATAATCCAATAAGCAACCACACACAATAATAGTGTGCTACTTAGTGGTATTAATACTAATATACCACTAGCTGAAATAAACTAACACAAACAATGAAAGTGTAGTGTTTATAGAAAGTGAAAATAATAAGTGATAACAGTTGTATAAAACAATCTCAAATAAAACAACACAGACAATAAGTGTATTATCTATGAGACCAAAAGTATAATATAATAAAACATAATAAAGACTGCAAGTAAACTGAAATTAAGTAAAGAAATAATTGCTCAATTATGAAAGTAAATGGAACTGCTTACCAGTAACTACCATGGCTGACATTAAATATAAAATCTTTACAAACTATACATATAAATCTCAGGAGAGTGGAAAGTAAGGGCAATACAGAATGTAATTATTAGTATATCAGAGATAAGACAACCTGTATTAGATTAAAAAACCCAAACCAAATGTAAACACCCAATATGTATGTCAATAACCAATCAGAATTAGATAATAATATGTAGACAAATAGTATATAATAGAGTTAAAATAAAGAAAACCATTGTACTAGATAATAGTAATAATAATCATGGTAAATATATAAGAAAATATGCAAGAAACCAAACTAACACATATAGACATTGTTGTCATTCAGTAGTATACACATAACCTCAACTGAACAGAATTGGCAACAAAGAATCATAACTAACAATTAGAAAAACACTGATAAAAGTATTTACATGATGCAACAACCAAACTAGAATAAATAATGAACAGAATAAACCCAACATGAACTAAGAAACACAAATATATACTTTAAATTTTATAAACAAATAATAGCCAAAATACCAAACCACAGAGTGAATGACAGAATTACATAAAAAACTCAATCAAACTTAATCAGAAAGAGGAAAATAATATAACAGTAGTTTCAAGAATACTCAATACCTCTTTGAGAACCATTACCAAACAATAAATGCATAAATTTATGTAATAATAATGAAAACCAATAATACATGTCACATGAAACTAGATGTAAGTAACAGTCCAACAGAAAATTGTGAATAATTAGCACAGCAGGGAATACTAAATACCCAAGATAAGATGTAGACAAACACTAAAGACAAATTAATGGATGAAAATATATCCCTGATACAGAACTATTAATAAAATAAGAGTGTCAATATGACAGGACACCTAACATGGTGGGATAAAACCATTCAATGTAAATAAACGAAGCTATGTTAATAAATACAAAGCTGCACAAAAGGTGTAGTATCATTTGATGTACAAACCAAACACAATAGAATTGTGTTAGAATAATATATATGTTAGAACTAATAAGAAATAATGCATGGACATTTAAGGCCTACTCGCCTGAAAGTCCATTATGGAATATTGTTAATATTTAGTATTTAAGGAATAATTGATAAGAAATAATGACTTAAACCATTATCAGTGAGTGATATAAGTATCATGTGATACTATAAAGTGGAAAAAACTTATAATTAAATAAGAACCACTAAAAGTGCATCGACGAAAGGGTAAATAAGTTAATCATGGACGGAATTAGTGCTTGTGTGGACTCAAAATAAAGAGCAGAGCATCCGAAATAACATGATACCTTTAGTTTCCAAATCGGAGATGTATTAACAAAGTTATAAACAATCATAATTTTTCAATCAATTCCAAAAGAATTGATAGCATCACTTTTAGACTCTCCAACCCAAAGCCAAACGCTGAGAAATAAAATTTAATAATTTCTTATGGCGTATGGGTACGAGATTAATCGATTTTCAGCCAATAAGAAACGCTGATTTCAGCAGACGCCAGTCGAAGTAGCTAAGGAGAGCGACATTAAGAAACTGATCGTCAACGCCGACAGAACGTCTCTTCGACGAGAGTATTTTTTTCAAAATGTGCGCGTTCCCCAGTTAGTAAACAATTATATCTAACCTAACTTATGTGTATTAATAACCTTAAACGTGTGAAGTGTAAACAGTGATACGAAATAGTGAAATATACCATTGCCAGTGTATAATATCGGCAATGATGAGTGAAATAATAAGGGAGTATTTAGAATGAATAACATTTGAATGTATTTTAAACAATTATCAAATAATAATTTTTGTGTTGATACCACGTTAGTCAAGTACATTCATACGTGACTAACCTCAATAATGATTATGAATTAACACATTATTGAACAAAAGTTCTCAGTTTTATTTTTTAAATAAAATACTATTAATTTTAAAGAAGAATTGCAAATCAAATTATTACTTAACCAATACTAATGTACTCGCACATAGATGCTGATTAGACTAAACCAATAACGACAGACAATTCGATTATCAATAATAATTGAGAACTGTCAATAAGGTTAATGATTAATAAATGTATCATTAGCTAATATTATGTGTAACTATCAGATTTTATGAAGTTAATTTAAATATTTTTAACAATTCACTTAGAGGAATTTTCACTCTAACCTACCTGTTATTGAAAGGTACACAGATAATGCAGTGCTATGCTTTCAATTCAAGAAAGCCTAAATATTCTTAATTGCACTGAGATTATAAATTAATCATTATATTTTAATTGTTATAACCATTAAGGCAATTCTATTCCGATATACAACAATATTAATCATATTGCACATACTATACCATAACCTGCAAATTTAAAAGCAGGCGTGCCTGATACGATAGTTTCCAATATTATAATTAAACTTTTTTTCTAATTTTGTAATCACTCTCCATAATACGTCATTGTCGTATTAAAAGCATATTTTGTAGTAAGTATCTTGTATACTAAAAGAATTCACGATTTTTGTTAACTATAAATAAGAAAACTAACCAAATCAGGTTAGCGAAATACAATATGAAAAACCAGTGTTACCAGCCCTGAGTTTTAAGAATCTCTGTAACGAGTTAAATTGTTTTTAATGTTTTAAAAGGTTTTAAATGAACTTTAATTATTGTTAATAAATTACCATTTCACATATAATCGAGTCAGTCCGTCATTTCAAGGTAGATTATAATAACAACAACAACAAAGCATTTATTTTACAAATTGGCAGTAAGGCAAAAAAGCGGCTAAGATTTTGAATAATTTCAAAACAGTCTCATATACAGAACAACTTTATTTACTTTATATCCACATACACACTAGTGGTAAATATTGTATGAACTGTGTTGTGTTATTTTCAGTATATTACAGGAAGAAAGGATCTACTTTGGAAGGTTGACACCAGTAAGTAAGTGGTAAGTGACAGCTAAACTAACCAGTGCTTCGAAAAGAGAATTTGAACATTTTTTCAGCTTTCTAAATCTTTTTGAAACAAACAAGTCATAAATAATAATAATTTTAAACCTACATATTTGAATCAAAATACACCTAAACTCGTCTAGTCATTGAGTGATATCAACAACGTGTGACTTATTACACAATTGAATAGAGGACATCTATACACCTCTATCTATCATATTATAGAGTGGTGCTCCATCGCGGGGCTTGATTGAATAAACACACCATAACTTATCTATCATATTATAGAGTGGCGCCCAACCTTCGAGCATCGAATTAGGTCAATTATACCCAACCAAGTGACTAAATAAATAAATATTAAATATTTTAAACTTAATTCGAGCGGCAGTTACAATACTATACTACAAAAAAGCCTGAAGTGGAGGCTACAGCAGGTGACACCGTGGAAAACCAACCCGAGAGACAATTAAGCTTCAAGGAATGGATGGAATGGTTTTTTAAAAAATACGATAAGGTAATGGAAGAATGTGATAAGAGAATGAGTGATAATGAACGACAACAACTGAGACATATGGTACAAAAATTAAAAAACAACAACAAACCAGAAACCGAGAAGATAAAAGAATTACCCGAAGATAAAAACATGGAACAAGTGAGCCCGAAAACCAAAGAAATAAAAAACGATAACAAACCAGAAACTGAAGAGATACCAAGGGAAGAAGACACGGAACAAGTGAGTCCGAAACCCAAAGATAAAAACATCGAACATTCAAATCAGGAAATAGAATTACAAGAGGGCAAAAATATGTTATTACCAGAGAATGAAAAGAACAAAAACCAAGAAAATATTAAACACATAGGAATCGAAGGTAATGGAGAAAAAAAAAACCAAATAACTAAGAAAACGGAAGAGAAGAAGATGAAAATAAGAGGAATAATACGTCCTAAGAAAGTCAAAATTACACAAGAAGTGTTGGAGATGACTCGGAGTGGTCTGATTAATCTACTTAACTTCCCAACTGTTGATCACAGAGAAGGAATTTATATGAAGGATTATAGAAGGAACTTCATGAAGATGTCCGAAGAGGATTACCATGTTACGATGAGGAAGATTGTAACCAATAATGTATTTAAAGTGAATACACCTGGAAAGAAAATACTTCCCAAGAGATCAGACATGTCATCAATAACCAAGATACATGGAACATATTTGAGTAACAAACCAGATGATGAAGTGATAGAAGTGGACCTTAAAATAAATGAAAATTTTACAGTGGCAAAATGGAAGAGCCGGATGATAGTGAGATACGTGACAAGGACAGAAATAAGTCTGAACACTATAGAAATCCGAACAACAAGAACAGCTGAAGTAAGTGACTACGGATAAACTGAATAAGGATACATTGAGAAAAGGGATGGATTCTTTTGATACTGACCAACGCAACCAATCTTCCATGAAGAAATACAAGATCCAGTGACAAAAAGAATAAGGGGAAATTGCAACCAAACTTCACTGAAAAAATATGTTGAAACCTGACCAACATGAAGAACCTGAATATTATTTTGAAAAATACATTATGATAATGTTAACTTTGCAAATGATAATTATGAATACGAAAATGAATGTTAACAAACTGCTAATATAATATAATATAATACCCGTACATAAAAGAGAAGAATAGTATACGAGAAGGACGCCCAAGATCCATGGCATAAAAATATAAATTCCTAGAGCCAGTCAACATGTAACCACCAACTTACCCGTACATAAAAGAGAGAAGAATACTATACGAGAAGGACGCCCAAGATCCACGGCATAAAAATATAAATTCCAAGAGCCAGTCAACATGTAATTACCAACTTACCCGTACATAAAAGAAAAGAATACTATACGAGAAAGACACCTTCCAACTATGGCATATAAAATATAATTTCCAAGAGCCAGTCAACATGTAATTACCAACTTACCTGTACATACAAGAGGAATATAATATACGATGAAATTGCAAAAAGAAGGAGGAAAATAAAGGTGAATGAACTTCATTATAAAATGGATATACAATACATGAGGCATGAAACCAAAGCCAATTGAGAGCCTATTAAATGAAATATTACACAGATATGTGGGTGAAGAAAATACAGAAGAATACAATGTGATATAAAGTGAACTACCAAAAGAAGGATTAATTAACGCCGAAGAATAATGAACAATACCATACTAAGGAAGATATCAAGAGAAGATACCAATGAAGAACTGTAAACCGAATTATCCTAGAGAAAAATATGAAGAATAAGTTGAGATGAATCAAGAAGAGAAGAATATAATTAGATATAAACCGCAAATGCATGAAGTAATCCCAAGAATCTTTAATATTAGTTAGAAAATTGACTACTTTTATTTTATATGATATGAATTGACTGAAGAATTATTCCAGCAATCATTTATATTTTGAACAGAGATGAATTACCTCTGAATTTATTTGATGTTAGTATGGCCAGAAGAGAATGTATGCCAAAGGAGCCACTCTTAACTGCCCCAGCTAAAATGATAGGGAAATAGTTAGGGTATTAAATGATCTAGGGAAGACAAATACAAAGGAAAAATAAAGTATGATTCATAAAAGTAAAATGGAAGGATACAAGAAGAACAGAAGATTCAGTATAAAGAAAAGTACAACAGTTGATAAATTCTTCATTAAATTAGTATAGGGATTCAGAATTAATCAATTCTTATAGGAAGGCATATGTAACGCATCAAAAATATCGTTACATAAATATCATCACAAATACCCAAATGAAGATCTACCATGAACATATCTAAGCTAATATAGCCAAACACACCAACAAGAGGAAAGACAATACTAAAATGCCAAAGCCAAACTTGTATATCCAGGAAGAAATAATGTTCAAGAAAATAAGCACCCAAAGGAAGAAGTTGTAATTAAATGAATCATCAATGTGATAACAAGAGGAAAAGTGAACCAAACAACTACGCTAGCAACCAGGACCCAATAGATCCAATAAGTGAGGGAAAAATATATAAGAAGAGGGAAAATATATAATAAACAAATAAAATAATATTACCAGTGTGAAGAGTACACAACAAGGAAGAACCTGAAAGAAAACAAAGTGACCACGAACAAAACTATGGACAATATGATAATCCAATAAGCAACCACACACAATAATAGTGTGCTACTTAGTGGTATTAATACTAATATACCACTAGCTGAAATAAACTAACACAAACAATGAAAGTGTAGTGTTTATAGAAAGTGAAAATAATAAGTGATAACAGTTGTATAAAACAATCTCAAATAAAACAACACAGACAATAAGTGTATTATCTATGAGACCAAAAGTATAATATAATAAAACATAATAAAGACTGCAAGTAAACTGAAATTAAGTAAAGAAATAATTGCTCAATTATGAAAGTAAATGGAACTGCTTACCAGTAACTACCATGGCTGACATTAAATATAAAATCTTTACAAACTATACATATAAATCTCAGGAGAGTGGAAAGTAAGGGCAATACAGAATGTAATTATTAGTATATCAGAGATAAGACAACCTGTATTAGATTAAAAAACCCAAACCAAATGTAAACACCCAATATGTATGTCAATAACCAATCAGAATTAGATAATAATATGTAGACAAATAGTATATAATAGAGTTAAAATAAAGAAAACCATTGTACTAGATAATAGTAATAATAATCATGGTAAATATATAAGAAAATATGCAAGAAACCAAACTAACACATATAGACATTGTTGTCATTCAGTAGTATACACATAACCTCAACTGAACAGAATTGGCAACAAAGAATCATAACTAACAATTAGAAAAACACTGATAAAAGTATTTACATGATGCAACAACCAAACTAGAATAAATAATGAACAGAATAAACCCAACATGAACTAAGAAACACAAATATATACTTTAAATTTTATAAACAAATAATAGCCAAAATACCAAACCACAGAGTGAATGACAGAATTACATAAAAAACTCAATCAAACTTAATCAGAAAGAGGAAAATAATATAACAGTAGTTTCAAGAATACTCAATACCTCTTTGAGAACCACTACCAAACAATAAATGCATAAATTTATGTAATAATAATGAAAACCAATAATACATGTCACATGAAACTAGATGTAAGTAACAGTCCAACAGAAAATTGTGAATAATTAGCACAGCAGGGAATACTAAATACCCAAGATAAGATGTAGACAAACACTAAAGACAAATTAATGGATGAAAATATATCCCTGATACAGAACTATTAATAAAATAAGAGTGTCAATATGACAGGACACCTAACATGGTGGGATAAAACCATTCAATGTAAATAAACGAAGCTATGTTAATAAATACAAAGCTGCACAAAAGGTGTAGTATCATTTGATGTACAAACCAAACACAATAGAATTGTGTTAGAATAATATATATGTTAGAACTAATAAGAAATAATGCATGGACATTTAAGGCCTACTCGCCTGAAAGTCCATTATGGAATATTGTTAATATTTAGTATTTAAGGAATAATTGATAAGAAATAATGACTTAAACCATTATCAGTGAGTGATATAAGTATCATGCGATACTATAAAGTGGAAAAAACTTATAATTAAATAAGAACCACTAAAAGTGCATCGACGAAAGGGTAAATAAGTTAATCATGGACGGAATTAGTGCTTGTGTGGACTCAAAATAAAGAGCAGAGCATCCGAAATAACATGATACCTTTAGTTTCCAAATCGGAGATGTATTAACAAAGTTATAAACAATCATAATTTTTCAATCAATTCCAAAAGAATTGATAGCATCACTTTTAGACTCTTCAACCCAAAGCCAAACGCTGAGAAATAAAATTTAATAATTTCTTATGGCGTATGGGTACGAGATTAATCGATTTTCAGCCAATAAGAAACGCTGATTTCAGCAGACGCCAGTCGAAGTAGCTAAGGAGAGCGACATTAAGAAACTGATCGTCAACGCCGACAGAACGTCTCTTCGACGAGAGTATTTTTTTCAAAATGTGCGCGTTCCCCAGTTAGTAAACAATTATATCTAACCTAACTTATGTGTATTAATAACCTTAAACGTGTGAAGTGTAAACAGTGATACGAAATAGTGAAATATACCATTGCCAGTGTATAATATCGGCAATGATGAGTGAAATAATAAGGGAGTATTTAGAATGAATAACATTTGAATGTATTTTAAACAATTATCAAATAATAATTTTTGTGTTGATACCACGTTAGTCAAGTACATTCATACGTGACTAACCTCAATAATGATTATGAATTAACACATTATTGAACAAAAGTTCTCAGTTTTATTTTTTAAATAAAATACTATTAATTTTAAAGAAGAATTGCAAATCAAATTATTACTTAACCAATACTAATGTACTCGCACATAGATGCTGATTTGACTAAACCAATAACGACAGACAATTCGATTATCAATAATAATTGAGAACTGTCAATAAGGTTAATGATTAATAAATGTATCATTAGCTAATATTATGTGTAACTATCAGATTTTATGAAGTTAATTTAAATATTTTTAACAATTCACTTAGAGGAATTTTCACTCTAACCTACCTGTTATTGAAAGGTACACAGATAATGCAGTGCTATGCTTTCAATTCAAGAAAGCCTAAATATTCTTAATTGCACTGAGATTATAAATTAATCATTATATTTTAATTGTTATAACCATTAAGGCAATTCTATTCCGATATACAACAATATTAATCATATTGCACATACTATACCATAACCTGCAAATTTAAAAGCAGGCGTGCCTGATACGATAGTTTCCAATATTATAATTAAACTTTTTTTCTAATTTTGTAATCACTCTCCATAATACGTCATTGTCGTATTAAAAGCATATTTTGTAGTAAGTATCTTGTATACTAAAAGAATTCACGATTTTTGTTAACTATAAATAAGAAAACTAACCAAATCAGGTTAGCGAAATACAATATGAAAAACCAGTGTTACCAGCCCTGAGTTTTAAGACTCTCTGTAACGAGTTAAATTGTTTTTAATGTTTTATGAAATGTATTAAAAGGTTTTAAATGAACTTTAATTATTGTTAATAAATTACCATTTCACATATAATCGAGTCAGTCCGTTATTTCAAGGTAGATTATAATAACAACAACAACAAAGCATTTATTTTACAAATTGGCAGTAAGGCAAAAAAGCGGCTAAGATTTTGAATAATTTCAAAACAGTCTCATATACAGAACAACTTTATTTACTTTATATCCACATACACACTAGTGGTAAATATTGTATGAACTGTGTTGTGTTATTTTCAGTATATTACAGGAAGAAAGGATCTACTTTGGAAGGTTGACACCAGTAAGTAAGTGGTAAGTGACAGCTAAACTAACCAGTGCTTCGAAAAGAGAATTTGAACATTTTTTCAGCTTTCTAAACCTTTTTGAAACAAACAAGTCATAAATAATAATAATTTTAAACCTACATATTTGAATCAAAATACACCTAAACTCGTCTAGTCATTGAGTGATATCAACAACGTGTGACTTATTACACAATTGAATAGAGGACATCTATACACCTCTATCTATCATATTATAGAGCGGTGCTCCATCGCGGGGCTTGATTGAATAAACACACCATAACTTATCTATCATATTATAGAGTGGCACCCAACCTTCGAGCATCGAATTAGGTCAATTATACCCAACCAAGTGACTAAATAAATAAATATTAAATATTTTAAACTTAATTCGAGCGGCAGTTACAATACTATACTACAAAAAAGCCTGAAGTGGAGGCTACAGCAGGTGACACCGTGGAAAACCAACCCGAGAGACAATTAAGCTTCAAGGAATGGATGGAATGGTTTTTTAAAAAATACGGTAAGGTAATGGAAGAATGTGATAAGAGAATGAGTGATAATGAACGACAACAACTGAGACAGATGGTACAAAAATTAAAAAACAACAACAAACCAGAAACCGAGGAGATAAAAGAATTACCCGAAGATAAAAACATGGAACAAGTGAGCCCGAAAACCAAAGAAATAAAAAACGATAACAAACCAGAAACTGAAGAGATAGCAAGGGAAGAAGACACGGAACAAGTGAGTCCGAAACTCAAAGACAAAAACATCGAACATTCAAATCAGGAAATAGAATTACAAGAGGGCAAAAATATGTTATTACCAGAGAATGAAAAGAACAAAAACCAAGAAAATATTAAACACATAGGAATCGAAGATAATGGAGAAAAGAAGAACCAAATAACTAAGAAAACGGAAGAGAAGAAGATGAAAATAAGAGGAATAATACGTCCTAAGAAAGTCAAAATTACACAAGAAGTGTTGGAGATGACTCGGAGTGGTCTGATTAATCTACTTAACTTCCCAACCGTTGATCACAGAGAAGGAATTTATATGAAGGATTATAGAAGGAACTTCATGAAGATGTCCGAAGAGGATTACCATGTTACGATGAGGAAGATTGTAACCAATAATGTATTTAAAGTGAATACACCTGGAAAGAAAATACTTCCCAAGAGATCAGACATGTCATCAATAACCAAGATACATGGAACATATTTGAGTAACAAACCAGATGATGAAGTGATAGAAGTGTACCTTAAAATAAATGAAAATTTTACAGTGGCAAAATGGAAGAGCCGGATGATAGTGAGATACGTGACAAGGACAGAAATAAGTCTGAACACTATAGAAATCCGAACAACAAGAACAGATGAAGTAAGTGACTATGGATAAACTGAATAAGGATACATTGAGAAAAGGGACGGATTCTTTCGATACTGACCAACGCAACCAATCTTCCATGAAGAAATACAAGATCCAGTGACAAAAAGAATAAAGGGAAATTACAACCAAACTTCACTGAAAAAATATGTTGAAACCTGACCAACATGAAGAACCTGAATATTATTTTGAAAAATACATTATGATAATGTTAACTTTGCAAATGATAATTATGAATATGAAAATGAATGTTAACAAACTGCTAATATAATACCCGTACATAAAAGAGAGAAGAATACTATACGAGAAGGACGCCCAAGATCCACGGCATAAAAATATAAATTCCTAGAGCCAGTCAACATGTAACCACCAACTTACCCGTACATAAAAGAGAGAAGAATACTATACGAGAAGGACGCCCAAGATCCACGGCATAAAAATATAAATTCCAAGAGCCAGTCAACATGTAATTACCAACTTACCCGTACATAAAAGAAAAGAATACTATACGAGAAAGACACCTTCCAACTATGGCATATAAAATATAATTTCCAAGAGCCAGTCAACATGTAATTACCAACTTACCCATACATACAAGAGGAATATAATATACGATGAAATTGCAAAAAGAAGGAGGAAAATAAAGGTGAATGAACTTCATTATAAAATGGATATACAATACATGAGGCATGAAACCAAAGCCAATTGAGAGCCTATTAAATGAAATATTACACAGATATGTGGGTGAAGAAAATACAGAAGAATACAATGTGATATAAAGTGAACTACCAAAAGAAGGATTAATTAACGCCGAAGAATAATGAACAATACCATACTAAGGAAGATATCAAGAGAAGATACCAATGAAGAACTGTAAACCGAATTATCCTAGAGAAAAATATGAAGAATAAGTTGAGATGAATCAAGAAGAGAAGAATATAATTAGATATAAACCGCAAATGCATGAAGTAATCCCAAGAATGTTTAATATTAGTTAGAAAATTGACTACTTTTATTTTATATGATATGAATTGACTGAAGAATTATTCCAGCAATCATTTATATTTTGAACAGAGATGAATTACCTCTGAATTTATTTGATGTTAGTATGGTCAGCAGAGAATGTATGCCAAAGGAGCCACTCTTAACTGCCCCAGCTAAAATGATAGGGAAATAGTTAGGGTATTAAATGATCTAGGGAAGACAAATACAAAGGAAAAATAAAGTATGATTCATAAAAGTAAAATGGAAGGATACAAGAAGAACAGAAGATTCAGTATAAAGAAAAGTACAACAGTTGATAAATTCTTCATTAAATTAGTATAGGGATTCAGAATTAATCAATTCTTATAGGAAGGCATATGTAACGCATCAAAAATATCGTTACATAAATATCATCACAAATACCCCAATGAAGATCTACCATGAACATATCTAAGCTAATATAGCCAAACACACCAACAAGAGGAAAGACAATACTAAAATGCCAAAGCCAAACTTGTATATCCAGGAAGAAATAATGTTCAAGAAAATAAGCACCCAAAGGAAGAAGTTGTATTTAAATGAATCATCAATGTGATAACAAGAGGAAAAGTGAACCAAACAACTACGCTAGCAACCAGGACCCAATAGATCCAATAAGTGAGGGAAAAATATATAAGAAGAGGGAAAATATATAATAAACAAATAAAATAATATTACCAGTGTGAAGAGTACACAACAAGGAAGAACCTGAAAGAAAACAAAGTGACCACGAACAAAACTATGGACAATATGATAATCCAATAAGCAACCACACACAATAATAGTGTGCTACTTAGTGGTATTAATACTAATATACCACTAGCTGAAATAAACTAACACAAACAATGAAAGTGTAGTGTTTATAGAAAGTGAAAATAATAAGTGATAACAGTTGTATAAAACAATCTCAAATAAAACAACACAGACAATAAGTGTATTATCTATGAGACCAAAAGTATAATATAATAAAACATAATAAAGACTGCAAGTAAACTGAAATTAAGTAAAGAAATAATTGCTCAATTATGAAAGTAAATGGAACTGCTTACCAGTAACTACCATGGCTGACATTAAATATAAAATCTTTACAAACTATACATATAAATCTCAGGAGAGTGGAAAGTAAGGGCAATACAGAATGTAATTATTAGTATATCAGAGATAAGACAACCTGTATTAGATTAAAAAACCCAAACCAAATGTAAACACCCAATATGTATGTCAATAACCAATCAGAATTAGATAATAATATGTAGACAAATAGTATATAATAGAGTTAAAATAAAGAAAACCATTGTACTAGATAATAGTAATAATAATCATGGTAAATATATAAGAAAATATGCAAGAAACCAAACTAACACATATAGACATTGTTGTCATTCAGTAGTATACACATAACCTCAACTGAACAGAATTGGCAACAAAGAATCATAACTAACAATTAGAAAAACACTGATAAAAGTATTTACATGATGCAACAACCAAACTAGAATAAATAATGAACAGAATAAACCCAACATGAACTAAGAAACACAAATATATACTTTAAATTTTATAAACAAATAATAGCCAAAATACCAAACCACAGAGTGAATGACAGAATTACATAAAAAACTCAATCAAACTTAATCAGAAAGAGGAAAATAATATAACAGTAGTTTCAAGAATACTCAATACCTCTTTGAGAACCACTACCAAACAATAAATGCATAAATTTATGTAATAATAATGAAAACCAATAATACATGTCACATGAAACTAGATGTAAGTAACAGTCCAACAGAAAATTGTGAATAATTAGCACAGCAGGGAATACTAAATACCCAAGATAAGATGTAGACAAACACTAAAGACAAATTAATGGATGAAAATATATCCCTGATACAGAACTATTAATAAAATAAGAGTGTCAATATGACAGGACACCTAACATGGTGGGATAAAACCATTCAATGTAAATAAACGAAGCTATGTTAATAAATACAAAGCTGCACAAAAGGTGTAGTATCATTTGATGTACAAACCAAACACAATAGAATTGTGTTAGAATAATATATATGTTAGAACTAATAAGAAATAATGCATGGACATTTAAGGCCTACTCGCCTGAAAGTCCATTATGGAATATTGTTAATATTTAGTATTTAAGGAATAATTGATAAGAAATAATGACTTAAACCATTATCAGTGAGTGATATAAGTATCATGTGATACTATAAAGTGGAAAAAACTTATAATTAAATAAGAACCACTAAAAGTGCATCGACGAAAGGGTAAATAAGTTAATCATGGACGGAATTAGTGCTTGTGTGGACTCAAAATAAAGAGCAGAGCATCCGAAATAACATGATACCTTTAGTTTCCAAATCGGAGATGTATTAACAAAGTTATAAACAATCATAATTTTTCAATCAATTCCAAAAGAATTGATAGCATCACTTTTAGACTCTTCAACCCAAAGCCAAACGCTGAGAAATAAAATTTAATAATTTCTTATGGCGTATGGGTACGAGATTAATCGATTTTCAGCCAATAAGAAACGCTGATTTCAGCAGACGCCAGTCGAAGTAGCTAAGGAGAGCGACATTAAGAAACTGATCGTCAACGCCGACAGAACGTCTCTTCGACGAGAGTATTTTTTTCAAAATGTGCGCGTTCCCCAGTTAGTAAACAATTATATCTAACCTAACTTATGTGTATTAATAACCTTAAACGTGTGAAGTGTAAACAGTGATACGAAATAGTGAAATATACCATTGCCAGTGTATAATATCGGCAATGATGAGTGAAATAATAAGGGAGTATTTAGAATGAATAACATTTGAATGTATTTTAAACAATTATCAAATAATAATTTTTGTGTTGATACCACGTTAGTCAAGTACATTCATACGTGACTAACCTCAATAATGATTATGAATTAACACATTATTGAACAAAAGTTCTCAGTTTTATTTTTTAAATAAAATACTATTAATTTTAAAGAAGAATTGCAAATCAAATTATTACTTAACCAATACTAATGTACTCGCACATAGATGCTGATTTGACTAAACCAATAACGACAGACAATTCGATTATCAATAATAATTGAGAACTGTCAATAAGGTTAATGATTAATAAATGTATCATTAGCTAATATTATGTGTAACTATCAGATTTTATGAAGTTAATTTAAATATTTTTAACAATTCACTTAGAGGAATTTTCACTCTAACCTACCTGTTATTGAAAGGTACACAGATAATGCAGTGCTATGCTTTCAATTCAAGAAAGCCTAAATATTCTTAATTGCACTGAGATTATAAATTAATCATTATATTTTAATTGTTATAACCATTAAGGCAATTCTATTCCGATATACAACAATATTAATCATATTGCACATACTATACCATAACCTGCAAATTTAAAAGCAGGCGTGCCTGATACGATAGTTTCCAATATTATAATTAAACTTTTTTTCTAATTTTGTAATCACTCTCCATAATACGTCATTGTCGTATTAAAAGCATATTTTGTAGTAAGTATCTTGTATACTAAAAGAATTCACGATTTTTGTTAACTATAAATAAGAAAACTAACCAAATCAGGTTAGCGAAATACAATATGAAAAACCAGTGTTACCAGCCCTGAGTTTTAAGACTCTCTGTAACGAGTTAAATTGTTTTTAATGTTTTATGAAATGTATTAAAAGGTTTTAAATGAACTTTAATTATTGTTAATAAATTACCATTTCACATATAATCGAGTCAGTCCGTTATTTCAAGGTAGATTATAATAACAACAACAACAAAGCATTTATTTTACAAATTGGCAGTAAGGCAAAAAAGCGGCTAAGATTTTGAATAATTTCAAAACAGTCTCATATACAGAACAACTTTATTTACTTTATATCCACATACACACTAGTGGTAAATATTGTATGAACTGTGTTGTGTTATTTTCAGTATATTACAGGAAGAAAGGATCTACTTTGGAAGGTTGACACCAGTAAGTAAGTGGTAAGTGACAGCTAAACTAACCAGTGCTTCGAAAAGAGAATTTGAACATTTTTTCAGCTTTCTAAACCTTTTTGAAACAAACAAGTCATAAATAATAATAATTTTAAACCTACATATTTGAATCAAAATACACCTAAACTCGTCTAGTCATTGAGTGATATCAACAACGTGTGACTTATTACACAATTGAATAGAGGACATCTATACACCTCTATCTATCATATTATAGAGCGGTGCTCCATCGCGGGGCTTGATTGAATAAACACACCATAACTTATCTATCATATTATAGAGTGGCACCCAACCTTCGAGCATCGAATTAGGTCAATTATACCCAACCAAGTGACTAAATAAATAAATATTAAATATTTTAAACTTAATTCGAGCGGCAGTTACAATACTATACTACAAAAAAGCCTGAAGTGGAGGCTACAGCAGGTGACACCGTGGAAAACCAACCCGAGAGACAATTAAGCTTCAAGGAATGGATGGAATGGTTTTTTAAAAAATACGGTAAGGTAATGGAAGAATGTGATAAGAGAATGAGTGATAATGAACGACAACAACTGAGACAGATGGTACAAAAATTAAAAAACAACAACAAACCAGAAACCGAGGAGATAAAAGAATTACCCGAAGATAAAAACATGGAACAAGTGAGCCCGAAAACCAAAGAAATAAAAAACGATAACAAACCAGAAACTGAAGAGATAGCAAGGGAAGAAGACACGGAACAAGTGAGTCCGAAACTCAAAGACAAAAACATCGAACATTCAAATCAGGAAATAGAATTACAAGAGGGCAAAAATATGTTATTACCAGAGAATGAAAAGAACAAAAACCAAGAAAATATTAAACACATAGGAATCGAAGATAATGGAGAAAAGAAGAACCAAATAACTAAGAAAACGGAAGAGAAGAAGATGAAAATAAGAGGAATAATACGTCCTAAGAAAGTCAAAATTACACAAGAAGTGTTGGAGATGACTCGGAGTGGTCTGATTAATCTACTTAACTTCCCAACCGTTGATCACAGAGAAGGAATTTATATGAAGGATTATAGAAGGAACTTCATGAAGATGTCCGAAGAGGATTACCATGTTACGATGAGGAAGATTGTAACCAATAATGTATTTAAAGTGAATACACCTGGAAAGAAAATACTTCCCAAGAGATCAGACATGTCATCAATAACCAAGATACATGGAACATATTTGAGTAACAAACCAGATGATGAAGTGATAGAAGTGTACCTTAAAATAAATGAAAATTTTACAGTGGCAAAATGGAAGAGCCGGATGATAGTGAGATACGTGACAAGGACAGAAATAAGTCTGAACACTATAGAAATCCGAACAACAAGAACAGATGAAGTAAGTGACTACGGATAAACTGAATAAGGATACATTGAGAAAAGGGACGGATTCTTTCGATACTGACCAACGCAACCAATCTTCCATGAAGAAATACAAGATCCAGTGACAAAAAGAATAAAGGGAAATTACAACCAAACTTCACTGAAAAAATATGTTGAAACCTGACCAACATGAAGAACCTGAATATTATTTTGAAAAATACATTATGATAATGTTAACTTTGCAAATGATAATTATGAATATGAAAATGAATGTTAACAAACTGCTAATATAATACCCGTACATAAAAGAGAGAAGAATACTATACGAGAAGGACGCCCAAGATCCACGGCATAAAAATATAAATTCCTAGAGCCAGTCAACATGTAACCACCAACTTACCCGTACATAAAAGAGAGAAGAATACTATACGAGAAGGACGCCCAAGATCCACGGCATAAAAATATAAATTCCAAGAGCCAGTCAACATGTAATTACCAACTTACCCGTACATAAAAGAAAAGAATACTATACGAGAAAGACACCTTCCAACTATGGCATATAAAATATAATTTCCAAGAGCCAGTCAACATGTAATTACCAACTTACCCATACATACAAGAGGAATATAATATACGATGAAATTGCAAAAAGAAGGAGGAAAATAAAGGTGAATGAACTTCATTATAAAATGGATATACAATACATGAGGCATGAAACCAAAGCCAATTGAGAGCCTATTAAATGAAATATTACACAGATATGTGGGTGAAGAAAATACAGAAGAATACTATGTGATATAAAGTGAACTACCAAAAGAAGGATTAATTAACGCCGAAGAATAATGAACAATACCATACTAAGGAAGATATCAAGAGAAGATACCAATGAAGAACTGTAAACCGAATTATCCTAGAGAAAAATATGAAGAATAAGTTGAGATGAATCAAGAAGAGAAGAATATAATTAGATATAAACCGCAAATGCATGAAGTAATCCCAAGAATGTTTAATATTAGTTAGAAAATTGACTACTTTTATTTTATATGATATGAATTGACTGAAGAATTATTCCAGCAATCATTTATATTTTGAACAGAGATGAATTACCTCTGAATTTATTTGATGTTAGTATGGTCAGCAGAGAATGTATGCCAAAGGAGCCACTCTTAACTGCCCCAGCTAAAATGATAGGGAAATAGTTAGGGTATTAAATGATCTAGGGAAGACAAATACAAAGGAAAAATAAAGTATGATTCATAAAAGTAAAATGGAAGGATACAAGAAGAACAGAAGATTCAGTATAAAGAAAAGTACAACAGTTGATAAATTCTTCATTAAATTAGTATAGGGATTCAGAATTAATCAATTCTTATAGGAAGGCATATGTAACGCATCAAAAATATCGTTACATAAATATCATCACAAATACCCCAATGAAGATCTACCATGAACATATCTAAGCTAATATAGCCAAACACACCAACAAGAGGAAAGACAATACTAAAATGCCAAAGCCAAACTTGTATATCCAGGAAGAAATAATGTTCAAGAAAATAAGCACCCAAAGGAAGAAGTTGTAATTAAATGAATCATCATGTGATAACAAGAGGAAAAGTGAACCAAACAACTACGTTAGCAACCAGGACCCAATAGATCCAATAAGTGAGGGAAAAATATATAAGAAGAGGGAAAAATATATAAGAAGAGGAAAAATATATATAAGAAGAGGGGAAATATATAATAAACAAATAAAATAATATTACCAGTGTGAAGAGTACACAACAAGGAAGAACCTGAAAGAAAACAAAGTGACCACGAACAAAACTATGGACAATATGATAATCCAATAAGCAACCACAGACAATAATAGTGTGCTACTTAGTGGTATTAATACTAATATACCACTAGCTGAAATAAACTAACACAAACAATGAAAGTGAAAATAATAAGTGATAACAGTTGTATAAAACAATCTCAAATAAAACAACACAGACAATAAGTGTATTATCTATGAGACCAAAAGTATAATATAATAAAACATAATAAAGACTGCAAGTAAACTGAAATTAAGTAAAGAAATAATTGCTCAATTATGAAAGTAAATGGAACTGCTTACCAGTAACTACCATGGCTGACATTAAATATAAAATCTTTACAAAATATACATATAAATATCAGGAGAGTGGAAAGTAAGGTCAATACAGAATGTAATTATTAGTATATCAGAGATAAGACAACCTGTATTAGATTAAAAAACCCAAACCAAATGTAAACACCCAATATGTATGTCAATAACCAATCAGAATTAGATAATAATATGTAGACAAATAGTATATAATAGAATTAAAATAAAGAAAACCATTGTACTAGATAATAGTAATAATAATCATGGTAAATATATAAGAAAATATGCAAGAAACCAAACTAACACATATAGACACTGTTGTCATTCAGTAGTATACACATAACCTCAACTGAACAGAATTGGCAACAAAGAATCATAACTAACAATTAGAAAAACACTGATAAAAGTATTTACATGATGCAACAACCAAACTAGAATAAATAATGAACAGAATAAACCCAACATGAACTAAGAAACACAAATATATACTTTAAATTTTATAAACAAATAATAGCCAAAATACCAAACCACAGAGTGAATGACAGAATTACATAAAAAACTCAATCAAACTTAATCAGAAAGAGGAAAATAACATAACAGTAGTTTCAAGAATACTCATTACCTCTTTGAGAACCATTACCAAACAATAAATGCATAAATTTATGTAATAATAATGAAAACCAATAATACATGTCACATGAAACTAGATGTAAGTAACAGTCCAACAGAAAATTGTGAATAATTAGCACAGCAGGGAATACTAAATACCCAAGATAAGATGTAGACAAACACTAAAGACAAATTAATGGATGAAAATATATCCCTGATACAGAACTATTAATAAAATAAGAGTGTCAATATGACAGGACACCTAACATGGTGGGATAAAACCATTCAATGTAAATAAACGAAGCTATGTTAATAAATACAAAGCTGCACAAAAGGTGTAGTATCATTTGATGTACAAACCAAACACAATAGAATTGTGTTAGAATAATATATATGTTAGAACTAATAAGAAATAATGCATGGACATTTAAGGCCTACTCGCCTGAAAGTCCATTATGGAATATTGTTAATATTTAGTATTTAAGGAATAATTGATAAGAAATAATGACTTAAACCATTATCAGTGAGTGATATAAGTATCACGTGATACTATAAAGTGGAAAAAACTTATAATTAAATAAGAACCACTAAAAGTGCATCGACGAAAGGGTAAATAAGTTAATCATGGACGGAATTAGTGCTTGTGTGGACTCAAAATAAAGAGCAGAGCATCCGAAATAACATGATACCTTTAGTTTCCAAATCGGAGATGTATTATCAAAGTTATAAACAATCATAATTTTTCAATCAATTCCAAAAGAATTGATAGCATCACTTTTAGACTCTCCAACCCAAAGCCAAACGCTGAGAAATAAAATTTAATAATTTCTTATGGCGTATGGGTACGAGATTAATCGATTTTCAGCCAATAAAAAACGCTGATTTCAGCAGACGCCAGTCGAAGTAGCTAAGGAGAGCGACATTAAGAAACTGACCGTCAACGCCGACAGAACGTCTCTTCGACGAGAGCATTTTTTTCAAAATGTGCGCGTTCCCCAGTTAGTAAACAATTATATCTAACCTAACTTATGTGTATTAATAACCTTAAACGTGTGAAGTGTAAACAGTGATACGAAATAGTGAAATATACCATTGCCAGTGTATAATATCGGCAATGATGAGTGAAATAATAAGGGAGTATTTAGAATGAATAACATTTGAATGAATTTTAAACAATTATCAAATAATAATTTTTGTGTTGATACCACGTTAGTCAAGTACATTCATACGTGACTAACCTCAATAATGATTATGAATTAACACATTATTGAACAAAAGTTCTCAGTTTTATTTTTTAAATAAAATACTATTAATTTTAAAGAAGAATTGCAAATCAAATTATTACTTAACCAATACTAATGTACTCGCACATAGATGCTGATTTGACTAAACCAATAACGACAGACAATTCGATTATCAATAATAATTGAGAACTGTCAATAAGGTTAATGATTAATAAATGTATCATTAGCTAATATTATGTGTAACTATCAGATTTTATGAAGTTAATTTAAATATTTTTAACAATTCACTTAGAGGAATTTTCACTCTAACCTACCTGTTATTGAAAGGTACACAGATAATGCAGTGCTATGCTTTCAATTCAAGAAAGCCTAAATATTCTTAATTGCACTGAGATTATAAATTAATCATTATATTTTAATTGTTATAACCATTAAGGCAATTCTATTCCGATATACAACAATATTAATCATATTGCACATACTATACCATAACCTGCAAATTTAAAAGCAGGCGTGCCTGATACGATAGTTTCCAATATTATAATTAAACTTTTTTTCTAATTTTGTAATCACTCTCCATAATACGTCATTGTCGTATTAAAAGCATATTTTGTAGTAAGTATCTTGTATACTAAAAGAATTCACGATTTTTGTTAACTATAAATAAGAAAACTAACCAAATCAGGTTAGCGAAATACAATATAAAAAACCAGTGTTACCAGCCCTGAGTTTTAAGAATCTCTGTAACGAGTTAAATTGTTTTTAATGTTTTATGAAATGTATTAAAAGGTTTTAAATGAACTTTAATTATTGTTAATAAATTACCATTTCACATATAATCGAGTCAGTCCGTCATTTCAAGGTAGATTATAATAACAACAACAACAAAGCATTTATTTTACAAATTGGCAGTAAGGCAAAAAAGCGGCTAAGATTTTGAATAATTTCAAAAGAGTCTCATATACAGAACAACTTTATTTACTTTATATCCACATACACACTAGTGGTAAATATTGTATGAACTGTGTTGTTGTATTTTCAGTATATTACAGGAAGAAAGGATCTACTTTGGAAGGTTGACACCAGTAAGTAAGTGGTAAGTGACAGCTAAACTAACCAGTGCTTCGAAAAGAGAATTTGAACATTTTTTCAGCTTTCTAAATCTTTTTGAAACAAACAAGTCATAAATAATAATAATTTTAAACCTACATATTTGAATCAAAATACACCTAAACTCGTCTAGTCATTGAGTGATATCAACAACGTGTGACTTATTACACAATTGAATAGAGGACATCTATACACCTCTATCTATCATATTATAGAGCGGTGCTCCATCGCGGGGCTTGATTGAATAAACACACCATAACTTATCTATCATATTATAGAGTGGCACCCAACCTTCGAGCATCGAATTAGGTCAATTATACCCAACCAAGTGACTAAATAAATAAATATTAAATATTTTAAACTTAATTCGAGCGGCAGTTACAATACTATACTACAAAAAAGCCTGAAGTGGAGGCTACAGCAGGTGACACCGTGGAAAACCAACCCGAGAGACAATTAAGCTTCAAGGAATGGATGGAATGGTTTTTTAAAAAATACGGTAAGGTAATGGAAGAATGTGATAAGAGAATGAGTGATAATGAACGACAACAACTGAGACAGATGGTACAAAAATTAAAAAACAACAACAAACCAGAAACCGAGGAGATAAAAGAATTACCCGAAGATAAAAACATGGAACAAGTGAGCCCGAAAACCAAAGAAACAAAAAACGATAACAAACCAGAAACTGAAGAGATAGCAAGGGAAGAAGACACGGAACAAGTGAGTCCGAAACCCAAAGATAAAAACATCGAACATTCAAATCAGGAAATAGAATTACAAGAGGGCAAAAATATGTTATTACCAGAGAATGAAAAGAACAAAAACCAAGAAAATATTAAACACATAGGAATCGAAGATAATGGAGAAAAGAAGAACCAAATAACTAAGAAAACGGAAGAGAAGAAGATGAAAATAAGAGGAATAATACGTCCTAAGAAAGTCAAAATTACACAAGAAGTGTTGGAGATGACTCGGAGTGGTCTGATTAATCTACTTAACTTCCCAACCGTTGATCACAGAGAAGGAATTTATATGAAGGATTATAGAAGGAACTTCATGAAGATGTCCGAAGAGGATTACCATGTTACGATGAGGAAGATTGTAACCAATAATGTATTTAAAGTGAATACACCTGGAAAGAAAATACTTCCCAAGAGATCAGACATGTCATCAATAACCAAGATACATGGAACATATTTGAGTAACAAACCAGATGATGAAGTGATAGAAGTGGACCTTAAAATAAATGAAAATTTTACAGTGGCAAAATGGAAGAGCCGGATGATAGTGAGATACGTGACAAGGACAGAAATAAGTCTGAACACTATAGAAATCCGAACAACAAGAACAGATGAAGTAAGTGACTACGGATAAACTGAATAAGGATACATTGAGAAAAGGGACGGATTCTTTCGATACTGACCAACGCAACCAATCTTCCATGAAGAAATACAAGATCCAGTGACAAAAAGAATAAAGGGAAATTACAACCAAACTTCACTGAAAAAATATGTTGAAACCTGACCAACATGAAGAACCTGAATATTATTTTGAAAAATACATTATGATAATGTTAACTTTGCAAATGATAATTATGAATATGAAAATGAATGTTAACAAACTGCTAATATAATACCCGTACATAAAAGAGAAGAATAATATACGAGAAGGACGCCCAAGATCCACGGCATAAAAATATAAATTCCTAGAGCCAGTCAACATGTAACCACCAACTTACCCGTACATAAAAGAGAGAAGAATACTATACGAGAAGGACGCCCAAGATCCACGGCATAAAAATATAAATTCCAAGAGCCAGTCAACATGTAATTACCAACTTACCCGTACATAAAAGAAAAGAATACTATACGAGAAAGACACCTTCCAACTATGGCATATAAAATATAATTTCCAAGAGCCAGTCAACATGTAATTACCAACTTACCCGTACATACAAGAGGAATATAATATACGATGAAATTGCAAAAAGAAGGAGGAAAATAAAGGTGAATGAACTTCATTATAAAATGGATATACAATACATGAGGCATGAAACCAAAGCCAATTGAGAGCCTATTAAATGAAATATTACACAGATATGTGGGTGAAGAAAATACAGAAGAATACAATGTGATATAAAGTGAACTACCAAAAGAAGGATTAATTAACGCCGAAGAATAATGAACAATACCATACTAAGGAAGATATCAAGAGAAGATACCAATGAAGAACTGTAAACCGAATTATCCTAGAGAAAAATATGAAGAATAAGTTGAGATGAATCAAGAAGAGAAGAATATAATTAGATATAAACCGCAAATGCATGAAGTAATCCCAAGAATGTTTAATATTAGTTAGAAAATTGACTACTTTTATTTTATATGATATGAATTGACTGAAGAATTATTCCAGCAATCATTTATATTTTGAACAGAGATGAATTACCTCTGAATTTATTTGATGTTAGTATGGTCAGCAGAGAATGTATGCCAAAGGAGCCACTCTTAACTGCCCCAGCTAAAATGATAGGGAAATAGTTAGGGTATTAAATGATCTAGGGAAGACAAATACAAAGGAAAAATAAAGTATGATTCATAAAAGTAAAATGGAAGGATACAAGAAGAACAGAAGATTCAGTATAAAGAAAAGTACAACAGTTGATAAATTCTTCATTAAATTAGTATAGGGATTCAGAATTAATCAATTCTTATAGGAAGGCATATGTAACGCATCAAAAATATCGTTACATAAATATCATCACAAATACCCCAATGAAGATCTACCATGAACATATCTAAGCTAATATAGCCAAACACACCAACAAGAGGAAAGACAATACTAAAATGCCAAAGCCAAACTTGTATATCCAGGAAGAAATAATGTTCAAGAAAATAAGCACCCAAAGGAAGAAGTTGTAATTAAATGAATCATCAATGTGATAACAAGAGGAAAAGTGAACCAAACAACTACGTTAGCAACCAGGACCCAATAGATCCAATAAGTGAGGGAAAAATATATAAGAAGAGGGAAAAATATATAAGAAGAGGAAAAATATATATAAGAAGAGGGGAAACATATAATAAACAAATAAAATAATATTACCAGTGTGAAGAGTACACAACAAGGAAGAACCTGAAAGAAAACAAAGTGACCACGAACAAAACTATGGACAATATGAGCAACCACAGACAATAATAGTGTGCTACTTAGTGGTATTAATACTAATATACCACTAGCTGAAATAAACTAACACAAACAATGAAAGTGAAAATAATAAGTGATAACAGTTGTATAAAACAATCTCAAATAAAACAACACAGACAATAAGTGTATTATCTATGAGACCAAAAGTATAATATAATAAAACATAATAAAGACTGCAAGTAAACTGAAATTAAGTAAAGAAATAATTGCTCAATTATGAAAGTAAATGGAACTGCTTACCAGTAACTACCATGGCTGACATTAAATCTTTACAAAATATACATATAAATATCAGGAGAGTGGAAAGTAAGGTCAATACAGAATGTAATTATTAGTATATCAGAGATAAGACAACCTGTATTAGATTAAAAAACCCAAACCAAATGTAAACACCCAATATGTATGTCAATAACCAATCAGAATTAGATAATAATATGTAGACAAATAGTATATAATAGAATTAAAATAAAGAAAACCATTGTACTAGATAATAGTAATAATAATCATGGTAAATATATAAGAAAATATGCAAGAAACCAAACTAACACATATAGACACTGTTGTCATTCAGTAGTATACACATAACCTCAACTGAACAGAATTGGCAACAAAGAATCATAACTAACAATTAGAAAAACACTGATAAAAGTATTTACATGATGCAACAACCAAACTAGAATAAATAATGAACAGAATAAACCCAACATGAACTAAGAAACACAAATATATACTTTAAATTTTATAAACAAATAATAGCCAAAATACCAAACCACAGAGTGAATGACAGAATTACATAAAAAACTCAATCAAACTTAATCAGAAAGAGGAAAATAACATAACAGTAGTTTCAAGAATACTCATTACCTCTTTGAGAACCATTACCAAACAATAAATGCATAAATTTATGTAATAATAATGAAAACCAATAATACATGTCACATGAAACTAGATGTAAGTAACAGTCCAACAGAAAATTGTGAATAATTAGCACAGCAGGGAATACTAAATACCCAAGATAAGATGTAGACAAACACTAAAGACAAATTAATGGATGAAAATATATCCCTGATACAGAACTATTAATAAAATAAGAGTGTCAATATGACAGGACACCTAACATGGTGGGATAAAACCATTCAATGTAAATAAACGAAGCTATGTTAATAAATACAAAGCTGCACAAAAGGTGTAGTATCATTTGATGTACAAACCAAACACAATAGAATTGTGTTAGAATAATATATATGTTAGAACTAATAAGAAATAATGCATGGACATTTAAGGCCTACTCGCCTGAAAGTCCATTATGGAATATTGTTAATATTTAGTATTTAAGGAATAATTGATAAGAAATAATGACTTAAACCATTATCAGTGAGTGATATAAGTATCACGTGATACTATAAAGTGGAAAAAACTTATAATTAAATAAGAACCACTAAAAGTGCATCGACGAAAGGGTAAATAAGTTAATCATGGACGGAATTAGTGCTTGTGTGGACTCAAAATAAAGAGCAGAGCATCCGAAATAACATGATACCTTTAGTTTCCAAATCGGAGATGTATTATCAAAGTTATAAACAATCATAATTTTTCAATCAATTCCAAAAGAATTGATAGCATCACTTTTAGACTCTCCAACCCAAAGCCAAACGCTGAGAAATAAAATTTAATAATTTCTTATGGCGTATGGGTACGAGATTAATCGATTTTCAGCCAATAAGAAACGCTGATTTCAGCAGACGCCAGTCGAAGTAGCTAAGGAGAGCGACATTAAGAAACTGATCGTCAACGCCGACAGAACGTCTCTTCGACGAGAGTATTTTTTTCAAAATGTGCGCGTTCCCCAGTTAGTAAACAATTATATCTAACCTAACTTATGTGTATTAATAACCTTAAACGTGTGAAGTGTAAACAGTGATACGAAATAGTGAAATATACCATTGCCAGTGTATAATATCGGCAATGATGAGTGAAATAATAAGGGAGTATTTAGAATGAATAACATTTGAATGAATTTTAAACAATTATCAAATAATAATTTTTGTGTTGATACCACGTTAGTCAAGTACATTCATACGTGACTAACCTCAATAATGATTATGAATTAACACATTATTGAACAAAAGTTCTCAGTTTTATTTTTTAAATAAAATACTATTAATTTTAAAGAAGAATTGCAAATCAAATTATTACTTAACCAATACTAATGTACTCGCACATAGATGCTGATTTGACTAAACCAATAACGACAGACAATTCGATTATCAATAATAATTGAGAACTGTCAATAAGGTTAATGATTAATAAATGTATCATTAGCTAATATTATGTGTAACTATCAGATTTTATGAAGTTAATTTAAATATTTTTAACAATTCACTTAGAGGAATTTTCACTCTAACCTACCTGTTATTGAAAGGTACACAGATAATGCAGTGCTATGCTTTCAATTCAAGAAAGCCTAAATATTCTTAATTGCACTGAGATTATAAATTAATCATTATATTTTAATTGTTATAACCATTAAGGCAATTCTATTCCGATATACAACAATATTAATCATATTGCACATACTATACCATAACCTGCAAATTTAAAAGCAGGCGTGCCTGATACGATAGTTTCCAATATTATAATTAAACTTTTTTTCTAATTTTGTAATCACTCTCCATAATACGTCATTGTCGTATTAAAAGCATATTTTGTAGTAAGTATCTTGTATACTAAAAGAATTCACGATTTTTGTTAACTATAAATAAGAAAACTAACCAAATCAGGTTAGCGAAATACAATATAAAAAACCAGTGTTACCAGCCCTGAGTTTTAAGAATCTCTGTAACGAGTTAAATTGTTTTTAATGTTTTATGAAATGTATTAAAAGGTTTTAAATGAACTTTAATTATTGTTAATAAATTACCATTTCACATATAATCGAGTCAGTCCGTCATTTCAAGGTAGATTATAATAACAACAACAACAAAGCATTTATTTTACAAATTGGCAGTAAGGCAAAAAAGCGGCTAAGATTTTGAATAATTTCAAAAGAGTCTCATATACAGAACAACTTTATTTACTTTATATCCACATACACACTAGTGGTAAATATTGTATGAACTGTGTTGTTGTATTTTCAGTATATTACAGGAAGAAAGGATCTACTTTGGAAGGTTGACACCAGTAAGTAAGTGGTAAGTGACAGCTAAACTAACCAGTGCTTCGAAAAGAGAATTTGAACATTTTTTCAGCTTTCTAAATCTTTTTGAAACAAACAAGTCATAAATAATAATAATTTTAAACCTACATATTTGAATCAAAATACACCTAAACTCGTCTAGTCATTGAGTGATATCAACAACGTGTGACTTATTACACAATTGAATAGAGGACATCTATACACCTCTATCTATCATATTATAGAGCGGTGCTCCATCGCGGGGCTTGATTGAATAAACACACCATAACTTATCTATCATATTATAGAGTGGCACCCAACCTTCGAGCATCGAATTAGGTCAATTATACCCAACCAAGTGACTAAATAAATAAATATTAAATATTTTAAACTTAATTCGAGCGGCAGTTACAATACTATACTACAAAAAAGCCTGAAGTGGAGGCTACAGCAGGTGACACCGTGGAAAACCAACCCGAGAGACAATTAAGCTTCAAGGAATGGATGGAATGGTTTTTTAAAAAATACGGTAAGGTAATGGAAGAATGTGATAAGAGAATGAGTGATAATGAACGACAACAACTGAGACAGATGGTACAAAAATTAAAAAACAACAACAAACCAGAAACCGAGGAGATAAAAGAATTACCCGAAGATAAAAACATGGAACAAGTGAGCCCGAAAACCAAAGAAACAAAAAACGATAACAAACCAGAAACTGAAGAGATAGCAAGGGAAGAAGACACGGAACAAGTGAGTCCGAAACCCAAAGATAAAAACATCGAACATTCAAATCAGGAAATAGAATTACAAGAGGGCAAAAATATGTTATTACCAGAGAATGAAAAGAACAAAAACCAAGAAAATATTAAACACATAGGAATCGAAGATAATGGAGAAAAGAAGAACCAAATAACTAAGAAAACGGAAGAGAAGAAGATGAAAATAAGAGGAATAATACGTCCTAAGAAAGTCAAAATTACACAAGAAGTGTTGGAGATGACTCGGAGTGGTCTGATTAATCTACTTAACTTCCCAACCGTTGATCACAGAGAAGGAATTTATATGAAGGATTATAGAAGGAACTTCATGAAGATGTCCGAAGAGGATTACCATGTTACGATGAGGAAGATTGTAACCAATAATGTATTTAAAGTGAATACACCTGGAAAGAAAATACTTCCCAAGAGATCAGACATGTCATCAATAACCAAGATACATGGAACATATTTGAGTAACAAACCAGATGATGAAGTGATAGAAGTGGACCTTAAAATAAATGAAAATTTTACAGTGGCAAAATGGAAGAGCCGGATGATAGTGAGATACGTGACAAGGACAGAAATAAGTCTGAACACTATAGAAATCCGAACAACAAGAACAGATGAAGTAAGTGACTACGGATAAACTGAATAAGGATACATTGAGAAAAGGGACGGATTCTTTCGATACTGACCAACGCAACCAATCTTCCATGAAGAAATACAAGATCCAGTGACAAAAAGAATAAAGGGAAATTACAACCAAACTTCACTGAAAAAATATGTTGAAACCTGACCAACATGAAGAACCTGAATATTATTTTGAAAAATACATTATGATAATGTTAACTTTGCAAATGATAATTATGAATATGAAAATGAATGTTAACAAACTGCTAATATAATACCCGTACATAAAAGAGAAGAATAATATACGAGAAGGACGCCCAAGATCCACGGCATAAAAATATAAATTCCTAGAGCCAGTCAACATGTAACCACCAACTTACCCGTACATAAAAGAGAGAAGAATACTATACGAGAAGGACGCCCAAGATCCACGGCATAAAAATATAAATTCCAAGAGCCAGTCAACATGTAATTACCAACTTACCCGTACATAAAAGAAAAGAATACTATACGAGAAAGACACCTTCCAACTATGGCATATAAAATATAATTTCCAAGAGCCAGTCAACATGTAATTACCAACTTACCCGTACATACAAGAGGAATATAATATACGATGAAATTGCAAAAAGAAGGAGGAAAATAAAGGTGAATGAACTTCATTATAAAATGGATATACAATACATGAGGCATGAAACCAAAGCCAATTGAGAGCCTATTAAATGAAATATTACACAGATATGTGGGTGAAGAAAATACAGAAGAATACAATGTGATATAAAGTGAACTACCAAAAGAAGGATTAATTAACGCCGAAGAATAATGAACAATACCATACTAAGGAAGATATCAAGAGAAGATACCAATGAAGAACTGTAAACCGAATTATCCTAGAGAAAAATATGAAGAATAAGTTGAGATGAATCAAGAAGAGAAGAATATAATTAGATATAAACCGCAAATGCATGAAGTAATCCCAAGAATGTTTAATATTAGTTAGAAAATTGACTACTTTTATTTTATATGATATGAATTGACTGAAGAATTATTCCAGCAATCATTTATATTTTGAACAGAGATGAATTACCTCTGAATTTATTTGATGTTAGTATGGTCAGCAGAGAATGTATGCCAAAGGAGCCACTCTTAACTGCCCCAGCTAAAATGATAGGGAAATAGTTAGGGTATTAAATGATCTAGGGAAGACAAATACAAAGGAAAAATAAAGTATGATTCATAAAAGTAAAATGGAAGGATACAAGAAGAACAGAAGATTCAGTATAAAGAAAAGTACAACAGTTGATAAATTCTTCATTAAATTAGTATAGGGATTCAGAATTAATCAATTCTTATAGGAAGGCATATGTAACGCATCAAAAATATCGTTACATAAATATCATCACAAATACCCCAATGAAGATCTACCATGAACATATCTAAGCTAATATAGCCAAACACACCAACAAGAGGAAAGACAATACTAAAATGCCAAAGCCAAACTTGTATATCCAGGAAGAAATAATGTTCAAGAAAATAAGCACCCAAAGGAAGAAGTTGTAATTAAATGAATCATCAATGTGATAACAAGAGGAAAAGTGAACCAAACAACTACGTTAGCAACCAGGACCCAATAGATCCAATAAGTGAGGGAAAAATATATAAGAAGAGGGAAAAATATATAAGAAGAGGAAAAATATATATAAGAAGAGGGGAAACATATAATAAACAAATAAAATAATATTACCAGTGTGAAGAGTACACAACAAGGAAGAACCTGAAAGAAAACAAAGTGACCACGAACAAAACTATGGACAATATGAGCAACCACAGACAATAATAGTGTGCTACTTAGTGGTATTAATACTAATATACCACTAGCTGAAATAAACTAACACAAACAATGAAAGTGAAAATAATAAGTGATAACAGTTGTATAAAACAATCTCAAATAAAACAACACAGACAATAAGTGTATTATCTATGAGACCAAAAGTATAATATAATAAAACATAATAAAGACTGCAAGTAAACTGAAATTAAGTAAAGAAATAATTGCTCAATTATGAAAGTAAATGGAACTGCTTACCAGTAACTACCATGGCTGACATTAAATCTTTACAAAATATACATATAAATATCAGGAGAGTGGAAAGTAAGGTCAATACAGAATGTAATTATTAGTATATCAGAGATAAGACAACCTGTATTAGATTAAAAAACCCAAACCAAATGTAAACACCCAATATGTATGTCAATAACCAATCAGAATTAGATAATAATATGTAGACAAATAGTATATAATAGAATTAAAATAAAGAAAACCATTGTACTAGATAATAGTAATAATAATCATGGTAAATATATAAGAAAATATGCAAGAAACCAAACTAACACATATAGACACTGTTGTCATTCAGTAGTATACACATAACCTCAACTGAACAGAATTGGCAACAAAGAATCATAACTAACAATTAGAAAAACACTGATAAAAGTATTTACATGATGCAACAACCAAACTAGAATAAATAATGAACAGAATAAACCCAACATGAACTAAGAAACACAAATATATACTTTAAATTTTATAAACAAATAATAGCCAAAATACCAAACCACAGAGTGAATGACAGAATTACATAAAAAACTCAATCAAACTTAATCAGAAAGAGGAAAATAACATAACAGTAGTTTCAAGAATACTCATTACCTCTTTGAGAACCATTACCAAACAATAAATGCATAAATTTATGTAATAATAATGAAAACCAATAATACATGTCACATGAAACTAGATGTAAGTAACAGTCCAACAGAAAATTGTGAATAATTAGCACAGCAGGGAATACTAAATACCCAAGATAAGATGTAGACAAACACTAAAGACAAATTAATGGATGAAAATATATCCCTGATACAGAACTATTAATAAAATAAGAGTGTCAATATGACAGGACACCTAACATGGTGGGATAAAACCATTCAATGTAAATAAACGAAGCTATGTTAATAAATACAAAGCTGCACAAAAGGTGTAGTATCATTTGATGTACAAACCAAACACAATAGAATTGTGTTAGAATAATATATATGTTAGAACTAATAAGAAATAATGCATGGACATTTAAGGCCTACTCGCCTGAAAGTCCATTATGGAATATTGTTAATATTTAGTATTTAAGGAATAATTGATAAGAAATAATGACTTAAACCATTATCAGTGAGTGATATAAGTATCACGTGATACTATAAAGTGGAAAAAACTTATAATTAAATAAGAACCACTAAAAGTGCATCGACGAAAGGGTAAATAAGTTAATCATGGACGGAATTAGTGCTTGTGTGGACTCAAAATAAAGAGCAGAGCATCCGAAATAACATGATACCTTTAGTTTCCAAATCGGAGATGTATTATCAAAGTTATAAACAATCATAATTTTTCAATCAATTCCAAAAGAATTGATAGCATCACTTTTAGACTCTCCAACCCAAAGCCAAACGCTGAGAAATAAAATTTAATAATTTCTTATGGCGTATGGGTACGAGATTAATCGATTTTCAGCCAATAAGAAACGCTGATTTCAGCAGACGCCAGTCGAAGTAGCTAAGGAGAGCGACATTAAGAAACTGATCGTCAACGCCGACAGAACGTCTCTTCGACGAGAGTATTTTTTTCAAAATGTGCGCGTTCCCCAGTTAGTAAACAATTATATCTAACCTAACTTATGTGTATTAATAACCTTAAACGTGTGAAGTGTAAACAGTGATACGAAATAGTGAAATATACCATTGCCAGTGTATAATATCGGCAATGATGAGTGAAATAATAAGGGAGTATTTAGAATGAATAACATTTGAATGAATTTTAAACAATTATCAAATAATAATTTTTGTGTTGATACCACGTTAGTCAAGTACATTCATACGTGACTAACCTCAATAATGATTATGAATTAACACATTATTGAACAAAAGTTCTCAGTTTTATTTTTTAAATAAAATACTATTAATTTTAAAGAAGAATTGCAAATCAAATTATTACTTAACCAATACTAATGTACTCGCACATAGATGCTGATTTGACTAAACCAATAACGACAGACAATTCGATTATCAATAATAATTGAGAACTGTCAATAAGGTTAATGATTAATAAATGTATCATTAGCTAATATTATGTGTAACTATCAGATTTTATGAAGTTAATTTAAATATTTTTAACAATTCACTTAGAGGAATTTTCACTCTAACCTACCTGTTATTGAAAGGTACACAGATAATGCAGTGCTATGCTTTCAATTCAAGAAAGCCTAAATATTCTTAATTGCACTGAGATTATAAATTAATCATTATATTTTAATTGTTATAACCATTAAGGCAATTCTATTCCGATATACAACAATATTAATCATATTGCACATACTATACCATAACCTGCAAATTTAAAAGCAGGCGTGCCTGATACGATAGTTTCCAATATTATAATTAAACTTTTTTTCTAATTTTGTAATCACTCTCCATAATACGTCATTGTCGTATTAAAAGCATATTTTGTAGTAAGTATCTTGTATACTAAAAGAATTCACGATTTTTGTTAACTATAAATAAGAAAACTAACCAAATCAGGTTAGCGAAATACAATATAAAAAACCAGTGTTACCAGCCCTGAGTTTTAAGAATCTCTGTAACGAGTTAAATTGTTTTTAATGTTTTATGAAATGTATTAAAAGGTTTTAAATGAACTTTAATTATTGTTAATAAATTACCATTTCACATATAATCGAGTCAGTCCGTCATTTCAAGGTAGATTATAATAACAACAACAACAAAGCATTTATTTTACAAATTGGCAGTAAGGCAAAAAAGCGGCTAAGATTTTGAATAATTTCAAAACAGTCTCATATACAGAACAACTTTATTTACTTTATATCCACATACACACTAGTGGTAAATATTGTATGAACTGTGTTGTTGTATTTTCAGTATATTACAGGAAGAAAGGATCTACTTTGGAAGGTTGACACCAGTAAGTAAGTGGTAAGTGACAGCTAAACTAACCAGTGCTTCGAAAAGAGAATTTGAACATTTTTTCAGCTTTCTAAATCTTTTTGAAACAAACAAGTCATAAATAATAATAATTTTAAACCTACATATTTGAATCAAAATACACCTAAACTCGTCTAGTCATTGAGTGATATCAACAACGTGTGACTTATTACACAATTGAATAGAGGACATCTATACACCTCTATCTATCATATTATAGAGCGGTGCTCCATCGCGGGGCTTGATTGAATAAACACACCATAACTTATCTATCATATTATAGAGTGGCACCCAACCTTCGAGCATCGAATTAGGTCAATTATACCCAACCAAGTGACTAAATAAATAAATATTAAATATTTTAAACTTAATTCGAGCGGCAGTTACAATACTATACTACAAAAAAGCCTGAAGTGGAGGCTACAGCAGGTGACACCGTGGAAAACCAACCCGAGAGACAATTAAGCTTCACGGCATAAAAATATAAATTCCAAGAGCCAGTCAACATGTAATTACCAACTTACCCGTACATAAAAGAAAAGAATACTATACGAGAAAGACACCTTCCAACTATGGCATATAAAATATAATTTCCAAGAGCCAGTCAACATGTAATTACCAACTTACCCGTACATACAAGAGGAATATAATATACGATGAAATTGCAAAAAGAAGGAGGAAAATAAAGGTGAATGAACTTCATTATAAAATGGATATACAATACATGAGGCATGAAACCAAAGCCAATTGAGAGCCTATTAAATGAAATATTACACAGATATGTGGGTGAAGAAAATACAGAAGAATACAATGTGATATAAAGTGAACTACCAAAAGAAGGATTAATTAACGCCGAAGAATAATGAACAATACCATACTAAGGAAGATATCAAGAGAAGATACCAATGAAGAACTGTAAACCGAATTATCCTAGAGAAAAATATGAAGAATAAGTTGAGATGAATCAAGAAGAGAAGAATATAATTAGATATAAACCGCAAATGCATGAAGTAATCCCAAGAATGTTTAATATTAGTTAGAAAATTGACTACTTTTATTTTATATGATATGAATTGACTGAAGAATTATTCCAGCAATCATTTATATTTTGAACAGAGATGAATTACCTCTGAATTTATTTGATGTTAGTATGGTCAGCAGAGAATGTATGCCAAAGGAGCCACTCTTAACTGCCCCAGCTAAAATGATAGGGAAATAGTTAGGGTATTAAATGATCTAGGGAAGACAAATACAAAGGAAAAATAAAGTATGATTCATAAAAGTAAAATGGAAGGATACAAGAAGAACAGAAGATTCAGTATAAAGAAAAGTACAACAGTTGATAAATTCTTCATTAAATTAGTATAGGGATTCAGAATTAATCAATTCTTATAGGAAGGCATATGTAACGCATCAAAAATATCGTTACATAAATATCATCACAAATACCCCAATGAAGATCTACCATGAACATATCTAAGCTAATACAGCCAAACACACCAACAAGAGGAAAGACAATACTAAAATGCCAAAGCCAAACTTGTATATCCAGGAAGAAATAATGTTCAAGAAAATAAGCACCCAAAGGAAGAAGTTGTAATTAAATGAATCATCAATGTGATAACAAGAGGAAAAGTGAACCAAACAACTACGTTAGCAACCAGGACCCAATAGATCCAATAAGTGAGGGAAAAATATATAAGAAGAGGGAAAAATATATAAGAATAGGAAAAATATATATAAGAAGAGGGGAAATATATAATAAACAAATAAAATAATATTACCAGTGTGAAGAGTACACAACAAGGAAGAACCTGAAAGAAAACAAAGTGACCACGAACAAAACTATGGACAATATGAGCAACCACAGACAATAATAGTGTGCTACTTAGTGGTATTAATACTAATATACCACTAGCTGAAATAAACTAACACAAACAATGAAAGTGAAAATAATAAGTGATAACAGTTGTATAAAACAATCTCAAATAAAACAACACAGACAATAAGTGTATTATCTATGAGACCAAAAGTATAATATAATAAAACATAATAAAGACTGCAAGTAAACTGAAATTAAGTAAAGAAATAATTGCTCAATTATGAAAGTAAATGGAACTGCTTACCAGTAACTACCATGGCTGACATTAAATATAAAATCTTTACAAAATATACATATAAATATCAGGAGAGTGGAAAGTAAGGTCAATACAGAATGTAATTATTAGTATATCAGAGATAAGACAACCTGTATTAGATTAAAAAACCCAAACCAAATGTAAACACCCAATATGTATGTCAATAACCAATCAGAATTAGATAATAATATGTAGACAAATAGTATATAATAGAATTAAAATAAAGAAAACCATTGTACTAGATAATAGTAATAATAATCATGGTAAATATATAAGAAAATATGCAAGAAACCAAACTAACACATATAGACACTGTTGTCATTCAGTAGTATACACATAACCTCAACTGAACAGAATTGGCAACAAAGAATCATAACTAACAATTAGAAAAACACTGATAAAAGTATTTACATGATGCAACAACCAAACTAGAATAAATAATGAACAGAATAAACCCAACATGAACTAAGAAACACAAATATATACTTTAAATTTTATAAACAAATAATAGCCAAAATACCAAACCACAGAGTGAATGACAGAATTACATAAAAAACTCAATCAAACTTAATCAGAAAGAGGAAAATAACATAACAGTAGTTTCAAGAATACTCATTACCTCTTTGAGAACCATTACCAAACAATAAATGCATAAATTTATGTAATAATAATGAAAACCAATAATACATGTCACATGAAACTAGATGTAAGTAACAGTCCAACAGAAAATTGTGAATAATTAGCACAGCAGGGAATACTAAATACCCAAGATAAGATGTAGACAAACACTAAAGACAAATTAATGGATGAAAATATATCCCTGATACAGAACTATTAATAAAATAAGAGTGTCAATATGACAGGACACCTAACATGGTGGGATAAAACCATTCAATGTAAATAAACGAAGCTATGTTAATAAATACAAAGCTGCACAAAAGGTGTAGTATCATTTGATGTACAAACCAAACACAATAGAATTGTGTTAGAATAATATATATGTTAGAACTAATAAGAAATAATGCATGGACATTTAAGGCCTACTCGCCTGAAAGTCCATTATGGAATATTGTTAATATTTAGTATTTAAGGAATAATTGATAAGAAATAATGACTTAAACCATTATCAGTGAGTGATATAAGTATCACGTGATACTATAAAGTGGAAAAAACTTATAATTAAATAAGAACCACTAAAAGTGCATCGACGAAAGGGTAAATAAGTTAATCATGGACGGAATTAGTGCTTGTGTGGACTCAAAATAAAGAGCAGAGCATCCGAAATAACATGATACCTTTAGTTTCCAAATCGGAGATGTATTATCAAAGTTATAAACAATCATAATTTTTCAATCAATTCCAAAAGAATTGATAGCATCACTTTTAGACTCTCCAACCCAAAGCCAAACGCTGAGAAATAAAATTTAATAATTTCTTATGGCGTATGGGTACGAGATTAATCGATTTTCAGCCAATAAGAAACGCTGATTTCAGCAGACGCCAGTCGAAGTAGCTAAGGAGAGCGACATTAAGAAACTGATCGTCAACGCCGACAGAACGTCTCTTCGACGAGAGTATTTTTTTCAAAATGTGCGCGTTCCCCAGTTAGTAAACAATTATATCTAACCTAACTTATGTGTATTAATAACCTTAAACGTGTGAAGTGTAAACAGTGATACGAAATAGTGAAATATACCATTGCCAGTGTATAATATCGGCAATGATGAGTGAAATAATAAGGGAGTATTTAGAATGAATAACATTTGAATGAATTTTAAACAATTATCAAATAATAATTTTTGTGTTGATACCACGTTAGTCAAGTACATTCATACGTGACTAACCTCAATAATGATTATGAATTAACACATTATTGAACAAAAGTTCTCAGTTTTATTTTTTAAATAAAATACTATTAATTTTAAAGAAGAATTGCAAATCAAATTATTACTTAACCAATACTAATGTACTCGCACATAGATGCTGATTTGACTAAACCAATAACGACAGACAATTCGATTATCAATAATAATTGAGAACTGTCAATAAGGTTAATGATTAATAAATGTATCATTAGCTAATATTATGTGTAACTATCAGATTTTATGAAGTTAATTTAAATATTTTTAACAATTCACTTAGAGGAATTTTCACTCTAACCTACCTGTTATTGAAAGGTACACAGATAATGCAGTGCTATGCTTTCAATTCAAGAAAGCCTAAATATTCTTAATTGCACTGAGATTATAAATTAATCATTATATTTTAATTGTTATAACCATTAAGGCAATTCTATTCCGATATACAACAATATTAATCATATTGCACATACTATACCATAACCTGCAAATTTAAAAGCAGGCGTGCCTGATACGATAGTTTCCAATATTATAATTAAACTTTTTTTCTAATTTTGTAATCACTCTCCATAATACGTCATTGTCGTATTAAAAGCATATTTTGTAGTAAGTATCTTGTATACTAAAAGAATTCACGATTTTTGTTAACTATAAATAAGAAAACTAACCAAATCAGGTTAGCGAAATACAATATAAAAAACCAGTGTTACCAGCCCTGAGTTTTAAGAATCTCTGTAACGAGTTAAATTGTTTTTAATGTTTTATGAAATGTATTAAAAGGTTTTAAATGAACTTTAATTATTGTTAATAAATTACCATTTCACATATAATCGAGTCAGTCCGTCATTTCAAGGTAGATTATAATAACAACAACAACAAAGCATTTATTTTACAAATTGGCAGTAAGGCAAAAAAGCGGCTAAGATTTTGAATAATTTCAAAACAGTCTCATATACAGAACAACTTTATTTACTTTATATCCACATACACACTAGTGGTAAATATTGTATGAACTGTGTTATGTTATTTTCAGTATATTACAGGAAGAAAGGATCTACTTTGGAAGGTTGACACCAGTAAGTAAGTGGTAAGTGACAGCTAAACTAACCAGTGCTTCGAAAAGAGAATTTGAACATTTTTTCAGCTTTCTAAATCTTTTTGAAACAAACAAGTCATAAATAATAATAATTTTAAACCTACATATTTGAATCAAAATACACCTAAACTCGTCTAGTCATTGAGTGATATCAACAACGTGTGACTTATTACACAATTGAATAGAGGACATCTATACACCTCTATCTATCATATTATAGAGCGGTGCTCCATCGCGGGGCTTGATTGAATAAACACACCATAACTTATCTATCATATTATAGAGTGGCACCCAACCTTCGAGCATCGAATTAGGTCAATTATACCCAACCAAGTGACTAAATAAATAAATATTAAATATTTTAAACTTAATTCGAGCGGCAGTTACAATACTATACTACAAAAAAGCCTGAAGTGGAGGCTACAGCAGGTGACACCGTGGAAAACCAACCCGAGAGACAATTAAGCTTCAAGGAATGGATGGAATGGTTTTTTAAAAAATACGGTAAGGTAATGGAAGAATGTGATAAGAGAATGAGTGATAATGAACGACAACAACTGAGACAGATGGTACAAAAATTAAAAAACAACAACAAACCAGAAACCGAGGAGATAAAAGAATTACCCGAAGATAAAAACATGGAACAAGTGAGCCCGAAAACCAAAGAAATAAAAAACGATAACAAACCAGAAACTGAAGAGATAGCAAGGGAAGAAGACACGGAACAAGTGAGTCCGAAACCCAAAGATAAAAACATCGAACATTCAAATCAGGAAATAGAATTACAAGAGGGCAAAAATATGTTATTACCAGAGAATGAAAAGAACAAAAACCAAGAAAATATTAAACACATAGGAATCGAAGATAATGGAGAAAAGAAGAACCAAATAACTAAGAAAACGGAAGAGAAGAAGATGAAAATAAGAGGAATAATACGTCCTAAGAAAGTCAAAATTACACAAGAAGTGTTGGAGATGACTCGGAGTGGTCTGATTAATCTACTTAACTTCCCAACCGTTGATCACAGAGAAGGAATTTATATGAAGGATTATAGAAGGAACTTCATGAAGATGTCCGAAGAGGATTACCATGTTACGATGAGGAAGATTGTAACCAATAATGTATTTAAAGTGAATACACCTGGAAAGAAAATACTTCCCAAGAGATCAGACATGTCATCAATAACCAAGATACATGGAACATATTTGAGTAACAAACCAGATGATGAAGTGATAGAAGTGGACCTTAAAATAAATGAAAATTTTACAGTGGCAAAATGGAAGAGCCGGATGATAGTGAGATACGTGACAAGGACAGAAATAAGTCTGAACACTATAGAAATCCGAACAACAAGAACAGATGAAGTAAGTGACTACGGATAAACTGAATAAGGATACATTGAGAAAAGGAACGGATTCTTTCGATACTGACCAACGCAACCAATCTTCCATGAAGAAATACAAGATCCAGTGACAAAAAGAATAAAGGGAAATTACAACCAAACTTCACTGAAAAAATATGTTGAAACCTGACCAACATGAAGAACCTGAATATTATTTTGAAAAATACATTATGATAATGTTAACTTTGCAAATGATAATTATGAATATGAAAATGAATGTTAACAAACTGCTAATATAATACCCGTACATAAAAGAGAAGAATAATATACGAGAAGGACGCCCAAGATCCACGGCATAAAAATATAAATTCCTAGAGCCAGTCAACATGTAACCACCAACTTACCCGTACATAAAAGAGAGAAGAATACTATACGAGAAGGACGCCCAAGATCCACGGCATAAAAATATAAATTCCAAGAGCCAGTCAACATGTAATTACCAACTTACCCGTACATAAAAGAAAAGAATACTATACGAGAAAGACACCTTCCAACTATGGCATATAAAATATAATTTCCAAGAGCCAGTCAACATGTAATTACCAACTTACCCGTACATACAAGAGGAATATAATATACGATGAAATTGCAAAAAGAAGGAGGAAAATAAAGGTGAATGAACTTCATTATAAAATGGATATACAATACATGAGGCATGAAACCAAAGCCAATTGAGAGCCTATTAAATGAAATATTACACAGATATGTGGGTGAAGAAAATACAGAAGAATACAATGTGATATAAAGTGAACTACCAAAAGAAGGATTAATTAACGCCGAAGAATAATGAACAATACCATACTAAGGAAGATATCAAGAGAAGATACCAATGAAGAACTGTAAACCGAATTATCCTAGAGAAAAATATGAAGAATAAGTTGAGATGAATCAAGAAGAGAAGAATATAATTAGATATAAACCGCAAATGCATGAAGTAATCCCAAGAATGTTTAATATTAGTTAGAAAATTGACTACTTTTATTTTATATGATATGAATTGACTGAAGAATTATTCCAGCAATCATTTATATTTTGAACAGAGATGAATTACCTCTGAATTTATTTGATGTTAGTATGGTCAGCAGAGAATGTATGCCAAAGGAGCCACTCTTAACTGCCCCAGCTAAAATGATAGGGAAATAGTTAGGGTATTAAATGATCTAGGGAAGACAAATACAAAGGAAAAATAAAGTATGATTCATAAAAGTAAAATGGAAGGATACAAGAAGAACAGAAGATTCAGTATAAAGAAAAGTACAACAGTTGATAAATTCTTCATTAAATTAGTATAGGGATTCAGAATTAATCAATTCTTATAGGAAGGCATATGTAACGCATCAAAAATATCGTTACATAAATATCATCACAAATACCCCAATGAAGATCTACCATGAACATATCTAAGCTAATATAGCCAAACACACCAACAAGAGGAAAGACAATACTAAAATGCCAAAGCCAAACTTGTATATCCAGGAAGAAATAATGTTCAAGAAAATAAGCACCCAAAGGAAGAAGTTGTAATTAAATGAATCATCAATGTGATAACAAGAGGAAAAGTGAACCAAACAACTACGTTAGCAACCAGGACCCAATAGATCCAATAAGTGAGGGAAAAATATATAAGAAGAGGGAAAAATATATAAGAATAGGAAAAATATATATAAGAAGAGGGGAAATATATAATAAACAAATAAAATAATATTACCAGTGTGAAGAGTACACAACAAGGAAGAACCTGAAAGAAAACAAAGTGACCACGAACAAAACTATGGACAATATGATAATCCAATAAGCAACCACAGACAATAATAGTGTGCTACTTAGTGGTATTAATACTAATATACCACTAGCTGAAATAAACTAACACAAACAATGAAAGTGAAAATAATAAGTGATAACAGTTGTATAAAACAATCTCAAATAAAACAACACAGACAATAAGTGTATTATCTATGAGACCAAAAGTATAATATAATAAAACATAATAAAGACTGCAAGTAAACTGAAATTAAGTAAAGAAATAATTGCTCAATTATGAAAGTAAATGGAACTGCTTACCAGTAACTACCATGGCTGACATTAAATATAAAATCTTTACAAAATATACATATAAATATCAGGAGAGTGGAAAGTAAGGTCAATACAGAATGTAATTATTAGTATATCAGAGATAAGACAACCTGTATTAGATTAAAAAACCCAAACCAAATGTAAACACCCAATATGTATGTCAATAACCAATCAGAATTAGATAATAATATGTAGACAAATAGTATATAATAGAATTAAAATAAAGAAAACCATTGTACTAGATAATAGTAATAATAATCATGGTAAATATATAAGAAAATATGCAAGAAACCAAACTAACACATATAGACACTGTTGTCATTCAGTAGTATACACATAACCTCAACTGAACAGAATTGGCAACAAAGAATCATAACTAACAATTAGAAAAACACTGATAAAAGTATTTACATGATGCAACAACCAAACTAGAATAAATAATGAACAGAATAAACCCAACATGAACTAAGAAACACAAATATATACTTTAAATTTTATAAACAAATAATAGCCAAAATACCAAACCACAGAGTGAATGACAGAATTACATAAAAAACTCAATCAAACTTAATCAGAAAGAGGAAAATAACATAACAGTAGTTTCAAGAATACTCATTACCTCTTTGAGAACCATTACCAAACAATAAATGCATAAATTTATGTAATAATAATGAAAACCAATAATACATGTCACATGAAACTAGATGTAAGTAACAGTCCAACAGAAAATTGTGAATAATTAGCACAGCAGGGAATACTAAATACCCAAGATAAGATGTAGACAAACACTAAAGACAAATTAATGGATGAAAATATATCCCTGATACAGAACTATTAATAAAATAAGAGTGTCAATATGACAGGACACCTAACATGGTGGGATAAAACCATTCAATGTAAATAAACGAAGCTATGTTAATAAATACAAAGCTGCACAAAAGGTGTAGTATCATTTGATGTAGAAACCAAACACAATAGAATTGTGTTAGAATAATATATATGTTAGAACTAATAAGAAATAATGCATGGACATTTAAGGCCTACTCGCCTGAAAGTCCATTATGGAATATTGTTAATATTTAGTATTTAAGGAATAATTGATAAGAAATAATGACTTAAACCATTATCAGTGAGTGATATAAGTATCACGTGATACTATAAAGTGGAAAAAACTTATAATTAAATAAGAACCACTAAAAGTGCATCGACGAAAGGGTAAATAAGTTAATCATGGACGGAATTAGTGCTTGTGTGGACTCAAAATAAAGAGCAGAGCATCCGAAATAACATGATACCTTTAGTTTCCAAATCGGAGATGTATTATCAAAGTTATAAACAATCATAATTTTTCAATCAATTCCAAAAGAATTGATAGCATCACTTTTAGACTCTCCAACCCAAAGCCAAACGCTGAGAAATAAAATTTAATAATTTCTTATGGCGTATGGGTACGAGATTAATCGATTTTCAGCCAATAAGAAACGCTGATTTCAGCAGACGCCAGTCGAAGTAGCTAAGGAGAGCGACATTAAGAAACTGATCGTCAACGCCGACAGAACGTCTCTTCGACGAGAGTATTTTTTTCAAAATGTGCGCGTTCCCCAGTTAGTAAACAATTATATCTAACCTAACTTATGTGTATTAATAACCTTAAACGTGTGAAGTGTAAACAGTGATACGAAATAGTGAAATATACCATTGCCAGTGTATAATATCGGCAATGATGAGTGAAATAATAAGGGAGTATTTAGAATGAATAACATTTGAATGAATTTTAAACAATTATCAAATAATAATTTTTGTGTTAATACCACGTTAGTCAAGTACATTCATACGTGACTAACCTCAATAATGATTATGAATTAACACATTATTGAACAAAAGTTCTCAGTTTTATTTTTTAAATAAAATACTATTAATTTTAAAGAAGAATTGCAAATCAAATTATTACTTAACCAATACTAATGTACTCGCACATAGATGCTGATTTGACTAAACCAATAACGACAGACAATTCGATTATCAATAATAATTGAGAACTGTCAATAAGGTTAATGATTAATAAATGTATCATTAGCTAATATTATGTGTAACTATCAGATTTTATGAAGTTAATTTAAATATTTTTAACAATTCACTTAGAGGAATTTTCACTCTAACCTACCTGTTATTGAAAGGTACACAGATAATGCAGTGCTATGCTTTCAATTCAAGAAAGCCTAAATATTCTTAATTGCACTGAGATTATAAATTAATCATTATATTTTAATTGTTATAACCATTAAGGCAATTCTATTCCGATATACAACAATATTAATCATATTGCACATACTATACCATAACCTGCAAATTTAAAAGCAGGCGTGCCTGATACGATAGTTTCCAATATTATAATTAAACTTTTTTTCTAATTTTGTAATCACTCTCCATAATACGTCATTGTCGTATTAAAAGCATATTTTGTAGTAAGTATCTTGTATACTAAAAGAATTCACGATTTTTGTTAACTATAAATAAGAAAACTAACCAAATCAGGTTAGCGAAATACAATATAAAAAACCAGTGTTACCAGCCCTGAGTTTTAAGAATCTCTGTAACGAGTTAAATTGTTTTTAATGTTTTATGAAATGTATTAAAAGGTTTTAAATGAACTTTAATTATTGTTAATAAATTACCATTTCACATATAATCGAGTCAGTCCGTCATTTCAAGGTAGATTATAATAACAACAACAACAAAGCATTTATTTTACAAATTGGCAGTAAGGCAAAAAAGCGGCTAAGATTTTGAATAATTTCAAAACAGTCTCATATACAGAACAACTTTATTTACTTTATATCCACATACACACTAGTGGTAAATATTGTATGAACTGTGTTATGTTATTTTCAGTATATTACAGGAAGAAAGGATCTACTTTGGAAGGTTGACACCAGTAAGTAAGTGGTAAGTGACAGCTAAACTAACCAGTGCTTCGAAAAGAGAATTTGAACATTTTTTCAGCTTTCTAAATCTTTTTGAAACAAACAAGTCATAAATAATAATAATTTTAAACCTACATATTTGAATCAAAATACACCTAAACTCGTCTAGTCATTGAGTGATATCAACAACGTGTGACTTATTACACAATTGAATAGAGGACATCTATACACCTCTATCTATCATATTATAGAGCGGTGCTCCATCGCGGGGCTTGATTGAATAAACACACCATAACTTATCTATCATATTATAGAGTGGCACCCAACCTTCGAGCATCGAATTAGGTCAATTATACCCAACCAAGTGACTAAATAAATAAATATTAAATATTTTAAACTTAATTCGAGCGGCAGTTACAATACTATACTACAAAAAAGCCTGAAGTGGAGGCTACAGCAGGTGACACCGTGGAAAACCAACCCGAGAGACAATTAAGCTTCAAGGAATGGATGGAATGGTTTTTTAAAAAATACGGTAAGGTAATGGAAGAATGTGATAAGAGAATGAGTGATAATGAACGACAACAACTGAGACAGATGGTACAAAAATTAAAAAACAACAACAAACCAGAAACCGAGGAGATAAAAGAATTACCCGAAGATAAAAACATGGAACAAGTGAGCCCGAAAACCAAAGAAATAAAAAACGATAACAAACCAGAAACTGAAGAGATAGCAAGGGAAGAAGACACGGAACAAGTGAGTCCGAAACCCAAAGATAAAAACATCGAACATTCAAATCAGGAAATAGAATTACAAGAGGGCAAAAATATGTTATTACCAGAGAATGAAAAGAACAAAAACCAAGAAAATATTAAACACATAGGAATCGAAGATAATGGAGAAAAGAAGAACCAAATAACTAAGAAAACGGAAGAGAAGAAGATGAAAATAAGAGGAATAATACGTCCTAAGAAAGTCAAAATTACACAAGAAGTGTTGGAGATGACTCGGAGTGGTCTGATTAATCTACTTAACTTCCCAACCGTTGATCACAGAGAAGGAATTTATATGAAGGATTATAGAAGGAACTTCATGAAGATGTCCGAAGAGGATTACCATGTTACGATGAGGAAGATTGTAACCAATAATGTATTTAAAGTGAATACACCTGGAAAGAAAATACTTCCCAAGAGATCAGACATGTCATCAATAACCAAGATACATGGAACATATTTGAGTAACAAACCAGATGATGAAGTGATAGAAGTGGACCTTAAAATAAATGAAAATTTTACAGTGGCAAAATGGAAGAGCCGGATGATAGTGAGATACGTGACAAGGACAGAAATAAGTCTGAACACTATAGAAATCCGAACAACAAGAACAGATGAAGTAAGTGACTACGGATAAACTGAATAAGGATACATTGAGAAAAGGGACGGATTCTTTCGATACTGACCAACGCAACCAATCTTCCATGAAGAAATACAAGATCCAGTGACAAAAAGAATAAAGGGAAATTACAACCAAACTTCACTGAAAAAATATGTTGAAACCTGACCAACATGAAGAACCTGAATATTATTTTGAAAAATACATTATGATAATGTTAACTTTGCAAATGATAATTATGAATATGAAAATGAATGTTAACAAACTGCTAATATAATACCCGTACATAAAAGAGAAGAATAATATACGAGAAGGACGCCCAAGATCCACGGCATAAAAATATAAATTCCTAGAGCCAGTCAACATGTAACCACCAACTTACCCGTACATAAAAGAGAGAAGAATACTATACGAGAAGGACGCCCAAGATCCACGGCATAAAAATATAAATTCCAAGAGCCAGTCAACATGTAATTACCAACTTACCCGTACATAAAAGAAAAGAATACTATACGAGAAAGACACCTTCCAACTATGGCATATAAAATATAATTTCCAAGAGCCAGTCAACATGTAATTACCAACTTACCCGTACATACAAGAGGAATATAATATACGATGAAATTGCAAAAAGAAGGAGGAAAATAAAGGTGAATGAACTTCATTATAAAATGGATATACAATACATGAGGCATGAAACCAAAGCCAATTGAGAGCCTATTAAATGAAATATTACACAGATATGTGGGTGAAGAAAATACAGAAGAATACAATGTGATATAAAGTGAACTACCAAAAGAAGGATTAATTAACGCCGAAGAATAATGAACAATACCATACTAAGGAAGATATCAAGAGAAGATACCAATGAAGAACTGTAAACCGAATTATCCTAGAGAAAAATATGAAGAATAAGTTGAGATGAATCAAGAAGAGAAGAATATAATTAGATATAAACCGCAAATGCATGAAGTAATCCCAAGAATGTTTAATATTAGTTAGAAAATTGACTACTTTTATTTTATATGATATGAATTGACTGAAGAATTATTCCAGCAATCATTTATATTTTGAACAGAGATGAATTACCTCTGAATTTATTTGATGTTAGTATGGTCAGCAGAGAATGTATGCCAAAGGAGCCACTCTTAACTGCCCCAGCTAAAATGATAGGGAAATAGTTAGGGTATTAAATGATCTAGGGAAGACAAATACAAAGGAAAAATAAAGTATGATTCATAAAAGTAAAATGGAAGGATACAAGAAGAACAGAAGATTCAGTATAAAGAAAAGTACAACAGTTGATAAATTCTTCATTAAATTAGTATAGGGATTCAGAATTAATCAATTCTTATAGGAAGGCATATGTAACGCATCAAAAATATCGTTACATAAATATCATCACAAATACCCCAATGAAGATCTACCATGAACATATCTAAGCTAATACAGCCAAACACACCAACAAGAGGAAAGACAATACTAAAATGCCAAAGCCAAACTTGTATATCCAGGAAGAAATAATGTTCAAGAAAATAAGCACCCAAAGGAAGAAGTTGTAATTAAATGAATCATCAATGTGATAACAAGAGGAAAAGTGAACCAAACAACTACGTTAGCAACCAGGACCCAATAGATCCAATAAGTGAGGGAAAAATATATAAGAAGAGGGAAAAATATATAAGAATAGGAAAAATATATATAAGAAGAGGGGAAATATATAATAAACAAATAAAATAATATTACCAGTGTGAAGAGTACACAACAAGGAAGAACCTGAAAGAAAACAAAGTGACCACGAACAAAACTATGGACAATATGAGCAACCACAGACAATAATAGTGTGCTACTTAGTGGTATTAATACTAATATACCACTAGCTGAAATAAACTAACACAAACAATGAAAGTGAAAATAATAAGTGATAACAGTTGTATAAAACAATCTCAAATAAAACAACAGAGACAATAAGTGTATTATCTATGAGACCAAAAGTATAATATAATAAAACATAATAAAGACTGCAAGTAAACTGAAATTAAGTAAAGAAATAATTGCTCAATTATGAAAGTAAATGGAACTGCTTACCAGTAACTACCATGGCTGACATTAAATATAAAATCTTTACAAAATATACATATAAATATCAGGAGAGTGGAAAGTAAGGTCAATACAGAATGTAATTATTAGTATATCAGAGATAAGACAACCTGTATTAGATTAAAAAACCCAAACCAAATGTAAACACCCAATATGTATGTCAATAACCAATCAGAATTAGATAATAATATGTAGACAAATAGTATATAATAGAATTAAAATAAAGAAAACCATTGTACTAGATAATAGTAATAATAATCATGGTAAATATATAAGAAAATATGCAAGAAACCAAACTAACACATATAGACACTGTTGTCATTCAGTAGTATACACATAACCTCAACTGAACAGAATTGGCAACAAAGAATCATAACTAACAATTAGAAAAACACTGATAAAAGTATTTACATGATGCAACAACCAAACTAGAATAAATAATGAACAGAATAAACCCAACATGAACTAAGAAACACAAATATATACTTTAAATTTTATAAACAAATAATAGCCAAAATACCAAACCACAGAGTGAATGACAGAATTACATAAAAAACTCAATCAAACTTAATCAGAAAGAGGAAAATAACATAACAGTAGTTTCAAGAATACTCATTACCTCTTTGAGAACCATTACCAAACAATAAATGCATAAATTTATGTAATAATAATGAAAACCAATAATACATGTCACATGAAACTAGATGTAAGTAACAGTCCAACAGAAAATTGTGAATAATTAGCACAGCAGGGAATACTAAATACCCAAGATAAGATGTAGACAAACACTAAAGACAAATTAATGGATGAAAATATATCCCTGATACAGAACTATTAATAAAATAAGAGTGTCAATATGACAGGACACCTAACATGGTGGGATAAAACCATTCAATGTAAATAAACGAAGCTATGTTAATAAATACAAAGCTGCACAAAAGGTGTAGTATCATTTGATGTACAAACCAAACACAATAGAATTGTGTTAGAATAATATATATGTTAGAACTAATAAGAAATAATGCATGGACATTTAAGGCCTACTCGCCTGAAAGTCCATTATGGAATATTGTTAATATTTAGTATTTAAGGAATAATTGATAAGAAATAATGACTTAAACCATTATCAGTGAGTGATATAAGTATCACGTGATACTATAAAGTGGAAAAAACTTATAATTAAATAAGAACCACTAAAAGTGCATCGACGAAAGGGTAAATAAGTTAATCATGGACGGAATTAGTGCTTGTGTGGACTCAAAATAAAGAGCAGAGCATCCGAAATAACATGATACCTTTAGTTTCCAAATCGGAGATGTATTATCAAAGTTATAAACAATCATAATTTTTCAATCAATTCCAAAAGAATTGATAGCATCACTTTTAGACTCTCCAACCCAAAGCCAAACGCTGAGAAATAAAATTTAATAATTTCTTATGGCGTATGGGTACGAGATTAATCGATTTTCAGCCAATAAGAAACGCTGATTTCAGCAGACGCCAGTCGAAGTAGCTAAGGAGAGCGACATTAAGAAACTGATCGTCAACGCCGACAGAACGTCTCTTCGACGAGAGTATTTTTTTCAAAATGTGCGCGTTCCCCAGTTAGTAAACAATTATATCTAACCTAACTTATGTGTATTAATAACCTTAAACGTGTGAAGTGTAAACAGTGATACGAAATAGTGAAATATACCATTGCCAGTGTATAATATCGGCAATGATGAGTGAAATAATAAGGGAGTATTTAGAATGAATAACATTTGAATGAATTTTAAACAATTATCAAATAATAATTTTTGTGTTGATACCACGTTAGTCAAGTACATTCATACGTGACTAACCTCAATAATGATTATGAATTAACACATTATTGAACAAAAGTTCTCAGTTTTATTTTTTAAATAAAATACTATTAATTTTAAAGAAGAATTGCAAATCAAATTATTACTTAACCAATACTAATGTACTCGCACATAGATGCTGATTTGACTAAACCAATAACGACAGACAATTCGATTATCAATAATAATTGAGAACTGTCAATAAGGTTAATGATTAATAAATGTATCATTAGCTAATATTATGTGTAACTATCAGATTTTATGAAGTTAATTTAAATATTTTTAACAATTCACTTAGAGGAATTTTCACTCTAACCTACCTGTTATTGAAAGGTACACAGATAATGCAGTGCTATGCTTTCAATTCAAGAAAGCCTAAATATTCTTAATTGCACTGAGATTATAAATTAATCATTATATTTTAATTGTTATAACCATTAAGGCAATTCTATTCCGATATACAACAATATTAATCATATTGCACATACTATACCATAACCTGCAAATTTAAAAGCAGGCGTGCCTGATACGACAGTTTCCAATATTATAATTAAACTTTTTTTCTAATTTTGTAATCACTCTCCATAATACGTCATTGTCGTATTAAAAGCATATTTTGTAGTAAGTATCTTGTATACTAAAAGAATTCACGATTTTTGTTAACTATAAATAAGAAAACTAACCAAATCAGGTTAGCGAAATACAATATAAAAAACCAGTGTTACCAGCCCTGAGTTTTAAGAATCTCTGTAACGAGTTAAATTGTTTTTAATGTTTTATGAAATGTATTAAAAGGTTTTAAATGAACTTTAATTATTGTTAATAAATTACCATTTCACATATAATCGAGTCAGTCCGTCATTTCAAGGTAGATTATAATAACAACAACAACAAAGCATTTATTTTACAAATTGGCAGTAAGGCAAAAAAGCGGCTAAGATTTTGAATAATTTCAAAACAGTCTCATATACAGAACAACTTTATTTACTTTATATCCACATACACACTAGTGGTAAATATTGTATGAACTGTGTTATGTTATTTTCAGTATATTACAGGAAGAAAGGATCTACTTTGGAAGGTTGACACCAGTAAGTAAGTGGTAAGTGACAGCTAAACTAACCAGTGCTTCGAAAAGAGAATTTGAACATTTTTTCAGCTTTCTAAATCTTTTTGAAACAAACAAGTCATAAATAATAATAATTTTAAACCTACATATTTGAATCAAAATACACCTAAACTCGTCTAGTCATTGAGTGATATCAACAACGTGTGACTTATTACACAATTGAATAGAGGACATCTATACACCTCTATCTATCATATTATAGAGCGGTGCTCCATCGCGGGGCTTGATTGAATAAACACACCATAACTTATCTATCATATTATAGAGTGGCACCCAACCTTCGAGCATCGAATTAGGTCAATTATACCCAACCAAGTGACTAAATAAATAAATATTAAATATTTTAAACTTAATTCGAGCGGCAGTTACAATACTATACTACAAAAAAGCCTGAAGTGGAGGCTACAGCAGGTGACACCGTGGAAAACCAACCCGAGAGACAATTAAGCTTCAAGGAATGGATGGAATGGTTTTTTAAAAAATACGGTAAGGTAATGGAAGAATGTGATAAGAGAATGAGTGATAATGAACGACAACAACTGAGACAGATGGTACAAAAATTAAAAAACAACAACAAACCAGAAACCGAGGAGATAAAAGAATTACCCGAAGATAAAAACATGGAACAAGTGAGCCCGAAACCAAAGAAATAAAAAACGATAACAAACCAGAAACTGAAGAGATAGCAAGGGAAGAAGACACGGAACAAGTGAGTCCGAAACCCAAAGATAAAAACATCGAACATTCAAATCAGGAAATAGAATTACAAGAGGGCAAAAATATGTTATTACCAGAGAATGAAAAGAACAAAAACCAAGAAAATATTAAACACATAGGAATCGAAGATAATGGAGAAAAGAAGAACCAAATAACTAAGAAAACGGAAGAGAAGAAGATGAAAATAAGAGGAATAATACGTCCTAAGAAAGTCAAAATTACACAAGAAGTGTTGGAGATGACTCGGAGTGGTCTGATTAATCTACTTAACTTCCCAACCGTTGATCACAGAGAAGGAATTTATATGAAGGATTATAGAAGGAACTTCATGAAGATGTCCGAAGAGGATTACCATGTTACGATGAGGAAGATTGTAACCAATAATGTATTTAAAGTGAATACACCTGGAAAGAAAATACTTCCCAAGAGATCAGACATGTCATCAATAACCAAGATACATGGAACATATTTGAGTAACAAACCAGATGATGAAGTGATAGAAGTGGACCTTAAAATAAATGAAAATTTTACAGTGGCAAAATGGAAGAGCCGGATGATAGTGAGATACGTGACAAGGACAGAAATAAGTCTGAACACTATAGAAATCCGAACAACAAGAACAGATGAAGTAAGTGACTACGGATAAACTGAATAAGGATACATTGAGAAAAGGAACGGATTCTTTCGATACTGACCAACGCAACCAATCTTCCATGAAGAAATACAAGATCCAGTGACAAAAAGAATAAAGGGAAATTACAACCAAACTTCACTGAAAAAATATGTTGAAACCTGACCAACATGAAGAACCTGAATATTATTTTGAAAAATACATTATGATAATGTTAACTTTGCAAATGATAATTATGAATATGAAAATGAATGTTAACAAACTGCTAATATAATACCCGTACATAAAAGAGAAGAATAATATACGAGAAGGACGCCCAAGATCCACGGCATAAAAATATAAATTCCTAGAGCCAGTCAACATGTAACCACCAACTTACCCGTACATAAAAGAGAGAAGAATACTATACGAGAAGGACGCCCAAGATCCACGGCATAAAAATATAAATTCCAAGAGCCAGTCAACATGTAATTACCAACTTACCCGTACATAAAAGAAAAGAATACTATACGAGAAAGACACCTTCCAACTATGGCATATAAAATATAATTTCCAAGAGCCAGTCAACATGTAATTACCAACTTACCCGTACATACAAGAGGAATATAATATACGATGAAATTGCAAAAAGAAGGAGGAAAATAAAGGTGAATGAACTTCATTATAAAATGGATATACAATACATGAGGCATGAAACCAAAGCCAATTGAGAGCCTATTAAATGAAATATTACACAGATATGTGGGTGAAGAAAATACAGAAGAATACAATGTGATATAAAGTGAACTACCAAAAGAAGGATTAATTAACGCCGAAGAATAATGAACAATACCATACTAAGGAAGATATCAAGAGAAGATACCAATGAAGAACTGTAAACCGAATTATCCTAGAGAAAAATATGAAGAATAAGTTGAGATGAATCAAGAAGAGAAGAATATAATTAGATATAAACCGCAAATGCATGAAGTAATCCCAAGAATGTTTAATATTAGTTAGAAAATTGACTACTTTTATTTTATATGATATGAATTGACTGAAGAATTATTCCAGCAATCATTTATATTTTGAACAGAGATGAATTACCTCTGAATTTATTTGATGTTAGTATGGTCAGCAGAGAATGTATGCCAAAGGAGCCACTCTTAACTGCCCCAGCTAAAATGATAGGGAAATAGTTAGGGTATTAAATGATCTAGGGAAGACAAATACAAAGGAAAAATAAAGTATGATTCATAAAAGTAAAATGGAAGGATACAAGAAGAACAGAAGATTCAGTATAAAGAAAAGTACAACAGTTGATAAATTCTTCATTAAATTAGTATAGGGATTCAGAATTAATCAATTCTTATAGGAAGGCATATGTAACGCATCAAAAATATCGTTACATAAATATCATCACAAATACCCCAATGAAGATCTACCATGAACATATCTAAGCTAATATAGCCAAACACACCAACAAGAGGAAAGACAATACTAAAATGCCAAAGCCAAACTTGTATATCCAGGAAGAAATAATGTTCAAGAAAATAAGCACCCAAAGGAAGAAGTTGTAATTAAATGAATCATCAATGTGATAACAAGAGGAAAAGTGAACCAAACAACTACGTTAGCAACCAGGACCCAATAGATCCAATAAGTGAGGGAAAAATATATAAGAAGAGGGAAAAATATATAAGAATAGGAAAAATATATATAAGAAGAGGGGAAATATATAATAAACAAATAAAATAATATTACCAGTGTGAAGAGTACACAACAAGGAAGAACCTGAAAGAAAACAAAGTGACCACGAACAAAACTATGGACAATATGATAATCCAATAAGCAACCACAGACAATAATAGTGTGCTACTTAGTGGTATTAATACTAATATACCACTAGCTGAAATAAACTAACACAAACAATGAAAGTGAAAATAATAAGTGATAACAGTTGTATAAAACAATCTCAAATAAAACAACACAGACAATAAGTGTATTATCTATGAGACCAAAAGTATAATATAATAAAACATAATAAAGACTGCAAGTAAACTGAAATTAAGTAAAGAAATAATTGCTCAATTATGAAAGTAAATGGAACTGCTTACCAGTAACTACCATGGCTGACATTAAATATAAAATCTTTACAAAATATACATATAAATATCAGGAGAGTGGAAAGTAAGGTCAATACAGAATGTAATTATTAGTATATCAGAGATAAGACAACCTGTATTAGATTAAAAAACCCAAACCAAATGTAAACACCCAATATGTATGTCAATAACCAATCAGAATTAGATAATAATATGTAGACAAATAGTATATAATAGAATTAAAATAAAGAAAACCATTGTACTAGATAATAGTAATAATAATCATGGTAAATATATAAGAAAATATGCAAGAAACCAAACTAACACATATAGACACTGTTGTCATTCAGTAGTATACACATAACCTCAACTGAACAGAATTGGCAACAAAGAATCATAACTAACAATTAGAAAAACACTGATAAAAGTATTTACATGATGCAACAACCAAACTAGAATAAATAATGAACAGAATAAACCCAACATGAACTAAGAAACACAAATATATACTTTAAATTTTATAAACAAATAATAGCCAAAATACCAAACCACAGAGTGAATGACAGAATTACATAAAAAACTCAATCAAACTTAATCAGAAAGAGGAAAATAACATAACAGTAGTTTCAAGAATACTCATTACCTCTTTGAGAACCATTACCAAACAATAAATGCATAAATTTATGTAATAATAATGAAAACCAATAATACATGTCACATGAAACTAGATGTAAGTAACAGTCCAACAGAAAATTGTGAATAATTAGCACAGCAGGGAATACTAAATACCCAAGATAAGATGTAGACAAACACTAAAGACAAATTAATGGATGAAAATATATCCCTGATACAGAACTATTAATAAAATAAGAGTGTCAATATGACAGGACACCTAACATGGTGGGATAAAACCATTCAATGTAAATAAACGAAGCTATGTTAATAAATACAAAGCTGCACAAAAGGTGTAGTATCATTTGATGTAGAAACCAAACACAATAGAATTGTGTTAGAATAATATATATGTTAGAACTAATAAGAAATAATGCATGGACATTTAAGGCCTACTCGCCTGAAAGTCCATTATGGAATATTGTTAATATTTAGTATTTAAGGAATAATTGATAAGAAATAATGACTTAAACCATTATCAGTGAGTGATATAAGTATCACGTGATACTATAAAGTGGAAAAAACTTATAATTAAATAAGAACCACTAAAAGTGCATCGACGAAAGGGTAAATAAGTTAATCATGGACGGAATTAGTGCTTGTGTGGACTCAAAATAAAGAGCAGAGCATCCGAAATAACATGATACCTTTAGTTTCCAAATCGGAGATGTATTATCAAAGTTATAAACAATCATAATTTTTCAATCAATTCCAAAAGAATTGATAGCATCACTTTTAGACTCTCCAACCCAAAGCCAAACGCTGAGAAATAAAATTTAATAATTTCTTATGGCGTATGGGTACGAGATTAATCGATTTTCAGCCAATAAGAAACGCTGATTTCAGCAGACGCCAGTCGAAGTAGCTAAGGAGAGCGACATTAAGAAACTGATCGTCAACGCCGACAGAACGTCTCTTCGACGAGAGTATTTTTTTCAAAATGTGCGCGTTCCCCAGTTAGTAAACAATTATATCTAACCTAACTTACGTGTATTAATAACCTTAAACGTGTGAAGTGTAAACAGTGATACGAAATAGTGAAATATACCATTGCCAGTGTATAATATCGGCAATGATGAGTGAAATAATAAGGGAGTATTTAGAATGAATAACATTTGAATGAATTTTAAACAATTATCAAATAATAATTTTTGTGTTGATACCACGTTAGTCAAGTACATTCATACGTGACTAACCTCAATAATGATTATGAATTAACACATTATTGAACAAAAGTTCTCAGTTTTATTTTTTAAATAAAATACTATTAATTTTAAAGAAGAATTGCAAATCAAATTATTACTTAACCAATACTAATGTACTCGCACATAGATGCTGATTTGACTAAACCAATAACGACAGACAATTCGATTATCAATAATAATTGAGAACTGTCAATAAGGTTAATGATTAATAAATGTATCATTAGCTAATATTATGTGTAACTATCAGATTTTATGAAGTTAATTTAAATATTTTTAACAATTCACTTAGAGGAATTTTCACTCTAACCTACCTGTTATTGAAAGGTACACAGATAATGCAGTGCTATGCTTTCAATTCAAGAAAGCCTAAATATTCTTAATTGCACTGAGATTATAAATTAATCATTATATTTTAATTGTTATAACCATTAAGGCAATTCTATTCCGATATACAACAATATTAATCATATTGCACATACTATACCATAACCTGCAAATTTAAAAGCAGGCGTGCCTGATACGATAGTTTCCAATATTATAATTAAACTTTTTTTCTAATTTTGTAATCACTCTCCATAATACGTCATTGTCGTATTAAAAGCATATTTTGTAGTAAGTATCTTGTATACTAAAAGAATTCACGATTTTTGTTAACTATAAATAAGAAAACTAACCAAATCAGGTTAGCGAAATACAATATAAAAAACCAGTGTTACCAGCCCTGAGTTTTAAGAATCTCTGTAACGAGTTAAATTGTTTTTAATGTTTTATGAAATGTATTAAAAGGTTTTAAATGAACTTTAATTATTGTTAATAAATTACCATTTCACATATAATCGAGTCAGTCCGTCATTTCAAGGTAGATTATAATAACAACAACAACAAAGCATTTATTTTACAAATTGGCAGTAAGGCAAAAAAGCGGCTAAGATTTTGAATAATTTCAAAACAGTCTCATATACAGAACAACTTTATTTACTTTATATCCACATACACACTAGTGGTAAATATTGTATGAACTGTGTTATGTTATTTTCAGTATATTACAGGAAGAAAGGATCTACTTTGGAAGGTTGACACCAGTAAGTAAGTGGTAAGTGACAGCTAAACTAACCAGTGCTTCGAAAAGAGAATTTGAACATTTTTTCAGCTTTCTAAATCTTTTTGAAACAAACAAGTCATAAATAATAATAATTTTAAACCTACATATTTGAATCAAAATACACCTAAACTCGTCTAGTCATTGAGTGATATCAACAACGTGTGACTTATTACACAATTGAATAGAGGACATCTATACACCTCTATCTATCATATTATAGAGCGGTGCTCCATCGCGGGGCTTGATTGAATAAACACACCATAACTTATCTATCATATTATAGAGTGGCACCCAACCTTCGAGCATCGAATTAGGTCAATTATACCCAACCAAGTGACTAAATAAATAAATATTAAATATTTTAAACTTAATTCGAGCGGCAGTTACAATACTATACTACAAAAAAGCCTGAAGTGGAGGCTACAGCAGGTGACACCGTGGAAAACCAACCCGAGAGACAATTAAGCTTCAAGGAATGGATGGAATGGTTTTTTAAAAAATACGGTAAGGTAATGGAAGAATGTGATAAGAGAATGAGTGATAATGAACGACAACAACTGAGACAGATGGTACAAAAATTAAAAAACAACAACAAACCAGAAACCGAGGAGATAAAAGAATTACCCGAAGATAAAAACATGGAACAAGTGAGCCCGAAAACCAAAGAAATAAAAAACGATAACAAACCAGAAACTGAAGAGATAGCAAGGGAAGAAGACACGGAACAAGTGAGTCCGAAACCCAAAGATAAAAACATCGAACATTCAAATCAGGAAATAGAATTACAAGAGGGCAAAAATATGTTATTACCAGAGAATGAAAAGAACAAAAACCAAGAAAATATTAAACACATAGGAATCGAAGATAATGGAGAAAAGAAGAACCAAATAACTAAGAAAACGGAAGAGAAGAAGATGAAAATAAGAGGAATAATACGTCCTAAGAAAGTCAAAATTACACAAGAAGTGTTGGAGATGACTCGGAGTGGTCTGATTAATCTACTTAACTTCCCAACCGTTGATCACAGAGAAGGAATTTATATGAAGGATTATAGAAGGAACTTCATGAAGATGTCCGAAGAGGATTACCATGTTACGATGAGGAAGATTGTAACCAATAATGTATTTAAAGTGAATACACCTGGAAAGAAAATACTTCCCAAGAGATCAGACATGTCATCAATAACCAAGATACATGGAACATATTTGAGTAACAAACCAGATGATGAAGTGATAGAAGTGGACCTTAAAATAAATGAAAATTTTACAGTGGCAAAATGGAAGAGCCGGATGATAGTGAGATACGTGACAAGGACAGAAATAAGTCTGAACACTATAGAAATCCGAACAACAAGAACAGATGAAGTAAGTGACTACGGATAAACTGAATAAGGATACATTGAGAAAAGGGACGGATTCTTTCGATACTGACCAACGCAACCAATCTTCCATGAAGAAATACAAGATCCAGTGACAAAAAGAATAAAGGGAAATTACAACCAAACTTCACTGAAAAAATATGTTGAAACCTGACCAACATGAAGAACCTGAATATTATTTTGAAAAATACATTATGATAATGTTAACTTTGCAAATGATAATTATGAATATGAAAATGAATGTTAACAAACTGCTAATATAATACCCGTACATAAAAGAGAAGAATAATATACGAGAAGGACGCCCAAGATCCACGGCATAAAAATATAAATTCCTAGAGCCAGTCAACATGTAACCACCAACTTACCCGTACATAAAAGAGAGAAGAATACTATACGAGAAGGACGCCCAAGATCCACGGCATAAAAATATAAATTCCAAGAGCCAGTCAACATGTAATTACCAACTTACCCGTACATAAAAGAAAAGAATACTATACGAGAAAGACACCTTCCAACTATGGCATATAAAATATAATTTCCAAGAGCCAGTCAACATGTAATTACCAACTTACCCGTACATACAAGAGGAATATAATATACGATGAAATTGCAAAAAGAAGGAGGAAAATAAAGGTGAATGAACTTCATTATAAAATGGATATACAATACATGAGGCATGAAACCAAAGCCAATTGAGAGCCTATTAAATGAAATATTACACAGATATGTGGGTGAAGAAAATACAGAAGAATACAATGTGATATAAAGTGAACTACCAAAAGAAGGATTAATTAACGCCGAAGAATAATGAACAATACCATACTAAGGAAGATATCAAGAGAAGATACCAATGAAGAACTGTAAACCGAATTATCCTAGAGAAAAATATGAAGAATAAGTTGAGATGAATCAAGAAGAGAAGAATATAATTAGATATAAACCGCAAATGCATGAAGTAATCCCAAGAATGTTTAATATTAGTTAGAAAATTGACTACTTTTATTTTATATGATATGAATTGACTGAAGAATTATTCCAGCAATCATTTATATTTTGAACAGAGATGAATTACCTCTGAATTTATTTGATGTTAGTATGGTCAGCAGAGAATGTATGCCAAAGGAGCCACTCTTAACTGCCCCAGCTAAAATGATAGGGAAATAGTTAGGGTATTAAATGATCTAGGGAAGACAAATACAAAGGAAAAATAAAGTATGATTCATAAAAGTAAAATGGAAGGATACAAGAAGAACAGAAGATTCAGTATAAAGAAAAGTACAACAGTTGATAAATTCTTCATTAAATTAGTATAGGGATTCAGAATTAATCAATTCTTATAGGAAGGCATATGTAACGCATCAAAAATATCGTTACATAAATATCATCACAAATACCCCAATGAAGATCTACCATGAACATATCTAAGCTAATACAGCCAAACACACCAACAAGAGGAAAGACAATACTAAAATGCCAAAGCCAAACTTGTATATCCAGGAAGAAATAATGTTCAAGAAAATAAGCACCCAAAGGAAGAAGTTGTAATTAAATGAATCATCAATGTGATAACAAGAGGAAAAGTGAACCAAACAACTACGTTAGCAACCAGGACCCAATAGATCCAATAAGTGAGGGAAAAATATATAAGAAGAGGGAAAAATATATAAGAATAGGAAAAATATATATAAGAAGAGGGGAAATATATAATAAACAAATAAAATAATATTACCAGTGTGAAGAGTACACAACAAGGAAGAACCTGAAAGAAAACAAAGTGACCACGAACAAAACTATGGACAATATGATAATCCAATAAGCAACCACAGACAATAATAGTGTGCTACTTAGTGGTATTAATACTAATATACCACTAGCTGAAATAAACTAACACAAACAATGAAAGTGAAAATAATAAGTGATAACAGTTGTATAAAACAATCTCAAATAAAACAACACAGACAATAAGTGTATTATCTATGAGACCAAAAGTATAATATAATAAAACATAATAAAGACTGCAAGTAAACTGAAATTAAGTAAAGAAATAATTGCTCAATTATGAAAGTAAATGGAACTGCTTACCAGTAACTACCATGGCTGACATTAAATATAAAATCTTTACAAAATATACATATAAATATCAGGAGAGTGGAAAGTAAGGTCAATACAGAATGTAATTATTAGTATATCAGAGATAAGACAACCTGTATTAGATTAAAAAACCCAAACCAAATGTAAACACCCAATATGTATGTCAATAACCAATCAGAATTAGATAATAATATGTAGACAAATAGTATATAATAGAATTAAAATAAAGAAAACCATTGTACTAGATAATAGTAATAATAATCATGGTAAATATATAAGAAAATATGCAAGAAACCAAACTAACACATATAGACACTGTTGTCATTCAGTAGTATACACATAACCTCAACTGAACAGAATTGGCAACAAAGAATCATAACTAACAATTAGAAAAACACTGATAAAAGTATTTACATGATGCAACAACCAAACTAGAATAAATAATGAACAGAATAAACCCAACATGAACTAAGAAACACAAATATATACTTTAAATTTTATAAACAAATAATAGCCAAAATACCAAACCACAGAGTGAATGACAGAATTACATAAAAAACTCAATCAAACTTAATCAGAAAGAGGAAAATAACATAACAGTAGTTTCAAGAATACTCATTACCTCTTTGAGAACCATTACCAAACAATAAATGCATAAATTTATGTAATAATAATGAAAACCAATAATACATGTCACATGAAACTAGATGTAAGTAACAGTCCAACAGAAAATTGTGAATAATTAGCACAGCAGGGAATACTAAATACCCAAGATAAGATGTAGACAAACACTAAAGACAAATTAATGGATGAAAATATATCCCTGATACAGAACTATTAATAAAATAAGAGTGTCAATATGACAGGACACCTAACATGGTGGGATAAAACCATTCAATGTAAATAAACGAAGCTATGTTAATAAATACAAAGCTGCACAAAAGGTGTAGTATCATTTGATGTAGAAACCAAACACAATAGAATTGTGTTAGAATAATATATATGTTAGAACTAATAAGAAATAATGCATGGACATTTAAGGCCTACTCGCCTGAAAGTCCATTATGGAATATTGTTAATATTTAGTATTTAAGGAATAATTGATAAGAAATAATGACTTAAACCATTATCAGTGAGTGATATAAGTATCACGTGATACTATAAAGTGGAAAAAACTTATAATTAAATAAGAACCACTAAAAGTGCATCGACGAAAGGGTAAATAAGTTAATCATGGACGGAATTAGTGCTTGTGTGGACTCAAAATAAAGAGCAGAGCATCCGAAATAACATGATACCTTTAGTTTCCAAATCGGAGATGTATTATCAAAGTTATAAACAATCATAATTTTTCAATCAATTCCAAAAGAATTGATAGCATCACTTTTAGACTCTCCAACCCAAAGCCAAACGCTGAGAAATAAAATTTAATAATTTCTTATGGCGTATGGGTACGAGATTAATCGATTTTCAGCCAATAAGAAACGCTGATTTCAGCAGACGCCAGTCGAAGTAGCTAAGGAGAGCGACATTAAGAAACTTATCGTCAACGCCGACAGAACGTCTCTTCGACGAGAGTATTTTTTTCAAAATGTGCGCGTTCCCCAGTTAGTAAACAATTATATCTAACCTAACTTATGTGTATTAATAACCTTAAACGTGTGAAGTGTAAACAGTGATACGAAATAGTGAAATATACCATTGCCAGTGTATAATATCGGCAATGATGAGTGAAATAATAAGGGAGTATTTAGAATGAATAACATTTGAATGAATTTTAAACAATTATCAAATAATAATTTTTGTGTTGATACCACGTTAGTCAAGTACATTCATACGTGACTAACCTCAATAATGATTATGAATTAACACATTATTGAACAAAAGTTCTCAGTTTTATTTTTTAAATAAAATACTATTAATTTTAAAGAAGAATTGCAAATCAAATTATTACTTAACCAATACTAATGTACTCGCACATAGATGCTGATTTGACTAAACCAATAACGACAGACAATTCGATTATCAATAATAATTGAGAACTGTCAATAAGGTTAATGATTAATAAATGTATCATTAGCTAATATTATGTGTAACTATCAGATTTTATGAAGTTAATTTAAATATTTTTAACAATTCACTTAGAGGAATTTTCACTCTAACCTACCTGTTATTGAAAGGTACACAGATAATGCAGTGCTATGCTTTCAATTCAAGAAAGCCTAAATATTCTTAATTGCACTGAGATTATAAATTAATCATTATATTTTAATTGTTATAACCATTAAGGCAATTCTATTCCGATATACAACAATATTAATCATATTGCACATACTATACCATAACCTGCAAATTTAAAAGCAGGCGTGCCTGATACGATAGTTTCCAATATTATAATTAAACTTTTTTTCTAATTTTGTAATCACTCTCCATAATACGTCATTGTCGTATTAAAAGCATATTTTGTAGTAAGTATCTTGTATACTAAAAGAATTCACGATTTTTGTTAACTATAAATAAGAAAACTAACCAAATCAGGTTAGCGAAATACAATATAAAAAACCAGTGTTACCAGCCCTGAGTTTTAAGAATCTCTGTAACGAGTTAAATTGTTTTTAATGTTTTATGAAATGTATTAAAAGGTTTTAAATGAACTTTAATTATTGTTAATAAATTACCATTTCACATATAATCGAGTCAGTCCGTCATTTCAAGGTAGATTATAATAACAACAACAACAAAGCATTTATTTTACAAATTGGCAGTAAGGCAAAAAAGCAGCTAAGATTTTGAATAATTTCAAAACAGTCTCATATACAGAACAACTTTATTTACTTTATATCCACATACACACTAGTGGTAAATATTGTATGAACTGTGTTGTGTTATTTTCAGTATATTACAGGAAGAAAGGATCTACTTTGGAAGGTTGACACCAGTAAGTAAGTGGTAAGTGACAGCTAAACTAACCAGTGCTTCGAAAAGAGAATTTGAACATTTTTTCAGCTTTCTAAATCTTTTTGAAACAAACAAGTCATAAATAATAATAATTTTAAACCTACATATTTGAATCAAAATACACCTAAACTCGTCTAGTCATTGAGTGATATCAACAACGTGTGACTTATTACACAATTGAATAGAGGACATCTATACACCTCTATCTATCATATTATAGAGCGGTGCTCCATCGCGGGGCTTGATTGAATAAACACACCATAACTTATCTATCATATTATAGAGTGGCACCCAACCTTCGAGCATCGAATTAGGTCAATTATACCCAACCAAGTGACTAAATAAATAAATATTAAATATTTTAAACTTAATTCGAGCGGCAGTTACAATACTATACTACAAAAAAGCCTGAAGTGGAGGCTACAGCAGGTGACACCGTGGAAAACCAACCCGAGAGACAATTAAGCTTCAAGGAATGGATGGAATGGTTTTTTAAAAAATACGGTAAGGTAATGGAAGAAAGTGATAAGAGAATGAGTGATAATGAACGACAACAACTGAGACAGATGGTACAAAAATTAAAAAACAACAACAAACCAGAAACCAAGGAGATAAAAGAATTACCCGAAGATAAAAACATGGAACAAGTGAGCCCGAAAACCAAAGAAATAAAAAACGATAAAAAACCAGAAACTGAAGAGATAGCAAGGGAAGAAGACACGGAACAAGTGAGTCCGAAACCCAAAGATAAAAACATCGAACATTCAAATCAGGAAATAGAATTACAAGAGGGCAAAAATATGTTATTACCAGAGAATGAAAAGAACAAAAACCAAGAAAATATTAAACACATAGGAATCGAAGATAATGGAGAAAAGAAGAACCAAATAACTAAGAAAACGGAAGAGAAGAAGATGAAAATAAGAGGAATAATACGTCCTAAGAAAGTCAAAATTACACAAGAAGTGTTGGAGATGACTCGGAGTGGTCTGATTAATCTACTTAACTTCCCAACCGTTGATCACAGAGAAGGAATTTATATGAAGGATTATAGAAGGAACTTCATGAAGATGTCCGAAGAGGATTACCATGTTACGATGAGGAAGATTGTAACCAATAATGTATTTAAAGTGAATACACCTGGAAAGAAAATACTTCCCAAGAGATCAGACATGTCATCAATAACCAAGATACATGGAACATATTTGAGTAACAAACCAGATGATGAAGTGATAGAAGTGGACCTTAAAATAAATGAAAATTTCACAGTGGCTAAATGGAAGAGCCGGATGATAGTGAGATACGTGACAAGGACAGAAATAAGTCTGAACACTATAGAAATCCGAACAACAAGAACAGATGAAGTAAGTGATTACGGATAAACTGAATAAGGATACATTGAGAAAAGGGACGGATTCTTTTGATACTGACCAACGCAACCAATCTTCCATGAAGAAATACAAGATCCAGTGACAAAAAGAATAAAGGGAAATTACAACCAAACTTCACTGAAAAAATATGTTGAAACCTGACCAACATGAAGAACCTGAATATTATTTTGAAAAATACATTATGATAATGTTAACTTTGCAAATGATAATTATGAATATGAAAATGAATGTTAACAAACTGCTAATATAATACCCGTACATAAAAGAGAAGAATAATATACGAGAAGGACGCCCAAGATCCACGGCATAAAAATATAAATTCCTAGAGCCAGTCAACATGTAACCACCAACTTACCCGTACATAAAAGAGAGAAGAATACTATACGAGAAGGACGCCCAAGATCCACGGCATAAAAATATAAATTCCAAGAGCCAGTCAACATGTAATTACCAACTTACCCGTACATAAAAGAAAAGAATACTATACGAGAAAGACACCTTCCAACTATGGCATATAAAATATAATTTCCAAGAGCCAGTCAACATGTAATTACCAACTTACCCGTACATACAAGATGAATATAATATACGATGAAATTGCAAAAAGAAGGAGGAAAATAAAGGTGAATGAACTTCATTATAAAATGGATATACAATACATGAGGCATGAAACCAAAGCCAATTGAGAGCCTATTAAATGAAATATTACACAGATATATGGGTGAAGAAAATACAGAAGAATACAATGTGATATAAAGTGAACTACCAAAAGAAGGATTAATTAACGCCGAAGAATAATGAACAATACCATACTAAGGAAGATATCAAGAGAAGATACCAATGAAGAACTGTAAACCGAATTATCCTAGAGAAAAATATGAAGAATAAGTTGAGATGAATCAAGAAGAGAAGAATATAATTAGATATAAACCGCAAATGCATGAAGTAATCCCAAGAATGTTTAATATTAGTTAGAAAATTGACTACTTTTATTTTATATGATATGAATTGACTGAAGAATTATTCCAGCAATCATTTATATTTTGAACAGAGATGAATTACCTCTGAATTTATTTGATGTTAGTATGGTCAGCAGAGAATGTATGCCAAAGGAGCCACTCTTAACTGCCCCAGCTAAAATGATAGGGAAATAGTTAGGTTATTAAATGATCTAGGGAAGACAAATACAAAGGAAAAATAAAGTATGATTCATAAAAGTAAAATGGAAGGATACAAGAAGAACAGAAGATTCAGTATAAAGAAAAGTACAACAGTTGATAAATTCTTCATTAAATTAGTATAGGGATTCAGAATTAATCAATTCTTATAGGAAGGCATATGTAACGCATCAAAAATATCGTTACATAAATATCATCACAAATACCCCAATGAAGATCTACCATGAACATATCTAAGCTAATATAGCCAAACACACCAACAAGAGGAAAGACAATACTAAAATGCCAAAGCCAAACTTGTATATCCAGGAAGAAATAATGTTCAAGAAAATAAGCACCCAAAGGAAGAAGTTGTAATTAAATGAATCATCAATGTGATAACAAGAGGAAAAGTGAACCAAACAACTACGTTAGCAACCAGGACCCAATAGATCCAATAAGTGAGGGAAAAATATATAAGAAGAGGGAAAAATATATAAGAGGAAAAATATATATAAGAAGAGGGGAAATATATAATAAACAAATAAAATAATATTACCAGTGTGAAGAGTACACAACAAGGAAGAACCTGAAAGAAAACAAAGTGACCACGAACAAAACTATGGACAATATGATAATCCAATAAGCAACCACAGACAATAATAGTGTGCTACTTAGTGGTATTAATACTAATATACCACTAGCTGAAATAAACTAACACAAACAATGAAAGTGAAAATAATAAGTGATAACAGTTGTATAAAACAATCTCAAATAAAACAACACAGACAATAAGTGTATTATCTATGAGACCAAAAGTATAATATAATAAAACATAATAAAGACTGCAAGTAAACTGAAATTAAGTAAAGAAATAATTGCTCAATTATGAAAGTAAATGGAACTGCTTACCAGTAACTACCATGGCTGACATTAAATATAAAATCTTTACAAAATATACATATAAATATCAGGAGAGTGGAAAGTAAGGTCAATACAGAATGTAATTATTAGTATATCAGAGATAAGACAACCTGTATTAGATTAAAAAACCCAAACCAAATGTAAACACCCAATATGTATGTCAATAACCAATCAGAATTAGATAATAATATGTAGACAAATAGTATATAATAGAATTAAAATAAAGAAAACCATTGTACTAGATAATAGTAATAATAATCATGGTAAATATATAAGAAAATATGCAAGAAACCAAACTAACACATATAGACACTGTTGTCATTCAGTAGTATACACATAACCTCAACTGAACAGAATTGGCAACAAAGAATCATAACTAACAATTAGAAAAACACTGATAAAAGTATTTACATGATGCAACAACCAAACTAGAATAAATAATGAACAGAATAAACCCAACATGAACTAAGAAACACAAATATATACTTTAAATTTTATAAACAAATAATAGCCAAAATACCAAACCACAGAGTGAATAACAGAATTACATAAAAAACTCAATCAAACTTAATCAGAAAGAGGAAAATAACATAACAGTAGTTTCAAGAATACTCATTACCTCTTTGAGAACCATTACCAAACAATAAATGCATAAATTTATGTAATAATAATGAAAACCAATAATACATGTCACATGAAACTAGATGTAAGTAACAGTCCAACAGAAAATTGTGAATAATTAGCACAGCAGGGAATACTAAATACCCAAGATAAGATGTAGACAAACACTAAAGACAAATTAATGGATGAAAATATATCCCTGATACAGAACTATTAATAAAATAAGAGTGTCAATATGACAGGACACCTAACATGGTGGGATAAAACCATTCAATGTAAATAAACGAAGCTATGTTAATAAATACAAAGCTGCACAAAAGGTGTAGTATCATTTGATGTACAAACCAAACACAATAGAATTGTGTTAGAATAATATATATGTTAGAACTAATAAGAAATAATGCATGGACATTTAAGGCCTACTCGCCTGAAAGTCCATTATGGAATATTGTTAATATTTAGTATTTAAGGAATAATTGATAAGAAATAATGACTTAAACCATTATCAGTGAGTGATATAAGTATCACGTGATACTATAAAGTGGAAAAAACTTATAATTAAATAAGAACCACTAAAAGTGCATCGACGAAAGGGTAAATAAGTTAATCATGGACGGAATTAGTGCTTGTGTGGACTCAAAATAAAGAGCAGAGCATCCGAAATAACATGATACCTTTAGTTTCCAAATCGGAGATGTATTATCAAAGTTATAAACAATCATAATTTTTCAATCAATTCCAAAAGAATTGATAGCATCACTTTTAGACTCTCCAACCCAAAGCCAAACGCTGAGAAATAAAATTTAATAATTTCTTATGGCGTATGGGTACGAGATTAATCGATTTTCAGCCAATAAGAAACGCTGATTTCAGCAGACGCCAGTCGAAGTAGCTAAGGAGAGCGACATTAAGAAACTGATCGTCAACGCCGACAGAACGTCTCTTCGACGAGAGTATTTTTTTCAAAATGTGCGCGTTCCCCAGTTAGTAAACAATTATATCTAACCTAACTTATGTGTATTAATAACCTTAAACGTGTGAAGTGTAAACAGTGATACGAAATAGTGAAATATACCATTGCCAGTGTATAATATCGGCAATGATGAGTGAAATAATAAGGGAGTATTTAGAATGAATAACATTTGAATGAATTTTAAACAATTATCAAATAATAATTTTTGTGTTGATACCACGTTAGTCAAGTACATTCATACGTGACTAACCTCAATAATGATTATGAATTAACACATTATTGAACAAAAGTTCTCAGTTTTATTTTTTAAATAAAATACTATTAATTTTAAAGAAGAATTGCAAATCAAATTATTACTTAACCAATACTAATGTACTCGCACATAGATGCTGATTTGACTAAACCAATAACGACAGACAATTCGATTATCAATAATAATTGAGAACTGTCAATAAGGTTAATGATTAATAAATGTATCATTAGCTAATATTATGTGTAACTATCAGATTTTATGAAGTTAATTTAAATATTTTTAACAATTCACTTAGAGGAATTTTCACTCTAACCTACCTGTTATTGAAAGGTACACAGATAATGCAGTGCTATGCTTTCAATTCAAGAAAGCCTAAATATTCTTAATTGCACTGAGATTATAAATTAATCATTATATTTTAATTGTTATAACCATTAAGGCAATTCTATTCCGATATACAACAATATTAATCATATTGCACATACTATACCATAACCTGCAAATTTAAAAGCAGGCGTGCCTGATACGATAGTTTCCAATATTATAATTAAACTTTTTTTCTAATTTTGTAATCACTCTCCATAATACGTCATTGTCGTATTAAAAGCATATTTTGTAGTAAGTATCTTGTATACTAAAAGAATTCACGATTTTTGTTAACTATAAATAAGAAAACTAACCAAATCAGGTTAGCGAAATACAATATAAAAAACCAGTGTTACCAGCCCTGAGTTTTAAGAATCTCTGTAACGAGTTAAATTGTTTTTAATGTTTTATGAAATGTATTAAAAGGTTTTAAATGAACTTTAATTATTGTTAATAAATTACCATTTCACATATAATCGAGTCAGTCCGTCATTTCAAGGTAGATTATAATAACAACAACAACAAAGCATTTATTTTACAAATTGGCAGTAAGGCAAAAAAGCAGCTAAGATTTTGAATAATTTCAAAACAGTCTCATATACAGAACAACTTTATTTACTTTATATCCACATACACACTAGTGGTAAATATTGTATGAACTGTGTTGTGTTATTTTCAGTATATTACAGGAAGAAAGGATCTACTTTGGAAGGTTGACACCAGTAAGTAAGTGGTAAGTGACAGCTAAACTAACCAGTGCTTCGAAAAGAGAATTTGAACATTTTTTCAGCTTTCTAAATCTTTTTGAAACAAACAAGTCATAAATAATAATAATTTTAAACCTACATATTTGAATCAAAATACACCTAAACTCGTCTAGTCATTGAGTGATATCAACAACGTGTGACTTATTACACAATTGAATAGAGGACATCTATACACCTCTATCTATCATATTATAGAGCGGTGCTCCATCGCGGGGCTTGATTGAATAAACACACCATAACTTATCTATCATATTATAGAGTGGCACCCAACCTTCGAGCATCGAATTAGGTCAATTATACCCAACCAAGTGACTAAATAAATAAATATTAAATATTTTAAACTTAATTCGAGCGGCAGTTACAATACTATACTACAAAAAAGCCTGAAGTGGAGGCTACAGCAGGTGACACCGTGGAAAACCAACCCGAGAGACAATTAAGCTTCAAGGAATGGATGGAATGGTTTTTTAAAAAATACGGTAAGGTAATGGAAGAAAGTGATAAGAGAATGAGTGATAATGAATGACAACAACTGAGACAGATGGTACAAAAATTAAAAAACAACAACAAACCAGAAACCAAGGAGATAAAAGAATTACCCGAAGATAAAAACATGGAACAAGTGAGCCCGAAAACCAAAGAAATAAAAAACGATAAAAAACCAGAAACTGAAGAGATAGCAAGGGAAGAAGACACGGAACAAGTGAGTCCGAAACCCAAAGATAAAAACATCGAACATTCAAATCAGGAAATAGAATTACAAGAGGGCAAAAATATGTTATTACCAGAGAATGAAAAGAACAAAAACCAAGAAAATATTAAACACATAGGAATCGAAGATAATGGAGAAAAGAAGAACCAAATAACTAAGAAAACGGAAGAGAAGAAGATGAAAATAAGAGGAATAATACGTCCTAAGAAAGTCAAAATTACACAAGAAGTGTTGGAGATGACTCGGAGTGGTCTGATTAATCTACTTAACTTCCCAACCGTTGATCACAGAGAAGGAATTTATATGAAGGATTATAGAAGGAACTTCATGAAGATGTCCGAAGAGGATTACCATGTTACGATGAGGAAGATTGTAACCAATAATGTATTTAAAGTGAATACACCTGGAAAGAAAATACTTCCCAAGAGATCAGACATGTCATCAATAACCAAGATACATGGAACATATTTGAGTAACAAACCAGATGATGAAGTGATAGAAGTGGACCTTAAAATAAATGAAAATTTTACAGTGGCAAAATGGAAGAGCCGCCAGATAAGTGACAAGGACAGAAATAAGTCTGAACACTATAGAAATCCGAACAACAAGAACAGATGAAGTAAGTGACTACGGATAAACTGAATAAGGATACATTGAGAAAAGGGACGGATTCTTTCGATACTGACCAACGCAACCAATCTTCCATGAAGAAATACAAGATCCAGTGACAAAAAGAATAAAGGGAAATTACAACCAAACTTCACTGAAAAAATATGTTGAAACCTGACCAACATGAAGAACCTGAATATTACTTTGAAAAATACATTATGATAATGTTAACTTTGCAAATGATAATTATGAATATGAAAATGAATGTTAACAAACTGCTAATATAATACCCGTACATAAAAGAGAAGAATAATATACGAGAAGGACGCCCAAGATCCACGGCATAAAAATATAAATTCCTAGAGCCAGTCAACATGTAACCACCAACTTACCCGTACATAAAAGAGAGAAGAATACTATACGAGAAGGACGCCCAAGATCCACGGCATAAAAATATAAATTCCAAGAGCCAGTCAACATGTAATTACCAACTTACCCGTACATAAAAGAAAAGAATACTATACGAGAAAGACACCTTCCAACTATGGCATATAAAATATAATTTCCAAGAGCCAGTCAACATGTAATTACCAACTTACCCGTACATACAAGAGGAATATAATATACGATGAAATTGCAAAAAGAAGGAGGAAAATAAAGGTGAATGACCTTCATTATAAAATGGATATACAATACATGAGGCATGAAACCAAAGCCAATTGAGAGCCTATTAAATGAAATATTACACAGATATGTGGGTGAAGAAAATACAGAAGAATACAATGTGATATAAAGTGAACTACCAAAAGAAGGATTAATTAACGCCGAAGAATAATGAACAATACCATACTAAGGAAGATATCAAGAGAAGATACCAATGAAGAACTGTAAACCGAATTATCCTAGAGAAAAATATGAAGAATAAGTTGAGATGAATCAAGAAGAGAAGAATATAATTAGATATAAACCGCAAATGCATGAAGTAATCCCAAGAATGTTTAATATTAGTTAGAAAATTGACTACTTTTATTTTATATGATATGAATTGACTGAACAATTATTCCAGCAATCATTTATATTTTGAACAGAGATGAATTACCTCTGAATTTATTTGATGTTAGTATGGCCAGCAGAGAATGTATGCCAAAGGAGCCACTCTTAACTGCCCCAGCTAAAATGATAGGGAAATAGTTAGGGTATTAAATGATCTAGGGAAGACAAATACAAAGGAAAAATAAAGTATGATTCATAAAAGTAAAATGGAAGGATACAAGAAGAACAGAAGATTCAGTATAAAGAAAAGTACAACAGTTGATAAATTCTTCATTAAATTAGTATAGGGATTCAGAATTAATCAATTCTTATAGGAAGGCATATGTAACGCATCAAAAATATCGTTACATAAATATCATCACAAATACCCAAATGAAGATCTACCATGAACATATCTAAGCTAATATAGCCAAACACACCAACAAGAGGAAAGACAATACTAAAATGCCAAAGCCAAACTTGTATATCCAGGAAGAAATAATGTTCAAGAAAATAAGCACCCAAAGGAAGAAGTTGTAATTAAATGAATCATCAATGTGATAACAAGAGGAAAAGTGAACCAAACAACTACGTTAGCAACCAGGACCCAATAGATCCAATAAGTGAGGGAAAAATATATAAGAAGAGGGAAAAATATATAAGAAGAGGAAAAATATATATAAGAAGAGGGAAAATATATAATAAACAAATAAAATAATATTACCATTGTGAAGAGTACACAACAAGGAAGAACCTGAAAGAAAACAAAGTGACCACGAACAAAACTATGGACAATATGATAATCCAATAAGCAACCACAGACAATAATAGTGTGCTACTTAGTGGTATTAATACTAATATACCACTAGCTGAAATAAACTAACACAAACAATGAAAGTGTAGTGTTTATAGAAAGTGAAAATAATAAGTGATAACAGTTGTATAAAACAATCTCAAATAAAACAACACAGACAATAAGTGTATTATCTATGAGACCAAAAGTATAATATAATAAAACATAATAAAGACTGCAAGTAAACTGAAATTAAGTAAAGAAATAATTGCTCAATTATGAAAGTAAATGAAACTGCTTACCAGTAACTACCATGGCTGACATTAAATATAAAATCTTTACAAAATATACATATAAATATCAGGAGAGTGGAAAGTAAGGTCAATACAGAATGTAATTATTAGTATATCAGAGATAAGACAACCTGTATTAGATTAAAAAACCCAAACCAAATGTAAACACCCAATATGTATATCAATAACCAATCAGAATTAGATAATAATATGTAGACAAATAGTATATAATAGAATTAAAATAAAGAAAACCATTGTACTAGATAATAGTAATAATAATCATGGTAAATATATAAGAAAATATGCAAGAAACCAAACTAACACATATAGACATTGTTGTCATTCAGTAGTATACACATAACCTCAACTGAACAGAATTGGCAACAAAGAATCATAACTAACAATTAGAAAAACACTGATAAAAGTATTTACATGATGCAACAACCAAACTAGAATAAATAATGAACAGAATAAACCCAACATGAACTAAGAAACACAAATATATACTTTAAATTTTATAAACAAATAATAGCCAAAATACCAAACCACAGAGTGAATAACAGAATTACATAAAAAACTCAATCAAACTTAATCAGAAAGAGGAAAATAACATAACAGTAGTTTCAAGAATACTCATTACCTCTTTGAGAACCATTACCAAACAATAAATGCATAAATTTATGTAATAATAATGAAAACCAATAATACATGTCACATGAAACTAGATGTAAGTAACAGTCCAACAGAAAATTGTGAATAATTAGCACAGCAGGGAATACTAAATACCCAAGATAAGATGTAGACAAACACTAAAGACAAATTAATGGATGAAAATATATCCCTGATACAGAACTATTAATAAAATAAGAGTGTCAATATGACAGGACACCTAACATGGTGGGATAAAACCATTCAATGTAAATAAACGAAGCTATGTTAATAAATACAAAGCTGCACAAAAGGTGTAGTATCATTTGATGTACAAACCAAACACAATAGAATTGTGTTAGAATAATATATATGTTAGAACTAATAAGAAATAATGCATGGACATTTAAGGCCTACTCGCCTGAAAGTCCATTATGGAATATTGTTAATATTTAGTATTTAAGGAATAATTGATAAGAAATAATGACTTAAACCATTATCAGTGAGTGATATAAGTATCACGTGATACTATAAAGTGGAAAAAACTTATAATTAAATAAGAACCACTAAAAGTGCATCGACGAAAGGGTAAATAAGTTAATCATGGACGGAATTAGTGCTTGTGTGGACTCAAAATAAAGAGCAGAGCATCCGAAATAACATGATACCTTTAGTTTCCAAATCGGAGATGTATTATCAAAGTTATAAACAATCATAATTTTTCAATCAATTCCAAAAGAATTGATAGCATCACTTTTAGACTCTCCAACCCAAAGCCAAACGCTGAGAAATAAAATTTAATAATTTCTTATGGCGTATGGGTACGAGATTAATCGATTTTCAGCCAATAAGAAACGCTGATTTCAGCAGACGCCAGTCGAAGTAGCTAAGGAGAGCGACATTAAGAAACTGATCGTCAACGCCGACAGAACGTCTCTTCGACGAGAGTATTTTTTTCAAAATGTGCGCGTTCCCCAGTTAGTAAACAATTATATCTAACCTAACTTATGTGTATTAATAACCTTAAACGTGTGAAGTGTAAACAGTGATACGAAATAGTGAAATATACCATTGCCAGTGTATAATATCGGCAATGATGAGTGAAATAATAAGGGAGTATTTAGAATGAATAACATTTGAATGAATTTTAAACAATTATCAAATAATAATTTTTGTGTTGATACCACGTTAGTCAAGTACATTCATACGTGACTAACCTCAATAATGATTATGAATTAACACATTATTGAACAAAAGTTCTCAGTTTTATTTTTTAAATAAAATACTATTAATTTTAAAGAAGAATTGCAAATCAAATTATTACTTAACCAATACTAATGTACTCGCACATAGATGCTGATTTGACTAAACCAATAACGACAGACAATTCGATTATCAATAATAATTGAGAACTGTCAATAAGGTTAATGATTAATAAATGTATCATTAGCTAATATTATGTGTAACTATCAGATTTTATGAAGTTAATTTAAATATTTTTAACAATTCACTTAGAGGAATTTTCACTCTAACCTACCTGTTATTGAAAGGTACACAGATAATGCAGTGCTATGCTTTCAATTCAAGAAAGCCTAAATATTCTTAATTGCACTGAGATTATAAATTAATCATTATATTTTAATTGTTATAACCATTAAGGCAATTCTATTCCGATATACAACAATATTAATCATATTGCACATACTATACCATAACCTGCAAATTTAAAAGCAGGCGTGCCTGATACGATAGTTTCCAATATTATAATTAAACTTTTTTTCTAATTTTGTAATCACTCTCCATAATACGTCATTGTCGTATTAAAAGCATATTTTGTAGTAAGTATCTTGTATACTAAAAGAATTCACGATTTTTGTTAACTATAAATAAGAAAACTAACCAAATCAGGTTAGCGAAATACAATATAAAAAACCAGTGTTACCAGCCCTGAGTTTTAAGAATCTCTGTAACGAGTTAAATGTTTTAATGTTTTATGAAATGTATTAAAAGGTTTTAAATGAACTTTAATTATTGTTAATAAATTACCATTTCACATATAATCAAGTCAGTCCGTCATTTCAAGGTAGATTATAATAACAACAACAACAAAGCATTTATTTTACAAATTGGCAGTAAGGCAAAAAAGCGGCTAAGATTTTGAATAATTTCAAAACAGTCTCATATACAGAACAACTTTATTTACTTTATATCCACATACACACTAGTGGTAAATATTGTATGAACTGTGTTGTGTTATTTTCAGTATATTACAGGAAGAAAGGATCTACTTTGGAAGGTTGACACCAGTAAGTAAGTGGTAAGTGACAGCTAAACTAACCAGTGCTTCGAAAAGAGAATTTGAACATTTTTTCAGCTTTCTAAACCTTTTTGAAACAAACAAATCATAAATAATAATAATTTTAAACCTACATATTTGAATCAAAATACACCTAAACTCGTCTAGTCATTGAGTGACATCAACAACGTGTGACTTATTACACAATTGAATAGAGGACATCTATACACCTCTATCTATCATATTATAGAGTGGTGCTCCATCGCGGGGCTTGATTGAAAAAACACACCATAACTTATCTATCATATTATAATATACATTCAAAAATTATCTTTTGTCAATCCACCAGTTACCTTCTTTTAAATCATTAGTCTTGCCTAAATATGATTTTATAATGAAATTAATTTCAATATTTATATATAAACTATATTTGTTCAGATAGAATAAGACTCATAAAACAATCAAATTTGATTTGTAATTTAATTTTGATAATGCTGCAGCTTCATATTTACTGAGTTTTTATTAATTTGAATTTGATTGCCTTCAATGCTTGCACTCCTGCAATTTAATACTTACAAATCTCTTACTTACAAATTATAAAACGTTTCGAGATTTATTAAATTATTGAAATACTGAATTCTGTCACTTACCTTTACTAAGTAAATGTAACTATTTACCAGGGTGTCGTCTGATGTACTTAGGCAGAGAAAACGACAGGCATTGGTGCAATGACAAACACCTATTTTGTAAGCACAAATAAATGGTACTTTATTTTTTGTAGCATGACAATTTTTCTGCTCACCTTTCGGTTTAAGTTTACTAGAATAACATTCTGAACAATATTTGCTTCACCTAACCATACTAGTTTTATTAATTTGAATATAAATATAAACTTACGACTAACTATAATAAGTCAAACGGAAACCAGCGCTTTCACACACACATACACACATATTTACATACTTTTAGGTTTTATGTTGAGCTCAACTTTAAAATTTAGTTAAAAGCCAGTATTAATTATTTTTGAAATATCTACTTTCCTGTTGGTGCGTATGGTTTCATCCTGCGGGACGTCTCCTGTTGTGTGCACTGCCTGTTGTTTTCACTTTTATATCTTATGGCCGAACTGTTTGTTTAGTTTTATTGATCACTGATTAGTACATTATTTATATCTTTGAAAGTCCAAAACTAGTTAAAATTTCACATTTGTTAATTTGCGTCTATGCTGTTTATGCGGGCGAAAACGGTACTCAGCCGGCGGCGAGCGAAACTGCCCACGTCCGCTTTGTTTAGATGTTATTTGCCGACTGGGAATAGGCCACCGGCGCTATTTTATAAAGTCGCCGTGGTTGAATGACCAATTCTGATTGTTTTTATGTTTGTATCACTACGCCAGCAGACTGTTTTTGTTATATAACTGCATTCCACAGCGGGGATCGTCTCTGACGTAATATGATCTGATGTTCGTTACATAATTTGTTTACTCTGTTTTGTGTGTCATGGGTTGACCTTGGTACAATTCCAGCATATTAATTCTGTTCGTTTCAATAATTTTGTATTTAATGTCCCAAGCAGTGCTGCCACTGTCGCTATCGTTGCAACCACTGAATTTACCTTTCGTTTATACGTTTTGTCCCAATCATTGTTATGTTATTGTTTTATTTATATTATCCCAGGTAGGCCAAAATGCCACGTTACAATACCCCCCTCAATGAGACATTTTATGCCGAAGCATAAAAAATCTCATTGACACATTCATACTTGCTAGAGGGATCAGCCAGGATATGTTGCCACAACCCCCTTGATGGTTTACCAAAAATATAATCAACTCACCCTTGGTTCGGTGACTGTGACCGCACCTGAATGACAATACTGGACTTCTCTCTCGAGATCCCAACACCATAGAGTCAGACAGATACTTAACGCCCCTGCTCTGACGCGCTGGCCAGCTCAGGTCCGCCGCCACAACATCACCAAACACTGAAACAACAAATCAAATATCAAATAGTGGCCTTATACAACACCATATCCCCAACTGATCTGTTTCCCCCTAGCGGTGCTGGTTTGCGCCAAGAAGCACTGGTTTTTCCTCTTAACCTCTAACATATTATCAAAAAACCTAACAACAACATGATACCCCTTTTAAAATTCCATAATCTCATTCTATTTACTTTCTCTTGTTAACTTTTATCCCAAAATGCACAATTACTGCCCTGATTCCCATCAGAATTTAAATAAACATTTCCCCTTACCACATTATACATCTCTCTTATTCCCAAATTGCATTTAAAATATTTAAATTCATAAAATTCTCTTACACTAACAAACACAATATAACATAAGAAAACATAGTACATTAATAATTCCCACTGTTATTATCATCTTAAAATAAACAATTTATATTTAAAACTTACACACTTAGCATATTTGAATTTGCATATAAAATCATAAAATTATCTTTTAAACTCACTTTACTTTTATTAATTCGTTTCTCAAAAATCTTTTTTTTTTTTTTTTTTTTTTTCAATCTTCGTTTTCCACATCATTTCATTTATTATTCCATTTCATTAATTTGGGTGATTCTACGTTATTCATTATAATTCATTTTATCAACTTGGCATTTACCCATAATCTTACCCCTTTTATTACTCTAACGCTCCCTTACTAAATCTTTAACTAGTATGATACCCCTGATGTATTATTTAAAATACAACAAATGTTTTAATTCGTTACCCCCCTGGATGACCTCCCTGCCACACACACTATGACCCCCCCTGGACTGTGGCGTCCAGTTGCTTCCACAAGGACTGAAATTTTGGAGGAATTTGACATCTCCTTGTCCTTGCTTCTGCGTTACATTTTAACATTTGAATATCAATATATTCTTGTTTATAATTATGCGCCCTTAAACGGGTCTACCACCTGGCTTTGCTACCCCAATGCGGGCAGAGTGGTAGCCGCTGTTCCCTAGTTTGGTGATTCCCCTCAATTCCCCCCTATCAATTTCAAAATTCACCTTGACAACGATAACAGCTATGGCCAGTATGGTCAGCGCGTAATCGTAATGTGCCCCAACCATAGCTGTTAAAGCTAAACCAATTCCACGGTCAGGGTTCGGTGAGGCCGTGACCGCCCGAAAAGTTGGGGAATCACAAGTATAATATATTTTTAAAATTAAAAATAACAATTTATATTACATGACATTTCTAGTCTGGGTGGCGTTTTAACATCATACATTTCTTTCTTAACTTTCCCTACCTTGATCTTCATTTACATAAAATACATAACGTGTGTATAAACAATAATAATAATTTATAATAATAGAATATAAAAATGTCTGTTTATGTATGAAAATTTTCTACAATACATTTACCAAAAATATCTACCAATACATCCATCATCACTCAGCTAGATAATACTTTTTTAATTGGGTCACATTATAAGTTCCTTTTATTTCTCGAGTTTGCAAATCTACTAAAACATAAGCATTCTCCATTTTCACTTGGCTAACCTCATATGGACCGTCATACAATAGGAAGAATTTCTTAATTTCAACATTATTATTAACATTTATTTTTAACCTTTATGTTATTCCACAAACTAAACTATTTAAGATTTATTTAGTCATTAATTGTTATTCAATTGAAATTTCATCAACTAATTTAATTTAATGTTTACCTTATAAACATTCAAACATATAACATTCAATCACAATATTTAAACATTTCATAATACACACAATTGAATTCTCTACATTATTTACAAATTATTCGTCAATAACTGTTCAATTGTTTCACACTTCATATGGCCAAGTCTGCAATGTCGTTACCATAAATTACAATATGTAAAATCGTCCATTCACTGGTTTTTTATTTCAACCTCCATCATCCCAGATAAGTCTTGTTGTTATATAACATTTTTCAATCTCATTAATATACAAATCACTGTTTTGTGTGTTATAACCATAAAGACTAAATTCATTCATCTTACTCAAATACTCTTTAAACCAGTCAACGTTAGGCATTTTTGTTACATCCCCATCGGTAAATACATTCATGATCGGGTTAATTACTTTTGTCAAATCATTATATTCATTATGCTTCAAGTATACTTTTAAACTTTCTCTCCATTCGTCATACTTTCGATTCACATTATATAATTCTGTTACTTTATTAACATACCATTCTCCACTTATATCTCTCTCACCACAATACCAAATCATACTTTCAACATCATTATTACAGACAGAGGGTACAACATTATACAACATCAATAAATGACTCAATTCATCTATCAATACGGGACTCTTTCCCTTCTTAAACAACACTTGTATCAACACTTGTGAACACCTTGGTTCAGAAAAATTAATAGGAAAATTTACCCTCTGCCCCACATACTCTACTCTCTCTTTCCACTTTCTCTCTGACTCATAATAATTTCTCTTTAACTTATATAATTCTATTTCTCTCTCTGCACACAACTCTCTATCTAAATCTCTCTCACTCACATTAGTTAATTTCTGATTAATGGTTACATTCAAGTCTTTTCTGACTTTAATTATTTCACGCTCATGTTCCGCTTGTTTATTTTTTAAACTAGCTACATTAATTATAATTGCATCAACTGGTTCACAGTTACTTCTGAATTCATCATTTATAGTCTTATTCTGTTCTTCTAGCTTATTGTCTATTTCTCTTAATTTTTGGTCTCGTTTGTTTATTTCTGTTTTCAACTCTATGTTACGAGCATTTATTTCTGATTTTATTTCAATCTTAAATTCATTCAAACTCATATTTACGATATTTATGTCTGATTTGATCTCAGTTTTCATTCCTGACATCATCTCCATCATCAATGCTAATTGGTTAAATATATTTACCCCCTTGTCTTTACTACCCCCCGCTACTACAGTTTCGTCTACATTTGTTTCAACACTTTCATCAACAAAATCATTGGTTGTTACCATATGATCTTGCATAATATTTAAAATTGACCCCTCCACAACATCTTCACCTAAATTTACACTCTCGCTTTTCTCTGCCATTTTTCGATCAGTTTGAAAATGTTTGTTAACTTAATTTACAAAGTCCATGTTAGACGGGCGCCATTAAACGTTTCGAGTTTTATTAAATTATTGAAATACTGAATTCTGTCACTTACCTTTACTAAGTAAATGTAACTATTTACCAGGGTGTCGTCTGATGTACTTAGGCAGAGAAAACGACAGGCATTGGTGCAATGACAAACACCTATTTTGTAAGCACAAATAAATGGTACTTTATTTTTTGTAGCATGACAATTTTTCTGCTCACCTTTCGGTTTAAGTTTACTAGAATAACATTCTGAACAATATTTGCTTCACCTAACCATACTAGTTTTATTAATTTGAATATAAATATAAACTTACGACTAACTATAATAAGTCAAACGGAAACCAGCGCTTTCACACACACATACACACATATTTACATACTTTTAGGTTTTATGTTGAGCTCAACTTTAAAATTTAGTTAAAAGCCAGTATTAATTATTTTTGAAATATCTACTTTCCTGTTGGTGCGTATGGTTTCATCCTGCGGGACGTCTCCTGTTGTGTGCACTGCCTGTTGTTTTCACTTTTATATCTTACGGCCGAACTGTTTGTTTAGTTTTATTGATCACTGATTAGTACATTATTTATATCTTTGAAAGTCCAAAACTAGTTAAAATTTCACATTTGTTAATTTGCGTCTATGCTGTTTATGCGGGCGAAAACGGTACTCAGCCGGCGGCGAGCGAAACTGCCCACGTCCGCTTTGTTTAGATGTTATTTGCCGACTGGGAATAGGCCACCGGCGCTATTTTATAAAGTCGCCGTGGTTGTATGACCAATTCTGATTGTTTTTATGTTTGTATCACTACGCCAGCAGACTGTTTTTGTTATATAACTGCATTCCACAGCGGGGATCGTCTCTGACGTAATATGATCTGATGTTCGTTACATAATTTGTTTACTCTGTTTTGTGTGTCATGGGTTGACCTTGGTACAATTCCAGCTTATTAATTCTGTTCGTTTCAATAATTTTGTATTTAATGTCCCAAGCAGTGCTGCCACTGTCGCTATCGTTGCAACCACTGAATTTACCTTTCGTTTATACGTTTTGTCCCAATCATTGTAATGTTATCGTTTTATTTATATTATCCCAGGTAGGCCAAAATGCCACGTTACAATTATCAACAAAACAATTTACACTCCTACTCATGAATTATCACCAAAACAATTCACCAATACTCTTACTTCGTAATTATTGTGTTTAAATCAAATAAAAAATTTCAAGTAAAAACCGGCACTTTTAATTTGTATAATTATTTATATAAAAATCACTTCTTAGAGACTCCCTGTGCGCACGCGCAGACACACACACGCACACCACACACATTTACATTTCATGATTTAACCCCTTTTGATTTCTAGTAAGTAAATAGTTTTCATTTATATATACATTGATTGTTGCCCTTTCGACGTGTGTTGCGCTGTAGTTCTCGTACTCACCCAGACTATATCTCCAGCTGATGTATAGACAAAGGAATTTTCAAGAGCTGACATCATCATCAACGCTATATATAGCCCCCTGCCTAGATGGTTACACCATGATACAGTAGCAATTATTTGTAATTTCTTGGCTCAAAACACTCTTCAAAATCACTTGCAATCGTTTTTGCAATCTTTAATTTAAATCATTACTGAATCAAAATTATTCAAATCCACAATACACTGTCACTTGATGTTACCCCAAGTTGTGCAAATAAAGCACTACATGGTATTTTATTTTCAATTTATTACACAAATGTCTAAATTTTTATTCTTCAATTATGTTTTGAGTACTTATATGTTCACTGTTACCACTCTCACATCACAATTTTAGTTTTCTTTTTTTAAATAGGCACCAGCGACTATGTCTGACACTGCGTGGTCGCTCCCTTGAATCGTTCTTTTGTTTAAAACCCAATTTCTGCCACTTAATTTACGGAGTTTATATTCAGGACGGTTTGATTTTACTCATGGAGACACTGGTGGATTACAGGATTTAATAACTTATAGGGGATTGGTTGTGCCATGCACCCGGTAGATGATCCAACTTACATGATGGCGGATGAACGAGTGAGATTATTTCACTGCCCTATTTAGCAAACTACGCTTAAAATTACTGTGTGGCTTTTCAGCATTCCCATAAACCCCCACAACACTCTATTTTTTCACTGTCTTCTCTAATGGATATTTCATTACTTTGTTGATTATTTTTATTTTATAAAAGTATAATTTGTGATGTCTCATGATGAAACTACTTGTGAGTCAGTCCACGCAATTGGACAGTACCAACTCACCTACACACAATTCTCCACTTTAAATATTTCCTTTAGTTGTGCTGTTGATGTTAATGTCATTAATTCCTCTTTAGTTTTTTTTATTACACAAAGTATTGAAACGACCGAACGTTCTCGAACAATGGAGAGTGTCGTTCTATACATTTCTCCTATCCTCTAGAGTTTTCAAGTGCTTGTTAAGGATGTATATTATGGAACATTAGTCTGGAACCCTACAGGCTATAAATAGGCAACAGCTGCTGCTCAGTTAGTCAATTATAAGTGCCGATTTATTGAAGTGCGGATCGAGTGGTGGTTGAAGTATTGTGGGGAAGTGTTATTGTGTTATAATTAGTGTGGAACTCTATTACTTGACATTATTATTATTGTGTGTGTGTACAAATAAACTTGAATTTTTGTACAAGTATAATCTTGTTGATTACAAACTGTTATTTATGATTAATTAAACCTGGTAATTAGTGATTTCATTGGTGTCTATATTGTTTCCACTGTACTATACGATGATCAGTGAGACTGTCGTAACAGTATAATTCATAACAAAAATCTTTTTTGTTACACTTTACAACTTATACATACATTCTCCATTACAGACTATACACATATGGATCTACCGATAGCACTATCGATCTTTGACGTCAGTGTGCATTTCAAATAATTCGTACCATTACAACCGCAACCTATGTGCATCATTGTTTTGGACTTGATAGGCATTGAAAGGCCTTGTCCAGAGCATGGCAGACGGTTGTTTAGCAAATAAGCACAACAAAGCTGGAATTATGAGGACGGACTACTAATACAAATAACAAGTTGATATATTTTATAAGGTAATTTTACATTAAAATGTATGAACATTTACAGTTTAAATGTAAAATAGACTGTGTAGAGAAGTGTTTATTTATTAAAAAAATATAACGAATATACTGAACCAAGCTTATTAGTTAAAACATAAGATAAAATTGTTTTAATTCTTGTAAAATTTGTAACATTTAAAATTTACATTATTCACAAAATTTGAGGTTTTATAAAACTGACATGAGAATGAGTATTAATGAACTTAAGGTGGTGAGCAAGTCATCTGGGTTAACCTGTATAACAAAACCTGGGTTCAATAGTAATAGCAAAAGAATCTTTTTTTTAATAAGGTAGAGATGTTACTTTTCTCTCTTAAGAAACACACATATATATACATATATTACTTTAATATTTATACTAAATTTACCTCAAGATGTTTTTTTCTACTGTATTTGGAACATGTTTCGAGAGTTCCTGTTCTCTCATCTTCAGCCTTCGCCATCTTGTTTCTGGTGAAGTATTTGTGTGTTGGCTGCTGGATGTTATTAAGGTTGTTTGTTGGTCTTTGGTCTTTTGAAGTTGTATTATTGTGTGTGGTTGTGGTATATGTTTTTGTATTTTGTGTATTTTCGATGTTGAGTGCTTTGAATATTGTGCCATGTTTTGTATTGATTTGTATTTGTTCTGGTATTAGTTTGTTTTGTGTTTTATGTTTGTATATTTGTAAAATTTACAAATATATTTGTACCAGAACAAATACAAATCAATACAAAACATGACACAATATTCAAAGCACTCAACATCGAAAATACACAAAATACAAAAACATATACCACAACCACACACAATAATACAACTTTAAAAGACCAAAGACCAACAAACAACCTTAATAACATCCAGCAGCCAACACACAAATACTTCACCAGAAACAAGATGGCGAAGGCTGAAGATGAGAGAACAGGAACTCTCGAAACATGTTCCAAATAGAAAAAACATCTTGAGGTAAATTTAGTATAAATATTAAAGTATTATATACATCAGGAAACGGACTGTAGCAGAAAGTGATTGAAATATACATATATATATATATATATATATATATATATATATATAAATTATCCAAAACATTTTAAGTTTAGTTCTGTTTGTTTTAATGGTACATTATTTATCTAACAGGCCAAATATCTCCCAGTAAATTCATAATGGAAGTTGGTGAAACAGAGCATAAATGTTACATAATATTAATTTGCTTTATATGTTCAACTGAAGTGATGGAAACATTGCTTCTGTGAACTGGACACAGACCCATACTTAAAGGGTGGGCAAATTGGAGCTTAGAAAAATTCGATATATGGAACACAATTCTGAAATTTCAGTTTCATGCCTAAGGGGGGAATTTTGAATGCTGAAAAGATGGGAAACATATGTTGTTACATCGTTAACTTGAGAGAGAAGACCAAGGGTTGCCATAGTGGATGTGATCGATTGATCGTATGTTTCTTGTTTGTGTATGTTAATAGCATCATAATTTTCTAGTTTTGCAAAACTAATATGCATTTTAATAGTTGATTTTGAAATTAATTATCCACAATTTTTTCTGGAGCTTTGCATTTAATATTTAACACAAAATTCATCTGTCTTTTTTAGATGAAGATAACTTGGAATCAGTTTTTTCTGTGCCCATCAAAATAAAGCAAAAACACAAACAGGGTGGGTGAGTACTGCGAAAATTAAAGTTTTCACTTTTTCTTATTTTGGGAAGGGTGGACATTTTGTTTCTTATTTTGTTTTTTGCCAAGGGACATCAGACTACCTAACCAGGGCCTGACTCCACATAATACACTTTTTATACTTGCATATAAAATAATGATTTTTGTAATAAATAAAATTTAAGAAACTTAGGAGTTACAATTAACATTTAACACACACCATGCAGACACACAAATCTGCCACACTGGAAATTTGTAAATTAATAGGTTTCTTGATGACTTTGGTTTTTATTTAATGTCTCTATAAGAAATAAGTCTTGGAGTTACAAAACAGGTTACCATAAACTAATGGACTACTATGATCGATAAAATAAAATATAAAAAAATATAAAGAAAGAACATTAGAATATCAACATAAAAACTTATAAACACATTTTTTAATAAATAGCTTAACATGAAATATTTTTAAATGAAAGCTGAGTAATTTATTATAAAAGTTTAACTGAACATATATTAAAACCACCTGTATTTAAATACTTTTATGGGTGTACACCCTTTTATTTTAGCATTTTTAGAGTTCTAATTAATCAAAATGTTCAACTATGAAATTTAAACTTGTTTTCAAGCTAATCACCTAATATAAAGTAATCTTTTTATTTTATTTTTAAGTTATAATTATAATATTACAACTCACAAGTCTACATGTTATCGAGAGAACTCACAAATTTCCTATAACCTGATAAAGATCACAATATATAGTTAGATAGGTAGTCATGTACAAATTAACAAATCACAGACTTAATTTTTATGTTAATTTTGACATTAAAGCTGTTATAGTTGGTAATACATTGTATATTTTCATATATGTTGATTGTTTTATGTTTATGTGCACACTCATAAGAAGGGGTACATTTCAAATTTCATATTTTTCATAAAAGTAATTTTCTCATAACATAATATTGTATTATTACACAATAGGTAGGCCTACTCTAAAAAATTTTACCACAGACAAACAACTGTGCTCTGAATTTGCTACTATATTAAATTCTTCTATAACTAATAGTGTTTTATTACCTTTAGTCAAATGACTATTATCAAGACAATTTGAATCCCCATAAATGACAATACGACCACTTTTCTCTTTTGCCTGACTCTGTAAAAAACCCAATACAGGTACTCGCTGTATTTTTGAAATTCCTGTACCACCTTCTGATGCTAACATTTCAGCACCTGAAAAATATATGTAACATGATAATACAACATGTACTTCCACGATACAAACTCTTACACTTTCATATTTAATAATTTAAAAACATTGTCACAGCTGCCTTAGAAGGCCTGAATTTCTCTAAAGTACATGACGCAAGTTACTAAGGAAGTGACAATATAATCACAAGCATTATACTTCTAACAACATAAGACATATAATATAAACAGCATAATATAGTTTAAATCGTATCATGTTATGATGGTGTCATGAATCACCATGTTTGAACAGAAGAAACAGAAGAATTGATGCCAGATGAAATCATTTGTTAGAACTTTAGTTACAGTTTAAACGAACAAAACAATGATCAACATTCATACTCAACAGTTCTTCAAGCTTATGATTATCCCAATACACAGTAATGTTATGCACAATAAATATGACTTATTTAATAACCTTGAACTAAACAATACAATTCACAAATTGCAGATGCCTGAACACATTAATTCACAAGTCACAATAACAAGACCTACCATAATGCATACCAACTGTATATCTAAACTAAACTAAACTCTGTTTCTAAATCCTGTATTTATACTCAGGCTCTGCAGAACAGTAAGTGACAAAAGTGATCTGGATACTGGTAAAATACCAACCAATGTTTGGAAGGGGCATATCTGCAGTGATGTTTAATTCTGCTGCACACCTAGTGCATGCAAAGCATCACACAGCTCCATATATTGTCTATCTCTTGAGTGAAGTAATAATCTTCTATACACAACTTAATTGTACACTTTCCAATGAACAACCTTAACTTAGAAAATAATCACAGAAACATATTCATTGGTCAGATGAGCATCTTACATCTTTTGTCTTGATTTGTTATACAGAATTTTAATTACTAATATTGTAATGGTACATATAACACACCCAGAACCCAATGTATAACAAACGGATTAAAAGCTACCCAAAACAAATTAATCAACAAAAGATGAACATGCAATCATGAACATAGAATGTATTATGACTAAAATAGGGGAATAAAATAAATTATAATTAATAAGTAAATGTATAATTGAAGAAACGAAGACACGACTAACAACCAGACAATGTATCCAATTACCCAATAGATCAGACAGTGAGAAGAGAACAATGACAACTATAATAACAAGAAATTCATTAAGTATGATGGAAGAATCAGTACAATTAGGGAAAAGTCAAATCAATTCAGATACCAAAAGGAAATAATAAAGACAAGGATAAAATAAAACATGAAAATAAAAGTATTATTAGCAGAATGATCACTGTTGCACACCACTATATAAAATTATCCCGATTAGCGCTTTCAAGATTCACAGCTCATCGTCAGATCGGAATTCTGATGATGAGTATTATTGATGATATATCAAAAGTATTACTGATGATAAAGAAAATAAAAGTGAGTTAAAAAACTTGATTTAAAACCCTAAGCTGTGACTTGACACTGACATAAACTTATTAATAAAATGACTTCAATGACTTGACGGTACAAACAGAACTCAAAAATAAAATATTGAGAGTAGAAATTAAGAGGGAGAGCGAGTACAAGAATTGTAAACGTATAATTAAATAATGTATAAAAATAACAACTAGACAATGTCCAAAGGACTAGTAACATTTGTGAAGTAGAAATAAGATTATCAAAGACAACTATTACTCAATAATAAAGGTTGAGATAATAACAAAAAAGAAAAATCACACATAAAATTGTAATAAAAGAATAGGGACTTAACCCATGATATTAAATAAGACATAATATCGCTCATGTGAGGCAAATCAATGCTTATGGCAATCATAAACTCAAACAAATGTCAAAACATAAAAGCAGAACCAAACACTGCCAAGTATTAAAATTGCTATAAGAACACTGATATAGAATAAACATAATAAATAAATAAAATGTGAAAAAATTCAAATAAGGAAAATGTAACACTCAAGTATACTGAACAATAATCAGAAAAAATGTGATTAAAGTAAAATAAAACAATAATAGCTAGTGCTGATACAATCAGAAATGGTAATGATAAGTTCATTATAGATAGGCCACAACAAAGATGTGTTACAAAACACTAATATTATAAATTAACTAAATAACACTTGGAATGATAATGGGCCAAGAGTCTAGTCAAAGGAAAATAGATAGTTCATAGTAGTAACTAAATAATGATATGAGAAAAATATTGTACAGTATTGATAAGTAATCACGAATGACAAAAGTGAAGGAAAATAGTGTATTAAATATAAGAATCTCTAATATAAGAAAGTAATAAAAACAGAAAAATCAGGCAGTAGACCTAAATGAAAGATGACAATTCTAGCTAATTACCACTTAAACCTTTAATGAGGAGGGGCAATAGATAATGACACAATAAGCATGATAATTAATTTTCACAAAATGAACAATTTAATTAACATAAGATAGAAAATAAGAGATGTAATTAATTCATAAGAAATTTATTTTATTAATCCCTAACAGAACTATATGGTGAGGGAAGTCAAAATACTCATGGGAAAAAGACAAAAACGATGAGAGTACTGGAAAAAAAAATCAGTGCACTTATAAGTGAATTATTTAAATTATAAATAAAAGAATTAATTGCAAGCCCATCGGCGTACAAGGGAAACCAGAAAATCGGAGCCTCCAACCCGAAAACTGACGCCAAGCTAAGCGTCTATTTTGCCAAGATATACCGATGTAACGGTACAATAGGTCTGTATAATGATTTTGGGTAAACAACAGATATAAATTTATAGTAAATTAAATATTAAAATGTGTGAAGGTAAAGTTTTCCAAACGTGTGAAACAACGCAATAAGCAATGAAGGGTTCGCGTCAAGGTCAGTGGCGTACGTGCGAAATGGCAGCGACTTTGCCAAAACAACCTGCCGATCTTATGAAAACGTCATCTAAAGAAGGTCATACGTAATTGCTGCACCGTAAAAAACCAAGACGTCATCACCAAGAACAATAGAATTGATGACACGACAACCCTTCCACTTCAATAATAAGCGCCATATTGTCACTCTCAGTCGACTCGTATTCTTCGTGCGAACTGCACGTTACCAAAAGTGCTGACCAGAAAGTCTTTAAAGTAACAACAAAATGTAATAAAAAGTGAACTTAAAACTAGTTGAGATCAAAAGTATAAAATGTAGAGACAGTGAGTGTAGTTACTAAGAGAAAATCTAGTAGTTCGGCAACATAACAACATGAACATGAGTGACGCCTGACTTGATCTTCATCCAGCAAAAGCAGGAAAGTAGACATTTCCCACATTTTAAACCACCAACACTTTTTAATGTTTGAGCTCAGGTAATAGAATATGTACCGTTTTAATTAGTATGTGTGGGAGCATGTGTGTGTGTGTACCAGTACCTAGAAATCACAAAGCATTGGTTCACGTTATGTGATTCATATAACTTCATAACTTAAAATATTAAAACTGCAGTAATGGTCTAGACTCACTTAAATATGTAACCAGAGTAAGTTGAAGTTAAAATATATCATGTAAATGTATCATGCATGAAGGCTGAGAAGAGGAAATGTAGAGCAGCCATTTTGTATTTGGATTTTGTAAAAGGAGAAAGACTCCATTTTGTTTTCTTATTGAAATATAAAATTTCTGATGCTAAATAAACACAAGTTTAACTAATGCCATCTGAGTATATTATTTCTCAACAAACATTGTGTTTTCTTCGCTCGTCTAAGAACCCTGGGACCCGTAGGTATAAAATATATTATGTTGGCAACAACATGGCGGCTGGACTGGCCATAGTAAACAAGTGAAATGTTAATGAAAATTATAAAAGGTAAGTCAAGAAAAAGAAAGTTTGTTAGTTAACAAATGGCGCCCTTACGGTGGGACATTATATAAATAAAATTCATATAAAAAAGACCTGCATACAGAAACAGGATGGTTGTTGACAATGGGTATGTAAATAATATACGTAAATAGTAAGGTTAGTTTGGAACCATATGTGATAGTAGTAAAACAGATATCTTGTTAGATAATAAGTATATGTTAGATATATGGTAATATTTTGAAAAGAAATATATTTAAAAAATTTTTTGAGATGGCAGATAATAACGAGAATGTCAGCCTAACTGACATTGAAAACGAAAGCCAAATGAATGTTGAATTGAGCGAAACTTAGTCAAAAATTATGGATGAAGTAATTCATTCAACGCCAGTCCCGATTGAAATATCTGAGGATAATGAGCTGATGAAAATGATGCAACTGCTTTTCAATGAACAAAGTGTAAAGTTAAACAAATTTGATGAAAAGTTTGATGAAGTAAAAGATGAAATTAAGAAACAAAATTTTAATTTTAATAAACAAATAAACGAAATGAATGCATGTTATGAGAATATGCAAGAACAAATCATAGAAGTAGTCAGTCAGAAGTTTGATAAACAAAATGCAAGAGTAGATGACATAATTAATAACTTTAAAATGAATAAAGTAGATGACAATTGTGAGATTAAATGGGGGTAGAAGGTAGTAAAGAGACTGATCAATTAACTGAAAACAAAGATGATCGGTTAACATATAAAGACGATAAGGTAAGTGGTGTGGAGAATTACGATATAATTAAAAATAGTGGTGACGAAGTTTTAGAGGAGATAGTATATAATAATGGAATGTTAGTGTATGTTGGTGAGTCAGAGAGAAAGTGGAGAGAGAGTATACAGGTAGAGGGGTTGCAGGGGGTAATTTTTTCCCGTGGTGTTGTTGGTGGTGAAGAAGGGTCTTCACGAGTATATTTGGTAGATGAAAGATCTACAAATAATTGTCCTTTAAATTTTGGTGGTGTTCCTGGTAGGACCAGGAGGTGTTTTTATGATTTAGTGTCCCCTGCATATATTGAGAGAGAGAGTACGTGACTTGGGGTTATGATGAGGGATATTTTGAGAGAGAGAGGTACGGTGATAGGAAGATAGAGTTGTTTGAGGTTGGGAGGAGTTATACAGAATTAAGAGAGAGAGTTGATAGAGAGAGAGTTGATAATTATAGTGAGTACTTACCTTATGTTGAAACGGATGTAGCAACAGTAGTTGATGATAATGTAACTTACCTGGCTTTAACAGAAAATACTAAGAGCGAACTTAACATACCCAATGTCGACAGGAATTTTGAAATAATGCTATGCAATAATATTTGTATTATCAGTAGTACTGATACAATGGAAAAAACAAAGATGATGATTTTTATAATTATAATAATAAAAATGTGTCTGTAATTGTAAATGAATGGTGTAGCCATAAGATCAGGTTATTATTCGATGATGGAGAGTAGATATTGTGTTGTTCATGAACATTTAATTATTTTAGTTTATGGTGATGACCTGGCTAGATTATGAAATGAGGTGTGGTAAACAGAAAAATAATGACAAAAAATTGTAAATAAATTTATAGTGAAATTAATTGTGTTTGTGTGGTGAAATGTATTTTATTGTAAACAATGTGTGCATGTAGCATAAATGGATTTTAATGATAATAATATTTTAGCAGACGAAATAAATAATGAGAGTCTGTAATAAATGAATTGTAATTGTTTTGGAAGAAGGTAATTAAAGTAATGTTGTGTTTAAATAACTGATTGAATTAAAATAAATTGCAGATGAATTAATTGATTTAAATGTGGTAAGAGATAGAGTTTGGGTGATGATTATTTCAATAAGGCATTTGAGTTAGTCAAAGTTAATTTAAATGGGTATTAGATAAGATAAGAATTTTGGAATAAAAGTAATACAGAAACAGGGTAGTAGTAGGGACACAGTAGTGAGAGTGCATATATGTAGAAAGAGAGAGTAATAGAAAGAGAGAGTAAATAGTTTATGGTGATATTTTTTAGTGAGGGTGAGGTGCTAAGGAGTGATCAACGTGCGTCGTTGGGCAGGTAATTGAGAAGGGTCGAAGAGTGTTTGCCGAGATTATGGGAAGGGCAAAAGGTTATGAATGGAACTGCCAGGTTCGGGAACACACATCCTAGTTACAAAGAGGGTATTAGGTATTTTATTCTAAGAGGAGTAAGGATTTTGGTGGAATTAGTGTTGAAGGGGGTTATTATTGAGCGATTGATGTCATCCTATGTAAATCTGTTAGTGGTTGTTAGAAGGAAGAAGGTGAGTAAGGTTATATATTATAATGCCCATATAAATCGAATCATTGTGAATAACTGAGAGTCACCCAAACAAAATAATGATGAAAATATTAAGCAGAAATTCATAGTAGAAATGTAATGATAAATGAAATGTGATGTAAATTAAAGGTTGATAATAAATTTGAATTTTGTGGAGAATCTAATGGCACAAGCAATTTTAAATAATTTAAGTTTGATATAAAAGAGTTAATAGAATGGTCAAGTTGTAATATTTATAATTTTATATACGAATTATATTAATGAATTGTTTTAAATATTATTGCATTAGGCTAAAAATTTATATTTCTTCTGTTGAAAGTGGAAAAGAGTTAAATATTATCGATCGGAATCGAAACTTTAATAAAGATTTTGGAGTGAAATAAGAGAAGGATACATCTATAATAAATCTTATTTTCATCTATATATTAGAGATATTAGGAGTTAAGGAAAAAACCAATGCTTATTAACGTAAACCAATACGCAGCTAAGGGGAAACAGATCAGTTAGGGATATGGTATTATATAAGGCCACTATTTGATTTTTTATTCGATGTTTCAGAGTTTGGATGATGCTGTGGCGGCGGTCCTGAGCTGGCCAGCCCGTCAGAGCAGGAGCGTCAAGTGCCTGACTGGCCTTGCGGTGTTGGGATCTCGAAAGAGAAGTCCAGTAAGGTCATGCAGGTGCTGTCACAATCACTGGACCAAGGGGTAAGTTATCTATATTCTTTTTATATAAACAATACAGGGGTTGTGGCGACATATCCTAGCTGATCCCTTTAGGAAGTATGAATGTGTCAATGAGAGTTTTTATGCTTCGTCATAAAACCTCTCGTTGAGGGGGTTTTGTAACGGTACAATAGGTCTGTATAGGGATTTTGGGTAAACAACAGATATAATTTTATTGTAAATTAAATATTAAAATGTGTGAAGGTAAAGTTTTCCAAACGTGTGAAACAACGCAATAAGCAATGAAGGGTTCGTGTCAAGGTCAGTGGCGTACGTGCGAAATGGCAGCGACTTTGCCAAAACAACCTGCCGATCTTATGAAAACGTCATCTAAAGAAGGTCATACGTAATTGCTGCACCGTAAAAAACCAAGACATCATCACCAAGAACAATAGAATTGATGACGCGACAACCCTTCCACTTCAATAATAAGCGCCATATTGTCACTCTCAGTCGACTCGTATTCTTTGTGCGAGCTGCACGTTACCAAAATTGGTGGCCAACAAGTCTTTAAATTAACAACAAAATGTAACAAAAAGTGAATTTACAACTAGTTGAGATCAAAAGTATAAAATGTAGAGACAGTGAGTGCAGTTACTAAGAGAAAATCTAGTAGTTCGGCAGCATAACAACATGAACATGAGTGATGCCTGACTTGATCTTCATCCAGCAAAAGCAGGAAAGTAGACATTTCCCACATTTTAAACCACCAACACTTTTTAATGTTTGAGCTCAGGTAATAGAATATGTACCGTTTTAATTAGTATGTGTGGGAGCATGTGTGTGTGTACCAGTACCTAGAAATCACAAAGCATTGGTTCACGTTATGTGATTCATATAACTTCATAACTTAAAATATTAAAACTGCAGTAATGGTCTAGACTCACTTAAATATGTAACCAGAGTAAGTTGAAGTTAAAATATATCACGTAAATGTATCATGCATGAAGGCTGAGAAGAGGAAATGTAGAGCAGCCATTTTGTATTTGGATTTTGTAAAAGGAGAAAGACTCCATTTTGTTTTCTTATTGAAATATAAAATTTCTGATGCTAAATAAACACAAGTTTAACTAATGCCATCTGAGTATATTATTTCTCAACAAACATTGTGTTTTCTGCGCTCGTCTAAGAACCCTGGGACCCGTAGGTATAAAATATATTATGTTGGCAACAACATGGCGGCTGGACTGGCCATAGTAAACAAGTGAAATGTTAATGAAAATTATAAAAGGTAAGTCAAGAAAAAGAAAGTTTGTTAGTTAACAAATGGCGCCCTTACGGTGGGACATTATATAAATAAAATTCATATAAAAAAGACCTGCATACAGAAACAGGATGGTTGTTGACAATGGGTATGTAAATAATATACGTAAATAGTAAGGTTAGTTTGGAACCATATGTGATAGTAGTAAAACAGATATCTTGTTAGATAATAAGTATATGTTAGATATATGGTAATATTTTGAAAAGAAATATATTTAAAAAATTTTTTGAGATGGCAGATAATAACGAGAATGTCAGCCTAACTGACACTGAAAACGAAAGCCAAATGAATGTTGAATTGAGCGAAACTTAGTCAAAAATTATGGATGAAGTAATTCATTCAACGCCAGTCCCGATTGAAATATCTGAGGATAATGAGCTGATGAAAATGATGCAACTGCTTTTCAATGAACAAAGTGTAAAGTTAAACAAATTTGATGAAAAGTTTGATGAAGTAAAAGATGAAATTAAGAAACAAAATTTTAATTTTAATAAACAAATAAACGAAATGAATGCATGTTATGAGAATATGCAAGAACAAATCATAGAAGTAGTCAGTCAGAAGTTTGATAAACAAAATGCAAGAGTAGATGACATAATTAATAACTTTAAAATGAATAAAGTAGATGACAATTGTGAGATTAAATGGGGGTAGAAGGTAGTAAAGAGACTGATCAATTAACTGAAAACAAAGATGATCGGTTAACATATAAAGACGATAAGGTAAGTGGTGTGGAGAATTACGATGATATAATTAAAAATAGTGGTGACGAAGTTTTAGAGGAGATAGTATATAATAATGGAATGTTAGTGTATGTTGGTGAGTCAGAGAGAAAGTGGAGAGAGAGTATAGAGGTAGAGGGGTTGCAGGGGGTAATTTTTTCCCGTGGTGTTGTTGGTGGTGAAGAAGGGTCTTCACGAGTATATTTGGTAGATGAAAGATCTACAAATAATTGTCCTTTAAATTTTGGTGGTGTTCCTGGTAGGACCAGGAGGTGTTTTTATGATTTAGTGTCCCCTGCATATATTGAGAGAGAGAGTATGTGACTTGGGGGTTATGATGAGGGATATTTTGAGAGAGAGAGAGGTACGGTGATAGGAAGTTAAAATATATCACGTAAATGTATCATGCATGAAGGCTGAGGAGAGGAAATGTAGAGCAGCCATTTTGTATTTGGATTTTGTAAAAGGAGAAAGACTCCATTTGGTTTTGTTATTGAAATATAAAATTTCCGATGCTAAATAAATACAAGTTTAACTAATGCCATCTGAGTATATTATTTCTCAACAAACATTGTGTTTTCTTCGCTCGTCTAAGAACCCTGGGACCCGTAGGTATAAAATATATTATGTTGGCAACAACATGGTGGCTGGACTGGCCATAGTAAACAAGTGAAATGTTAATGAAAATTATAAAAGGTAAGTCAAGAAAAAGAAGGTTTGTTAGTTAACACCGAGTGTTCACAAAAATTAGAACAATTACCCAATCAGGGCCCGTTATTAATTACAAGGTACGGAATCTCGATACAGGTAACACCATCAGTTCATCTCAAGCTTCAACGCAGACTTCACGTTGGCCAGAATAACCAAAAAGTATTTAATCAACAAGCCGACAGCATTTAACCTTGAAACACACGGTTGAGGTTAGGTCGGGTATATGGGCGAGTGAAGTTTTATTTAAACAGTGAGCTATAACAGAGTATATGCGCATATGTAGTGAACGGGAATGAATAAATCAAATTTATTTTCATTCCGATAACAGAAGAAATTTTTTATAATTAGTGCTACGACTCGAACGACTTCATACGCAAGTATCAGTGCACATAACATAAATATTTTAAAAATAGTAAACTACTAATTAAAGAACGCTATAAGCGAAAATAAATAATTAATATTGTTGAAAGCAGATACCTTATTTTAATTATGGAACTAAACCATTAAAAGTGAAATATTTAAGCAACAACCAGCATAAAGTTTTATAATTAATTCAAGGAACTTGGCTAATTCCAAAACATTAAATAGTCAATAGAGAACTTAAGAGAAACATTGAACTATAGTAGATTAAGTAGTATATTGTGATTAACCTTAAGATTAATCGTGCCCTCGAAAACATGAAATCTAGTTTTGCTAAGCATCTTGTCAATGAAAATCATGGCTATACTGATTTTAAGACTAACTTAGTCCCCCTCCATATTTGCAATAAGGGGCAGTATATGAACGCTCTCGAAGAATTCGAGATTTACAAAGCTTATAATAATAGTGACACCAGGTCATTTGTTTTGAACGATCAACTAAACTTTTAGTCGAATGCTTTATATGATACCACACTGCGACACCTTTCGAGCGAAGAGTGATTTTACTTAGTACGCGTTCAGCTGGCGTGAGGTGTGCACCTTGGAGCCTATACGTGCGCCTAATGTTGTGGTTTTCATTAATTTATTCAATGTGTGTTTTGGATTTTGATATTTTATAATGTTCGACGATTCATCCTCTATTGAGGTTTGAAGATTATGTATTTTACTCCTGAGGATGGGACAAGCTGTCCCGAAACATGTTCAGTCTAATATAACATCGAAAATATAAGAATTAAGCCTCTGACGGTGAGTAACGTTGTTTATTTGTTAACTTTGTTTATAGCCAATCCAAGAAGATAGGTGATGAAGTTCCTCAATAGATCACTTGTATAACCGTAATACACGAAAATGTTAGCATGGTTAAGATAATTTTCATTATTTTATGTTAAGAAAGCTAGGTTCTAATGAACCTAAAAACTTCAATAATAATCACGTGTTAAATGTTTATGTTTTGTTAAAGAATCTAATAATACTTTCACTCTCCGAATACTAATAATTATAGTATTGCACGTTATTAACTTATGTGTATCTTGCAGACTAAAAGAACCTGCTTTATTTACGAATTAAAGTAACGAAATTGTTTACATTCAGACCGACTGACGGTTAGACGCAGTCTGGCCACCCTGAGATTTATTTATTTAAAAGAGTCCATACTCAATATTAAAATTTTAAAAGCAAGTGAACAATATTATTGTACCATGACAATTATTAATAATGAGTTCAACCAATAAAAAATCAATTCATAACCGATAACCGAGTTTGACCATCATTGTATTAGAATAAGACTTACAGCTTAGGTGAACAACAGCAATGGTTGGTAATAGAGGCGGCGGCAAGAATTTGAATTGAACGATTCTCACTAGTAATACACTTCCGACATTACTAGTACCCAACCGTCACAAGTAAGTATTTTTATACCTACGATACTTATGTGTTTTCAGTGAAGGGGCACACCGCTAGGTTCATCTCAGCGACAAGTGAAGAGTCAATTTATTCAAATTAAACAATTCACAACCGAACTCACCACACATCATAACTATACGAATTTAATAATAATAATAAAACTGAACATATTAACAAGAAGGACTTCGTTCACTTTACAAATGGCGACCAACATTCGTGGCTTTAATTAGGTAAAAAATTAACCTAATAAATAAATAATCAATCTAATTAACCTAATTTTTGCGGCATCTGCAATACACTAAAATTCAAGATGCATCGGAGAGCGACATCTAAGAAACGCGCGGCGGAAGTGGCAAAGGAGTTAAATATGGACAACAAGGAGGTGACGCCGGTGGAAGACATAGAAGTAGTGTTACCTCCCGCGGAACCTAACCGACCTACACAAACAGGGGACAATAATGTCATGGAAATGATGAGAAATATGATGGAAGAAAATAGAAAAAATAATGAGAAACTAAATAAAAATACAGAATCATTCAAAGAAGATTTTAAGGGGGAATTAAATAAAAAAACGGAAGAAACTAATAAAAATGTAGAATCATTAAAAAAAACATCAAATCGTTGAAAGAAGATACCCAAGCGATAAATAAGAAAATAGATGACAGTAACAAGGAATTAAAAGAAGAGTTCCAGAAAAATATGGTGGAACAATTAAACAAAACTAAGGAAGAATTAAGTAAGAAGATCGACGACAGCATCGAAGATGGTAATAAAAACATGGAATTACTAAACAAGAAGATGGAAAAAACATGGAACTTATCAGTAAGAGAATCGAGGATAACCATGAGAAAATAAATACGAAAATAGAAGAGGAAATAACCAGAGTGAGAAGAGAGATTTCCGAAGTTCACGAGAGGTGTGAACTAAACAGTCAAGAACTACAACAAGCGAAAGAAAACATTAATATCAGAATCAACCACATCGAAGAAGACAGCTCCGCGAAAATCGAATCGCTCAGGAAAAAGCAAGAAGACCTGACGCGAGCACAGACGAACTTCGGGGCGAGGTGTGAAGAGATAACAGCCACTGTGAGCGATGTTCGAGACCAGGTCCACAGCGACAAGGAAAAAATGGCCGAAACACAGCAGCGGGAGTTCAACCATTTCAGAGAGGAAATTAACCTATTCCGGAGTCAACCAATTCAGATGTTGGGAATACCGAATATGGACAACCGGGAGACAATAAATTTCCGCACCTACAAAAAGAATCCAATGGAGTTCATTGAGAGAGTTGAAGAAAGTATAGCACGGAATTGGGAGAACAGGTGGATGGTGATAAGAGGCATGCTGGACGAATATTTCTAGGATGTCCACGACAACTGGTGGACGGCTACCAGACATGAAATCCAAAGCTACGCCGATTTCATGACGCTATTCAAAGCAAAATATTGGTCCGAGTCAACGCAAAATATCGTACGCGATGACATTTGCAACGGAAAATACGACCACAATAAAGGGACAACACTCACGGCATATTTCCTGGGCAAAGTGTGCATGGCAAGGAACCTTGAACCCAAGATACCAGAGGAGTGCCTCGTAACGAAGTTAGCGTACCACTTCGAAGAGGGTGTGGCCAGAGCGCGACTCAATGGGCAGATTCGAACTGTACAAGCCATGTCAGCGTTGCTAGAAAATTATGAACACGAGCGGTACTACTGGAGGAGTCGCCAAAGACCAGACCAATACTTCGAAAGGAACAGCCAGAAAAACAACAGAAACAATTATCGCGGTAACTACAGCAATCAGAACCGGAACAACACTGACCAAAATCCGCGACCGACCAATAACGGTAATAATTATCACAATAATAACCATGATAACCAAAACTACCGGCCGAACAGTAACAATAACAATAATAATAACTATCGACCGAACAACAGCGGAAACAATTACAGACCTAACAACAATAATAATAACTATAGAGCAAACAACAACGGGAACCAAAACAATGGAAATTATAGAAGGACAAACTACGTTCGAGCGGAAGTCGAGAATAGAGAGAGGTGGTATTACCAAGGACGTCGCAGTTTTAGTGAACGCTACAACCAATACGGTCAAGATGTAAGAGGAAGAGAATCCGGATAAGACTCGCGAAGGAGTCGCAGCAGCGAAGATATACACAAAAATCCCAGCAGTGAACATACTTACCAAAACAACGATAGACCCGAAGGGAGAGAGAACAATGCGCCGAGTACGACAGAGAGGAGCAGCGAAGAGAGTGCCGTCTCTTTAAACGGACAGTGGCAGTGAAAAACTTGAAGAAACCCTCACTGGACTGATCTATTGGGTACGATGAAATACAACACCAACTAACAAACAGTAAGACATTTACCATCATTCGAAACCATTACTTAAAGGATATTCAGGGAGAATTACTGGAAGAAGAAAATAATAAAACCAACAACAATAACAGCGAGATCGCGTATATAGCCGCCGATGTGAACGGAATACCTACCAGAATAATGATCGACACAGGAGCAAATGTATCCCTGATTGACAAACTAGAACTAAACTGAATACAAAATGGGAATAAGGAGATAATACCAACCTTACCAATAAATAATATCACTTTAATAGGAGCAACGGGACGTCAAAATAAAACCATTAGGAAAGAGGTCCAATTAGAAGTAACGAGTAAAGGTAAAACGATTCCTATAATCTGTTTAGCAGCCAGTGGGTTACCATTTAATTTATTAATAGACTGTGACGTATTGAGAAAAATGCAGCTGTAATTGAAATGAGCAGAGCGAAAGTGTCTCTGAACTCAAATTATATAGAATGGACGGCGGAGTTAATTGGAAGCAAAGAAGCCCCTCACGACCGGATCATTTGTTATGTTAGGGAAAATGATAATTACAGGAATCAAATACCAATAGAAGAAATCAATTATGAAGACGAAAGGGACGATCTATGGGAAGAAAGTTAGAAGAGATCCAAAAATTTCAATCAGCAAAAAGTGATAGAAAAATAACTAACGATCAGGTAGAGGAATTGATCACAATTTATAATCGATATCAGCATGTATTTTCGGATACGCCCGGAAAAATAAAGAATTTTCAGTGCGAAATTAAGTTTAAGGAACCAGTAGAGTTTAAGAAGAAATCATACCATATTGCCTACTCTCAAAAGGAGGCAGTCAGAACGGAAATCAATAGACTAATTGACGAAGACATAATTGAACACAGTTATTCCCCATACACCAATCCTATTGTAGCAGTACCGAAGAAAAATGGAAAGGTGAGGATATGTTTGGACACCAGGGAAATAAACAAAATAATAATAAACGATCGAACATCACCAGGAGAGATCGAAGAGATCCTCAAGAAGTTTTACGGCACACGTTTCATTAGTACCTGGGACACCGTTTGTGAATATTGGCAAGTGGAATTGCACCCCAATAGCCGAAAATATATGGCATTCATATTTGAAGGGCGTAATTATCAATTTAAAAGGCTACCGTTTGGACTTGTGAATTCAGTAGCAGTATTTGTGAAATGTATGGATAAAATTCTAGGACAAGAGGCGCTACAATTTACAACAGTATATGTGGATGACCTGCTAATTACTTCAGACAACAGGGAAGATCATTGCAGAAGGGTCGAACAAGTGTTATTAAAATTGGCAGAAAATAATGTAACATTAAAACTAGAAAAACCTAAGTTCATCGCAGATGAAGTACAATTTTTGGGTTTCAACCTATCAGAAAATGGAATAACACCATCACAGGAGAAAATAGAATCGATACAACTATTTCCAATACCCAAGAACAAGAAGCAGTTACAGTCACTTTTAGGCATCTGCAATTATTATAGGAAATTTCAGAGCAATTACTCAAAATTAATATCCAAATTTTCACACCAACTATCATCCAAAGACAAGTGGAAGTGGGGACCAGAACAGGACACCACCTTCCAACTAATCAAAGATAAATTTTTAGAATCGGTGATGTTACACCACCCTGACTTCAAGAAAGCTTTTTACATGAATTGTGACGCCAGCGATGTGAGTTTAGGATCAGTTCTGTACCAAGAAGACGACGAAGGGAATCACCTTGTGATTAGCTTCGCAAGTCAGGTATTGAATAAATGTGAACGCAACTATCACATAACCGAAAAAGAGCTACTTAGCATAGTGTTTGCGTGCAACAAATTTAGAACTTACATTTTAGGTTACACACTAACGGTCAGAACAGACCACAAATCAATATCCTTTTTAAAGAACTGCAGACTAAGTCATGGGAGACTAACAAGATGGACACTAGCATTGCAGGAATACAACATTAATTGGGAGTACATACCAGGAAGGAGTAACATAGCAGCAGATGTGTTATCAAGAATTAATATACAAAATCAAACATTTGAAGGGGAAAAGGAGACAACAGCCAAGATATACCACATCATCAAGGACAAATCAGAATTAGCAGAGATTATCGAAAAAATAAAACATCAACAGGAAAATGACAGTAAACTGAGTAAAATTTGCCAAAGATTAAATGAACAAGATGACAGAATCACCCCATACTACTGCATACACAATGACATATTATTTATTAAGGACAGGCACAGATGTTACCAATGGAAGATAGTAATACCAAGGACAATCGAGAAGGAGATCACCATGGATTACCACATCAGGTATGGACACATGGGGGCAGTGAAGGTAATAAGAGCGCTGGAGGAACATGTATACTTCAGAGACATTAACCGAAGAGTGCGCAAATACATTAAACATTGTCACCTATGCCAACTAGTGAAATGCTATAATGAAAGAAAGGAGGGGTTGATGATACTGATAACATCCTCTAAAAAACTAGAGAAAGTATTCGTGGACATCTGCGGTCCATTGCCAAGAAGTGGAGGAAGACGATAATTTCATCGTCATAATTTTTGACCACTATACGAAATTTACAAAACTTTATCCAATAAACAGAGCAACAACCAGGAAACTTTTAGAAATAATTATCCAAAGATACATACCAGAAGTGGGAACACCAAGATCGATAATAACGGATCATGGGACTCAGTTTAAGGGGAGGAGATGGAAAGAAACACTGTTGAACCAGGGTGTAAAAACATTTAAGACATCGGTATACCACCCTAGCAGCAACCCACCTGAACGAGTTCTACGAGAAGTGGGAAGAATTTTGAGGACCTACTGTCATAAGCAACAGAGAAAATGGGAAGAATACTTACCATCTGCAGAAGATTTTAACAACTTGGCACATCATCAAGCAATAGACATGACCCCATTCAGAGCCATGTTTGAGAGGAGACCACCCAGAGAAATTATGGAGTTAATAAACTTTCCTCAAGGTGATGAGTACAAATTCGACCAAATGAAATTCTATAACAAAACGGTAGAATGAGCAGAAAAGCTACGTGAGAAATGCAAGAAGTTACAACCCAAAATCATAAAGTATAAAATCGGGGAGAAGGTACTGTTAAAAAACCGAAAACTCCCAAGTACTATCGAAGGAATTGCTAAAAAGCTACTACTGCTCTATACTGGATCATATACGATAATCAAAGATAACCAGAACAACACCTACGAAATTATAGACCCAATTACCAAAAGAACAAAGGGAACTTACAACCAAGCAGCGCTAAAGAATTATTACGAAGATGAAGAAAGTAACGATTGATAATTTCTTCAATACCAAAAGGGAATTTCTGAAATAATCAATTCTAGTAAGGAGGCAATATGTAATGGTACATATAACACACCCAGAACCCAATGTATAACAAACGGATTAAAAGTTACCCAAAACAAATTAATCAACAAAAGATGAACATGCAATCATGAACACAGAATGTATTATGACTAAAATAGGGGAATAAAATAAATTATACTTAATAAGTACATGTATAATTGAAGAAACGAAGACACGACGAACGACCAGACAATGTACCCAATTACCCAATAGATCAGACAGTGAGAAGAGAACAATGACAACCATAATAACAAGAAATTCATTAAGTATGATGGAAGAATCAGTACAATTAGGGAAAAGTCAAATCAATTCAGATACCAAAAGGAAATAAAGACAAGGATAAAATAAACCATGAAAATAAAAGTATTATTGATGATAAAGAAAATAAAAGTGAGTTAAAAAACTTGATTTAAAACCCTAAGCTGTGACTTGACACTGACATAAACTTATTAATAAAATGACTTCAATGACTTGACAGTACAAACAGAACTCAAAAATAAAATATTGAGAGTAGAAAATAAGAGGGAGAGCGAGTACAAGAATTGTAAACATATAATTAAATAATGTATAAAAATAACAACTAGACAATGTCCAAAGGACTAATAACATTTGTGAAGTAGAAATAAGATTATCAAAGACAACTATTACTCAATAATAAAGGTTGGGATAATAACAAAAAAGAAAAATCACACATAAAACTGTAATAAAAGAATAGGGACTCAACACATGATATTAAATAAGACATAATAACGCTCATGTGAGGTAAATCAATGCTTATGGCCATCAAACTAATAATAATAATGTAAATTATAAGTAAACCCTAACTAATACTAGATGCAAGAAGTTTAAGTAAACTCAAACAAATGTCAAAACATAAAAGCAGAACCAAACACTGCCAAGTATTAAAATTGTTATAAGAACACTGATATAGAATAAACATAATAAAGAAATAAATGTGAAAAAATTCAAATAAGGAAAATGTAACACTCAAGTATACTGAACAATAATCAGAAAAAATGTGATTAAAGTAAAATCAAACAATAATAGCTAGTGCTGATACAATCAGAAGTGGTAATGATAAGTTCATTATAGATAGGCCACAACAAAGATGTGTTACAAAACACTAATGTTATAAATTAACTAAATAACACTTGGAATGACAATAGGCCAAGAGTCTAGTCAAAGGAAAATAGGTAATTCATAGTAATAACTAAATAATGATATGAGAAAAATTATTGTACAGTATTGATAAGTAATCACGCAGGACAAAAGTGAAGGAAAATAGTGTATTAAATATAAGAATCTCTAATGCAAGAAAGTAATAAAAACATAGAAAAATCGGGAAGTAGGCCTAAATGAAAGATGACAATTCTAGCTAATTACCACCTAAAACTTTAATGAGGAGGGGCGATAGATAATGACACAATAAGCATAATAATTAATTATCACAAAATGAACAATGTAATTAGCATAAGATAGAAAATAAGAGATGTAATTCATAATAAATTTATTTTACTAATCCCTAACAGAACTATATGGTGAAGGTAGTCAAAATACGGGTGGGAAAAAGACAAAAACGATGAGAGTACTGGAAAAAAGATCAGTGCACTTATAAGTGAATTATTTAAATTATAAATAAAAGAATTAATTGCAAGCCCGTCGGCGTACAAGGGAAACCAAAAAATCTGAGCCACCAACCCGAAAACTGACGCTAAGCTAACCGTCTATTTTGCCAAGATATACCGAGTGTTCACGAAAATTAGTACAATTACCCAATCAGGGCCCGTTATTAATTACAAGGTATGGAATCTCGATACAGGTAACACCATCAGTTCATCTCAAGCTTCGACGCAGACTTCACGTTGGTCAGAATAACCAAAAAGTATTTAATCGACAAGCCGACAGCTGATGAAAGCATTTAACCTCGAAACACAAGGTTGAGGTTAGGTCGGGTATATGGGCGAGTGAAGTTTTATTTAAACAGTGACGTATAACGGAGTATATGCACATAGGTAGTGAACGGGAATGAATAAATCAAATTTATTTTCATTCCGATAACAGAAGAAATTTTTATAATTAGTGCTACGATCGAACAACTACATACGCAAGTATCAGTGCACATAACATACATATTTTAAAAATAGTAAACTACTAATTAAAGAACGCTATAAGGGAAAGTAATTAATTAATATTGTTGAAAGCAGATACCTTATTTTAATTATGGAACTAAACCATTAAAAGTGAAATATTCAAGCAACAACCAGCATAAAGTTTTATAATTAATTCAAGGAACTTGGCTAATTCCAAAACATTAAATAGTCAATAGAGAACTTAAGAGAAACATTGAACTATAGTAGATTAAGTAGTATATTGTGATTAACCTTAAGATTATAGCTAAAATGTATAAAAATCTCCAACCATAGTAAGGAGTCATTTCCAGTAACCTGTTAACTTTGTTTATAGCCAATCCAAGAAGATAGGTGATGAAGTTCCTCAACAGATCACTTGTATAACCGTAATACATGGAAACGTTAGCATAGTTAAGATAATTTTCATTATTTTATGTTAAGAAAGCTGGGTTCCAATGAACCGTAGTTAACCTAAAAACTTCAATGGTTAGACGCAGTCTGGTCACCCTGAGATTTATTTATTTAAAAGAGTCCATACTCAATATTAAAATTTTAAAAGCAAATGAACAATATTATTGTACCATGACAATTATTAATAATGAGTTCAACCAATATAAAATCAATTCATAACCGATAACCGAGTTTGACCATCATTGTATGTGATAATCTAATTACAATACAAATACAAATAAATAAATTTAAATTATTTATTATTTCACTTACCTTAAAAATCTTTTCTCTGCCCAGAGTTACGTCATACGAACGTCTAGGATGCAAGCATGATTTAAGGTTGTGTGAATAACTTACGCAACTCGCATTTTGTGAAGAGATTAAAAAACATTTTTTAATATATAATTATTTCTTTTTTGTATTGTTCTATAATCATGACATATTCTCACCCAAAATTCAAAAACAAATTAAAAGTTCCTTAAATGTTAGTGAAACATCTTATATTAACACATTTAAATATTCATCTTATACTTACATAAAACAGCCCAGTCTGCCCATTCTCACATTCACACTATTAATTTAAAATCTTAACCAATTTTTATTCCACCCCATATTTACGTTCATTGATTGTTTATACAAATGAATTATTACGCAGGATTACCCAACCGATGTTATCCTGCCTTGGCCATGTGCTTCTCAATTCGCAAGTTTAGCTCACATTTCCGTGTCACTTTGTTCTATAACTGCAACTCACCTGTTTTAACTTAGTGTGTCCGTTATTTTCTTGGATCCCGGCCGGTATAATAGCTGTATTAGACTGAGTTCTACATGTTTTATAAAGTTTAGGCCGACCGGGTCCACGCGGCACTATATGCGTCCGTTAGGTGTTGTGGTTTCTCATGGACTGCTCATACATAAGGCCGGACATTACTGCCTTGGCTGCAATCAAATTTCTTCGTCGTTTACAGCCTTCGCTGTCGAAGTCTTGGTAGATGTTCAGGTAACACGTGTGTTTTTCGTGTTTTTGACGTCGACGATATTGAGTGTTCACTGGTCGACGTCACCAATGTGTGTAACAGTACATAAAGACCCAATACTGTAATTATGGGATCTGAAGGTATTTTTTTCAATGTTTTATTGTATAATTGTCAAATGCAGAAGGATTAGGTCCATTGTCCCTATATACGAAGGAACAACGCAGATTCGGTACCATGCCAAGGTCACCGTTGGACGCGCAAGAGCCGGTCGAGGCAATGGCGGTGTTTATGACGACTGACTATAAATATTCATTGTGATTGGTTCATAACGCTGTTTCGTCATAACAAAGGACAATGACGCATAAAACACAATGCATGTAACTAGGCGTTGTCCCATCTAACAAAGCCTGATGACGTCAAACGCACTAACACAAGCATAAATTTGCATATTCATCGGTCTCAGTTCAGCACAGTACACCAAAGAGGCCACAGCGATGTATCGCTGTCGACCCAGTTTTCATACAAAGTTGTAAAAAGTATTATTCAAAATTAAAGAAATGTGAGAACAAAGTCAGAAAACAATTAAGTAACGATACACAGTAAAAACATTAAATGTAGAGTCAGTGCAAGATGATTTAAGAACAAAAATGATGAGGCGAACACCGGCCATACTCCTGGGGAACATCTGATACCAGCGAGGGAGCGACGCTACGCAGTTTTCAGAGAAGTCAACCATATCACTTTTATTTTCGTTTAAATGAGCTCATTAAGTAAACCCATAAATTGTGTAAAATGTAATTGTAACAGTGAGTGTGAATGAGTGTGCGATCGAAGAATGCATGGCCATGCTTCCATACATAGAGGGCATTGGTTTGTGAAATATATGATCCTATAACTAATTATGATAAGCGCTGCAGCTAGAAAACAAAAGAAAACATATATACAAAAGATAGTAACAAGATCCACAATTAATATACAGTCAAAATGATTGAATAAGTTTTGGAAAAAATATAGCCACCATTTTGTTTTAGTAATAACACGTGACGCCATTTTGGGCACCATTTAATGTATGTTTATTTTGTTCCTGAAATTAAAACTAATAATTATAATCAATCAAGAAGCAGTGTTATCATTTATGTCACCTTTTTTTTTTAATCTAAATCTCGCTGAGAATGAACCCTGGCCCCTTAGGAAGAAAGTATCATAAAAAGAAAAGCACGTGCTCTCAAGTAATTAAAATCGGTAAGTACACGTGTTTACAATATTATGGTAATATTATACATATATAAATATAAATAAATGTGTGTAGTAGTAAGTCAGTTAACAAATTGCGCCCAGAACAGGGATATAATAAGTCAGTTAACAAATGGCGCCTGAACTATGGACATTATATAAAACCACTTTATATAAAACAGGCCAGATTTAGAAAAAAAGGTGATAGAACGGGACATAACCTAGTGCACGAGAGGTTATGTTGACGAAACAGAGTAACTAGTAATTGTATAATTAATTACGAATAAAACTAAATAGTCATTCAAATAGTTAAATTAACAATGGCAGAAAGTAATAATAGTTTGGAAATGGATAATACAGATACAGAATCTATTTTATTAGAAAGAAATGCCAGTTCAACACCCAAAACGGTTGAAAATAAAATCTCGGAAGATTTATTTACATTAATTAGTGACAAATTTGAACAACAGAATCTTAAATTTGAAGACAAATTCAACCAAATGAATAGTACGGTTAATGTAAAGTTAGATAGTTTTGAGAATGAGCTCAAGAAACAAAATAACTTACAAAATGTAAAATTAGATCAAGTAGAGGAGAAATTAGACAAAGAGAATTAATGAGATACAGTTAGAAAATAAGAGTAGAGAAATAGACAAATTAGATAGAAACAAACACAAGGTAAGTAGTACCGGTAGTGGAAATTATGATAAAATAAATAAAAATATGGTAATAGGAGATAATAGTGTGGATGTTGGTAGTAATAGTGAGATTTTAATGAGAATAGAGGTTAATGGTGAGGTGACAGTTGTAGATGAGAGTGAAAGTGGGGGTAAGGAGAGTTTAAGTGAGTATAGTGAGCAGAGGGCAAATTTTCCCAGTGGAATAGTTGGAGTAAAGAATCCGAAATTGTTATTTGAGGATGAAGGTTCCTCTAGAGTTTATATGGGAGAAGTGTGGTCTCTAAATGATCCCTTAGTTTTTTGTGTTAGTGTACCTGGTGAGGCCAGGAGGTGTTTTTATGAAATAGTAGTGCCCGATGCAAATATAGAGAGAGAGAATGTAGCTTGGTGTGATAGAGAGAGATGTTTTAAAAGTAAGAGGTATTGTGAGAGAAAAAGAGAAGTAGAAATTTTTAAGATATATAGAAATTATGAAGAGTTTATAGAAAGGTTAGGTGGAGAGAGAAGTGATAAATATAATAAAAACTTACCTTGTATTGAAACTAAAGTAGTAGGAGGTGATGTTGATAACAATGATAATATAACTTACCTGATTATGACTAATTACACTAAGGGTGACTGGACCATACCGAATGTTGACAAGTTTTATGATTTAGTAATGTGGAGTAATCCTGCAGTGTATTACTATGGTATAATGGACAAAATAAATTTAAATAGTTATTATATTACAAAAGATGATATAATGTACTTAATTAAAAATGAGTTATGTATACGTAAGATAAGACTATTATTTGACGATGGAGGGTAAACATTTTATTGTGTTTATAAACATTTAATTATGTGGACAGTGTTTTAAAATGAACTGTTTATGACTGATTATGGTAAATGATTAATTGGTAATGTGGATTGTATATTTTTGTGTATATTAATGTCAGTGTATTTGTGTATTTTTGCTGTTGTGTATTTTATGTATTGTTTTACGGTAGAATTTTAAATAACTGAAGAAAGTTTAAATGATATTATGAGCTTTAGATTCTAATGGGTAATAAATGATGAAGCATATAATATGTTTGGATACTGAGAGGTATTGTTGTTAGTAGGTAAGTGATGAATTTTCTAGTGGTATATTAAGGTGAAATGTTGTAAAGAGGTTTGGGTAATAATGATAAATAAGGGCACTGGAGTTAGTTAAACAGAGTTAATGGGAGTTAGTGAGAATAAGTGTGAGATACAGATAATATATACAGAGGTGTTAGATATTTTAGGGACACAGTGGTTAGTGATTATATGTAGAGTTGAGTAATGTGAATGGTTTATATTTGTTGTTGATGGTGATATTTTGTAATAAGGGTATTGGTGTAGGGAGTCTGCAACGAAAGGTGTTGGGACAGGAAGAGACCGTTGTGTGCCGGAAAGGGCCAGGAACCAATGAGGGAATGAGCGTAAATAGGGAACACAAATACTAGTACAAAAAATGAGCGGTGCCAGAGGTTTTAAATGGGATTAGTGAAGGGGGTTATTATAGAGATATTGGTGTCATATTATATTAATGGTTAGAAGCGTTGTTAGTAGTAAAAAAAGGGGTAGTAAGGTTAGATTGACAATGCCAAAATAAGATAGAGAAAATAGTGAATAATAGAGAGTCACCCAAACTAGTAAGGATAAAAGGGTTAGAAAAAGAAAATTCATGGTAGGAAGGTAATTGTAACTGAAAGGTGAATGATATATTTGAAATTGTTTTATAGAATCTAATGAATGTTAAATAATAAAAGTTAATAGAGAATTGTTGATAGTAATGTGATAAAGTTTGATACAAATTGTGTAAATGTAAATTGTTTAATGTAAGATAAATGTAACAATGTTAATGTGTAATGTCTAATGTTTTATGATGTTTTATTGTTATTGATAACGACGGTAACAAATGTCAAAGAATAGTAGCTTTTAAAGGTTGAAAGTCTAAAGGTACAAATGAAGTTGAGCAAAATATAGTATGATACCAGTTACAAAAGAGATAAATGATTATAAGTTGAGTAATAAAATTTGAATAATAAACTTGTCTGCCATAGTAGTTGTAGGTTGAGTTTGATAGTAATAGATAGGTGAAGGTGTTTTGGGGAATATTAAAGAATTGTTTATGTATTGTGTTATTTGTAGGTATATATATATATATATATATATATATATATATATATATATATATAATTTGTGATGTTTTCAATTTGTTTCTTCTGCAAGTAGATAATATTGTATATTCTTTTTAACACCTGACGCACGTTTCACTGAAAAATATCAGTATCATCAGAGGTTTCTAAGTGAATTAATAACAATCGTAATAATTCTATTAATATAAAAGTAACGAATAATCGAATTTGTATCGATTTTAACGTAAAATAAAATAACTGATAATCGATTTAGGTCGATTAGTTAACGATTGTTTTAATGTTTATTTCTTCAGCAGCTGTTTTCTCGGTTATATTTGAAATTTTGTTTATATAGTATTTTATTCACATTTATTTTTATTTTTTAGTAAATTTATAATTTTAAATAGATCGTCTTGTTTTGTTTTTATTTGGGTTTGTTCTTTAATTAATAAATTATTGTTATTGTGTTTGTAAATGTTAAGATTTTCCCAAATATTCATTTTTTGACCTTTTTGTATGTTTTTAATTAATTTTATATTTTCAATGTTTGGAAACTGGTGGTTATTATTTAGACAATGTGTGGCTAAATTAGATTTATAAATATTTGGTTTTAAATATGCATTGCGGTGTTGAACGAACCTATCTCGTAGTTTTTTCTTCGTCTGGCCCACGTAAAATTTATTGCAATCTGGACATTCTATTTTATATATTCCATTTTTATTGTGAGTATTGGATTTAGTTTTAGGTTTTATTTTATTAAAAATTATATTATCTGTGTTATAAGATATTTTTAAATTAGTATCTTTAAATATTTTATTTAGTTTTTGAGTTATATTTCCGTAATAAGTGAAGGTTGTATATTTTATATTATTATTAATAGATGAATTTTTAAATGTAGTGTTTTTAGGAATTTTATTAGTGATTTTATGTTTAATTTTATTTTCTAATTTATTAATAGTTTTTATTTTGTATCCATTTTTAAATGCTATTTGTTGGATAATTTTTCTTTCTTTGTTTCTTTCTGTGTTATTTAATGGGATCCTAAGCATTCGGTGAATCATGGAATTAAATACTGCCATTTTGTGTTGGGGAGGATGATTAGAAGTATTTGGTATTACTAAGTCAGTTTGAGAAGGTTTCCTGTATATTGTGTATTCAAAATTTGTTTCATTTTTCTTTATTGTTAAGTCTAAATAATTTAATTTATTATTAGATTCTTCTTCTAACGTGAATTTTATTTTAGAATGTAAATTATTTATGGAGTTGAATATTTTATTTATATTTATACCATTGTTTTGGGAAATGTACAGAGTGTCATCAACGTATCTAAAATAACATCCTAATGGGTCGTTTAATTTTATTATATTTATTATTTGTTCGTCGAGTTTTTGTAGGAAGATTTTTGATATGATAGCGGAGGTTGGGGCTCCCATAGCAAGGCCATCTGTTTGATAGTACAATTTGTTGTTGTATTGAAAATAATTTTGATTTAAAATTATTTTTAAAGTATTAGTTAACTGTTTAATGTATGTGTTACTTTCGTTATTTGTTTTCAGATTATTTATTATAATATTTATAAGAAACAAAGAAAGAAAAATTATCCAACAAATAGCATTTAAAAATGGATACAAAATAAAAACTATTAATAAATTAGAAAATAAAATTAAACATAAAATCACTAATAAAATTCCTAAAAACACTACATTTAAAAATTCATCTATTAATAATAATATAAAATATACAACCTTCACTTATTACGGAAATATAACTCAAAAACTAAATAAAATATTTAAAGATACTAATTTAAAAATATCTTATAACACAGATAATATAATTTTTAATAAAATAAAACCTAAAACTAAATCCAATACTCACAATAAAAATGGAATATATAAAATAGAATGTCCAGATTGCAATAAATTTTACGTGGGCCAGACGAAGAAAAAACTACGAGATAGATTCGTTCAACACCGCAATGCATATTTAAAACCAAATATTTATAAATCTAATTTAGCCACACATTGTCTAAATAATAACCACCAGTTTCCAAACATTGAAAATATAAAATTAATTAAAAACATACAAAAAGGTCAAAAAATGAATATTTGGGAAAATCTTAATATTTACAAACACAATAACAATAATTTATTAATTAAAGAACAAACCCAAATAAAAACAAAACAAGACGATCTATTTAAAATTATAAATTTACTAAAAAATAAAAATAAATGTGAATAAAATACTATATAAACAAAATTTCAAATATAACCGAGAAAACAGCTGCTGAAGAAATAAACATTAAAACAATCGTTAACTAATCGACCTAAATCGATTATCAGCTATTTTATTTTACGTTAAAATCGATACAAATTCGATTATTCGTTACTTTTATATTAATAGAATTATTACGATTGTTATTAATTCACTTAGAAACCTCTGATGATACTGATATTTTTCAGTGAAACGTGTGTCAGGTGTTAAAAAGAATATACAATATTATCTACTTGCAGAAGAAACAAATTGAAAACATCACAAATTATATAATTACTGCAAGAAACATCCGAGTTACTTATATAGAAAAAATATATATATATAGTTTGTTTTCTTACAAGTAAGAGATTGAGTTTGGTGGTGGCAAAAAAAAAAAAAAAAAAATCAATATATTTTGAAGTCTTGTTGTTGTTAGGTTGAAACTTTTAAATTAGAACAAACCAATGCATCTAAAAGGAAACATATCAGTTGTAGATATGGAAGTGTATTAGACAACTATTTTAAATTTTTGTATTCAATGTTTCAGAGTTTTGTGGTGTTGTGACCGCGGTCCTGGGCTGGCTGGAACGTCATAACAGGAGCGTAGAGTGCCTCATGGCCTTATGGTGTAGGGATCTCTCCGGAGAAGTCCAGTAAGGTCAGAGGGTGCGATCAGCATCATTGGACCAAGGGTAAGTGATGACAAATTTTATGTAGTAACATTACAGGGGGTTGTGGTGACATATCTAGACTGATCCTTTTGGAAAAGTGTGAACGAGTCAATGAAAGTTTTTGTGTCTCGACACAAAATCTTTCATTGAGGGGGTTTGTAACAGTACATAAAGACCCAATACTGTAATTATGGTATCTGAAGGTATTTTTTTCAATGTTTTATTGTATAATTGTCAAATGCAGAAGGGTTAGGTCCATTGTCCCTATATACGAAGGAACAACGCAGATTCGGTGAGATGAGTACCATGCCAAGGTCACCGTTGGACGCGCAAGAGCCGGTCGAGGCAATGGTGGTGTTTATGACGACTGACTATAAATATTCATTGTGATTGGTTCATAACGCTGTTTCGTCATAACAAAGGACAATGACGCATAAAACACAATGCATGTAACTAGGCGTTGTCCCATCTAACAAAGCCTGATGACGTCAAACGCACTAACACAAGCATAAATTTGCATATTCATCGGTCTCAGTTCAGCACAGTACACCAAAGAGGCCACAGCGATGTATCGCTGTCGACCCAGTTTTCATACAAAAGTTGTAAAAAGTATTATTCAAAATTAAAGAAATGTGAGAACAAAGTCAGAAAACAATTAAGTAACGATACACAGTAAAAACATTAAATGTAGAGTCAGTGCAAGATGATTTAAGAACAATAATGATGAGGCGAACACCGGCCATACTCCTGGGGAACATCTGATACCAGCGAGGGAGCGACGCTTCGCAGTTTTCAGAGAAGTCAACCATATCACTTTTATTTTCGTTTAAATGAGCTCATTAAGTAAACCCATAAATTGTACAAAATATAATTGTAACAGTGAGTGTGAATGAGTGTGCGATCGAACGAACGCATGGCCATGCTTCCATACATAGAGGGCATTGGTTTGTGAAATATATGATCCTATAACTAATTACATGATAAGTGCTGCAGCTAGAAAACAAAAGAAAATATATATATCAAGAGCTGGTAACAAGATCCACAATTAATATACAGTCAAAATGATTGAATAAGTTTTGGAAAATATATAGCCACCATTTTGTTTTAGTAATAACACGTGACGCCATTTTGGGCACCATTTAATGTATGTTTATTTTGTTCCTGAAATTAAAACTAATAATTATATTCAATCCAGAAACAGTGTTATCATTTATGTCACCTTTTTTGAATCTAAATCTCGCTGAGAATGAACCCTGGCCCTTAGGAAGAAAGTATCATAAAAAGAAAAGCACGTGCTCTCACGTAATTAAAATCGGTAAGTACACGTGTTTACAATATTATAGTATTATTTATATTTACTTAAAAATATAAATAAATGTGTGTAGTAATAAGTCAGTTAACAGTGGGTTGGACTTAAACTTTGTTTTCGTCACCTCGGACCACGTGTCCGAGCAAAATTCATCTCTAAGCCATCTTGCCTTTTGGCTTAGTGTGGGTATGCGCGCCGCCGACATTAGTGCGTTTGGGCGTAGATGTCACACAGCCGTAAAGTTCTAAGAATTGTGTCACCCGCACATTCCTTTACAATTGTTTCACCACAGTTCCTTTGTTCGAAACTACGCTTCTACTCAAACACGTGGCTGTCCCCACAGATAAAAAATGAATTTAAAATCTTTAATAAAATAACACCCAAATTTAATAAAATAGAAAGCCCCCTTTTCTGCCCCGTTACAATACCCCCCCCCCAATGAGAGGTCTTCTGTCGAAACAGAAGAAATCTCATTGCTAAAACCCCTAAGAGGACCGGTGAGGATATGGTGCCAACAACCCCCCATTTGTTCTTGTACATCATGGGTAAACAACCCCCCTGGCTCGGCGACTATGGCCGCATCTGAACGAGATCACTGGACTTCTCTATACGAGATCCCAACACCATAAAATCGAACAGACACGCACCACGGCGCACCTAACCTTCTAACATGCCACCCCTAAATCCAAACCCCTGGTCTTATACCACACCAGATCCTCAACCGATATGTTCCTCCTTATCATGCATACTGGGCTGCCTTTAGCAGTTACTGGGCTCGTACACATACTTTAATACATACCAACGAAATTTATTTTCAAATCTAAAAGTTTCATTTAAATTAAAACCAAATTTTCACATTACCATTATCCTCCACGTAACCTCTGAAACATTTAATAACAATGTTATTTCATACCAAACAATTTATCATTTATTTATTAATTAATCATTATCAAATTCAAATCTCATAAAATAATTTAAACTTATTAGAAAATTCAATTATACAACATTTAAATCAACCAAAAGTATTTAAACATCTCTAATTATTTTAATTAAATTAATTATAGAACACACAACAATTTTAATTACTCTCACCAATTACAATAATTACAATTCATTAATTATCTTCTTCAAAATTATTTTTGTTATTTATTTAGACTGCAAAAATATTATTATTATTATCACAACAATTTCTACTACATACACACCTTGTTTACCTAACATTTTACACTACACAGAATTAATTCCACTAAACATTTATTTACAATTCTTCATCATTATTATTCAATTTATCACACTTCATTGTCCAAGTCTGCAAGGTCAGAACCATAAATCAAAATATTTAAAATTGTCCATTTATTAATTTAATGTTCAGCCTCCATCATCGAATATTAGTCTGGGTTTCACATAACAGTTTTCAATTTTATTTACATACCTCATATGGCTATCCTGTGTGTAATAACCATAAAATTTTCGTTCATTCATTTTACCACAATAATCATATATAGGGTTACTTCCCATTACAATTATTTTATCATAAACCAAGTCAACATTATTTATTTTTGTCCAGTCTCCATTAGTAGTTATATTCAATCTAAGGTCAGTTATTTTCTCATCATAAGGTAAATTATTATTATAACAGGTATCATCAAAATAATTCTCCCTCTCTATTTTAACAGGCAAGTATTTCATATCATTTATTTTTACCACTCCTAACATCTCTTTCCACTCATTATAAACTCTCTTTAATTTGTATAATTCTATCTCTCTATCAACACACAACTCTCCATCTAAATCTCTCTCATCATAACACCATCTCTCACTTTCAACACCATTCCACACAGAGGGTACTAACTTATACGAAAAGGGGTAACAACTCAAAAACCTCATATCTTCCAATAACAAGGGACTCTTGCCCTTCAACAATAACATTTGTGAACACCCTGGTTCACCATAAATATGGGGAAAATTTACCCTCTGCCCTACATACTCATCTACTCTCTCTTGCCACTCTTTCTCTAATTCATCAACACTAATTACTACTCCGTTACAACCTATTACTCTCTCTCTCTCACTCACTATCTCACTATCTGTTTTCAACGTACCACTCTCTAATACCACATTCTCAATTACATTACCATTTTCAATATCATTGTTATCATTTGTTACCTTATTCTCTAATACCACATTTTTATACCTATCATTATAATTTTCATTTGTTTTACTCTTATCTGTATTTATCACATCCACTCCCATTCTCTCAATACTCTGTTCTAATTTATTCAAACTATTTTTAAACATTTCATGGGTACCTTCACAACGTCTATTAATTTCCTTAATGTCATTTTTTAATTCATTATTCTGCTTTTTCAATTCATCAAATTTATCATTGAAATTATTATTTTGCACGTCAAAACGACTATTTATAGCGTCAAATTTGTTATTCTGTACTTCGAATTTAGCGTCAGAATCACTCTTCTGTTCATTATTTTGTTCTTTTAATTCATTTAGATTACTACTTATATTTTCGGACATTGCTTTCATTAAACTAAATATATCGTCCATCAACAACTCTTTGACTCTTGTCGCCGTTGGAGTAGATTGTGCTGCCACATTTTTGTCAGTGAGCTGACTTCATTATTAATACTCATTAACAGTGACTCAGTCTGGATACCTGAATCGCTTTTATCAGCCGATTCAGTTGACATATTTTCATTACTTTACCTTCGGCTTTATCGCCTACAATTACATCAACTTCATTTTCGTTAGTGGCCATCTCTTATTCTTTATAATTTATATTTGTTAATTTACTTTAATTAATTTAATTTATCATAATACAATTTCAATCTTATATAGACAATGCGTATATTACGTACTTCTACGTGTTCTTTGCATATTCCTAACTCAACCCCCAAATCACGCTTGCATCTGTTTGTAGGTATGGAATTTTAATTATTTAATTAATCAAATTCGTCCCTGTCGTAGCGCCAATTGTGATAATCTAATTACAATACAAATACAAATAAATAAATTTAAATTATTTATTATTTCACTTACCTTAAAAATCTTTTCTCTGCCCAGAGTTACGTCATACGAACGTCTAGGATGCAAGCATGATTTAAGGTTGTGTGAATAACTTACGCAACTCGTATTTTGTGAAGAGATTAAAAACATTTTTTAATATATAATTATTTCTTTTTTGTATTGTTCTATAATCATGACATATTCTCACCCAAAATTCAAAAACAAATTAAAAGTTCCTTAAATGTTAGTGAAACATCTTATATTAACACATTTAAATATTCATCTTATACTTACATAAAACAGCCCAGTCTGCCCATTCTCACATTCACACTATTAATTTAAAATCTTTACCACTTTTTATTCCACCCCGTATTTACGTTCATTGATTGTTTATACAAATGAATTATTACGCGGGATTACCCAACCGATGTTATCCTGCCTTGGCCATGTGCTTCTCAATTCGCAAGTTTAGCTCACATTTTCGCGTCACTTTGTTCTATAACTGCAACTCACCCGTTTTAACTTAGTGCGCCCGTTATTTTCTTGGATCCCGGCCAGTATAATAGCTGTATTAGACTGAGTTCCACATGTTTTATAAAGTTTAGGCCGACCGGGTCCACGCGGCACTATATGCGTCCGTTAGGTGTTGTGGTTTCTCATGGACTGCTCATACATAAGGCCGGACATTACTGCCTTGGCTGCAATCAAATTTCTTCGTCGTTTACAGCCTTCGCTGTCGAAGTCATGGTAGCTGTTCAGGTAACACGTGTGTTTTTCGTGTTTTTGACGTCGACGATATTGAGTGTTCACTGGTCGACGTCACCAATGTGGGTTGGATTAAACGTTGTTTCCGTCACCTCGGACCACGTGTCCGAGCAAAATTCATCTCTAAGCCATCTTGCCTTTTGGCTTAGCGTGGGTATGCGCGCCGCCGAGGTTAGTGCGTTTGGGCGTAGATGTCACACAGCCGTAAAGTTCTAAGAATTGTGTCACCCACACATTCCTTTACAATTGTTTCACCACAGTTCCTTTGTTCGAAACTACGCTTCTACTCAAACACGTGGCTGTCCCCACAGATGAAAAATGAATTTAAAATCATTAATAAAATAACACCCAGACTTAATAAAATAGAAAGCCCCCTTTTCTGCCCCGTTACATGTATTAGAATAAGACTTACAGCTTAGGTGAACAACAGCAATGGTTGGTAATAGAGGCGGTGGCAAGAATTTGAATTGATCGATTCTCACTAGTAATACACTTTGACATTACTAGTACCCAACCGTCACAAGTAAGTAAGTATTTTTATACCTACGATACTTATGTGTTTTCAGTGAAGGGGCACACCTCTAGGTTCATCTCAGCGACAAGTGAAGAGTCAATTTATTCAAATTAAACAATTCACAACCGAACTCACCACACATCATAACTATACAAATTTAATATTAATAATAACAATTGAACGAGACGGACTTCGTTCACTTTACAATATTATTACTAAAAATAAAACTTTCTATAACTGAATCTAAAAAAATTTCCTTCATTCAATTTCACAACAATTTTATCTCGAGCAACTAAATCTATACACACTCACAGTACTTAATATTATACAACAAATACAATTAAAGCTCTAACTACAAAACAAATCATAACCTCATGTTCTAACATCAACTTTGATTCTTAATTCTACAATATTATATCCACTAAATCTAACAGTTTATGAATAAAGCAGTGGCGTGTTGTGGTGAAGGGAAGCAAGTGAAGCACTGCTTCAGTAATGATTGGCGACACACTAACTGCAGTTATTTAAAGTAAATATTATAATTTAATTTAATCTAATTTTAAGTAACTAAAATAAAAATTCACTGGAATTTTCTACATGACTGTTTCGAAAATTGTTTAAGTAGACTGATTTCACACGCTGGCTCTGCAGTGGTAGGTGAAGCAGGTTCGTCACAGCTTGGGTTAGCCTGGTGTAAAGAGATGCGCGCACATGTAAAACGAGATAGAAAAACGCCTCTGCAGTGGTCGGTATTGCAACGATACAGCCATATGCTGTATTGAGCATTGATTTAAATAAATGTAAAATTTGTAAAATTATTATAAGTTTGGGGTAAATGGACATGTCTGGGATTGTAAAAATGTTTCATTGTTATACTAGGGGAGAAATTAACCTGTTCCAACAGGCACGGAACACCTGCTAGTTGTATGTGTGTTACGCGTGTATCTTGTGTGTGTTAGTGATGCATGTACAGACAGGAATCCCAGCAACCCTCCCCAATTAATTACTAAAATAATTATTTTAATTCACTGTGTGAAAACTAATTAGTGTATAAACAAACAAAAGGCACCAAAGTGTGTGTAAATTTTATAGTTATCCACAGTAAGAAAATGACGTTAGTAGGACACACTATGCGAAGTCAGTGCGAAATAAGTGTGCCAAAAATATGCAAATTACACTAAGACGCTCAAATTAATACAGTGAGTGCTTAAGCAAATTATCTATGATTTGTGCTCTCTCAATTCCGTACAAAACATTGCCATTTGCAAAAAATTGCAAATATATGAAAAGAAGGTTTGGGAGTGGGAGCTATCATGTGATCTGCAGGTCTCGACAGGACAATTTCGGAACCAACAGGTGCGGAATCTCGAGAGGGTGTAAATTAAGGGTTCGACTGGAAGCCCTTCTCTTCTTTTCAAGACACAGTTGCAGTCGGACACGCTGTCCGTCGCCAGAACAGTTTTATTTTGTTATAAGTCTCATCTACGAACGAATAAAGATGTTTTCAGTAATTATGTTTACACTATAGTATGGGACTTAGCATAATAAGCTTTGAGGTTACGCAATAGTAACAGCTCTTCCCCACCCCTCACCCAACAGCGTTGTTGCACTTTCACTTGGTTATGCGTAGGCAAAGGTGGGGAGGGCGGGGAGTGAAGCGACTTGGCAAAACCGCAGTCGTCTCGAAGTTTACTTTGATACGTCTCACATAATAGACGGGAAACGTAGAGTACCGGGACCGTTTAAGTCAGCAAGAGTATCTACAGAGAAGCTACAAAGAGCGACGCGAGATGCTGGACATTAGGACATGCTTTTTAGACGCCTAACAGCCGAACGAGATCCACCTCGCAGCCGATATTAATTCTCTGGGACGGACCACACACTGCATATAGATAAATGTAGAAGAAAAGAAAAGAGTTTAATTTTGAGATAGTATTTTTTTTATCAAAGAAAAATAATTGAAATGATTTGATATTTGCATTTTGTAGAAAAGAATAATTTAAATTTTGAATACGAAACAAATGCCAGTCTAAGAGTAATGAATATAATTTTAAATTTATTTTTAAAAAACATGGTATAGACCGAGCAAGCTGAGGTCAGATCTGTTTTAAATGAATTCAATTAAAATAAAACTTAATTACATTTAAATTTTATTTCTTTTATTAAATCAATTTGAATAAATGTCTAGAGTAAGATTATTAACATGTCTAGATGTAAGAGTGTTTTAAATGTGTGTAACACCGTATAGCTTAAGAGATAAACACTTAATAATGAGTGATATCTTGATCGGAGATTATTAACAATGTTTTATTATTTATAATGCTTTTTAAATAATAAACATGAAATTTTAACTACTCATAAATTTACTACTCTTATTACAGTTACACCTGGTATCGTTATATACGTTTAAACACCTGGTATCGTTATAACTGTTTACACCTGGTATCGTTATAACTGTTTAAATACAAGGTATCGATATATAAAATTGGCGTCCCAAGAACGTGGGGCTCCACAAATTTAAATATAACAATATGTATTGTTAACTGAAGTTGAGTTGGACTGCATGGTGTTAAGTTTGTTGGTATCGCTGTGTGTGTACATTATTTAGTACCTACCACATTTAAACCATATGCGTTTCCGTTTTTAACATTTGAAGTTATAATTATACCTTATTAAATAGTGTGTCATATTTTATTTACGTTGTATTTAAACGATACGCATTATATTTGAAATTATAGTTATATACTTTAGAATAGTTTCAATGTTGGTTTAATATATTTTCTACAGTGTCGGTTTGTATAATAAAAAACGTTTTAGCAAAACCTTTTCCTTCCCGGTCATTCAACGAAAAAACCGAAATGATAAAAATTGGTAAGCCGGCCCCGATTCTTTTAAACTTAACCCAGCTATCTGGAAAGTTTACTAAGCATTTCCAGTCTAGTATGTACAGCAAATATGAGTGGTTGGCTGGTAGTGGTGAACTAAATGCACTATTTTGCTGGTATTGTTTGTTGTTTGGAAAGGACAGGAACACTAGCTGGACCAAGACTGGATTCAAACATTTAGGAAACCTAGTTGAATTTATTGCCGGCCATAAAATTACTGTGAATCATCTTCCTTCATCATTGTGTATTGCTGCTTCCGGTCAGAGCAGATTAGAAACTGCGTTAGATGACCAACTTAAATCGGAGGTATCCGCTCTGGTTAAATCTAGTCGATGAAACCAGAGATATTTCAAATAAACCATAGTGCTCTATAGTTTTGCATTATTCATATAATGGAGAAGTAAAAGAGAGATTTTTAGGATCCAATGACGTAAGTTGTGATCGACATGCCCAGGCTATTGCAACGCTTATTCGTCAGTTTCCTGACTGAATTTGAATGCAGTGAAAAACTAGTTGTTCAAGTCTACGATGGGGTGGCAACAATGGGGAAATTTTAATTGGAGTAGAGACCATAATTAAAAGAACTAATCTGCAAGCTCTCTTTGTCCATTGATATGCTCATGTTTTAAACATTGTTGTGTCTCAAAGTGTTACGCAAATACCCGAGTGCAAAATATTTTGTAACATACTTAGTGGTATTGCAGCCATTTTTTGAGATCTCCGAAACGGACTTAATTTTTTTATGAGTTTGTGCAGCTATGACTCGATCCGTGGCCATTGAGGTGGAATTATTCCTCTAGACTTGTAAATACCATGTACAGGAACAGCCGTCAATTGTGTGGCGTATTCAATGCCATGTTAAATCACCTTGAAGAGATCGAGTCTGATATTTTAGCTCCCATTAGTGAATTTTTGTCAGTGTTAGAGACAAAATACTTTCGATAAAATATTTTCATATACAGATGACAGACTCAAGCCAGTGACATTTTGTACTGCCGAAAGAAAATTGCAGAAACTAGACAAAGTATAGTATCTCTCCGTAATGACTTTGAAGGCGTTTTTCAGCAAACTCTATCTGTAGGAGGGGAGCCATCACAGAGAAGGAATGTGAACTACAAGCGTATTTATTGTGACCGTTAGATAACACTGACAATCACTTGTATACATGGTTTGAAGATTATCCTTTTTAAAGCCTTTTGGAAACATTTGGCAAATTCTTTGACAGTGTGCGTTTATAAAACAAAATTATTGTGTTATACAGTAGTGAAGAGTTTGAAGAGAAAAGTATATCCGATCTTTTAAAGCTTTAAAACTATTAAACTCTAATACGTTAAATGTTTGTATATTTAAGGAAAATGTGTTTATGTCAGGAGAGTTATTAGTATGCTTCAACAATGTATTAGTGTGTTTATTAGAAAAAAGTTGATATTTATTTTACCACTGCAAATGTGCTATTACAGTATTTATATTTTCAGACAAATGTGTTTTAAGAAGAATTTGCACCTCAAGTTAAAGTCTGTATTGTGCCAGTGTTTTTTAAAACGTTAGTAACTCGGTGTTAGAAATTTTGAACCGCGGGGTATACGTGTTCTATGCATTCTGCGTTGAACATAATATTTTATTATGCTATAAAAGATTAAGATATTAGATTTAATGATGGATCTTATACCTAAAATTCAATAATAATCGTGTGTGCCACCTACTAACAGGAAGACAGATTAGTAGGTAAGCCACTATAGGTTAATTTTAATTATAAATTGGGCTTCCGCTATCTTTTTGAAACTTAATTAGGTCTACGGATATCTCACCTTCACCAAAATTTTACCCACCGCACGCCACTGGAATAAAGTGTTATTAAACTGCTGTGACATATCACAGACATTGCTTGAAGTTGTAAAGATAAATTGTTACTTTCATTATTTTCAGTTTACACTCGCACGCGCACACACACACATACACACACACACACACACACACGCACGCACGCACGCACGCACGCACGCACGCACGCACGCACGCACATGGATTATTATGAGGATCATGCTATTTAGACAGTAAAAACTTACTGAATGCCAGAGAAACTGATAATTTTATGAACATTTTACAAAATAATGACTCATCTTACAATAGGATCTACAGTTATACAATTTTCAATTATCACTATACACAACCAATAAAAAAGGCATCAAGTTAAATAATTACAACAATGCATGACATATAACAATTAAACACTAATCCAATCTAAAGCAGTGGAATAATTTGCATAAAACTTGAGTGCTCACTGTAGTTGTATTGCGACCATCTTATATAGCTATATAATCTTATAATGTCTCAGAATTTGTAGCATATGCTAATCACGCTAGATTATATAAGATAACCTAACTACATGTAGCTGCCAACTCAGAGTGATATGACAAGCATCGAATATGCTATGAATGTTTTTTCTGTTGGATTAGCATAACACAGCCCCCTTCTTGAGTCTATCAATTTTGAACTGACAAATCCATCTAGAGTATTTTAGTTTAAATTTGACTCTGGAATTCTCCTTTCAATTCTAGAATGATGCCTCTATTACTGGAAAACACATCTTCTTCAATTCCATTCTGCTTTTCCAATTCAACCCCAATATCCTGCATAACATCCTCTTCAGCAACCTTTGTTTTCCTACAACAATTTTATTCCCTGTTATCGTCCAGTACATCTTTTCTTTGTGCTCTTACACCGTGTTTCACTGAAACCAATTCTTCCTCTTCAGAAGCTACAAGCACAGTCACTTTCTCCAACTTAGGAACAAGCCCAGGCCTGTATACAACTACTAATGTTGACTTTTCAATCACCTGTTCTGTCATTAATAAGTTGGTACTCTGTCATCATATTTTTCTCATGTTTCCACATTTGTGGCATCAAGGGTTCCCCTTTCCCTTCTGCCATTATTATTTGTTTAACCAAATGATTGAATGTCCCTGTCAACCAAATATCTAATTGAAGAATACATGGTAGTCAGTTGACACGGAGACAAGCAATTTCATATAATAAGAGGTATTTTATAAAATATACATTAGTACATAATCATAGGATGACTGGATCAGAAATAAAAAGCCAATTTAAACCTACATTTCTACTCTTAAAATTTCCACCAAGTGTTAAAGGGGAGGTTTGTTTTACACACAGATGGCAGCTGGTGTCAACATAGGGGGTTTTTAGACAGAATCAATCTAGAACTAATGAAGAACTATCTGGTGTTATATCAACCTGGTTCACTTCATGTCAGCTATGAAAACAAATAGAAGTGTTCCACTATTAAGTAGACTCTAAAATGCTGCATAGTTTGCAGCTAAGTTACCTAACCACCAATTAAACTTAATTTTGACATCGTATTTCACACCACATTAAAAAAAATTAATAGTTATAACATTATCTGTGTTAAAGTTTCAAAAAGGATATCAATCATCACTGAATTTATAAAGCAATATTTTAGTTTCACCAGAAATCAATACCAGCTTTTAGGTTTCACTAATTCTAAAATATAAAGAATATCATAGTCATAAAATACTAATAAAGAGGGCAATTTTAAAAGTTCCCGATCTAACAATGAAAGACTTACTTTTTTCTGGAATCACTTTGCAAGAATCCTTCCAAGTGAGTATGTAAATACAGAATCTGTGCAAGAAACTGAAGAAACAGCAATTCCAGTGATATTAATCCATTTTATTACAAAGTCAATGAAAAAAGAAGGAATTATTTAATTAGAAATCGTGACAGCCAAAACAAAAATGCTCATTTTTCTTCCCTCTTTATAGCAATGTGATGACAGAGTAAACGAATTTTGTAGAAATGATTTTAAGCGTTGTATTTAGTGAACAGACTATTAACCAAGAATATCTTGTTTACTCCCGCAGTCAAGGATCACTGTTCTGTGCTCCTTGCACATTATTTGGTGGTTCACCATTATTTGCAACATCACGTTTTAACAACTAGTCACACAGGCCAATGAGTAGCTGAACATATGAATTCTGCATCACACAGAGACTGCTTATTTAAAATGAAAGACAGAGGAAATGCAATGAAAAGAATAAATAAAAAGTTAATGAGCAACCAGCATGAGCAGACAGTTTGTTTGTTTTCCAATGGCTCCCCCTTGGTACATTTAACCCATTTGGTAGTAAGCTTCCCAATAAAGACCACTGTAATTTCTGAGTTCTTGCATTTCCCGGTTCAGCTTCACACACTTCAATAGATGATTTTTGTTCATTTTTGAGTCTTCTCTCCTGCACAATACACATTCTTCTGTGGTGGAAATTTTTAATTTGTAGAGATGCGCTGACAGCAGTCATGGCCAGTTTCCAATCTAAAGTTGGTGAAACTGCTTCCTTCCTGGGTTTTCTACAGTTTTTATTCGATAACTGTTCAATCCCCAATCATGTTTTTCCTTTTGATATGTTTCTTGCTTCTTCCAGGAAGCAAGATTTGTTTTCCTTGTCATCAGTCTTCTTAGGGTGCTGAAGTCGTAGTACTTTCCCGGTGGTAGATCTTTGTCCCTTGCTTTGCCAAGATGTCCACTGTCTCACTTCCCGAGATGCCTATGTGAGATGGGATCCACTGGATAACTATCTCCTTGTTAAGTGCTGTAAGCTCCCTGGTGAGTCGCCTTGTTTCTAGTGTGCTCCTGTATTAGAGAATGTTGCCTGGATGGCAGACTTAGAGTCCACTAAAAGGACAGCTTTTGAAAAGGAATTTGGCCTCCAAATGAGGTTTTGCAATGACACTTTGATAGCCTCTACTTCAGCGCCATAACTTGATTTATTTTGTCCCACTGCAATATAGTGGAAAAACAATGAAGAGAACACTCCTGCTCCAGCACAATCCACTTCATCGAGCAAGGATCCATCAGTGTATACACATAGCCAGTTTTCCTCCGGAAATCGCATTGATGGTTGCTAGCGTTATCTGTTTTAGTTCTTCTGGAGATCTTGTCTTCTTCTTAACATCTTCTATCAGACTGAGATGTACTTCATAACTATGAAAGTCGAGTGGATTTTCCAGAGGGATCACTTTACTAACTGCTGTTGGTATGCTGTGGCATTGAAGGTAGTTGCTACTTTGGTTTAGCCAGATCTTTTGCGTTTTGAGTCTCTGTAGTTCCATCCTCTCATGAACCATGACTTCTCAGGTAGTGACTTAATTCTGAGGTTTAGCAGTGCTGCCTGTTGCTTAATTTCCTCTGTTATTGGTTTGTTGCCTGTATATAGTTGTAATGCTGCAACTGGAGTTGATTTGACACCACCTGTGATGAGTCTTAGGATGTTGGTCTGCAAACGTTCCAGTCTGCCCTCATTTTCAGGAGTGCTTGTGATGGTTCCTTCGCTGCCATAAGTTATTACTGGCTTGATACATGTTCTATAGGTCATGTTTAAAACTTCTTGTGAACATCCCCATGATACTCCGCTGAGATGTTTTATAAGGTTTGTTCGTTTGTTTACCTTCTTAGTTATGCTGTCAATGTGGTGTGTCCAGTTAGCTTACTATCCAGGTTAACACCCAGATAACGAGTATTTTCAGATTTCTGTAGAAAGTTCTCGCCTACTTTTAGTGAAAACATGGGTTTCTATGTTTCAATGAGAAGTACTGGTAAACAGACTTTTCTGCATTAATCTGCATGTTGTTTTCTTCTGCCCATTTTTGCAGGCCAAGGAAAGCTTTGTTCATGTTTCTTTGTAGAGTGATGTCTTGTCTTTTCTTGTTTGATCCCTTGGCCCCGATGAGCACGTCATCGGGAAACATGCACATCTGTATTCCTTTAACCACTTTCAGTTGTTTGACCAAGTCATTTATATAGATATTAAAGAGGATTGTACTATTTACAGCTCCTTTTGGTAGGCCGATTTTTACTTGTTTGTACCTGGAATGGCTGCCGTTGTATCTTGTTGAAGTATGAGCAGAAAGTTGCTTACTGGAAAAGTGCATTAAAAAGAGTTGTGCCTGTAATAAAATATCGGTATGGAGAACCATACATGACTTCCATGTTCTAAGATTTATATTTAAAATCATTTTCGAAATGAAATATTACCATAGAAACTACTTCTTTCTACTTACTGCTTCAGCCTTAACCACAGTACTGTGGTCACTAGCGTATACCACCTCACGTTATCGCACTCGATTTTCACTGATGATGGAAGTCGAAGGCATTGCCGAAACGTCTGGTTTTGTAGGAAACATTGGACTACGGCCAAACATCCCGGGAAGGAATTTTAACAAAAACTATTTCTTTGTTGCCGATAACGTAGTACACATATATATAAAAAATATGCATAAAATTAATGGCTTGTATAAGTTAATGATTGATCTCCATTAAGTAGTGCTCAAGTTTCCAAAGTTTTAATATTATGTGTCCGTAATTAAAACATCAGAGCAGGTTTAGTGTGTATGAGGGTACACCGTGGACAAAAATTTTCAACATTTCCTATTGAGCATTGCTTAGAGTAAAGCTGCAAATCTACAGTGTACGTTTCACAGAACAAACACACGGAAAAGAAGGAGCACTCCGAAGTCACTCATGGACCCTCAGCATCTTGCAGAGGTTCATTCCCTAAAGACGAAAAGTCTATGAATCGTTCCTCTGTAAACACGTGCAGTTACACTGCCCAGCGATCCACAGGAAGCAAATCGCTATCCACGCTGGACACTTTTTCGGCTTGCACGCATTATGTTGGTGTGGGTTTCGGCACTTTCCATTTAAAAAGCGTGCAAATGTAAGAAAATAAACATGAGTGAGGCCAGAAATAATGCAAATTTTGTGTGTGTGTGTGTGTGTGTGTGTCTTCCCTGCCTTTTTATTGCAGTAATCATAATAATAAAATGGAAACATAAACATTACATAATTGAGATATGCTTGCCTGCCACGAACATACACCTCTTAACCCCCCTCTCGCCTCTCCCCCCTCTCGCCTCTCGTATGCCTCTTGCTGTATTTTCACTCATACATGATTTACACTAAAATGAAAAAATTATAATTTTATTGCCTGGCAACAAAATTATTTTATTTTTAACAATTAGCATTGTTTGAAAAAGTTTAAATGAATTTTCAAGTACTTTACTGTTGTTAAAACGTAAAAGGTTGCAGGTAAACTACCCCTTCCCCTTAACTGATCTTCACCAAAATCAAAGGTCCTTGAGATCTCTACAATTCAGGGACGTATGCAAAAAATTATTTGATTCTGTTTGAATTTGCGGCTGTTATCGTTTGCCATAGAAAATTACCCTTGATAAAAAAACGTTGCAGGTAAACTACCCCTTCCCCTTAACCGATCTTCACCAAAAACAATAGGTCTTGAGTACTCTACAAATCAGGGCTGTACGCAAAAAATTATTTGATTCTGTTTGAATTTGCGGCTGTTATCGTTTGCCATAGAAAATACCCTTGTTAAAACATAAAATGTTGCAGGTAAACTACCCCTTTCCCTTAACCGATCTTCACCAAAAACAATAGGTCTTGAGAACTCTATAATTTAGGACTGTATGCAAATAATCTTTTGATTCTGTTTGAATTTGCGGTTGTTATCGTTTGCCATAGAAAATACCCTTGTTAAAACATAAAATGTTGCAGGTAAACTACCCCTTTCCCTCAACCGATCGTCACCAAAAACAATAGGTCATGAGTACTATACAAATCAGGGCTGTATGCAAAAAATTATTTGATTCTGTTTGAATTTGCGGCTGTTATCGTTTCCCATAGAAAAAAAAATCTAGACAGACAGACACACACTTTTCGAAAAACGACTTTTTTTCATGTTTTGAGTGTAGTACAATCAGAATCTGCAATAATCTCGAACACGATTTTTTTTGCCATCACCATACTTCCATTTCCTTAAGGAACATGGAAGTAAAAAACTAGGTTCTTGAGGCCTGGAGCTGAAGAAAAGTTTGGCTTTGTGACAAGCGAGAATTCTTTGACATTCATAGAATTTATTGCAGAATATGATGCTTTTTTGGCTGATCATATTGGAAGTTTTTGTAACGTTGATAAAGAATCTACTTTATCTCGATCTATGAAGATTTGAGACTCTAACATGAAAGTCAGCGAGTGCAAAGATAAAAGAAGTTATCTTTTCAAAATATTTTTCTATTATAGTGGATTCTACACCAAATATTTCTCACCATAACCAATTGAGTATTAGATAGGGGACTCAAGATGGGATTGATTGATAAGTTCTTATGCTTCATTAAAGATCTTGGTCATTCTGGTAAAAACTTTGAGTAATAGTCCTGCATAATTTAGCAGCTCATTGTCTAAATATTGATAACTGTAGAGGCAAATTGTATGAGAATGTTGCAAACACATCAGGAATATATTCAGGATTGCAAACTAGAGTTTAAGAAATAAACCCTCTTATATTTTTCATTCTTGTTCAGATCATTTACTTAATCTGGTTAACTCAAAAGCAGCAGGATGATGCAAATTGTGACGTGTAAATTCCCTTCACATAAAAATAATCTAATAAAAGAAACATTGAAATACAAAACCATAAAAGACTAAGAACTTAGTTAAGAGAATCTTATTTTATACCTGAGTAGTAGGTAAAATAAGATTATTATTGTATACAAATTTATGTTAAACCTTGTTATACATTATAATAAATATTATATTTTATTTTGAGTATGTTAGAATCAATTATAAGTGTTTATAGTTGATCATTTTATAATGTAAATAAGAATGTATTTGCTATAGACAAGAAAAAACTTACATCTACATAGGAATGTGGAAAGTATTATTGTAGTATACTGAAAGTTTTTAAAACTATAAAATATATAAGAATAGATAGTGTGATTAATTAGGTTTAATTAATAAATGTAAAATTATAAAAGAAATAAGAAAATTTATGATATAAATGAATTCTAACTTGAGTAACATTAGGCATTATAAGGCCTACAGTTTAATCAAAAGATTTTGTAGAAATTAACAATATTATTATGAATCATGAATAACTAAATGTATAAATTGTAACGGGGCTAAAAGAAGGGGTTTTTGGTTTATTTCAAATCATAAATTTATTTTCCATCTGCGTGGCCAGTCCCGTGTTAAATAGCGTTGTGTGCAAACCAAGAACAGCAGAGTGAAGTTTTGAACGTAGTCGGGGCAATGGAATGCGATGTCGGGTGTAACTCCAAGGTAATTAAGCATTGAGTCACGTACAGACTACGCACAATACCAACGTGCGCACAGCTTGTGCGCCTCAGAGACCGAACTGACGCTGCCGAAAATGGCGAAACGACGAAAGTTTTGTGCCATGTGGTCTAATGCTGGCGGATACACTGAGAGGCCACGCCTTCCACAGCCTCAATATTTTCTCCAGTTGGCATTGTCAACACCTGGGCACAATGCAAACCCATGTTACCTACAGTGACGAAAAACTTTGTAATCAAAGGGGCAGTGTGTCTTACCGGAAGCAGTCAGAGAAGGTGGGGATTTTGTTAGTCGTTGTCTCAACAGTCGACGAAATACTCCCCCCGGCCGGGGTTCATAAAAAAAAGTTCGTGAACTATAAAATTTTATAACATATCCACAAAGTGTAAGAAAATGTAAGTTAAATCAACAACAAAGCAACCTCTCAGCTCGAAGTGAGTAAAGTGCAGACAGAGAAGTGAAAATGTGGTAAACTTTCGGACATATAATCGGTGCGGCGTGTGGTCATCAGAGTCGCCAAGGGTTAAGTACTCGACTGACAATTATACTAAATAAATAATTTCGTTTTTTGGGCCCTAACTAATTAAAATGGGGTGTTAAAACAGAATGAATGTGAGAGAATAGCAAGCTGGGTCGCCTTTAATTAATTAATTAATAATATAATATAGATATAAGTAATAAAATATGTTAAAATTATTGCTGGTAAAAAGGGGCTTCACCTCAATATTGAATACAGTTTAATTTAAATGTTGGAGTTATGAGCGAGAAGTAATGATTATAAAAGAAAGGAGAACAAAGAATGTCTCAATATAAAATAATAAATCCATTACATTATTTTATTTGATAAATGTGTGAACGATTATATCAAATACCTCATTTCATTTGCTGCACTGATCAGTTTCGTCGTACGAGCGGGGTTAGTCCAACACTAGAGATCACATATAATGGCCAACACAAAAGCAGTAAAGGTAGGTGAAAGTTTAAATTATTATAAATATAAATAAATAAAAAATAGTTACAATGGTTCCATGACCGTGAATATAAAATATAGTTACAAAATGTTAACAAGAATTTATTTATACAACTACAGTAATAAATTAGGTACAAAAAGATTACTGTAAACCTAATAATTTTAAAATTTTATAAAATGTAACTTTGGAATTAATGAATAGAAACAGATCATGTAAGATATCTAAATAATCAGTAAGAAAAGATCTGTTCAATGGTACTAATAACTTCAAGCTAGTACTTAGTACAGAAAATTTTACACTTTTGTCTCTTGACAACCTAATATTTAAACAAAAATTATTTAGTCCTTTGTTAGATTTCATAGAGTATACTTGAGAAAAAATTGTAATCCTCTGAAGAAAGAAACTGAAACTGAAATAAAACCAAAGATCAAGTTATATGAAGGAAGACCTAGTGAAGACTTATTGAAGATAGAAGATTATATTAAATCAGAGTAACAGAAAAAAACATTTTAAAGTGATTAAAAAAGTGTTTAGAATAAATAGAAAGGAAAGTATTGTGGACAGGTATTAAATTTATAAAACGATTAAATAACAGTTACGTTATTCACTATTATACTTTCTACACACTCAAACAAGATTGAATACACTTTCACTGCACTAAGACACTTATATGTTATTATTATTTCATTTACGAACTCTTAATTTTTTATATTTGAGAATTATTACAGGAAAATAATTTTATAAAGCCTAAATAACCTATAATCTGAAACTGTTCACTTATTAACTAATTATAACACTATATTTTATTTACAGTTATTTATACTATAATTGATTTATGTTTGTGAGGTTTTGTACTTCATAAGTGGAATTTTCGGTAATTGTTTGTAGTCTAAAAGAATCCACAACATTAAAAATAATAACAGATTTTAATGTCAAAGCCTGAATTAAGAAGTCACACCAACGGCTGAGCGAAAAATATTATTAGCCTGGACAAATGGATTTATAATAAAGGTTATTTAATTTGAATAAACGAAAATAGAAGGAATTTAAAGCAAATAAAAGAGTATTTATTAATATAATCTGTATGGATAATCATTCTTTTTAATAATTAACAATTTTATTATATACCGTAACGAAAGTTAGGTTTTTCTTTAACCAGAGAAGAAAGGTTGGCAAGCCCTATTTTTTGGCACTAGACTTGAATTTGAATAAACTAACAAGGTAAGTTCAAATAAACAAGGAAAGGAAGAAAAATACTATTTAATAATTTTTTTAATTATTTATTTTAAAACAATTTGGTGCTCAACACCTGAAAAATAATTTATAATAATTATTTATTTTTGTAGAAACAAAAAATATCCAAACAAACAACATTAGTTAAACAAGACGAAATATCGTCTGGTTACAGAACAGATACACAGAAGTGACACTTGAAAGAAAAATAAATAATAATTTATTTTAAAGAAAATAAATTACCATAAATAAGAAACACATAAATTATAGACGAGAAATCTCGGCATATTACAAAATTTGCAATAGTAGTATAAAAGTAGTGGTTTTCTCAAGTGGTATAATAAAAGAATTAGACATAAAGCAGTCACACAGATTCTAGTGGGGACAAGATGGGAACAGTGTAAGCCACAAGATTGTAAAATGACTACTATCGCAGTTGAAAAATATTAGCCTGCCCTCTGAAGATTGTCTACATACATAATTTTGATTTCTACTTTCTGCAGAACATTGCACATGTATTCTTACACAAACTCTGGTTTTAACTTTTTCAGTGCGCAGTATGGGTGAGAGGGTACGAGGTGTGATAAGAAAGTATCTGGATTGGCACTGTCAATGCCAAGTCAGCTGATTTGGCTTCAAAAAATTGACACATATGTTTACTTTACAGTATACTAAATACTCAGTATAAGTTTTGTAATAACAGCTGATCTGGTTTGTTTACTAATGCCTATTTTATTGTGTGTTAATCTCATTTGACATATTACCATGTAACAAAAAATTGGTCAGAGAATCTGTATCAGATTTTGTCAAAAATTTGGTGAAACATGTAAAGATATATTTGAAAGGTTACAAAACGATTATGGGATGATTGTATGAGTCATACACAGGTTTATGAGTAGTTTAACATTTTAAAGATGGGCACGAAAGTGTTGAGAATAGCGAGCATTCAGGAAGGCCTTTAACCAACAAGACTGACCACAATATTCAGCTTGTGTGTGCTGCTTTACGAGAAAACCACCGAATCACCATTTGTGAACTAGCAGACGATTTAAACATTAGTTTAAGGTCAGTTCAGTTCATTTTATTGATGAGTTGGGAATGAGATGTGTTTCTGCAGTTTGTACCAAAAGTGCTCACAGCTGACCACAAAGATGCCCGGGTGTCATTTGCTCAAAGCCTCCTTGAATATGCTAAAAATGAAGAGAACTTCATTAAAATGATCGTAATGGGTGATGAATCACGGGTTTATGGATACAATCCAGAAACTAAGGCCAAATCTTCAGTGTGGAAGACGCCAAATTCTCCAAGGCCAAAGCAAAACAAAGCCAAAGCAAAGTCAAGACCATTCTCACACTTTTCTTTGATCACAAGGGGATTGTTGATCATGAATATGCTCCAGCATGCCAAACAGTAAACCAGGTTTTTTTTGCGTTTTATTATGTTGTATGTATGTGTGTGGCGAACGCGGAATGTATGTTGTTGCTGGATAGAGCTTTTAGGTGTTCAGAGTAACGTGAAGAAAAAGATCTTCTCGTCTGGCCTATATGGAAACTATTACAATCATTGCAGTTTAATTTGTATACCCCTGTTTTGTTGTATTTGTCTATGTTCGTGTTTGTATCATTGATGTGTTTTTTGATGGTATTGTTTGTTCTGTAGGCTATTTTGTACTTGTGTTTCCTGAATGTGTTGGCGATTTTGTGTGTGTTGGAGTTGTGGTATGTGAGTGTGATGTATTTATTTTGTTGTGTGTTGTTGGTCTTAACGTTACTCTGAACACCTAAAAGCTCTATCCAGCAACAACATACATTCCGCGTTCGCCACACACATACATACAAAAAACCACACCTACACCAACATAGAAATTAATCTTGAGATACTACACTACTTGCCTAAAAGTCGGAAACTTAACACAGCAGAACAATATGAAATCTACAGACACTACACAACACAACCAAACAACATACTTAACGACCAATTACACTTTAAATCACACGCACTCTTTGACACAATTATACAATAAACATACAATAATTCGGATTCCCGCGCCAATTCCCTTCCCCCCCCACTCAACCTACCAACTAAAAAACCGTTACACGTTCCGGACATTCTGTATCACACTGCTGAAGAAGGCGCACATCACACCGAAACGCATACGGGAAAAAACAAAGTAAGTTCACAAGTGAAAGTTTAACAATTAATATTCAGTAAACCAGGATTACTGTGTTTCTGTTTTGAGGCAGCTGAGGAATGCAATTCAAGAAAAAGGCGACAGTTGTAGTTCCATCAGTGCTGTGGCTTCAACACAACAATGTTTGGAAGTCAATTAAACATTAAGGTTGTATTAGGTACAATCCCATTTTCACCACCAGCATGAACTTCATTTATTGGTGTTTACAGGCCACTCTTGTGATGGTCTGTTCACATCTTGTAACTGATGTTAAACTGTGAAAGTAATCTATCCATGTTTTACGTACCGAGTCACTTTATGGTTCAATATAAATAAATTACCTTATTTTGGCCCACCTTAGTGACACTTAACTTCTTTTCGTCTAATGACGTGTTTCGGGATGAAATCCCATCTTTAGATATACAAAATTAATTTAAAAAACGTAAATGTATACCACATGCTGTGGTTATGTCATAATTTAAAATGATTAAAATCTTTTAAATAAAATATATAAAAACGTAACAACCGGAAGAGATTTTTATACAAGATTTTTAGAGCATATTCCTAAAGCAAATAATAATAATTCCAGTTTTGCACAACATTTAATAACAGAAGGCCATAATTATACTAGTTTCAAAAACAATTTCATAGCGCTACATACTTGCAAAAAGGGTAAATTAATGGATAGCCTAGAGGAGCTCGAAATATATAAAGCTACAAAAAACGCAACAACCAAAAATAATTTATATTAAATGATCAGATGAACTTCGGATCTAATAACCTGTTTGACACTGCTATACGGTTGAATAATAGCTAGTCGTGAGGAAGACGCAGTACAGCGCGCATGCATGCGAGTGCTCCGAGCGATTCAGTTGTTACGTTTTTATTTATTTTATTTAAAAGATTTTAATCATTTTAAATTATGACATAACCACAACATGTGGTATACATTTACGTTTTTTAAATTAATTTTGTATATCTGAAGATGGGATTTCATCCCAAAACGCGTCATTAGACGAAAAGAAGTTAAGTGTCACTAAGGTGGACCAAAATACGGTAATTTATTTATATTGTGAAAGTAAGTTTTGTCTGTGTATCCTATGGGCTGCCATTCTTCTCTGATTGCTATATTTTTCTTGCATAATCGAGTTTCTAATACCATGTTTTTCTGTTAGAAGTATCCTCTTGCTTTCAGCATGTTTCACTCAAAATCCAATTCAATGAATAATGTTCCTCAGAGTAGGTACACTACCATTATAATTAATTCTTTAAAAATTTTTAAAATAACTTTTAAAGTTGGTCTTTCCCTCCTACAGTGTGACATTCACGAATAATTCATCGAACAGTACATTTGTCTAAATCGGTTTTTATTTTCTAGTACATTTTTTATGCAGAGTGCTAAAAGATTTTGTATCATCGACTCTGATGCTTTTTAATAATTATAAAAACTCTACTTAGAGACAAACCGCATGCTTGAGTTACCTGTTCCTGTAACTGTCTTTCTAATATTTATCTTCTGATTTCATAAACTTGTACAATTCATAGTGTTTGCATACAACTTGATGCACTCCATTTCACTCCACAAACTGGAAACTACACCAATAAACTGCATGAAAACCATTGACTCATATATAGTAAACCTATCTCTACAAAACATATACAACTCCTCTGCTAATTCAACAGAATGGTGGAGGACACTGGAAAGCTGTTTTGATTATAATAAACTGACAACGAAATCTTTGTCAATTAACTGTTGGAGTGCACAGAATGATGCTTGTAAAAGTCTGAATACTGACTGAGTAGAAGTCTTTACTGCTTTCAAATCCATCTCAGCAAATGGACATATGACACGAAGTATCAGATATGAAACTAAGGAACTTCTTAGACAGCTAAACTCTACTGAGGTAGCTTTTATGTCATTAGTTAGGGGTTGTATTCTTCATTTGTTTGTAAAGTGATACAAAATTTACCAAATTTGGCAAGACAAAATCTACTTCTATAATATAGGAATGTAGATAAAGGCAAATGTATTAAGTAAAGATTCTTTATGTATATTTGGTTTTGTTTTGGTATAACCTTTTCCATAGTTTGGTGTGACAATATGAATGCATCTAAATAGTTATTCCCCACAGCATTTGTTAATTATGTTACTTTCTATTACTTTACCAATTTCCACCATGTGACTTCTACTTACTGCGTGCGATCTTTTTACGCACCTGCCCTGATTACACTTTACACTGACTTACCAAAACAGAAGACTCCAAATTACTCATAGGTCGCCACCAATATCTTTAAAGGACAGATATGGAGACCTTAAAACACTTTCACTTACTTACCAGGTTCGTTAGGCGAAATTTTCTATACGGGATAGGTGATGTTAATTTGGCATAATAATTGACTTAACGCATGGTTACGCTATTAATCCATTTTATTCATTTTAAAAGTTATTTATTCTCTGCATGTAATTCTTTTTTATAAAATACTAATATGACTTCTCTTTTATATAGTCTTCCAAATTTAAACAGATTTGAACATTAAAAACATGACTACTATCGACAAAATTTAGCATTCATTTTTCTTTGACCTTCATTAATTACCATTACATACAACTGGTTAATTAAACTACAAGTTATTAATTACTTAGATTATGTAAGGACAGCCCAGTACTTATGCATACGCTCATTCACACAATATTTAAATTTTCCCCCCTTTTATAGAGATCTCTTTATATTAAAATGTATATAACGTTACGTGGCCGTCGGTGTCTCCTCCAATCACATGTCCCACTTCGGATGTTTTGTCTGTTCACCACATTTTGTCACAGTCGAATTATTCACATTTAACGGTTAACTTTCGTGTTGTAAGTTAGTTAGATCACTTCCAATTATACTTTTAACACATTTATACAAATTTTAAAAGGTTTTCGGCTCACGAGCCTATATACAGAACCTCACAACAGCCACCGCTACGTAACAACAAACACTGGTTTTTGTTCACATTTTTACATGCGGGCGAGATGGAAACTGTGCCCAGCCGGCGACGCACACCACTGCTCGCGTCCGTTACCTTCAGATGTTATTAGCCAACTGCCTTTGTTATCGGCGCAAACAGCGCTCAGGAATTTTTTCATACGTGCCCAAAAGCCTGAGAACCTTGGCCGCCTGAGCGCGCACTTGGGGGCGCGTACACTCCCTCGTTGAAAGTCTGCATTCCTGTACCACAACGCGACAGTCTCGGCGCTATAGTTCATACACCATATATTCTATGTCACAATTCCCAATGCGTACCTTGCACTGACGATTACCGAATAATACAAAGATTGGTTTAAAATAATTAAAATTTGTTTTACCCCTTTTGCCCCATTACAATTAGTAACAATTTTTTATTAGTCTTCACAGCCATTATCTTCTAATTAATTCTGTCAGTTGTGAGGTTGCTGCTAAAAAAAAACTGCTGCAGAAATTCAGCAGATAAGTTTCTAAAATTTATGCTCAATACTAGAGACAGTAAAGTTAGATATTGCCTTGTTTGTTTAAAAAAAGAAGGAATCAATGTTTGTGATGGTAAGTGTGGTGACAGACAACTTGGTGTAAAAACTGAATGCAAAAAGGGTTCAGAAAGGTTGTCTATTCACAATTTTTTAGCTCTGAATTATACTATTTTTTACACAGACATTTTACAAATTTTTCATTTCATTGTTTTTATAGTTTTTATTTCATTCAATAATAATGGCAATCCAAAGTCAACATTTTTTAATACAAGATTATTTATTTTAGTCTAGTTTTACTTATGTATACAGACATCTAATAACTCAAAAAATAGGTTATGCTGGTGCATACATAACTACATAAATGTTGGTGCACAAGTTAGAACATACATCCATACTATTTTGTCTTTTCTTGTGTTACACGTGTAGTGTTCATTTTCCTCACATAGTTTGAATAATATATGATTTTGTTACCTATAGTATTTCTGAAAGCTTCAGACATTTTTTTCTAATTTGAGGAATGCGTTAATCACTGGATTATCGGTTAAGAAATTTATTAATAATTTATATTTAAAAAATAATTAAAATATACTCTTACCAACTTGTGACTTAAACACACCATTCACATCTATGCATGTGTCACATTTGCAAGAAAATAGACAATTTACAGCCAGTGAAAAAATGAAAAACTGCTTGCATCTTTTTGCATGTACCAGTGTAAACAATGCTAGTCTTCGAAGGGTTAATGGGTGAAAAATAATGATACTGCTGGATTTGTAATCAGATAATTACTTTTTTTGTAACGGCCATCTAAGGACCACATGCCAATTTCAATTCTTTACTCTTTGTTCTTTACTTTTTCTCCAATATTCTTTCATCTTTTCACTGTGTCTCTTCTTCCTGTTTTCAGTCCACTTTGAAACTGTTTTTTTCTCTCCTACCCTGTACTCCTTCCATTTTTAACAATTTTGCCTGAAAAACTTCTTTCAATTGCTTCTTCTGGGTGTATATTATTTTTTTCTAAATCCTTTTGGACTTCTTTAATCCAACTTGACATACATAATTACTTTATATTTAGATAATTTTGATGATAAAAAACGTTTGTATTCAACAGAAGGTACTGCACTGGATGAAACAACCCTCAACCCTCAACCAAATGACACTTCTACATCTTCACTGTTTGAACTATTAATGAGATAGTAAATAAAAACCCTAATTAAAATACCAATAATTGTATATACTAGTTATACTAATAGTTATACTAGACCAGTGATCGTCAGACTCCCCAAGTCACTGAGCTAACTACCTAACTTGAAAGTATGTGGTGAGCTAATTAGGTTTAAGCTACCATATATTTAGTGATACTTATTAAGTGTGAGGTTTCAGGGAAAAGTCACACCTAAAATACAATACCCAGTTGAAATAACAGTTTTACTGTAAGTGCAAGATCAGGAATAATTATTTTAGAAATTTACTTTTTTATTAATATTTTTAATTTATCTGGGTGTGCACAACAATTTATTGTCGTTGTCTGTTGTGCTTTACTTTTTATTTTATTTTTTATATATTCTGCTTGCTGTTTACAAAGATGATGATATGCAACTGAAAATAATTAGAATCATATGGTTGAACAAATTTAGTGTTCAACTAAAATAATACAAAATAAAATAACACAGTACTGTAACACAAGAAAAATTTACAGTACTGAAAAAGATTGGCAAGCAAATGATGACATGCTTCAATGTTATGTGAAGGATGACACTCACTTTCATCGACAAGTTTTTTTTTTATATTATCTGAATAATTAGTCACATCCATTCAAATACAACTGACCAAATCTCTCTCTGAATCTGTTTCTGTACTTGCTTTTTATAATCTTCAATTTTCAAGAAAGAAGCCTCATGTAGGTATGCAGAGCTGAACAGTGACGTTGATAAGTGGTTCAGTTCAACTGCCTTGATAAGTTATGTGGTGATTATTATACAGTGAAGACACCAAAAATACCTTGCGAGCTACTGGTAGGTTGCATTCACTAAACTAGGTGCTTAGTCCCATACAACTAAATGTCAAAATAGTATCAAATGAACACATAGTTAACCTTATCAACCACTGTTCATTTTCTACAGTTCTGGGTTCTGTCAATACACAATCTTGACAGTTGTTAATAATATTTTAAAAAAAGAATAACTCCCACACCCAAAAAAAAACAGATGTCTTAAAGTATGTCATTTATCATTCTCATTAATCTGTAAGCAGTACAAGGTACTTTAATTTGTTTACCTTGATCTTTAAGGGATAATGACACAACAACCCCAGATGAAGGAAAGCGTGCTATTGTTGTACCAGAAGCAAAGTATCCTGTATGTTCTCCAAGAGTAAACTCTCCCTCATATACTTGATCACTAAATGCTATACTCCACGATGAAAGTAGATCATTAAGTGCTGGAACATTGGCACCACCTGTATCTGGCATCCACCATTGCCTAAATAAATATAAAACAAAGAACATGGTTTACTTTATGGTTGTACTTTGACTGAATCACATCAGCTAGTTGTTCAGTCACATAAACAGTCCAAGCAACTTCAGAAACTAAGACGTAACACAATGATCATAGTTTCTGCTAATTTTACTGAAAACATCACATGGGCTCTAGTCAAAGTAAAATGGATTAAAAAAAATATTAATGTGATGAGATTAATAAAGAGTACCCATGTACACAAAAACACAGAAAGACTATGCACAGGAGATGATATACATATGGAGGCATTGAGGCTACAATTCATGCAAGCAGAAGATGCTTAGCAACATCATAAGAACATCAGTGGTTTAAATAAGATTATTTAAAAATTTTTTTAAGTTTTTAAATACAGAATTCTATGTTAAAACAAATGGTAGCACTTTTGTGTTTCAGTATGAGTCACCGGGTGATAATGCTGAGTATCACAAAACCAAAAACAAAAATTGGCATAGATTTATAAACATAGCCCAAAATATAGACCAATATTTAGTGACAGAAAACAAATTTTTTTAAATATAGTTATAAACCTGTATCTTGTATTATCAACAGTACCTATGTTAATGACTTATATTTTAAAACCAGAAGGGTTGTTTTGAATTAATAACATGTAAATTTATTAAAGTGAAAATAGGAACTATTGTAGAAATAGAAAAGCAACAATTTTTTTTCAGTTGATAATCTGATATAGAATACACACACAAAAAAATTATACAACTGGCCAGAAAGGCACAGAATAGTTGTCTTTAAAAATTATTATAAAAACTTGGCTTACACTCTGTTACCGAACTTCACTAATAGTGACAGATTTTACACATAACATTCTCATATGAAGCTGTAACAGTGTCTGTGTTAGTAGATATCCTTAATATTTGGCCAAAGTAAATAGCTGTAAGTTATAAACTTCTGGCTTGATAAGACTGAAAATTTTGTGGGAGGAAAAAAAACAAAAAAACAAAAAACTGCAGACAGCATTTCTCTTCCTCAAAGAAATGTGGATGCTATAGGAGTTAGCTTACTCAAGCTAAAAATGACTGAAAAATCTTTCATAACAGAAACTCAAAAACAGGTCCACAATACAGAAGCAAAGTATCCTGTATGTTCTCCAAGAGTAAACTCTCCCTCATATACTTGATCACTAAATGCTATACTCCACGATGAAAGTAGATCATTAAGTGCTGGAACATTGGCACCACCTGTATCTGGCATCCACCATTGCCTAAATAAATATAAAACAAAGAACATGGTTTACTTTATGGTTGTACTTTGACTGAATCACATCAGCTAGTTGTTCAGTCACATAAACAGTCCAAGCAACTTCAGAAACTAAGACGTAACACAATGATCATAGTTTCTGCTAATTTTACTGAAAACATCACATGGGCTCTAGTCAAAGTAAAATGGATTAAAAAAAATATTAATGTGATGAGATTAATAAAGAGTACCCATGTACACAAAAACACAGAAAGACTATGCACAGGAGATGATATACATATGGAGGCATTGAGGCTACAATTCATGCAAGCAGAAGATGCTTAGCAACATCATAAGAACATCAGTGGTTTAAATAAGATTATTTAAAAATTTTTTTAAGTTTTTAAATACAGAATTCTATGTTAAAACAAATGGTAGCACTTTTGTGTTTCAGTATGAGTCACCGGGTGATAATGCTGAGTATCACAAAACCAAAAACAAAAATTGGCATAGATTTATAAACATAGCCCAAAATATAGACCAATATTTAGTGACAGAAAACAAATTTTGTAAAATATAGTTATAAACCTGTATCTTGTATTATCAACAGTACCTATGTTAATGACTTATATTTTAAAACCAGAAGGGTTGTTTTGAATTAATAACATGTAAATTTATTAAAGTGAAAATAGGAACTATTGTAGAAATAGAAAAGCAACAATTTTTTTTCAGTTGATAATCTGATATAGAATACACACACAAAAAAATATTACAACTGGCCAGAAAGGCACAGAATAGTTGTCTTTAAAAATTATTATAAAAACTTGGCTTACACTCTGTTACCGAACTTCACTAATAGTGACAGATTTTACACATAACATTCTCATATGAAGCTGTAACAGTGTCTGTGTTAGTAGATATCCTTAATATTTGGCCAAAGTAAATAGCTGTAAGTTATAAACTTCTGGCTTGATAAGACTGAAAATTTTGTGGGAGGAAAAAAAACAAAAAAACAAAAAACTGCAGACAGCATTTCTCTTCCTCAAAGAAATGTGGATGCTATAGGAGTTAGCTTACTCAAGCTAAAAATGACTGAAAAATCTTTCATAACAGAAACTCAAAAACAGGTCCACAATCCCGTATCCGAAATCCGAAAAGTTCCGAAAACCGAAAGTTTTTTTTGTGGAGTGTGGAGCGTCAGTCATCTCTGCATAACAAGGCTTGTTTGGCGCGTGAACAGCTGACTAAAGTCCACACCCACTCGCCACATCACTCAAGGTGTGACATGGATGCGTGACCCAGCACTGACAGCTAGAGTGGCAGGCATCAGTTGTGTCTCAGCGCTCGTACTATTTACACGTTCGTCTGCTGTTCGGTGATATTTTGTTTTTGCTTTTTATTTTGTGACTGTGTTTAATTTCACTGTGAAAATGTCAAAAATAGCTGCAGATAACCCTATGGGTAACAGTGAGAAAAAGAAAAGGAAGCATCTGACATTATCAATAACCCAGAAAGTGGAGTTATTGCGGAAGCTTGATCGTGGTGTGTCAGTGCGATGTCTTACTGAAGAATATGGTGTTGGAACTACTACTATTTATGATTTAAATAAACAGAAAGACAAGATACTGAAGTATTATAGTGACAGTGATGACCAAAAACTAATGAAAAATACTAAAGAAAACACCGCATAGAGCAAAAAACGAAGATCTTGACCATTTACTAATGGAGTGGATTCGACAACGAAGAAGTGAATGTATGCCACTGACTGGTTTGTTGGTCATGAAACAAAGTAGAATATATCATGAAGAACTGAACGTTGAAGGCGAGTGTCAATATTCAGAGTGTTGGCTGCAGAAATTTAAGAAGCATAATAGTGTGAAATACCCTATCTGAAAATTTTGGTGAAAAAGCTTCTCCTGACCATGAAGCAGCTGAAAATTACATTGACGAATTTGCCAAGGTAATATCTGACGAAAACCTTAGTCCTGAACAAATTTACAATGCTGATGAAACAGCTCTCTACTGGCGCTATGTTCCTAGAAAAACATTAGCAACGGCTGAGAGAGCACCAACAGGTTTTAAGGATGCTAAGAACAGGTTAATTATTCTTAGGTGTGCCAATGCCGCTGGCACACACAAGGTGAAGTTGGCAGTGATTGGAAAAAGCAAACATCCAAGATGTCTGAAATGTGTAAGAAATTTACCTGTGCATTATTATGCCAACAAGAAAGCATGGGTAACCTAAGAAATGTTTTCTGACTGGTTCAATAACCACTTCACACCAATTGCACAAGCTTACTGCAGGCAAGCTGGACTGGAAGAAAACTGTAAAATTTTATTGTTCCTGGACAACTGCTCCGCACATCCCCTTGCCGAACGTCTTGTCAAAAGTAATGTTTTCGGCATCTACTTGCCCCCTAATGTGACATCTATATTATAGCCTTGTGACTAATTAATTTTACACTCCATGAAGAGCAAGTATAAAGACTATTTTTTAAACTGTGTGGTTGCTGCAGTCAACAGAGGAGTAGGAATCCAAGACTTCCTGAAAGAGTTCAGCATTAAGGATGCCATTTACGCAGTTGCTAATGCTTGGAAGGATGTTGATAAATCAACATTAATAAATGCTTGGCACAGAATTTGGCCTATAATGATGTTTGATGTAAATGAACCTACAGATGAAGACTTTGAAGGATTTCATGTCACTGATGAGAAGAAGATGACATCAAATCTCGTAACTTATGCTAAACGTTTATCGAACAAAAGTGTATATATGTTAGAGGAAGCTGACATCGAAGAAATGCTGAACATTAACAATTAACCTGTTGTGCATTCCTTGAGTGATGGGGAAATTGCTGAAATGGTGTTACATACAGATTAGCATGAGAATAGTAGTGACGATGATGACATTGTGAACACAGGTGAAAAAGTCCCCATAGACGATATAGTAAAATGTGTGATCAGTTAATTGCTGCCCTTGAACAACGTGCATTTATCAGTGAGCAAGAGATTATGGCAATTTACTCAGTTAAAGAGAGATTGCTTAGATAGAAACCCATCTTAATGAGACAGATGACACTCGAAGAAGTCTTTAGAAACGCTGTCTGTATAGTGCTGCTTCATCACTTGAGAATCCTGTTCCTAGCCCATCGTCAGATGTCTGACTGCAACCTGATGACGAAGACGATGGTGACAATGATGTACCCTCTTCTCCAAGATCCTCATGCTAGATGTCATGCACCTTAACTCCATTTATGTTGCAGGTAGCTGTACAGTATTTAGCTTTGTTTGCCAGATGTATTGCTTAACTGCAGATACGTATTTAGATTAGTTTGAACTTATAGCCTATATGTCCTAGATTATTTACATTCTACATTTATTCCACTAAGTCATTTATCAGTTTATTACTACAGCATATAAATAAACTGTAATACTGTACTGTACCTGTACTATTTATAATCTTTACATATCCCACTTAGTATGAATATTTATACATTTCTCTGCAGAAATATTAATGTGTTTGATTAGGGTTCATTTGATGCTGTGTTCAAGTTTTTCTTGGAAATAAAATGTCCTTGAGAATTTATGGTCTATAATTATTCCATTATTTCATTTATCAGTATATTACTCTATAAATAAACTGTAGTAGTATTTCTAGTCTTTATTTATCCCTCTTAGTGTGAATATTCATGCGTTTTTGCTGCAGTATTAATGTTTGATTATGGGGTGGCGCCCTAGACCCTACTGGGGGAGCTACCTTTATTCTGAAATCCAAAACACAACTCGCCCCAAAGGTTTCGGATAAGGGATTGTGGACCTGTACTAATCAAAGCCAAAGAAAAAATATCACGAGTAATAAGCCAATAAATCCACTACGAACAGAAGAGCCTATTTTAGTAAAAATAATATTACCATGTGAACCAAACATTTGGAAAACTTGAACAAGTGATGGAATAAGTGGATCTACTTATTGTTATCGTAACTGGGAATATGATGGATACCAGTTCTTATACATTCATAATTTCAAAAGTGGAAGAATAATGGAAGAGGAATAAACTAGCTACAGGGAAAACTATGTGTGAGATCCATGTAGGTTCAAGAGATAAGGATTACGAAGACTGTATAAGGCAAAACAAGTAGTTCAGGAAACTATAAAAAAATCAGAACACACCATTCACACAGCTATGAACTACTGAAGTCTACAAAAGGACAACTGATTTTTGTAATAAGATTAATATTAGTTTAGGTGACTTTTGTAATTTTAAGTGACTGCTTGCTTTGTGTTTATCTGAGCATTTCAGAACTTGTTGAAAACGACCGACTATAACAATATTTTAACAAGTGATTTACTATATATATATATATATATATATATATATATATATTGTTACGTCTCCCGACTAACCGTCGTATTCGTCATCTAGATTTGATTTGTTACGTCTCGGGACTTTTATCGTATAATAACGTTAGTTTATACTCTGATAGTGTTATTTATTTTTTAATCTGGTGTGTGTGATTCTTTAGTATTGACAAATAAATCCCGGTATTCTTTATTATGGATTACTAATCAGTTGTTTGTAAAAGGGTGGGGGGGGGAGAGAGAGAGAGAGAGAGAGAGAGAGAGAGAGAGAGAGAGAGAGAGAGAGAGAGAGAGAGAGAGAGAGAGAGAGAGAGTGAGTTCCTCTCTTTGAGGGCGATTTGATCGTTTGTTTTTTCGCGCGTTGCATCAGCTGTTTTCAGTTTGCTAACCAATTGAAAGGTTATGTGGCCCGGCGTATTTCATACGTTCTGATGTCGGAGTTATTTTTCTTACTCTTCTCTGCTATTAATCTTTTTCCTGTAACAAAGCTGCTATCTACAATAAATAATACACAGTCAATTACCTAAAAGAAAGGTATTTATTGATTGAATTTAGTTTAATTTTTTCTGGAAATTATTACCTCTAAATCATTAGTTTACAAATCGATTCTTTTCGAAATCACAACATTTTGCGATATTAGTTTTTTCATATAACACAACAGATGTATTCAATTACAATTACTATTAAAATTAATAAATTATTTATCTCAGGGTTATTTTGAGGATTCTTTGAACTATAAGAAAGTCAGAAATGTTTAGTTAATCGTATCATACTTTACAATAAATAATATTTGTTTTCTTAAAGTCTGATTCAATAAGTTCGTTTTTTAAACGCCAGAGCGCAGACTACGTACTCATATTCATACAGAAGACAAGAAAATAAAGATGGCTACTGTAAATTCTTAATGAGCCCATGTTTATACTATTTTTTGGTTAAATAAATAAAGTTTATAATGTTCACACTAAGTTTTATTATATATTAGATGATGTTATACTGTTTCTAGTGTTCGTTACTTGGTGGTGATGTATAATTTTTTTGTTTATTAAGGTAGGCGTTCTCACCAAATGTGACAGTTCAAAATTTTCATTCCATCAGATGTTGGGATTAATTTTCAATGTTCTTCAATTTCCTTGCATCAATTCTGGTGGTTCAACGGATGTCTCATATGTAGTGGCTTGTGCTGAATTGTTTCATTAATTTAGAAAAGTGGGTTTCCCGAATTGTAGTTACTAATTTTTAAAATTTGTGGCTACAATATTTTTTGGTCATCATCTCTCTTGGAATCCAATTTAACAATTAACAATTCTTGTTGATTAGTTACTCTTAGTAACCAAGAAATTGATGATTTTTATTGGCTAACCTAGGTACAGTTTTAGTAAATAGGCTAGTATTAATTATTATTATTTCTTCCCTTCTTTTAGGAAAAATACTCCTTTATAATGTTTAACTATAATTACATTTAATTTATACTATGTTTTTCTTCACATCTTTACATAAACTTAGCTACTTGTATTTTATAATTTAATGATTTTTAACTTGGTTTATTTCTGACTTATACTTCGGTTAATGTATTATTACTCTAGGCACTATTTTATTTTCCCCCCATCTCTTTACTTTATTTTAATTAGCAATTATTAATTTCTTATATAACCCTGATCCTTTAAACATAAACAAAATAATATTTTAATTACATTGATATTGCCTTTGTGGCCTAACAAAAGAAAACTACAACAACTTATTACTAAGATTATAGTTTATTACTATAGTCCAGCATCTTCACTATTTGTGATTGATGTCTTTTTCAGTTTTTATATTATATACACATAACATACTATGTTGCACTTTGTACACACCGCACTTTTATGGTAACACTTAGTACATTGTTTTTTTAAATGCTTAAGTGTTTTATGGTACAAATGTTTCATAGCATGATACTTAATCCTTCATTTCTGACTTTTGGAATGGGTAACTACTGACTTTTTATTATTATTATTTTACAAATACTTCTTTATTTTTTATCAGTACTGAGCACTGGTTATGTAATGCTACAATATATATAGGTTTATACCTTGTGTTTTCATCAAAGAACTTTACTTTCTTCATGACACTGACATTGTACCAATCAGCAAATACAATCAGTGATAGCCCAGCATCAACATCATACTTCAACTTCCCAACTTCTTCTGGAAAAAATTCTTCCTCAGGATCAACTATCAATAAGGCACCATAATTTGAAGCATCAAAACATGTAAATGGTGACCCCAAAACTTCCACATAATAACCGCTATTTCTCACATGTTGATACATATCCTAATAAACAAAATACATGTAAACTGTTATCTGTTGAATTGTTAAATATCACAAGATAATAATCTTTACTGGAGTACATATCTATTGCAACGGAACACAGGATTATAAGCTATGTTGTTTGTATCAGAGCACATGGATGACGAGCATTTTCATGTTTAAATTGGTTTTATGTAATACTGTGTCTTTTAGCCATAAGTATTGTATTTAGAAATGGATAAGCATGTAGGGTATACCAAATTCTTCATAAAAAGGTGTTCTTTATTGTCATGTATTTTTTGAGTGAGTTTGTGCGCGTGTGCGGGTGTGATAACGTGTGATCGCTATATCTTCCGTGGTAATTAACAGATCGACGTGAAACTTGTATTTATTATAATAACCGATCGTCAATGGATTATTTATGTAAATAGCTTCAATTGTGTATACTCTGAGGTTCATAACTATTTTAGAAATATGGTTTTTTAAGTAGGGAAAAACTCAATTTGAAACACTTATCATTAATAGGGTCATAAAAATTTGTAGATAATTAAATGCAAGTTAGTGCATATTTATACAAACTCTTTCTGGAAAACTTTATATCTGTTGAAAGCATCAGTCATGTGACTTGGGTTTAACCAATTGGAAGTCACTAAATTCAGTAACATTCATCCTCTGTAGAGGTAAGTTCGACACAGTTCGTCTGTAGCATCTGCAAGGTGAAGTGGTGCTCGGCTTTAGAGAGTTTTTCTTGTCCGACCATAGCAAAATCTAGCTTAAAATAAACCTGTAGTACTATGAACGTGTATTGTTATTAAATTCGTCCCTTTTCAGACGTTAACTGAAGTCTTACTGGTTATTAATAATTAAATGATTATGATTATATGTAATGTTTGGTCCAACACTTCTTGTTAGGCCTATATGCATATGCTTCACACACACAATCATACACATTTACTTATTTTTTTATTTTGTTGAGCTCGACTTTATAATTTATGAAAAAGCCAGTATTTTAATTATTTTTGTAATTTCTACTTTCCTGTTGATGCGTAGAAGTTTGACACCTGGGTCATCTCCTCGTGGCGTGCACTGTTTGCTGTTTTATAGTTCTCACTTTCACATTTTACGGCCGACCTGTCAATTTACTGTAATTAGTCACTATTATGGATGAATATTTAGCCAAGAACTGTTTGTATTTTGAAATATATATAAATTCATATTTTCAGATTTACGCTTTGTGCGGTTTATGCGGGCGAAAACGGTACTCAGCCGGCGGCGAGCGGAACTGCCCATGTCCGCTTTGTTTAGATTTTGTTTGCCGACTGGCGTTCAGTGTTACAAATTTCCATTTGGTTTCGTCTTCAAACTGGTTCACCCCGCTCCCCACTATTCGTCTCGTCCTCAGTATTGTAACTTTCCGCTGAGTTGGGTATCACCTTTTTAACTTCGTCGCGAAATGTTTTTCTTCAACAAAATACTTGATGTGTTGGTCACTGGCTAAAAATAGACTTTCAAAATAATTTCGTAACCATATATGGCCATGGAAATTATTTACTGGCTATCGCGTCACCTCAAAGGGGCCTCATCATTGCATGTTATAGAATTTATGAAATTACACAATAATATTTAGGTAAATTTAGACCCATTACAAACCTTGGTATTCTTTATGAAGTTCAGTGTATAGAACCGAGTGGGTTAATTATTTAAATAAAATTATAGTATATTATAGTGCTTTTTCGTGTTAGTTTAAGATGTCCGCATAGAGGGAATTAAAGACACTTCAAGATTTCTTGGAAGGTGTAAGACTAATACACCGCATTCAAATAATACCCGTAATTACCCTGAGGTTGATAAAATCTAACATATTAATTAATAATAAATGGTTCGAGTAAAACAATAATCATTGTAAGTTTAACAATTTGTGAAGAGTCTAATTGATGTTAACAGTTAGACTTAAACACCAAAAAGACTGTTCGAGATATCGCCGCTGGATCAACCTGCTGTAGAAGAGGACGACAAGACAAAGAGGATGCCAGGACGAGGAGGACGCCAGGAAGGAGTGACGCTGAAGAAGAGGACAACAGGATGGGGCGCCGATAGCAAGAGGAGGATTGCACGTACGGAGGACGTAGCATCAACCAAGTAAAATCGATATATTATCGAACAATATAAACTATTATTTTAAATGACAATTTGTAATACAATATACATCTTAAAACACTATACGTATTCTTGTGTATAATAAATAATTTTTTATCTCCTCCATAATAGACGTGTTTGTAAATTATACACTCACCATATCCTTATTAGTTATAATTAAATTTGAACCGTTGCACTATATAATGACTTTTTATAACGTGTTTACAAGAAACCACAAAATATAATTTCCAAATAGCATTGCTTCAACTTTTATTTTCTAGACAGATTTTTTTTTTAATTTACAATCCTTAAAACTTTTTGAATGAAATTTTGTCACACTTAAAAACATATAAAAAATATACTTCATACTTACTTTGAAATTTGTGTGAATGTGGTCGCCATTCCAGTCAAGTGGGTCATTCTTCATTTGTAAATTATCTCTTGGGAAGTAACCTGGAGGATACCGTAAGTTATGATACTGGTCCCACAAGATACGTTTGCTTCATCATAAAATGGAATTCACTCAAATTACATAACTGTTGTTACAAGACAAATTAACTGTAATAATGTCAGTTATACATATTTAAGAATAAAACAAATAAAAATAAACATCAGTGTGACAATATCACACTTACTTTAGTACTCAGATTTTTCTTATTCATATACTTCATGTTTTTCTTTTCCAGATTTTCTTACCACAACATTGTGTCTAAAATACACATACTTTTAACATAGTGAGTACTATGGACAAATGTAACTCATCCCCATCATTCCACTCTCACATCCTATGGACAAGCATAACTCGTCCACAAATTTATCAGCATTTATTTTAAATTAGTCTTATACGTCCACAGGTTTGTTCAGTATGATCAGTAATATTTTAGTTCTGCTATACAATTGGAGAAGGCAGACCAGCTTGAAAACAATGTTTGTAAACACTTGAGTCTGCAGACTTAAAACTATGAAACCGCTCGGGTAACTTCATTGCTGTTTGACCAATGCCGTTGTCTTGTCTCTTGTCTACCCCTTCCTTCCCACACTTACATCTATATGAAAGCCACATATTTTAATCTATCCCAATGGGGTTTTGCCTGTGTGTATAGTGGATGCAGAATTTAATATTAAAATGAATATTGATTACAATCACATTTAAATAATAAAACATAATATAGAATTAATTCAACCACATCACTGTACTGCATTTATTACCCTAAATTGTAATTTTTGTTTTAACATTTGTTTCCTCCAGAAAGAAACACAATTTCAAATAAATATAAAGAAATCCTCCAGATAAATATGAAACTTTTTACTACACCGTCGCATTAGTATATGAAATATACATTTATTAAAAAACTTTAGGTTTTAGGTTCTGTTTTTTATACTTGCAATGTTGGTTTTGATATATATTGCTTTAATCAGTCATGGTAAAACTCCTCTTTACCTCTGCACTAACTTCGAAAGTTGGTTTCATATTTATCTGGAGTCCGATTAACCAATTATTTTTATTTCTGGAGGGAAAACGCTGAAACAAAATATACAATTCAGGGTAACAAATGTAATAAACGACATAGTATAAATTAATTCTCAATTGTGTTTATTATTTACTTTCATGCATTACATAGTACCTTTATACCTTTACAATCAATATTCATTTTAATATTAAATTTCTTTTCCCTCTCTAATATAAATTTATTATTCTAGTACCATATCAACCTGAAAGTATAATGAATAACCTGTAAAAATTTCAAGTCTGTAGCACGAATAGTTGCTAAGAAAATGGATCATTTGTAAAGCCGATTTTAACATGGAAAAGCATATATACAGTTCCCGTCCCCTTAAATTAACAAGGCCCTTTAAAATGTTACACAAAACTTCACATCGAACTCTTACAGAGTGTGTACCTAATAAAAATTGTACACTAAAAATAAAATGACATTTAAAGATTTTAATTGAAACATTGAAATGCTTACAGATCATGTATAGGTATAGACAAATAAATACACAGACACCATACAAAAAAATTTACACTTGAGTTACGTATTTAAAGCCATGATCTTAATAAAATTATTGTGCTAAAATAAATACACAAAACTAAACCAAACGTTTATCTAACTCACATCTGACAACAGAATATAGGTGGGATTAGCTGAAAACGAAGGTAGCCAAACGACTAACGAAGTTACCTGAGTGGTTTCACAGTCTTAAGTACCCAGACTCAAGTTTTGTAAACACATGCATTTCAAGAAAAGCCATTTTGTGTTGTTTATGCTACGTTGTGACATGTGCTGAGTATTTTGTTGAGTTAGTTTCATGGTTTATTATAATGGATTCTTGTAAATAGCTTACCTAAGATGACATTTATGAATTTTTTTTTCATTATTTATGCTGCAACCAGTTACAATATCAAGCAATTTTATTCTAACAACTGTGTTAGCAGTGTGTAGAATGTGTTCTCATTGGTGCATTCATCGCTATAGTTTACACTTCGTTCATGTGTAGATGTTTCTTTAAACACTTCACTTTTCTACACCAGTTCAAATGGTTCCTGTCTCTGCAATCAAACAAGTCCAGCATCACCATCAAGAAGTTGTAGTATTTCATTATTTTAATGTTTATGAAGGCTTTGTTCAGTTCAGTTCAAAATCATTTGACCTCATCAGTAACCATAGGTATTTTCAGATTTTCATGTCTCAACGCATGTCATAATTCCTTACATATGACAGTGCATCAACAATACTGCAAAGCACTTTATTTTGAACAGTCTGGATTGAGATTGGATTTCTCTGTGCAATCCCTAAGCTGCATACCATGAACCCATAGGCTACAAAACTTGTTTGTATTATAACAGTTTATTATTCAGTGACAGTTCAGAGTGTCTTCCAAGTAGTCACCACATTATCTTGAATTTGATTCCAAGTTCTTCACTTTTTTTTGCCATGTCTTTCCATCTAAGCTTAGCACCTAGAACCATGCCCAAACACTCTGTTGAATTTGCTTGTGGAATTATTTTGTGATTGACTAAAATGGGTAAATGCTGAATTTTCCTGCTGGTGAATAATCAACACCACATTTTACTCTATACTGTCGTTCTGACATATACGCAAATGTAGGTTTTCTTCAACTTATATAACCGATCCTCGTGCAACACATTATCCCTCATACCCGAAAATATTGCTGTGCATTTTTCTTTTCTTCCAGTGACCAAACAATTACATCGGTGATACAATCAGTACATCAGTACACCTGCTCAATAGTCAAGTATTTACGATGACATCTGATTTGCTTTTCCTCGATTATTGATCTGAGACATTTGTGGAGCAATTTTTCAAACAATTTAGATTTAATTGGCAATGAGTATATATGCTGATATGATGATTTCTTGTTTGGTGATTTTCCATGTTTAGGGACCACAACCACATCAGCAATTTTCTACCACATTGGCACATATTAAATTCATAACACTGCATTAAATAAGTGTGTTAAGTTTTATTATTTCTTTATTTGGCAATTCTTTTCGTATCTGCCCAACTATTAAATCATAATCTGGCATCTTGTTAGAACTAATAGGTATAGAGACATAGTCTTTTACAGAGATATTTTACAACATACTGATTCCATATTCATGGAATGTGGTTTCCTAGCGAGCACAGAGGCACGCACAAACACACAGAAATTTTTTTAGTGAAATTTAAATGTCAAAAGCATGCCCTTTTTATGAATCTTTTGGCAAAAGTATGCACTCTAACTTTTGATAACAAAGTGACAGCAACAACCAAAATCTATATGGAATTCAATAAACTTTACGCTTGTAAATGGCTTTAACATTGGACTGTCATGTAAACTGTGACAGACATTGGGAATTGAAAAACAATGTAAAAAAAAAAACAGGTTTTATGAAAATCTATCTTGGCTAATTTTTGTACAAACTCAACATAAGTTAGCCCCTTTTATCAGAAATTTCCTAATTATTAAATCTATATTCCTGTATTTTCTTGAAGTTTAAAAGTTTTAAACGAAAAACAGTTTTTACCCTTCAACCCTCATTTTGGGAATAGAGGCATATGCATAGTTGTATGTCATAAGATCTCACTAATGATGTACATAAGTATGTATTATGTTTACTAATTCTTAAATTGAAAGAAAAAACAGCTAACTTGCCTGGACTGTTTTTGTGTTATCTGTTTTTTTCAGTTTACATTATTTTGCATGTTCCTTCCTCTCCTAAATCCATTTTGTGAATATTTCATTGCATTTTCTACTGATATTCTTACTCTTTTATGTGAGAATATCTTACATGTGTTTACATGTGTGAATATGTGTTTTATTCTTATTCATTTATGTGAGTGCAAATAAAAATAGCAATTTTTTAAATTTCTGACTTCTTTGAATTCCCTTGTAATTGTCTGTTCTCTTAATTGTTTCATGATAACTGTTTCACGCCTTTTCCACTATCTTTATTTGTTTAATTCTTACATCCACCTAGCAGTTTGAGTATTACTTCTAGCATACTGTTGCATACACCTGTTCACTATATCAATTTTTGTAGTTATAATGTTGTTTCATTTGTGATCCACTTCCTTCTATTCGGTTATTCCCTCTGTTGTAAGTTCAACTGTGAGAGTAAGTTCAACAGAAATGTTCTAAGACCAGGTCCACCCCAACATGGATGTTGCTTTGCGATAGTGTGCCAACTAGTTTATCATTCACTGTGAATGAGTTTTCAATTTCTATGAACATGACTACCACTCTCCATCCTCCTTATTTGCCTGATCTAACCCCCTGAAACTGTTTTTTTCCGCAAAGTGAACATGGAGATCAAGGGAAAATGATTTGACACAGTAGAGGAAATTCAAAAGGTATCACAAGACTTCCTGAACAGCATAATGGAAAATGACTTCTAGCAGTGTTTCCACATATTACTATCACACTGGGACTGCTGCATCAATGCAGCTGGCAATTACTTTGAAGGGAATTAAATAAATTATTATGTTTTGTAAGAGTAAGGTTTTTTGTAAATAAATTTCAGTAACACCTGAGTAGCACCTTGTACAAGCTAAGAACCTGAGATGATTGTATTTATTACAGAACCATTAAATGTCTATTACGGATTACGGAGGCTATTATGGTCGGAGTCATTAATTAAAAGAGTAATCATTTCTGGGCTGTTGGTTTGTGGTCAGTTGCTTATTGGTGTTGTCATAACTAAACATTTCGGCCACCCACCAGAGGCCTTCTTCAGTAGTAAAATAAAGTAAATAGTTCGATTCAGGATGGTCGGCTGAACATACTCCAAACAGAGGTGAAAGCAACAACATCACCAAGAACAGGATCTTAGTCTCCTTGAAGAAAAAGTGATGGTCTGTGTCGGCGACTGCAGACTTCTCCGGCCAGCCCAAATAACTGCGTTCACTCAATTTGGGTGCGAACAATGTGCTTCATGGTGCAATTGCATCTGTGCTTCTGAAGCCGAAGTGTTGGTTCTGCTATGTGAACAACACGTTCACGGTGTGGAGACATGGGAAAGAGGAACTCGGACATTTCCTGGTGCATCTCAACAGTGTTCAGTCACAAATACAGTTTATGACAGAGGAGAGGACAACCAGTTGGTATTTCTTAATGTGTTGGTCCTTCACAGGGTCAATGGCAGTGTGGGGCACAAGCTGTACAGAAAGCCAATACACATTGACAGATACCTGCATAAGGTGTTGAATCATCATACAAAGCAGAAGTGGCAGTGCTGAAGGCACTGGTAGAAAGGTCAAGAAGGATTTGTAAGCCCTGGTTTCTCGATGCTGAGTTGTGGCATCACAAGGAGCTACAGTCCAAAAGCTATTTTCCTACAGAAGTGAGAAGAGCAGCCCTGAGACCAGTGAAAGACGCCAGGGATCCACTGTCATCCTGTAGAGTGTATTGCGTGCCTTGCTCTTGTGGCCAGGTATACATTGGCACTAAGGAGTGTAGTGTCCGCGCCCACATTGGTGAACACAGTTGTTGCCGTCATTTGGGCAAGTTGGAGAAGTACATGCTCTTGCCAACCCAGACCAATGTGTTCTCTTTGAGAAGACCAAGACTCTGTCCTTGTTGAGGAGTTACTATGCTCACCTTCTCATGGAGTCTGTCCAGATCCAAAGGCACGCGCCAACTGCAATGAATTGGTGGGACGAAAGTCTGTCCTTAATTAGGATCTGGTATGCTGCATTATCGAGCCTATCAAAATAAGATGTGTGTGTTTGGCTCCAAGGCACACTGCTGGTTGTGATTGGCTCATTATAGGTTATATAGGGAACTTTGCTCCCTCCAGAACTTGTTGCTTTCACCTTAGTTTGGAATACTTCGGTATTAAGTATATTAATATTATATTAAGTAATGTATTAATATTACTTCGGCCTACCATCCCATTCGAACAATTTACAGTCAACTCCAGATTTTCCGGGATCGGGTCAACTGGGTTGCGGATCAACCGGGAAAAATATATGATTTAAAAAAATTGTAGTTTTAGCAAAAATATTGATACATACTACGCTTATAATGACTTTATTACAGTATTCTTGACCCTATTATTTTCAGTGTTGCACTGTAGCAAATAAATCACTAGTTGTAATTATTATAAGCAAATGACAGTCTGTTTAATGTGTCACGATACAATTTGACGGCCTCTTAACACTGTGCGTGTGTGCAATTAGAAGACGCAACGTACTGCATCAAATCGCACGGCTCATCTTAGCGTGAACTGGCTTTAGGCGCAGACAGAGTGTAGCGGGGTGTGCTGAGTTTGACCTTCACAGTCCTGTCAGTCATTCGTTGCATTGTGACTCGTGCTTAACCGAGTTGTTTACCCTCACGTGTTGTTTATTGTGTTCGCATGTTTTGTTTGTGATTTGAGTTTCGAAATGGAGAAAAACCATAAAATGATTGTTTTATAGATTCAGAAAAAACTAGAGATTATAGAAAAATATGAGAAGAGCCAAACTGTTAAATCGTTAAAGGACGAATATGGAATTGGTGATCAAACAGTTCGTGATTTGGTTAAGAAAAAGGTGGAACTTTTAAAATTTTCGTGTTCTTCTGACTCATCATCTGGCATGAAGAAACGGAAAACTATGAAGAAGTCAACGTATGAAGACTTGGACCGAGCTTTACTCGAGTGGTTCAATAATCAACAAGCACAAGGGAATCCTGTAAGTGGACGAATATGCGCCGAAAAAGCTAAGTTTTTTTTTCAAAGCTTTAGGTCTAAAAGGAAATTTTGACGCATCATCTGGCTGGCTGACACGTTTCAAACAACATCACGGCATAAGAGAGTTGGAAATTCGCGGAGAAAAATTGAGTAGCGATCAAACGGCAGCAAAACAGTTTTGCAAAGACTTTAATCAGTTTGTTTTTGATTAAAATTTACAACCAGCACAAATTTACGATTCCGACAAGTCGGGATTATTTTGGAAGTGCTTACTGACGAAAACTTTAGCATCTGAAAATGAAAAAAGTGCGCCAGGACACAAAGTTAGTAAGGAACGAATAACAGTAAGTGTTGCTCTAACATGACTGGGACACATAAACTTAAGCTCCTAGTGATAGGAAAATCCAAAAAACCACGATCATTTAAATGAACACAAGCAGTTAATATGCCTGTAATTTACTACAATCACAAGACAGGTTGGACGAATAAAGACTTTTTTTATGATTGGTTCCACAATAAGTTTTGTCTACAAGTTCCAGAGTTTTTAAAATCACAAGAACTTCCCCCAAAAGCAGTGTTAGTATTAGATAATTCTAAATCACATCCAAGTGAAATATTGCTCAGATCCAACGACGGACAGATCGTCGTTAAATACTTGCCGCCCAATGTTACAGCCTTGATCCAGCCAATGGATCAAGGGGTAATAGCTACTGTAAAACGTAACTATCGGTCAAGTATTTTGAGAAAGTTTATAGAGGAAGGGAACGATTTGAAGACCTTTTTTAAGGGACTAAGTGTTCTGGACGCGATCTACAAGACTGTGGCTGTGTGGGACAACGTTAAACCCGCTACGATGACAAAGTCGTGGAAAAAAATATTTCCCAACATATCGGAAGATAAGGAGTTTGCTGGGTTTCAGGATGACGTTGCAACCTCAGCTGACTTGGCCTAGTTAGCAAACACTGTCCCAGGTGGTGAAAACGTTGACCAAGATAACATAAACGAGTGGTCTGAAGTCGACGCTAACATGCCTGCGTTTGAGGTTTTGACAGACGACGAAATATTGATGCACGCGCAGGGCGTAGCAGAAAGTGAGAGTGGTAGTGAAGACGAAAGGGAGGGGAGTGACAAATGTGTTTCCGAGCCCAAAGTCACACATGGGAAAGCGCTCAATTAAGTGGAGGGGCTTCTTGACTATTTAGAAGGACAAGAAGACACTTTGTTGTGTGACAAGTTGGTTTTACGCAAAATAAGGTCGTCTATTTTAAAGAAAACAGCAAGTGCTAAGAAGCAAAAATTATTACCAGATTATTTTCAGCGTGTACAAACACTGACTTTGTACATATTGTTCGGCTTGTAATTATACTATTTTAATTGACAAAAACGTGATTTGACTAATTTTTATTGTGTAATAAAAGGTATGTACTACTTTATTGTATGCACATATTTTATTTTTAACTAAGACCTTCATTTAAGCACTAGGTTACAATTTTTGCTTTAACCAGGATTTTGACTTATCCGTGATCACCCTGCTGGTGATTATCCCGGATAATAGGGAGGTGACTGTATTTTATTTTACTACTGAAGAAAGCCTTTGGTGGGTGGCCGAAACATTACGATATCACAATACCAGTAAGCAATAGCCTGGAAATTATTAATCTTTTAAGTAAATCACTAAATGTTATCATTACTGAAGATGTGAGCATCATGAGGAAAATGCATCTATACAGTTGACTCATCAAACACTGACTTGAAAGTTGAGATACGTTTTAATTTGAAAAAATAAGTACAATACTTACTGTCTTGGAGGAGTTGGAATTATGTTAGCTTTCACTGCTAACTTGATAACAGATGTACGGATTTGTGTTTCCCCATCATCTGGTGGTGACTCTACAGTCAATTCAATATGACCCTGTGCTGTCCCTGTCCAAGATGCTGCACTCTGTGAAACTGATAGACTTACTCCAAGCCAACCTGACCATGGCCATAGTACTTCTGAGTATGTAAGTGATACCTGTTTTAGATACACAAAATAAAATACTACAGTACACCAAAAGCTAAATATATAACAAACTCTGATTTGCACACTTAGAAGCAACAATAGCATATTTTAAGGTTTCACTACATACACACACAAATTACAAATTAATTTGTATATATTCTGAAGATGACAGTTGATACTGTTGAAACAGTGAAAATATAAAAATATATATAAACATATATTCTTGTAAAAACAAGTATTATTTATGATTAATTACCTCTCTCTCTCTCTCTCTCTCTCTCTCTCTCTCTCTCTCTCTCTCTCTCTCTCTCTCTCTCTCTCTCTCACACGCACGCACGCACGCACGCACGCGCACGCACGCACGCGCACACACACACACACACACACACACAGTGAACCCTCTCCATACAGTGAAACCACCCCTTTAAGACAAGTCCCTCTCATCACAACCTATATAATTGATGGAACGGGTTTAAATATATTTCCACACGACAAATGAATTTTTGACCCTACAAGACAACCACCTCTCTTCCTGATTCGCAACCACTAGTTTTCGATTGAAAATACTTTATTCCTCTTGAAAACGACCACCCAGTCAGTAAAAACTGTGCATTGCAGTTATCAGAACATTGGGAAAATCGATCTTTTGTACTATGATTACACAAGAATGCTATTCACTTATCTTGACAGTAGTTTCAGCCATCATATTCTAATGCAGGTAGAATTTCAGGTAATATGCCCATAACCTTCAATGCCTAACAATTCCCTTGTTAAGGGTTGTTGCTGCCTCAGTGCGGAAAGGTACAGAGACAAAACAATTGTGCAACAATTTTGTCCCCAGTGCATGGTCAGCCTTATTTCCAATAGTTCATGTACAATTGTAAATATCATCGCAGTGTCTGTTACATTGTCCTAGTGTACCGTTTCATGGCAAGTGCTGTTAAAAGAAAACTGTCCTTTCATTAGATGAGCAAATATCCGTGATTAATGAAAGTAAACAGGGCAAATTGCAAAGAGAATTAGCTGAACTATTTAATTATAGTGAAACACAAATTTAAAATATGATCCTCGCCAGGACCGGTACATTAAACAATGGAAAGACAACTGCACCAAAAATGTGAAAAACCGGAGGTGGCAATCATCTGAAGAAGTAATAATGGTGTTTTAGAGAGGTTTAATCATGTTTGTTCTAAAGGAATACCAATAAGTAGCCTCATGCTACAAGAAAAAGCACATAGGTTTGTTTCAGATTTAAGTGTAGAAAATTTTAATTCCATAATGGCTGGCTTAATAAGCTTTGCGTTTGACATAACATAGTGTTCCGGGCAGTGTGCGGGGAAAGTCCAGACATGAATCAAGGTATGGTTGATGATTGGAAGAAAAGAGAATGCAGTAGATTATCTGTGAATATTCTGAAAATTTTTAATATGGATCAGATGGGACTTTTCTACAATACATTCCTGACAATACAATAACTCTGAAAGGACAACAGTGTAAAGGTAGAAAAATAGTCAAACAGAGGTTAACAATAGCGCTTTGTACTAATCTTTGTGGGGAGAAAGAACATCTTGTGATACACACAGCGATCCATCCACAATGCTTCAAGAATGTTGACATTTCATTTCTTGGTGTGTTTTGGCATGCTAACAGGAAAGCTTGGTGATGTGTGAAATTTTTATTTCTTGGCTATACATAATATGAATGAAAAAATGAACCACCACAATAAGAAAAGTCACCTCTTTGTAAATAATGCACCTTGTCACTGCCAAAACAAGCTGTCGAATGTAGAATTAAAATTTTTACTGGCAAATATGATAAGTTGTCTTCAACGAATGGACCAAGGAGTAATAAAAGCAGTTAAAGTCAATTACCACAAAAAGCTTTAGCATTCGCTTGTGGACAATGTCACTTCAGTGCATGAATTGGCCAAGTTGGTGATAATAGCTGATGCTATTACCCGGATAAAGAGTGTATGGAATGAAGAGAAACCAGAGATAATAAGACAATGTTTCATTCATTGTTTTTTCTGTCACCTGATAACAGTTGTTCAGTGGATATCTCTAATGGCAATGACAGTTGATCTGATCTGAATAAATCATGTGAGGTTGCCAACATAGAAGCTGACTGATCTTCAATGCACATTGAATGCATTAATGAAGATAAAAATTGTGATGGGATTGTTGCAGAATTATATCTAAACCATGAGAGTGATGATGAAGAAAGGAAAAATGAAGATATAAGGGATAACATTGAGCTGATCGACTTAAAGGACATGCTTCCTAGTATCACTAGACACAGAGCCCTGGCCACTGAATTTGGCAATATACAACATTAATGAACTTATTTGCCAATGTGGAAAAGGAGTATAAAAACGTGATAATAAATAAACTTATGAAAAAGTATGTGCAGGTGCCACTATCAGAATTCTTCAATAATATATAATGATGAAATGCCAGTACAGGTAGGTTCTTCAATATTTTAGTGTATTGCTATAGGTTTAATAATAGCATTAGTATTGCAGTACTATGTATATGCATTTACTTTAAGCCTCTATAAGAAGACCAGCCCTCGAGGTGACTACTTTTAAGTGAAATTCCAAGAGGTTTAGTGGCTTAAAAGAGGTTTCATGCTTTTATATATGCATTTATAAAATTTGAAATAATTAAGTAATTAATTAACCTAAATTGCATAGATTAATGGAGTTGTGAATTATTTAAATACACAAAGGACACTTAGTTAATTAAGAACTTCATTTAATTATATGGTTTATGTTCTTAAGAACAAAAAACTAACACAAAACAGATTTGATGCATAATACTTTTCCTATTTATTAATATACACTGAACGCATGCCCAATAAACTGTTATAAGCTCATGATATTCTTAATACTACTTTATATAAGTTTAGGTTTCTTCCTCAATTTACTTCCACTCATTCTAGTTACACAAAAATAGTGTACATAAGTATTTTAATATAATTAAAATTTTATATAAATACAATTTATGAAGCCAGAAGATGCTTGTATATTACTCACTCGTAAAACCATTTATGTAAATTCTCAGTCAGATTTTGCTTACCAGCTATCTTTACCACTCAAACGTCTTCGTACTTTGTTGCTAAACTGCTAGCAGCTGCTTTGGGCTGAACAACATCTGTCAGTGTCACCACCATTATCAAGAGTTGTTTTGGACTTGATACTGGTGCATGAAGCAGCAGCTAGCAGTTCAGCAACAAGGTACAACAAATTTGGACATTTACTTATGTTACATAATATTTACTCTCAATTTTCTTGTGAAGATGATTCACTCAACTATTCATTACAAATTCTGTACAAGAAAATGTGAATAATGTGATTTGAATCTAATTCATTTTAAATATGTCTTTTCCTACATTGTAGATTATTTAAAAAGCTGATTTGTATCGTTCTTGAGTAGTAAAAGTTATATCTTTCATGTGGATTCTTCGCATAATAATATCCATATCAATCAGGAAGATTCTTTGAACAGGAATGAATTAGCATTTTATAAGTATAGATATTATGTTATTAATTGCCTTGAAGTTGTGAAGTGTTGAATTGCCAATCCGTAACACTTGTGTTACAGTTCCTTGCTTCATCAACTTGCACTTCCTTCATAAAACACTTCAAAAATAGTCTATGACAGCAACTCCTAATTCCAACTGTCCTTAATGTTTTTGTAAATCTACTTATATCCATCAACTTTTGCTTCATAGACAGTGTCCTGTACCAAAACAAATTTCACATGGTCTGCAAAACCAACCCTTTGTTTCATTAGAAAGTATACCAAAAGATTCATACAAGCTTCCTTAACAAAACAATAAAAAAAAATTTTTTGTAAGCAGAAGTACAACTTTTACTAACAGTTTATTACAGACTTCACTTTTCTATACTAGTAAGTCTTCACATCTTTTGGCTATTCATATTGTATATGAGGATCATTCAAATATGAACCGGATTTTTTACGTGTGGATTCAGGAAGAGGAGTGAGTGAGGTGGAGTGCTTGAGGTAGTTAGGTGGGGATGTATGGAGGTGAGGGAACACCCAGCCACGCCTGCAGAACACATTCCCGCATCAGTAGCACACTGTCTGAGCACGAGGTACCTTCGTCTGTTGTGCAATGGGTAATTATCCAATTTCTCGCCAATGAAGGTGTCAAATCAGCTGAGATTTTGACCACACTCCAGGCACCACTTGGAGATGCTACTCTGTCAAGAACATGAGTGTTTGATTGGGCCAAAAAATTTTGAAGCGGTCGTGATGCAGTGGAGAAAGCAAGTCACAAGTGTCAACTGCGTGCAGCATTAGTGCTAACAACACTTGGGCTGTTCGTGACCTAGTGGAAGGTCACTGCTGCATAACTGTTGCCGAAATTGCATCAGAGGTAGGCATACATTTTGGGAGTGTGCACACAATTCTTTCAGACGAGCTTGGATTCAGCAAAGTCTCAGCGAAGTGAGTCCCACGTCTTCTCACTGAGGCGCAGAGAAATGTCCGAAAAGACATCTGTCAGCAGCTTCTGAATCGCTTTGAGGAAGAAGGAGAGGTGTTTTTGAACAGAATTGTGACCTGCAACGAAACATGGGTCCACCACTACACCCTGGAGAACAAGAGGACAAGTATGGATTGGCAGAAAAGTGGAGAGGGAGCGCCGGTCAAGGCTAAAACTTGCCTGTCAACAGGGAAAGTCCTGGCAACTGTGTTTTGGGACTCAAGAGGTATGTTGCTGATTGATTTCCTTCACGATTGAAAGATGGTGAATGCGGCATACTACTGCCAGCTGCTGGATGACGTCAGAGCTGCTTGAAACAGTTCAGTATTTAGATATTACGTAATAACTGACTTTACATGTTAAGGTTAACCAAGGATGTCGTTTAGTGTACTTGGCAGAGAACAACAGGCAAATACAATTAACAAAATGTGTCAAGTAAATTATGACATTATTTGATTTTTCTAAAAACATGAAATATGACATGAAAACATCTGTCCTGCCCTGAAGTGCAAAACAAGTTACAAGTAATTATTACATCAAAAATAGATTGTACTGAATCATCAGTTTAATTACATATATATTTTGCAAAACCAGCACTTCTTAAATATATATTCTTCGTTCACCCAATCACACAACTTTCATACTTTTACATTTTTGAGCTCATATTGTAATAAAAAAAATATACAATTGCAAAAGGCCAAAATAATTTCTGTGGTGATGCCTGTCACCAGGTACCTGGTTTTCCGAAGATTTCAGTACAGTGATCACTTTTTCATGTGGTCCATCTGGTTCTTTGCGGACTCACCTCATTTATGCATCGAACTGTTCAAAAAGGTAGTTTAGAACATTTCCCTCACGTTGCACTCACTCACACTGTACTTCGTTAAATAATTGCTGCTACTGTGACATTTTTACACTGTTTTTACTGTGAAATTTTGGAAAATAGCAGCCAGACCTGATTAACACATCTGGCTGCTTGTACTGTATCTATCGGACTGGAAAGATGCCGGAAACCCGGCGTCTCACTTTTTGTCATTTACACCCTGCGCTGCCCCCTAGATTTTCGTCATTGCTTTTACGTTTTTCGGAATAATGTCACGGCCTCAACGACGCAGCTTCCTTGTTTTTCGATCGTTCACGTCATCGTATAATGACGAAAAATTAATTGTTTATGATGTATTGCTGTCCGTATATGGTTATATTAGTGAATACGTCCCTTGATTGGTTCCCCTCACAATGACACCAAGTCGCGTCACTGCTGGAATGTACTGAAATAACAATGACTCACCGTCGCCACCGCTGAACTTTATTTCCACACTGGAATTGATTTTATTTTGAATATTTACTTTTCTAATTTGAAAGAAATTAATGTCCCCTTTTTTGAGTCATTACATGCTTATAGCAAAAAACGATGCCAGCAACCGATTCCCGACATTCTGCTTCTCCATGACAGCGCATGGCTGCATACTGCAGCTCAAACTACCAATAAACTCATTGAAATTCACTGGACACCTCTTGAACACCCTCCTTACAGTCCAGACTTATCTCCATGTGACATCCATATGTTTGGTGTGCTGGAGGAAGCGTTAGGAGGGTAACAATTCAACAACGATGCAGAGGTTGAGCAGTATGTGCACAATTGGCTGTTGGAGTAACCGTCTTCTTTTTTTGAAGAGGGGATCAAGAAGCTACCTATCTGGCAGAGAAAATGTATTTCTGTTGAAGGAAACTATGTAGAAAAAAAAAGATATATAAGATTCCACTTAATGACCTCACTCTTTGCATACGACATTACCTAGTTTTTTCAATAATAATTGACTGTGAAACACATTCACATGCTTGCTGCTTGTATAATAATGAGATTTCGTTAAGGCAAGGCTCACTTTTACTTTCTGTTTACTCTAGATGGAAAAAAATACAACTACATATAAGTGATTTCATATTGACTATCTTTATCATAACAATTTCAATCAATATTTTCTTTGACATCAATCATAATATACATAGAAGTCAAATCTTATGTAGAAAACATTTCTTAACTTATTGAACAAGTGAAGTGAATGGTCCAGACATTTTCCATTTGTCTCTTATGATAACTTTTGAATGCATCAACCAATTTTTGTAAAGCGTAGTATGTCTGTAAAGCGTCCATACTTTTATTACATAGATTCCTAGTGTTTTGGAGATTGATTATGTGAGGCAAAGTTGATCCCCTTGAAAAAACTGCAAAATACTAAGAGGGGTATCAAATTAAACAGAGTTTTACCTAAAATATTAATATAGTGTTCAGTTTTGTAAATTTCAAAATTCTGGTTACCAGGATCCAAAAATATGCACGTATAGTTTGTTAAAACTCTACAATCCATGCTGGGTATCAGACTAAAGACAATTTTAACCCAAATTTGAATAGAATGATTAAACATTTTATAATTAGGGCTCCCATGAGCCAAAATTTACAAACATGTAAAAGCCTATGTGGAGCATCAAAGAATTTTAATCAAAATAATGAAAACTATATCTTTAATAATCTGACAAAATTAACATGTGCCAACACCTCTTGCAAATTTTGGATCGCCTTCATAACGTTTGTAAGCTATGCTTGCAAAAAACATTACATATTGTTATCATTTATGTATATTTGTGAAACATATTAGATATAGGCATTTATATTGTAATGGTACATATCTTCAACAAACACTAATGAAGAAACATGATAAGAATAAATTATTAAATACTTAACACTATGATGAAAAAGGGATGAGTCAGAGATAAAGAATGGGTAATTAAAATAATAATACGATCAAGCATATGAAAGTAATCATAAAAGTAACCTCTGATAAGAGAAAAGTAAGAAGCAACGGACCGAAACGTTGAAAACAATGATATATGGCGATTTAACCATAATAACCCAATAGATGGTAAGTGAGAAAGTAGAACCAGCCAACAATAACATAAGGATATATAAATTATAATAAATGAAGTGAGAAAGTAGAACCAGCCACAACACTAAAATAAGGATATATAACTTATAACAAAATAAATGGATAACTAGAACCAGCCCTAACACCTATGAAAGGATATATGGACCATCACCAAATGCAGCGAATAAGTAGAACCAGCCAGAACACCAGTGATAGACCAAATAAAAAGAAACCAATGAATAATAATTGTAAATGATAATTATTAATGTAAACCCAAACAAACAATGTAAATGAGAAGTGTTAAATTTCAATAACTTAAATTTAGAAGGGTACACTAACCAAATGAATAGAGATAACTATGATAAATCAATCTAATACGACATAAACTTGTTAACGGTATAATTGAACCTGGTAAAGTGAGAGATAGGGAATTAGAGTAATAATGAACATTTTGTAAAATGAGAAAGAGAATTTAAGTAAGCAATACCCACCAGTAACACTTCAATCAAACATAGAGAGTGCAAGGTGATAGTGTTAAAATACCAAATTAAATAGAACCCCATTGATAGGGACAGACACTAATAAATCAGTGAGTAGTAAAAATGAGTGAAAGCTAATAATTCCTAAACACAGAAAGGACTGTGGCAATTAACAGCAATTATCAGTGAACACAAGTGTACATAACAAACTGAACCAAAGTGCAGTAAACTAAGTAATTAATAGAGTTCAGATAGTAGTAGTATTGACTACGTATCATATTATAATTTGTGAGCCATTAGTATTCTAAGTTAGCAATTCATATTATTACCAATGTATTTAAGCAAAAATGACTATTAGTGTGCTAATACACAGCATATATGATTGCTGATGTACAGAGGTAAAACCCAATATTATTAATTTAAAATGATATGAACGGACATTTAATAATAATATAATCGTTAAAAGAATTTAATATCATATAGTAAACCGTTGTTAAAGTTTCATTTTGTAACGGTACAGAATTGTAGGTTCAAAGTAACATTTTAAAAAATTGTAATCCCCATGTAGTCATTATTCACCTGTGTGGAGCCTCGATTTTATCAACCACATGCAGTGTTATTACAAAACAATGCATCTGTGTTTTGTCTTTGGACTCAAGACGGGCCGGACACATTATGCAACTACATACAGTTTGGTGGCAGCCGTGAATCACGGAGAAAATGACGCCTGGTCATGTATTTCACCAGGCGGCAAAATGTTGCCAAACCCTATGCCTGTCTTATAGCGCCTTTTAGAAAGCACCAATTGGAGCGCAGACTGTTGATCACGTGACCAGACTCACTCTCGTGAATTACCGCCTTAACGCCAGTTTTAGAGGCAGTTTCAACTGTAACTCATGGTCGCGCGGCCAGCAGCAGAAACCACCTAAGTACTCGCTCAAAAGTAAAGTCGGCCGACTAAATTATTAAAAGTGAAATGTAATAAAACGGTGAATAACCTGCAGACAATTAACGCCATACAAATGACAAAATAATGTGAACTAACTGCAAGTGACTTTTGGAATGCGGGATAAAAACAAGTGCTTATCAAATTGGACCAGATCTACAACCAGGCTGAGGACTCATTAAATCACTTTTTTCCAATTACTTAATTTGAACAGTCTTAATATCTACACCTGTTTAATATGAGATCTCTAAGGGAATGGGGTTATTTTGAATACTAATGTAAAAGAAAGGGTGTGTGCATGTGTGTGTGGTAAAGTAGAGGTTACGTACTGGTTCGGTTTTAATAGAGATAAGAATTAATTTCATGTTTTGATAAAAAGTAGTGGTACAGCTTTTTGTAGAACGTAAAAGATAGTAAATAAAAATAAGCATGTGATTCAGACAGCATAAAATGTGTTAGCGTAATAATTCCGAAACTCAAACCCATATAACCTTGTCTGCAGCTGTTTTCGTCTGTAGGACTTTGGAAGCGAAACCCGAAGGTAAGACATTATATTATTAGTTGAAGTAAATACTATTGTTTCAATTTTAATGACCTGATGTCATTTGAAATTAGTTATAAGGAAATATCACTGTGTTCATACGTTTAATTAATGTTTATGTTTTTATATTTTATATTATGTAATAATGATAACTCACCAAAGAGTATGAGGAGATGAAGAGAATGAACATTGTGAGTAATGACATGCAATAATAATTATGTTTAATGAATAGGAAAATGGCTGTGGGAGTTATGTAGACCATAAGACTAAATGTTATATTTTAAATAATAGAGAATAAGAAATAATAATTCAATTACAAACAAAAGCAGTAATCAGAAACAAAATAAATTCAGACAAATCCAATGATACTGAAAAAGCAGTTATAACAATAGACAAGCCAGAATGTGAAAATAATAAAATAACATACAATTACTATAGAACAGACATAAAACCATTCACCAAATGAACAATCATGTATAAAACAAATCAGAACCTATACAAGGGGAAAATAAAATCTAATCTGTGTAAATTAAGAAAAAATAGCCAATTGCTGTTTAGGCCTAGGCCAATGCCTAACTGTAAAACAACAAAAACTACAAATTGTAAGATTTAAACTATAACATTAGCAAAACTAAGACAAGTAGGTAATCATATTAAGAGAGAAATGTTAAAGTAATCATGTAAAATAAGAAAACAGTGTATTTAAATAATATCAACATAACTGTCCAAATGTTAATACATCAGTAAACCCAACCTTATGGGATGTTAAATTAATCTTTGTGTAATGGTACAGAATTGTGAGCTACCCCAGTTTCAATTTCAATCCAGTTTTAATTTTTTAATTGTCAATATTCACCTGTGAGGTGCCCCTTTGTAACCAGCAACACATACATTGTTAGTGTAAATTGTTGATGTCTGGAGACAGCCCAAGCCAGACGTATTATGTAATAGCCCCAGCAGCAGTCTTTGTGAATCACAGTAGGCAGATTGTCATCATAGTGTCAGCATCAGACAGAAGCAGCATACAGTACATTAATAAGTTAACCGGTGGCCTCGGGCGTGTAAGATAGGCTGAAATATAAGTAGGCCTATCCAATACAATTCAATAAAATGTATAAACAATATAGCGCAGCCAACCTATAAAACAGATCTAAGTGTGAGTAAAATTACATCGGCCGACTTTATCTTACATTTATAATGTGGAACCATTAAACAAATCAGTGAGAACTTAATTAAACAAAAAACAGTAAACTCAGTACCAACGGTGGCGTGAGTGCGCGAGAACCAAGAAAACGGTCAACACAGTACAACAAACCACAGGGACACACACGGTGGACGGGTAACTAACAACCCTAAATATGCATATTAAAAAATCAGTTTATAAAAAATGTTGATAGTTACATGTCAACCTAAATAATTGAGATCTCTAAGGGAAAGGTTTTTTTGTTTTTATAAAAGAAAATAAGAGGGGGAAGAGATATAAATACATATTGGTTCATACAAAAAATGTATAATTTGTACTAGGTTAGAATTAAGAAAGATTCCATTTGTTAATCTGTGTGATTTTATATTATTTGTTACTTATTCAATGTATTTTTAATTCAACAAGTAGAACTTTAATTGTTATCAAAGTAGCCTAAAATGAAATAATTAACTTGTTTAATAAACCAGAACCATTTGTTTGAATATAAACTGCATATTTGTATTTATACCGTTCATCTCAAATAATCCTTCCTGCAGCTGTGTTCGTCTGTACGACTCTGGAATAGAACCCTATGGTAAGAGTTTAATATAAATTGAAGTAACTTATATTGTTTCATTTGAAACAAAATACAAACAGTAGTGATGATATTTAATACTTAAAAAAGAATACTGAAGATTAATTGCAATCAGAAGATATGTAAAATTCAAATAATATCAGATAATAAAAATTCAAATCTTCTAACAATGGTCTTAAGTCGAGTTTAACCAATCAGAATTTTTGAGTTATCATGACAACAGCAGAATATTGACGATTTTCAGTTAGGAACGTTAGAATCTTATAGTGACGCTTATGAGGAGAGACGCCACGCCGTGAAGGGCCCAAAATTTGATTTAAAAATAGTAAAAGTGACCATATTTCATGAAGTGAAGGACCAAACTAACCGATGAGGGGATGACACATTCAACCCAGACCAAGGACCAGATTAATTAAATCCAGATGTATTAAAATAAGTCAACTAACAAGAAAAAGACGCAAGACGTACCTGAAGCCCAAGATATTTGAAGAACGAAGAACCAACATCGATGAACCCAACCTGCATTAACTATTTGACACTACACTTCCAAGCAACTGATGATAAGTATTGCTGAATTAATTAAACCTCTGAAATAAATTCTCTTTCAACTTTCTCAATAAACTGTGAACTCTCACTATAACTGATGGTATTATTTTTTCAAAGATTGATAAATAAAACATATTTTATGCATACCAGTTAACTAAATATAACCTATGTGCTACACGAATGACACCGTCACACACTTTGACACCACCACTTTGAATCTAATGTAAACCTTGTTCAATTTTAATTATCACGACTATAAAGTGATATATTGTAATTAATTATCTTGTTTTAAAACTTCTTTGTCATACTTAAAAGAATTCATTGGCAAATTTATTGTGCATAAATAATAAACGCCATTTACTACGGTGACAGAAAAACATTGTATTGCCAACCCAGCCTTCCGCTGAGTGAACGATTATTTATTGCCGAGGCTAAAACATATTGTATTAAACATACTGTAACAGGACATTTTGGCCTACCTGGGGTAAAATAAATAAATTTATAATAATCATATAAAATAAATAAATAAATAAATATTAAATAAATAAATAAAATCATAAAAGAAAACTACATTTTTACAATGTAATAATAATAATATGGGAAATGTAAACATAAAGTCACAAGAAAGGTAAATTTTGGTAGTAGCGAAAGTGGTACGACTGATTGAAAATATTGTTCGTGAATTTATACAATGCAGTAAACAACAAGCGAGAATGTGTCAAGGTCAGCTCCAATGACTTGCAAACTGTAAACAAATTATGTAACAACATCGGACCATGTGACGTCAATGTATACGTCAGAGACCATCCCCGCTGTGGAATGTTAGGAGTGTTAGCCGAACTACTTCTGGCGTAGTGATACCAGAACCGAAAACAATGAAAAGTTGGTAAACAGTGTAACATGACATAAGGTAGTGAAAATACATTTGATAATTAATTGTAAAACAAAGAAGCTGAAGACAAGAAGAAAGGTCAAGAACTTATAACTCAGAGATTAATAACCAAATGACAAAATGACAAATGACTAATAAACTGACGATGACTTGACTAAACAGATTGGATAAACACAAGGAAAAACAATGGAACAAGGAAGAAGGAACCAGGAACCAAATGTAATCAAGGAATTGATCACGAACATTGTAATCCCCAAATTATGACCACAAAATGTATGTAAACAAATGCACTAATATAGTAAGAGCATAAATGAGATGTACCTATGTTAATAATAACAAATAAGATAGTAATATTATGCATATTATATGAATAAATAAAATGTATTTATAAATATAAGATATTTATAAATAGGGAGTTAAAAATAAACACACCCAAATGAATAGTGATAAACATAATCAAAACCAGTAAACCATACCCTGAGGCAAATAAAGGCCATAGTTAATAATCAAAAGTGATCATTAGTGAAGGGAAAATAAATTAATTACTCATAACCAATAACCACACGATGATGTTAACATAATTAGACAACATAGTGAATAATATCAAGTGAGCGGAATAAAGAGTGTATCAATACAAATATGTGGTGACATGCAGTTATAGCATGTTACATAAAAAAAGTGAAAGTGAATAAATAAAAAAACCTTCTATAAAGGAAAAGTGTAGTGGGTGAACATAAAAAGGTATTTTAATTGGTAGACTGTATTAGAATATCTAAACAACCTGTGATAAACTTTGTGCTAGCAAGTAAGATGAACTAATTATACTGTGATTAATTTAAGCAATAGTTGGTAAGAATTATAAAATAAGATAAAAATTAAATCATTAGAATGAATGGTAAACAAGAAAGATAGACACTGTATTCTAGTGAAGGAATGAGGGAGTAGAGTATATTGTTTAAAGTACAGTTTAACAAGTAGTATAATAAGAGTTTTGTTGTTGTTTAAAAAACCAATGTAATGTAATAAATTATAAGTTAAAACAGATAGTAATAAGAAACAGAAAGATAGTTAGAAGTTTAATTTCAGGCTTGAACCTGGCAAGAAAATGTTTATTGTTAGAATAAGAGGTGTAGTTAGAATCACCAATGTTTATTATTTGTTTCTAGTAAAAAATTGTTTTAATGTACCATATATAATGGTAAGGAATTACAAAGAATGTTAGATAGTAGTATAGGGAAATCTAGACTCTAGGCCTAACAGTTAATGAAGAAACTTTTGTAAATTTAAAGACAAACAATAGCCCAATATCAAATCAGAATATACCACATGTTTAAACAAGTTAAGTAGGTATACCTAATACAAAAATGTATAAATAACATCCAGTTTTAGATAAAATATATATGAAATATAAATAAGAAAAATAACAAAAATGTGATTAACTACTCAAAAGTAACCATGAGGGGTATCAAAATGATCCTTATAAAAAATTATGAACAATGGTATTCATGTAATAAACATATACATATATATATAATAAACATGTAATAAACTAATATAAGAAAGAAATCTTAATTTGAAGATATTTTATAGATTTAAACTAAAATAAAACGTTAGAATATAACAATGACATAAATTAACGACCAATGAGATTTAGCATAATTTAATAGGTAACCATAGCAACCGAAATTTATTACCAAAAAACCGTTGGAATTCTTATTAATCCATTATTGACCGACGCGGAGGGCGGATGTATGCAGCTCTCAACCCAAATTTTACTATAAAAACGTAAATTTTAACCAAAACCAGAAGGAAGAAGTATAGTGAAAGCAACCTATGGAACACCTGATGAATTAATTATTATTAAATTACTCACAACATAAAAATATCAGTGGAAAATAAGAAGACTTCGAAGAAACCTAGCTGACGACTCATCCCGAAGGAAGAAAAGGAGCGACCTACTTCAAACTGAGAAGACGAACGACTGCGGAACAAGAGGGAAGCCGAACTTTATGGAAAAACCATCTGAACGAGAATTGATGAACATCCGAGGAGGAGAAGACGACTAGACCCATCCGGAAGAAGTAGACGAACATCGAGGAAGCCCCAACGAGAACCGATGAGTATAAAACAATAATTTCACTAAAAAACGAATTCCCCTTTTTATCCATAATGAGTCACAATTTTCACTTCACTGATCACTATTTTGAACAAGAACTGAAGGTAATTAAAATATCACTATTAATGAATCTTAATCAATTAATAACCATTTAAACTGATCTATAATAAATTATTAATAAACATAACTTGTTGTCAAAATCCTAACCAAACACTATCCTAATTCTCATTGCTGATAACTTACTTGTATGTATTAATGTATTAAATATTGTGTACCTAGTTTTAAGAAATAATATAATTTTGTGCATTTTACCCGTTAATCCAAAACTTCTGTAGTCAAAAGGACTTTTTAACACGCCTTGTGACAAATATTTATTGTAAACAAACATTATTCGCCAAGCGGCGTCTTCATGATACAAACGACTGAGCATACCAACTGAGCAATTGTAAAAGCCGGTACCAATATAAATTAATGTACTATTGAATAACTGAAAATTTTAAAGGGTTTAATAAATCTTATTGTTCTGCAACGCTGTATGTTTGATTCGTATAAATTAAAGTAATACATAGAGAATTATTAAAGTGAAAACAACAAAACACCACAGTTAGCGAAGTCGACACTGCAAGACGGTGTGGGCCAATCAGACTAATCGGTGACGAGGCGGCAAGATTCAAACTGAACGCCGAGAGATACGGTTTGCCCGTAAGTAGTGAGAAAAAGTACAACCCGACTAGCTATATACGAATAACATTCACTGAAGTAACTGAACTGATTAATACCCTCACTTATATACCTATACAATACTACGAACGCAACGAGCGAATTAAAAAACGCTCGTCACACACACATTTACGATACGAATACAAGACACGGGTGACAATCACACAATTTAAACACACCCACGTAAAAAGTCTTATTACAACAGTCACGGTCACTTTACAAAATAGTGCCGTTTGTCTCAGCCCAGTCGTAACTTTCAACACTCGCGCGAGTGGTACCCATAAAGTTCCGGAACGTAAAATGCGGGCCCACAAAACATATAAAATGTGAATAATATATTTAAAATATGATTTAACAATCGAAATACATACTTAAAATGTAATTAACAGTTTGCTTTACACTATAACAGTTCGGAGATAATGAATTAAAGTGAAAGTGTGCACGTAAAACAATGTGACATCTTCTGGACTAGAATTCGGATTCAAAGTCAGCTAAGTATCTACAAGGATATACATAAAACCATCAAATTTTATTATTTTCACAAAGCAAGAACAGATGGGGAAAATTAAATTAAATACGAGATCTCTAAGGGAGTAAAATAACTGTGTGAGTGTGTATGTGTGAGTGAAAGTAGATATATAAAGAAGGCTGGTTTGTGTTTCTCAAAATTAGTTATATTTAATATCTTGAGTTTTGTTAATTGAAAATTTTATACTAGGTTTCAATTTTATTTTATGTGAGTTTTAGAATGAGAATTTTATAATAGACGAGGGAGGCAAAGAGGTAGTTTGTCAATGATCTTTTAAAAAGTAAATGATGATGAAAGAGAATAATTAATTGTTAATAAAACTTAATTATGGGAAATGAGTAAAGCTTTCTTATTTCAAACAGCCATAATTCTGTTCTTTTTAGTTCGCCGAAAAGGACCCGACTCTGGTAAGTACATATATTCTTGCAATTGTTAATAAGGCAAGATGGCGCCCGAAGAAATTTATAAAGTAAACAATGAGTAATTAAGTTTTAATTATAATGTGACATAAAAGTTATATCACAATATTTTGTATAATATAAGCATTAATGAAACTTAACAAATTCTGAAGCCAAATAAAAAAGTGTGAATCGTTAATAACTGTCCAGTAATTATTTTCAAAATATTATGTATGTTGTGTTTTGTAGCAGCGAGTAGAATTAACCAACATTATTTTACGATGGTAACACGTTTCCCCACTCAAGCGAGATTCGAGTTCCAGCCAGTTGGCGAACAATTCGAATCAACACTACCATAATGTAAAACAACCAAGATAGAAACTTTTAATTGTTTTCTGGCAAAACAATTTGGCGCCTATCGGGAACAAATAAAGAGCGAGAAGGGACAGGTAAGGACACACAGGCTACACAACGCTTTTATCACACAGAACGCGTCCGATTTGCGACTCAATATTAAAACTTAAACTACAAAATCGTAAGGTATAAAACGGTATACTCCGTGTTTCTACAATATATCTATGGGAATACACATAAAGTTAACTATATTATTTGTCACTTAGGTAGTAAGGTTATGAGGTACACAATGAATACAGTATTTTTAGAATTGTTTCATCTGTATTACATTTATAATAATAAAAATGTAATAATGACTGTCTGGTTAACTAAAAGAAATATTAGAGAAATGGGAGTATTTTTCTTTCCTTTTTTCACTTTTTACGGTACAACAAAACATTCGGTATTTGTGGTCACAATGGGAACAATCAGGTGGTTCTTCATTAAAAGTACAAATAATATGTTTTCATCCAACAAATATCAATTGCCTTAATAATGTAACAGTAAAACAGTTGACTTAATGTAAATGACAATATATACAAATTGTACAACAAATGAAAGAACATCATTTACATTGTGAGATACAGTAAATTCAGTTTTTTACTCCTCATTGTTGTTTTCCTCATTTTCTTCCCATATTTCATACAGTAATTATTCTGTTAAATTCATAAGTTTTGTTAAAAAATGTTTAAGAAAGTGAGTACTGCATCCATTGCCTGAAGACATGTATTTTTTTCTTCACCTGACTCAAGATTGTTATCAGTACTGTTACTTTCAGAATCACTTTGTTGAGACACCATGTCTTTTCCATGGAGAATTATGATGGTCTGAATTACGATGTTATGAATTTACCTTAGCCACCCACTAATGTTTTCTGGGAATTGTGGCTGCTGAATCATCAAAACAAACATTTCATGTTTACTTTGTGGATACAGCAAATATGTTGTACCACTATGACGACATATCATAAAAAAAAAACCTAAAACATGAGAAATGACATATGATCACCTCCTCATGGTGATTCTTGGTTAACACTAAGAATCATATATAAGAAGAACTTTGCCCACAGCTTTAAAAAATCATAATTTTTAATTTGATTTTGTCTTATAGTAAATGTACCTCAAACAAACTAGTGAGAGAGTTCTGCAGCTCAAGGTGCTTACTGGCAATACCTAAGACCAATAAAACTAAACTATACGAAATTTTAAAAATTTGTGGGGGTACATGTATGGAGAACCATACAACATTACCTGCAAACATTTACAACCATACAAATACATTTACCTCCAAGTGATGTCCAAATTCTGGTGTGTATGGATACCACTGTGGTTTCCCTACTACACGCCCAGATACTCCAAGACCATTCAAAATGGTGACATTTATAATTGTAGGCATTGCTCCATAATACAATGGTTGTGTACAATATGGCCACATATACTGGCATTCACTTAAATCTATGTAGCTGCAAATGTAAATACACAATTGATCAGATTAAGATGGCAAACATATAATACTCCCCCCCTCTCTCTCTCTCTCTCTCTCTCTCTCTCTCTCTCTCTCTCTCTCACACACACACACACACACACACACACACACACACACACACCTGGTAGATGGCACTTTATGAATCTTTAATTAATAAATAGTCAAAATCACTGGTGCTTCTACAAAAGAAAATGGAAATATAATATACTGACGCAAATACATCGTTACATTGTGTTAACATGTTTGTTTTATAATAGGTATTTGTTACAATATTATTAAAAGTACATTATCATCACTTATAAATGCTATCATGATCACATGATTGAACACACACAGATTATATAAATCATTATATAAAATTTTGCTAGTGATTCTGTACACATATTTACAGCAAGTACTCCTACTTTAATTAAGTTTAAAATGTAAATAACATACTGTTTTATATCTATACTTTTATAGTTTTATGTGTTGTAACCATGAAATTATTTTCAACATTGGCTTTAAAATTAGGTACTATGTAACGGGACATTTAGGCCTACCCGGGGTAGTAAATAAAAATTTATTGTGTTTTAATAAAAAGGAAGTAATATTTGATTAGGTAACGTTAATTTTGGGGAAACAAAAATAGATAATAATTTTGGGAGACATAAACATAAATTCATAATGAGGGTAAATTTTATTGGAACAAAAGTAGAAGAAGTAATTGTAAAATATTATAACAACGCAATAGACAAACGGGCGAAATTGGGCCAAGGTCAGCTCCAGTGACTAACATATTATGTAACGAAACATCAGACCATATTACGTCAGAGACAAACCCAGCTTTGGAATGTGGGAGTGTCAACGCCAGCAGTTTCGTTGACGCTCGGAGAACAAAACAGTCGGCAATGAACATCTAACAACTAAAGACGCAAGCAATCCGCGCGTCCGCCGGCAGGGCGTAGTTTTCGTTGCGCCCGCACTAAATTGTGAATACTGCACGTATAAAAGAATAAATGTAAATCACAAAATGGAACATTCGAACACATTAACAGTTAAATTTCTTTAAAAGTGAAAAAACAGTATAATCAGTGAACGAAGTACCGAATAATCGATGTAGCATACGTCAAAAGGTCGAAAGTGCATATAAAAATGGCCTGGCGTCTCACGGACAGTTAAACAGATAAGTAACCGATGGGGAAAATTAAATTCAAATATGAGCTCAAGGGAAAAATTTAAAGTATGTTGTATGTGAGCGTGTGTGGGGGTTTTGTTTAAGTATACATATTAAAACACGAAGCGCTGGTTTGTGTTGTCAAATTAATTTTATGTTTTGAATATATTTATCTCGATTCTAAGAAAGGAAAATACCATGTACAACAGCTGTTATTATTATCCGTATAAAAAATAGTAGTAGAAAAAAGAAAAGGAGGAATATTTTGGGTTTATGGGAATATCTAAAAAATGATTTTTTCGTTATGTTTATCTTTGTTGTATTAGGAATTTAATTAAATAAATTATAATCATGGTATGATGGCAATACAGTGGTACTTTTTTTAATAACCATTTCTGCTTTTTGAGTTCGCCGAAAAGAACCTGGCCCGAAATGGTAAGTACATATATTTTTTCTTGTAGGTGACAATACAAGATGGCGCCCGAAAAAATTAGACAGAAAACCGTGAATAAAATTAAAATTAATTAAATTCATAATTATGAGTAGAAATGATATCACAATTAACGACCCGAACAGTGACATTCTAAAATGTAATAATAAATTAAAGTTACATTGGCGCCCGGAACTTAGGGACATTTTATATAAAGAAATGTATATAAATATAGGCCTACTTGGAGAGCAGAATGGTTGTTTGAAATGAATGATCTATAAATAAGGTACATAGGAGGTTACGAGAAGTAACGTAAAGCGTTATGTAAGTAGAATACATTGTTGTGTGATAACTAGATGTTATATAGGTTAGTATTTTGATATAAAAGAAATAACTTTATCATTAAAAATGGAAAATAAAGAAACAAATTTAGAAAACACTCTTACAGAGTCAATGATAATGAATAATGTACAAGCACAGTCTACTCCAACGACAGCTAAAGTAAAAGAGTTGTCGCTGGACGATATGTTTAACCTAATAAGAACAATGTCTGAAAATATAAATAGCAACTTAAATGCAAAATTCGATAAAGTCAGCAAAGGAGTTTGAGGAACAAAAAAGTGATTCCAACGTTAAATATGACAAAATAAATGCTAAATTTGATGAAATGAATACGCAAAATGTTAAATTTGAAACTAACATGAATAAACGTCTGAATGAGATTGATGAACATTTTAGTACAATTAAAGAACAAATATTAGAATCAATAAGTAGCAATTGCGAGAAAAAGATTGACGAAATGAATAAAAATTTAGAAGGTAAATTAAATCAGATAATGAATAAGAAGTTAGGTGACAATGTTATAGTTATGACAAATATTAATAATGACAAAATAGTGGAAGAGGTAGTGTTAGATAGTATAGTATTGAATAGTGATGATAATGATGTTAATTACAATTGTGAGAGTATAGTGGGGGTAAAGAATAATGGAGAAACAGATAAATTAAACGTAAATAAAGACGATCAGATGACATATAATGAGGTAAGTAGGGGTGAGAATTATGACAATATAAGTAAAAATATGGTGTTAGAGAATAATGGGGTAAATATTGAGAGTACTGATGAAGTTTTAGAATGTAATAATGGAATGTTCGTGTGTATTGATGAGTCAGAGAGAAAGTGGAAAGAGAATGTACAGGTAGAAGGGTTACAGAGGGTAAAATTTTCCCGTGGTGTTGTGGGGGGTGAAGAAAGGTCTTCACGAAGATATTGGGTAGATAAGTGTTCTACCAATAATTGTCTTTTGAATTTTTGTGTTGTTCCTGAAGGAATCAGGAGATGTTTTAATGTAGCAGTACCCTCTGTATGGGGTGGTAGAGAAAGTGTGATATGGTGTTGTGGTGACAGATATTTAGAGAGAGAGTTGTGTGTAGATAGGGAGATAGAATTTATATCAGTTAAAGAGAAATTATAAAGAGTTGATAGAGAGGTTAGAATTGAAGGAAATAGACGACATAAAACAATGAAATAGACCGCCAGGACCTTTCACATGACCAATCACTTGGGTTAAATCGACAAACCACGACGGAAAGTGAGAAAAAGAAGATAACAATAATATCAACCAATTATTTAAAATACATCAGGGAAGAACTTCTGGAGGAGGAGGATAACCCATTGTCAACAACAAATAGTGAAATAGTGCATATAAGAGCCGATATTAATGGAATCAACACGATAATAATGATCGATACTGGGTCAAATATATCTCTTATAAACCAACCTGAATTGGAGCGGATCCAGGCCAACTCCAATATACCTATCCCGACTCTACCTATAAATAATATTGTCATAATTGGTGCCACAGGCAGACAAAATAAGACCATCAGAAAACAGGTCTCCTTAGAGCTAATCAGCCAAGACACAATAATACCTATTATTTTCCTTGTCGCTAATGGATTACCATTTAACATGTTGATTGGATGCGACGCACTGAGACAACACTCAGCAATCATTGACCTGCAGAAGGGAATAGTAGTGCTTACTTCTGAGAAGGGAGTGTGGTCAGCCAATATAATCAACAGTAACCCAACACAAATAACCCTAAATCATAATAAGGGGTTAAAAAGCTATTATTGTCAAACATATAAACCATCAATTACCATAGAAGATGAAGAGGGAGAGGGAGAATTGTGGAAAAGAAAAGTCGAAGAAATTAGAAAGTTCCAAAGAGAGAGACCTCAGCAAGAGATAACGGGTGAACAGGCTGAAAAACTAATAGCCATATATCAAGCATACCATCACGTTTTCTCAAATATCCCAGGAAAGGTCAAAGGATTTCAATGTAAAATAAACTTTCGAGAACCCATAGACTTTCACAGAAAATCCTACCCAATCGCCTACTCCCTAAAAAACGAAGTGAGGACGGAAATAAATAGAATGATGGAGGAGGACATCATTGAATACAGCCAGTCTCCCTATACGAGTCCTATAGTCACCATACCAAAAAAGAATGGTAAAGTCAGAATATGTTTAGACGCCCGGGAGATCAATAAGATGATCATTAATGACCAAACATCACCGGGAGAGATTGAAGAGATACTCAAGAAATTTCATGGCACCAAATATATAAGCACCTGGGATACTGTATGTGGGTACTGGCAGGTGGAGCTGCACCCACACAGTAGGAAATACATGGCATTCATCTTCGACGGAAGGAATTACCAGTTTAAGAGGTTACCTTTCGGCCTCATTAATTCCGTTGCAGTGTTCGTCAAGTGCATGGACCAAGTCATAGGTCAGGAAGCACTGCAGTTCACAACAGTGTACGTGGACGACCTTCTAATAACATCATCTGACTGGGATGAGCACTGCGATCGGGTCAAACAGGTATTACAAAAATTATCTGAAAATAATATAACATTAAAATTGGACAAGTCCAAGTTCATAGCAAACCAAGTCAAATTCTTGGGGTTCAACTTAGCAGAACAGGGGATAACACCATCCCAAGAGAAGGTGGAAGCTATTCAGAATTTCCCCACACCAAAGAATAAGAAGCAGCTACAATCCTTCTTAGGTATTTGTAACTACTATAGAAATTTCCAAACAAATTATTCTTATTTAACAGCAAAGTTCTCTAAACAACTATCAGCTAAAGAAAAGTGGACTTGGGGGAAGGAACAAGATGAAGTGTTAAAATTAATCAAAATAAAATTTCTTGAAACTATAATGCTACACCACCCTAATTTTGAACAGCCATTCTACTTAAATTGTGACGCCAGTGATGTGAGCCTGGGCGCCGAATTATATCAAGAGGATAAGGACGGACACCACCTGGTTATCAGCTTTGCCAGCAGAGTGCTGAACCGCTGCGAACGTAACTACAATGTTACTGAAAAGGAACTACTCAGTATTGTGTTCGCATGTGGAAAATTTAGGACGTATATCCTAGGATATCCCATCACCGTCCGAAGCGACCATAAGTCCACATTTCCTTCTTGAAACAGTGTAAGTTAAGTCATGGGAGGCTTACACGATGGATACTCGCATTACAAGAGTACCACATAACGTGGGAGTACATTCCAGGACGTAGAAATGTTGCCGCTGATGTATTATCCAGAATAAATGTCACAGATCAGACATTTGAAGGAGAAAAGGAGAAGATCATCAAAGTGTTTTGTATAATAAAGGATAGAAAGGACCTGGAAGATATTCTGAACGAGGTAGTGGTACAGCAGAAACAAGATTCAAAATTACTAAACATAAGAAACAGACTGTTAGAAGATGAAGAAGTTGTGAATAAATATTATTGTATCCACCAAGATATACTCTTTGTTAAAACAAAAAAACATAATAGCACATGGAAACTTGTAGTTCCAAAAACATTAGAAAATAAGATAATTAAGGATTATCATGTTCGATACGGACATATGGGAACTGTAAAAATTGTGAAAGCATTGGAGGAGGAAGTCTTTATAAAAAATATAGTAAGAAAGGTAAACCAAAATATTAAAACGTGTATAATATGTCAAATGGTAAAGACCAATAACGAGAAAAAAGACGGAACCATGATACCCATCACCTCAACAACAAAGTTAGAAAAAGTATTCCTCGATATATGTGGTCCATTCCCACGTAGCGGAGGGAGACATAAATACAAGTTTATTGTAATCATGTTAGACCACTATACAAAATATACGAAATTATATGCAATAAACAGAGCTACTACTAAGAAAATATTAGAAATAATAAAAACTAAATATATAACTGAAGTGGGGAAACCGTGCATGATAATAACTGACCATGGAACGCAGTTCAAGGGAAAGAAGTGGCGAAACGAGTTACTAAAAGAGAATATAAAAACCTATAAAACATCCAAATACCACCCTAGTAGTAACCCTGCAGAAAGAGTGCTAAGGGAAGTTGGACGAATACTAAGAACTTATTGTCATAACAACCAAAAAGAATGGCAAAGGTATTTGGCTTCAACCGAAGTATTTCTAAATATTAGTTACCACCAATTTACTGAAAACACCCCATACTTGATGATGTTTGGAAAAAAGCCCCACAGAGAGATACAAGAACTAATCAACTTCCCAGTCAACCCAGAAGATCCCTATGATGAAAACCAATGTTATAACCGTATTATGGAGAAAATAGAAAAACAAAGAGCAAGGTATTCACAAAACCAAATTAAAATAATAAAATACAACAAGGGAGAGAGAGAGTACTAATCAAAAACAGGGAACTACCCAGTACACTTGAAGGGATAGCCAAAAAATTGCTATTATTATATGTAGGGCCGTATGTCATCACAAAGGACAATGGAAACAATACTTATGAGATAAGTAATATAACCACCAAAAAAGTAAAAGGAGTTTACAACCAAGCTTCAATAAAGAAGTTCTATGAAGAAAACTAAGTGACTATAAATAAAAATAAAAAATGCCAAAATTCAAAAATTATGTGAGCACAACTTGCAACAATATTTCGATGACTTATGAGGCCTAAAATAAAAAATATAAAAACAAAGGAATGAGTTACATAAATTCCTACTAAGTGAAATCAACTTACAATCTATTAAAAAGTTGATATATGAAGTATATAAAATAATTAAACAAAATGTACCAAAATAGGAATACGCTACAAAAATTCCTATGATGTAAGAGAATTAACTTACAAAGAATTATCAAAAATGATATTTAATACAAACTAAAAATAAACAAAAATAAAATCAAGTTAAAAACTGATAAGATAAATACCTGAAATTATAATGAATCAAATGTATTCAAAGAAAAAAAAAATCTAAACTGGTACAAAGAAAAAGAGAAGTTATGTATGAATCAAATATACAAGCTATGGCTAAAGCAAAATATTGCTAAATAACTGAAAAAGGAATAAAGATTTCTAAGATAATTAAAATGATCACAACGAGAATCGAAAACAAAATAATGAAAAGTTAGATATGATGAAATTAACATATGAATAAATAAAAAACAATCAATTGTATGAGCAAATGATAGTATATAGCAAAGATACAGCGGAAGGAAGAATGAGTAAAAGGCCAAAGTGATCTAAAAACAAACCACAAGGTGGACAATCCCAAAATATATTATTATTATTAATTTAAGTCACAAGTTGACAAAAAAGGTATTTAAGATTGACTGTTGAAAAGTCCAGCAATCCAAATAAACTGAGCAGAGATGATGTTCCTCTGGTCTCAGAAAAATGAGTAGTAATGGGAGAAACCAGCTACTAAAGTTAGGAAAAAAAATTGTGTATAAGGGAGAACACACCAATGGAAATAAAATAAAAAACAGATCCAAATAAAATGGAATGAATTAAGTAAGAAGAGATATAAAGAATGGAGAAACAAACAAGAAAGAAAAGGAAAAACATTATATATAACTGATAATTTCATAAAAAACTATGCTAGTGTTTTATCAAAATGATCAATTTTAAAGGAGAGGCATTATGTTACAACACAAATAAGCCAACCCAGTACCAGGGATAAAAAACTATAGTTATAAATGTAAAAATACTTCATATCAAATAAACTGATTAATTCAAATAAAATATAAAGAATATGACTCGACGAACGACGACTTTGACCTAACCCAAGTGATTGACCCAACAACAGGAAACAAATGAAGAAGGGAACCACACAAATAACCAACGAGAATAAGAGAAGAAAGTGATAAACCCAAACAAAAAGGAAACAAGTTCATGGGATTAAACGACCCCAAAATACCTAAAGAAAAGGATGGAAAAAACCAAAGTATTAATCAAATAATGAAAATGAAGAAGGAGGGAGATAGGTAGAAGTGAAAACCAATAATGATTCACAAAACGAGTAATAAAGCATAGGAGAAGGAGAAATAAAGCACTCAAGAAGAATATTGGAACCAAACCAATGGTTATCCTGTGAAAGGAAAAAGTAACGGTTACTACCTATTAATGGACAAAATGATCTAGAGAAGAAACACTATTAAAAACGATTAAGGATCAAGGTGATAAAAAAGCAACCTAAACCACAAATAAAATTGTTATTAGTTATTAAGTATTAATTGTTATTAGTATTAAGGATATATTGTAATGAAAGAGAAATAAGTATAGGGATCACCCACTAAAAAACACAAAGTATAAACAGTGATACAGTGCAATAGTGTATGTGTAAAAACCCCAAAGTGAAGTGATAAGATACGCTAGTTAAATTATAATTAACCATAGATAATTTAAAAGTGAAGGTGAGATATAAGTGGGAATAGGGTAAGATTTAGAATATAACTATTATAAGAAATAGTGAATAATGAAGAAAGTAGACACTTCATAAATCTGTGAAAAAACACTAAAGGTATAAAAGTGGAAAAATAACAGTGAATAAATAACTGGTGAAAAATAGTATTAAGTGTGAATTGTAGAATAAGATAGGATAAACACTAGAAAGTGATGATGACATTATTATTTAAGAAAAGATGTTTAATAGAGTTAAGTTTAATTATAGCCGGTAGTAAGTAAAAAGGGAGGATTCCAGGAAAGAATAAATTGAAGGTGTTAACATGGAGAGAATGTAAAGATTGTTTAAAGATTAAGAAATCAAAAACTAACAAAGACACCCATGTTATAAGGGACTGTTATAAATTTAATAAAAGTGATGTTGTTTATCACAATAAAAATAATATGCATTGTAAACCAAAAATTAGCAAATAATGATAAGTTGGAAGGAAGTGATGATATTTCTCACTCAAAATAATAACTCTAATAACTTATAAAGAATTGTTCATGATTGAATAGGATATGGCTGAATGAAATTTGCAGTCCATAAGCCTAATGTTATGTTTTAAAGATTAAAATAGAGAAAGCAATATTGACATGTAATCAACACACCAACAGAATCAAAATACAACACAACCAATAAAAATAACAAAGTAAAGCCCATTAGGCTGAAACAAAATGTGATTTAAATGAAATAAGTAAAATACTATAATGGCTACTCAGGCCTAGGAAAGGCATAACTGTCAGAACCAAACAACCAAAAATTATAACAAATTGAATAAGAATTTAGAAAATCTGAGGTGAAGGAATCACCAAGAATAAATTGTAAATCATTTGTAACACAAAATATTGTAATAAGCATTTTTATACAAAAAGAAATGTAATTAACAAGCATTAACATAATTGTAAAAACATCAAATCTGAAATTACCCAAGCTTGTGGGGTATCAAAATAATCTATGAAAGGAAATAAATACTATAGTGACAATATTTAATAACCAGGAAGGAAGATGGAGGAATAACAGCAATCAGAAGATATACGAAGAATTCGAATTTTGATAACAATACACCATCTCAAAATCAACCAATCGGAATCATACAGTTACCATGGAAACGGCAGTTGAAGACAAAATTACCGTTGGAATTAAAAGAGAAGCGAAGCGTCATTAAGCGAATACAGATGCCAATATTTGGAAGAATGTTTTTTCATGAAAATAATGCAAACAAGTATTAAAAGTTGCTCACCATGATAGCTTGAGAAGCAGATGACCATTTGTAGCAGCCAATTCAAGATCCAAGGCCAATTAAACAGAAAATATACTTGAAAAGAACATCTAGACCCATGACGAAAAAGACGCTCAATAGATTGAAGCCCCAAAATCCATGAAAACTGAACTTATGCAGCCACATCCTACCCGATTAAACAACGAAGGCACCTAGTCACGCTGAGGTGTTAAGTACAATCTAATTATTTATTTTCCAAAAACCCTAATCACTTTAAATATTGTTAAAAGGTAGATTTACCTCACTACAGAACCAATATTTCTCTTTCATAGAATATTTAAGCAAAATAACACTTAATGGAAACTTGTTAACGTTGAATATAACCTATGAACTAAACACGAACTTACAAAACACTTTTACGACACAACAGAACAGATTGTAACAGCACACATTATTATTTATGTACACATAGAATAAGGTAATATATATTTTTATTGTAACCATTGGAGTTCTTTAACTCATAGTCACAAGAATCCACGATTTGGGAAACCAAAAATATTTGTAATACACCTTAACGTAAGCAGCAATGCAAACGCTGAATGGTTCCTAAATCATATTCGCCGAACCCTAGAGGCAAGAGTCGAATGTAAACAGTCGGTGCAAATTTATTATTGTATTATTGTCAATGTGAATGTTTTCAATTATCACCTATTAAAAAATAACTATTACAGGGAGTAACCGTCGTTATCATTTCATAGGGAGTGCTATATATAAGTTACTGGTGTTTAGTTAAGAATAAATTGTACGAGCAGCGAACAAGTTGTCAATCACACAGCAGTAGCGACAATTGTGACGGCCGTACGAGCGGGAATTATTTGAATGCCCAATACCGCAATGCTGATAACTCGTCTTACAATAATTTTAGTTGTTTTATAAAATGACTTGGCGCCACCCGGGATTATCACACCCCTATAAATAACAGGTAAGGTTACTGCCGTATTATACAGGTGATTATATCAACGCTACGAACATCGCTAGCCACAAAATTACTGTAACGACCCGGTGCGAGGCGAACGCACTAATCATACAAAACACATACAAACTGTACAAATTTTGCAGGTACGAACAGATCTATTCGTTACAGATTGACGAATACAACGTGAGGCTTGAACGAAGACGAGGACGTCTTCTACTAAACGTTACAATATATATGAGTAATGTATGATGATGGTGGTTAAAATAAAAAATAAGTGAGTGGATATTTTAAATATTTTAGTTTATGGTAATGACCTGGCTAGATTATGAAATGAAGTGTGGTAAATAAGAAAAGTAATGAAATAAAATTGTAAATAAATTTATAGTGAAATTAATTGTGTTTGTGTTGTAACAGGTATTTTATGTAAACAATGTATGTAGTAGAAATTGATTTTAATAAATATAATATTTTAGCAGATTAAATAAATAATGAGAGTTTGTAATAAATGAATTGTAATTGTTTTGGAAGAAAGTAATTAAAATAACTTGTGTTTTCAAGAATTGATTGAATGAAATGATTTGAGATGAATTAATTGATTAATGATTGTTATACAAATAAATTTTGATAATGAATTGAAATGATTTTGTCAGATTTAAACTTGATAATAAATAGTGAATAAATATAAAGTTGTAAAAGATAGAATTTGGGTGATGATGATTATTTCAATAAGGCATTTGAGTTAATCAGAGTTAATTTAAATGGGTGTTAGAGAGAATAAGAGTTGAAATATAAATAATACAGAAACAGGGTAATAGTAGGGACACAGTAGTGTTAGTGATTATATGTAGAGAAAGTGAGTAATGTAATTAGAGAATAAATAGTTGATGGTGATATTTTGTAGATGAGGGTGATGTTGTAGGGAATGATCAACGTGCGTCGTTGGGCAGGTAGTTGCGAAGGGTCGAAGAGTGTTTGCCGATATTTGGTGGAGGGGCAAAAGGTTATGCATGGAATTGCCAGGTTGGGAACACACATCCTAGTTACAAAGAGGGTATTAGATATTTTATTTTGAGAGGAAAGTGATTTAAGTAGAATTAGTGTTGAAGGGGGTTATTATTGAGATATTGGTGTCACCCTATGTAAATCTGTTAGTGGTTGTTAGTAAGAAGAAAGGTGAGTAAGGTTATATGTGTAAATGCATATTCAATAAAGAATCATAGTGAATAACTGAGAGTCACCCAAACAAATTAATGATGAAAATGATAAACAGAAAATCATAGTTAAAATGTAATAACAAATGAAATATTATGTAAAATGAAGGTTGATAACAAAGGAATTTTTGGAAAAGTTAATGGTATAGTAAATGATAAATAATTGATAATTAATTAATAAAAGTTCAATTGAAATTAAAATGTAATGTTTATAATTATATATGCAAACTTAAATGCGAATTGGTTATTTTAATGTAATAATCGCAATGTTAATTATGAGTGTATTATTATGTATTATGTTTATTATGTATTAGTGTAGGAATTTAAACATGAATTGTATGTATGTATAACATGTTTTAAATGCGATTCCCTACATTTTGGGCGATCTCAGCCTTACCAACCCAGATCGTGGTTTTGGATGACAACTAGCTGTGGGCAGGAATTGTAAAACTGACCACAGTTGGTTGCCTTTGAAATTGGTCAAACATAGAAATTTAATGGGGTTTAATAAGGGAATCTAAGATAATTTTGAACACAGGCTATTTTCACCCAAATAGGGGTGGTAGACCTTAGGGGCATATGTTAAGATAATGAGTAGGGGTACTTACCCTGAAGTTTTTTTAATGCTGAAGCAAGGATGGGAGTGAGAGAAAAGAAAAAAGTGCTTACTCCTTCCGCCTCAGTCCTTGTGGAGGCAACTGGATGCAACAGTCCGGGGGGGGGGGCAATAGTGTGTGTGGAGGAGAAAAGGGGATGCTTATTATTAACAGCACCGGATAAATAGAATTTCTGTTAATAATAATATTTTATGAAATGTTAAATGATTTAAATACAAAAGAGAAAATGTTTAAGAATTGTAGAAAGAGGGAGATAATAGATAATTGTATTTGAGTAAATTTTGATTACGTGTTTAAATATTTTGGAAGTATTATTGCATTAGTATAAAGATTTGTATTTCTTCTTGTTAATGGGAAAGGATTATTATTATCGATTCGAATCGAATATTTTATAAATGTTAATGGGAGCGAGCTAAGAGAAAGGAACGTCTGTACAATAATTATTGTATTCATATATATGTTAGGAGTTAAGAAAAAAAAACCAGTGCTTCTTAACGCAAACCAGCACAGCTAAGGGGAAACAGATCAGTTAGGGATATAGTATTGTATAAGGCCACTAGTTGATATTTTGATTTGTTGTTTCAGAGTCTGGTAGCGGTCCTGAGCTGGCCAGCGCGTCAGAGCAGGAGCGTTAAGTACCTGTCTGACTTTATGGTGTATGGGATCTCGAGAGAGAAGTCCAGTAAGGTCATTCAGGTGCGATCACAGTCACTGGACCAAGGGTGAGTTAATTATATTTTTTTATATAAACCATACAGGGGGTTGTGGCGACATATCCTGACTGATCCCTTTAGGCAGTATGAGTGTGTCAATGAGAGTTTTTATGCTTCGGCATAAAACCTCTCATCGAGGGGGTATTGTAACGGGACATTTAGGCCTACCCGGGGTAATAAATAAAAATTTATTGTGTTTTAATAAAAAGGAAGTAATATTTGATTAGGTAACGTTAATTTTGGGGAAACATAAAAATAGATAATAATTTTGGGAGACATAAACATAAATTCATAATGAGGGTAAATTTCATTGGAACAAAAGTAGAAGTAATTGTAAAATATTATAACAACGCAATAGACAAACGGGCGAAATTGGGCCAAGGTCAGCTTCAGTGACTAACATATTATGTAACGAAACATCAGACCATATTACGTCAGAGACAAACCCAGCTTTGGAATGTGGGAGTGTCAACGCCAGCAGTTTCGTTGACGCTCGGAGAACAAAAGTCGGCAATGAACATCTAACAACTAAAGACGCAAGCAATCCGCGCGTCCGCCGGCAGGGCGTAGTTTTCATTGCGCCCGCACTAAAATGTGAATACTGCACGTATAAAAGAATAAATGTAAATCACAAAATGGATTCGAACACATTAACAGTTAAATTTCTTTAAAAGTGAAAAAACAGTAGAATCAGTGAACGAAGTACCGAGTAATCGATGTAGCGTACGTCAAAAGGTCGAAAGTGCATATAAAAATGGCCTGGTGTCTCACGGACAGTTAAACAGATAAGTAACCAATGGGGAAAATTAAATTCAAATATGAGCTCAAGGGAAAAATTTAAAGTATGTTGTATGTGAGCGTGTGTGGGGGTTTTGTTTAAGTATACATATTAAAACACGAAGCGCTGGTTTGTGTTATGTCAAATTAATTATATGTTTTGAATATATTTATCTCGATTCTGAGAAAGGAAAATACCATGTACAATAGCTGTTATTATTATCCGTATAAAAAATAGTAGTAGAAAAAAGTAAAAGGAGGAATATTTTTGGTTTATGGGAATATCTAAAAAATGATTTTTTCGTTATGTTTACCTTTGTTGTATAAGGAATTTAATTAAATAAATTATAATCATGGTATGATGGCAATACAGTGGTACTTTTTTGAATAACCATTTCTGCTTTTTGAGTTCGCCGAAAAGAACCTGGCCCGAAATGGTAAGTACATATATTATAACATCGCCAAACCCAGATCATATTTGATATCTATAAGTATGTAAGAAATGCTAAGAAATAATATATTATAATAAATAAATAATAAAGAGAATAAAACTAGTAAATGTAATTAAGAGTGAAGGAGGAAGAATAGTAAACCAAAGGTGATTATTAAATAAAAAATACAAACTAGACTGACAGACAAATGACATTGACCCAACCCCAGAGATTGGCCAGATAATAACCAAAATAAAGCGAAACAAGATGGAAGTGAAGGAGAAGAAAAATGAAATTAAAAATGGAACAAACCAACTATAAAGAAAATAAAGTGAACCAAGGTGATAAAACACAGACAAATAGTGTAGAATAGGGAAGGGGGAGATGATACCATCAAATATCATAAAGAAAACGAAACCAGTGAATAACCAATATAAAAAAGAAATATTAGTATTGTCTAAGTGACAAATGTAATTCATAATAAATAAAAAACTGTTAAATAAAAATACGCTAACCCACGAATTAGTAGTATATGTAAGTAAGAAATCTGGAAAAAGACATGAACTTATTAGATATAAATAAAATTTGTAAAGATAGTGAGATAGTGAGAAATATAATGAAAGTAACTAAGTGACAAAGAAAAATAATAATAGGGATTACCCACCAATAAACACTTAAAATAAAAAGTTTAACAAGTGATAATAGTGAAGGTGCAAATACCCCAAAATAATGAGTGTATCAGTGATAAACACCAATTAATTAAAGGTGAAAGTGATGTGTGAAAAAGGATATTGTAAATGATAGTATGATTAAGAAAAGATAGTAATAGATAAGAAAACACTTAATAAATCAATGATGAAACAATAAATGATTTAAGAGTGAGCTTATAAAAATTATATAGTTAAGGGTAATTAGAAATAGTATTTAGAGTAGAGATAGATAAAGGATACGATGTTATTCAGGGGAGAAAGCCAGGTAAATTAAACAGTTTGTGTTAACATGGAATGGAGAAAGGGATTAGTAAAGAATTAAGAAATTGAGAATGTAATTAATAAACACCTTATGTTATAAGGGGAAACAAATTAAGTAAGTTTGAAGGAAGTGATGATGTTTCTCACTCAAAATAATAGTAAAATAATGAAATGTATGTTAAACCAACAGTAACTAATAACTTGTAAAGAATTGTTCATTTTAATTTTATGGATAGGATATGGCTGAAGGAAGCTTACAGTCCATAAGCCTAATTGTTATATTTTAGGTATTAAGATATAGAAAGTAATCATGACACATAATCAGAACACAAACAAATTCAAGACACAACAACCACTAAACAAATCAATTATAACAACAGAACAAAACACGTAATAAAATGAAATATTATTAGAATATAATAAGTAAAAATAATCAATGGCTACTTAGGCCTAGAAAATGTATAACTGTCAATAACAAATAATTGCAAATCGTATAATAACAACCAGGAAATTAATAAATTCAAGGCGAGTAAATAGCCGAGAATAATGTGTAAATCAGTTTAAAGGAAAAATATTAGAATAAGAACTTAATTTAAAGGAGAAATGTAAATACCAAATATTAACATAAATGTACAAACATTGATATTTCGTAAAACCATACATTATGTGATACCAAATTAATCTTTGAAAGGAAATAATAACAATGGTGATAATATTTAATATGTAGGGAAGAGGACAGAAGAATAAAATCAATAAGAAGATATACAGCTATTTTGAATAAAAATTCAAAATTTGATAACAATAGTCTACTTCAGAATTAACCAATCAGGATTAATTGGTTACTATGACAACAGTCATTTGGTTACTAATTTACCGTTAGATTTCTTTACTTGTTATATGACGCTCTTGTTGAATAGACACCAGTTTTTGAACGATCAAAATTGTTAATTAAAACGTCAAAATATCAAATGAAATTACTAGCAAGTGAACACCGAGGGAGCAGACGATGGCTGAAACCATTTAACTGATGTCGAAGCCAAATTAAAGAAAAAAGAAAATAATACATTGCTGATTAACTTGGAAAAGATGCCCGAAGCCCCGAACAATTGAAAATTAAAGATGATTGCAGCCTAATTCCTTAATACCAGATCAAATGAGTTCATCCTGTCGACTGAAGTGTTAAGTATCTATTAAATTATCCAAATTTCCAAATAAACTCACGTTAATTATTTCTCACTGAAAGCTGAACTCTCACTAAACTGCACATAATTACTTTCAAAGATTAAATTAAAAAACTAAGACACTGAAAATTTATAAACTGGCAAAGTTAACCTGTCATTAATTAGCGATATCTTGAACACTTTTACTACACTCCAATAAACAAATTATAACTACACCGTATATTATTTAAGTTTAACTGATGTAAGGGTGTGTATTTTTATAGTTGTAAACATTAGTAATCCTTTTAACGCAATCTCAAGAACCTGAAACAATCGAACAATAATAATTCTGTGTATACTTTCAACAGACGCCATTACTGAAAGTCTGTTGTTACGTTCAGAGATCGATTTGTCAAACCCCAGAGAGGTGTCTCATGTAATCAACCGGTGCAATTGTATTACTAAAGAGAACATAATTTGTATTAACTGAATAATTAATTGTTAACAAAAAATAAATAAGTACTGAGTGTAACCACTGTGTTATAATTTCATTAGGTGGTGGATAATAATTTATGTACATTTTAGCAGATAGGTAGTATTGACGACTAGCGATCGCACAGCCAACGCAACGAACTACTGGCCGATCCAGACGGCCAAGACAGGCAGGAACAAATTGAATTCTTCAAACCGCCTGAGCGGCGCTTGTCAGACAAACTTAAAATTTTTTTAATTGTTTTAATAAAACAATTTGGCGCCACCCGGGATTTTCACACCCCTAGTGAACAACAGGTAAGAACATCGAGACCTGGTTATTCGTACGTTCGCAACGGACGAAATCTGCGTAAGTTACGTTCTAAAGCAACGACGGATAGAGGACACGTTACACCCATTATACACATACAAAATCTGGTTCACATTTTACAGAGAGGTACCAAACCTTACATTACAATATTTTTTCTTGTAGGTGGCAATACAAGATGGTGCCCGAAAAAATTAGACAGAAAACAGTGAATAAAATTAAAATTAATTAAATTCATAATTATGAGTAAAAATGATATCACAATTGACGACCCGAACAGTGACATTCTAAAATGTAATAATAAATTATATCACAACTAAAGCATCACATAAATTGCTTATATGAAATTATCTACAATGTGCTTAACTATCAATTATCACAACGTCTAACAAAATAAGTAAATTTTCTGTTACAAAACTGGGGGACGGATTATGACAAAAGCTGGGCTCCTCATGTGTTCTGTGTAACTGTAATGTGGTTCATTAGTTCATTAGATGAAAGGCAACCACCATTTTGCTGTTGTAAGGCAGGAGTAGGGTAAGAGCCTACCAATCATTTTGATGGTTGCAACTTCTGTCGTATGACCATGGTAGGATATTAGGAAAAAAAGAATGAATATCCAAATGTGCTGTTTACCTATGGACCAGTTCCTCATGGCAAAGGCCTACCGATACGAACTCCACCATTGAACTGGTACATTCCCGGGATTAGTTACAACGATGATACAAAAACCAATGTAAACATAGATATTTCTGAAAACAATAGATACCCTAATTACAGCCATCATACCTCCAATGAACCTTATCTTATATATCAAAATGAACTAAATGATTTGATGCATACTTTGGTTCATTGAAACATCAGGCTCGACTTCTCAATTCTAGGTTCCAGAGTGTACTCTGTTCCCAGGTGGAACAAGCACTACATCTTTAACAAAAAGAAATGCTGCTTTCTCAGCAAGTTACAAGATGTAAGGTTCCCTTTGTGTATATTTAGATGTCAATGGATTAACAAATTGAGCATAACCCTTCAGAATTATGCCTTTTTATTGATTCACCTAAATATAGACTAAAAGCAGTTTCAATTCCATAATGGGAAACGAGAAGTCATCTACAATAGTTGCTTATTCAGTTCCAATGCAAGAAACATATTACAACACTGTTACTATTCTGAATGCAATTACGTATAAACAGTTTAACTGGCAAAGGGCACTCCTAAATATGGCATCCAAACTGCCTTAGAATGAATTTCAATAAAGACTGTATATATATTTACATGAACAAAAGAAGAGGATGACATAAACCGTTTTCACCCTATGATCATGTCATAACATTATCCCTACATCTAGAATTATGTTATTATGCATAAGCACTTACATTCCTTATTGTTTTTAACTTTAATAAGATCATCAACAAATGAAACATTTTGATCTTATGAAAACATTCTATCTGTTTCAGTACAGTTCCCTGAAAATATCAACACTATTAGTAATTTATCAAGATGTAGTTTACCTAGGGCTGAAACTGGCTTGTGGTTTATAACTGTTAAGTACTTGATAGGCTTTAAGCAAATCCAGTTTTCCATGGCCTTGTTCAAACATATTAACACCAGGAAGTCGACGAGCTGATGCCATAAGTGCTTGCTTCATACTTGCAGGATTGATAGCATTGCCTCTATGCAAAACACCACTGAAACAAGTCCATTCAGGTACCACATAAATTAATTCTAACCACTCTTTTATTTTTCTAGAACATTAGCAAAGAACACAACAAAAAAGCTTCCCCTATAATTGTGTACTGTTTAGAGAAATTTTGTGTATAGCAGTGGCAGCTGGTGTTATGGTTGCAGAGTTGCACAACCACCAATATAGAATAACTAAACTATAAAATAATATACAAAAACATTAAACAGTTAAAAGTGTCATCAATTTCAACTAAAAATGTGTTAGTTTCTATGCGGCAATGTTCACATACAATTCAAATGTGGTGCGCAGGCTGGTGGTTGTAGGAAGATTCCAAATTGACAAGTAAATGGCAGAGCTTACTACACAAACATATATGAGGACGTCTGTTATCTTCATAATGTCCAACACTTCATGTGTGAGCTCGGTGGTTGCAAATCTTTTGCAATGCTCCAGTAGGAGCTTTGTAGCATGTTTAGTTGTGTCATGAAATCAGCTGTGTCCGGTTTAGTGTTTAAGTTAGTTGAAAGTAAACATTACCTGTTGTTTGAGGTTTATAAAACAGGAATAGTTTTGTATAACTCTGATTGTGATAGTAAAGTGTCAATCAACTGTGTATTAATTAATGTATGTTAAACATGATACTGTTTTGCCTTTCGGTCCATATTTAGTACCTGGTTACTACTAAGTTAGTGATGCTTTTAGCAACCATTCATGAGTACGTGGGAACATGCAATCTGACATAGATAGACATACCTACAGAAGTGAGGTCATTATCAATGGCAGCTCTTTTTGGGGGAAACGGGTAACTTTCTACTTTTCCATGTGACAGTACTATATATGATGCAGATATGTAGGTCTGCTACTGTTTGCATGTGTTATTTGAACCCACTCACACCCAACTAACTACTACAGCCACCAGCCACCATTGGTATATAAAGTATTATATATACTTCCCTCTGTGCTTTCCTTATGAAATGTTCACAAAAGCAAGCAAATAGTATTGCCACAGAGATGCAAAAATTAAAGGAAAGCAATAGAATATAATAAAAAGAAATATCTGAAATCTTTTATTTCCTGCTTTTGATGGTTCTGAATGAATGTATGTGAACAGCAAGTTATAAATCATCTATAACAAAAATCAAGTTCACCTTAAATTTTCTAACGAATGAATGGTCTATTATAACAACTGACTATGCAGTGAAGTAACTCAAATAGAATCATATGGAACCTGCTGGAATCATCATGAAACTCATAGTCACAATCGTGCCTTAGCATTAGGACTAGGGCCTACATAGATGAGGAACACTCTTTACTCAGGGATAATATAAGAGCTGATCTGAGAAGAATTTTCGTATACGGTGTTAGGTGATTATTTGTTAACAAATGTTAATAAGATCACTTACTTATTTATTTGTTAATTCGTACAGAAGATTATGACTTATGATGCAATACATATTGGATTATTGTATTTGTGAAGAACTGTTGTATTAATCATAAGATGGATTAAGATGATTACACATTTATACATTTGAATCTGGAGACAACTAGTTGAACAACTGAAGATTGCTAACTTTATGAGTTTGGTGTTAAAAGGGAGATCTGTAGCTTAGAAAATTCAGAAAAAAGACATACTGTATTTTTTCAAAATCGATCGAGATAATTTAGTTACAAAAAATCGGTCCATTCTTAAAACTTTGAAAAACATTTGAAAAACCAGTGTTATAAAATTATATAACATATATTGCAATAGGTGGAATTTGCATATACAGTAAAACCTCTGTTAACCAAAACAAAGGGGGGGGGAAGGCGGTTTTGGATAGCCAAAATTTCTGATAATAATTAAGATATCATTTTTTAAAGTGTAAGGTAAAAATAACTGGAGGCAATATACAATATTACCAAAAGATATTAATAAAAATCAAAATATTTATATAAAGTCATTTGTCAACACTAGTTTTATTTTCTTTTTCTTCACTAACACTTCCATTTCCTTTGCTTTGCCTTTTCACATTGCTTTCTTGCAGCAATATCTCGCTATCGCTTCATTAGCAGAATGTAAGAGGGCTTTGATTCTTAATATCGTTCGACGAACTGTAATGCTATCTGAAAATACGAATAAAACTCCGTGAGAAAAATGCGTATTCATATAGCCTAATTGAATGCCCCTAACCATAAATAAAATCTCTTACCTCTAAGGCATAGAAGATCTTGTCAGCGGTGTCATGGCTGCTATGTCATCGTTTTTGTCGTCCCTTTATTGCGTTGCGTGAACCATAAAAAACCAGCCTCATTTACTTTCTTGTTTTGACACGTTTTCACTGTTTTCTTGTTTGGCATCTTCGACGTATGCTCTTAAAGTTTATTTTTCATTTTGACCCAATCAGAATGTAGGAACACCAACACCAAAATCGGCTGCCACAGTTCGCACAATCTCATCATTGTTAATTCGTTTAATTGCCTTTGATTTGTCTTCAATCATTATCATGACCCGTTTCTGCTTTGTTGACATGACGCACAATTTATTACATGTTTATTACATTAGTTTTCATGTTTTATCCACAAGACAAATTTTAATTGTAGTAAAAATTGGGAATATATAATTTTCTTTTTTGGTCGGTCGTTTTGGTTAAATGATATTTCGGTTAAGTGTTTCAGTTAATGGAGGTTCTACTGTAAAGTAGTAATTTAACTCTTAGCATATGATACCATGTTGCCATGAAAATTTGTTTAAGTACATACTGCATGATCAGACATTGTATAATAGACAATAAGATACATGTCAAATTTGTACACTTTAAGTTTACTGGAGTATTCTGTACTTTTAATACAGAGAATAAATCACTATTACAAATTAATTCACTACAAATTGTAGAAGGACCCAGCCCGAGAAGGACCCTGAATGCCAGAAAACTGGAGGAGATCGCCATCTATCCAGAAGGAGCAACTGTTACCGCTTACCAGGACTGGAGCATCGATATCGTATCGTCCATCGTAAAAGGGAAGTGAAATTATTTGTATAAACTTTATTAAAAACAGTCATAAACTTAAAGACAAAAAGAACTCATATAAATTAAATCTTTATGTAATTAGAATATAAGAGAAAATCATTTTAAGTTTGTAAAAAAAGGTTAACACAGTTAATTAATTTTATTTTGTTATCAGAAACAATATTCAATTTTATATGTAATTTAAAAAAAACAAATCTTTAGAAGCATTCCAATATTTGATAACCAACTACTTATTCTATGCGACCCTTGTACATTGAAATATATATAAAACACACGCACGCACACACACACACACACACAACACACAATATATTTAAAATTTATAATTACTTTACCTCAAGAGGTTTTCCTTTTATTTGGGACATGTTTTGAGAAACATATTGTTCCCATCCTCCCACAATATGTTTCCTGAGGCATGTCCCAAATAAGGGGAAAAAACATGTTGAGGTAAAGTCATTATAAATTTTAAATATATTATTAAAACGTTACGAGTTAAAAAAAATTATTAATATTGAAATATTGATTTTTTGTTGTATTACCTACCTTTCGTGAAACTTTCAGGGTCTCGTCTGGTGTACTCATTAGCAGAGAGAAATAGGTGAACACAATAACCAATACATCTTGATATGTGAAATTAACCCCATTTTATTATATCTACTTCAACATCTAAATAGTATCAAACAATTTATTTTATGTATCACTGTAATACTCATTGAATATGGTTGACTTTACTTACGTTATACAGAAAACCAAATTTGTTATGCCATTTAACACTAATGCTTATACCCTAACCAAACTAACAAAAGTTATTAAACTAATTAGGCCGCCCAGCCTGCTCTCGCACACAAACATTCATACTAATTTTAATTCCCCATTTTGTTTTAATTAATTGAACATTTTTAATAGATAAAGTTATTTGGATGGAAGTGGATTACCCAACCGGCGTCACTCCTCTCGTTGCAATGTGCCGCGTGTTTTTTGATGTCCGAAAGTTTACAATTCACATTTTACTTTGGCCCGTTCACTTCACTGATTCTAGTTTGCAATGTTAAATCATTTTTTAATTTTGGTTACCACTTTCTACATAATAAATTTAGATTTTTGTGTGCACACGTTTTACTCCGCACCTGGCCGGGCTGAGAAATTTATTCAACTGGGGCAAACGTTACTAATAAAGTCTCCCACCATAAGTTAGTCATAGCGGAACTACAATGCCTTCTGATCGGATCGTCAGTCACTGTTCATTCAACACATGTGTTTTTCGTGTTTTGGACGCCGACTATATTTGGTGAGCACTGGTCGTCGTCACAGATGTGGGACGGACTTCGTCAAGACTTCCGTCGTCTATAAAGCACATTGCTGAATCAAATTCGCCCAAGCCATTTTATTTTGCTTCTTGGCGTGGGTCTGCGCACCTGCTGGAGTGGCGCGTTTGGGCGTAGATGTTACACAGCCGCAAAATTCTAAGAATTGTTGACAGTACGACATTCCATTTCAATTGTTTCACCACAGTTACAGCGTACCTTTGCTTTGTTTGAACTGCGAGTTAGATTCAACCGGGGACTGGCCACATATATGAAATGAATTTAAAATATTTTATAAAATGAAAACCCCAAATTTAATAAAATAAAAAGCCCCTTTAATTTGCCCCGTTACAATACCCCCCCAATGAGAGATCTTCTGCCGAAACAGAAAAAATCTCATTGCTAAACCCCTAAGAGGATCGGTGAGGATATGGTGCCAACAACCCCCCCATTAGCTCTAACACATCATGGGTAAACTACCCCCCTGGCTCGGCGACTATGGCCGCATCTGAACGAGATCACTGGACTTCTCTATACGAGATCCCAACACCATAAAATCGAACAGACACGCACCACAGCGCACCTCACCTTCTATCATGCCACCCCAAAATCCAAATCCCTGTCTTATATCATGCCAGATCCTCAACCGATATGTTCCCCCTTTTCATGCATACTGGGCTGCCTTTAGCAGTTACTGGGCTTGTACACACTCTCATAATATTTTATAAACAAACTCATCATTTAAAAATCACAAAATATTCATCTTTAAATTCACCATTCTTTTAAGTTCAAAATCAGATTGTCATGCTATTATTATTCTCATCAAAACCAAAAAAAAACATCTTTTATCTGAATTGATTAATTTTCTTCATTGTTATTAGTAATTAGAAAACAAATAGATTGAACATTTAATTAAAACATGAACTACCTTATACGAACATTTGATTATACATATATGCTAAACAATATAATTCAATAAAAACACTATTAATACACCTAAACAATAACCTAATCAGAATTCACAACATCAATTATATGGCAGGCACAAAATCAAAAAAATTTTTTTTATTTCAAAAAAAAAATTTTAATTTATTAAAATATATTTTTCTCAATATTAAAATTATTTAAATTAATTAAGAAACAAAATTGGCATTACTTCATTGCCAAACGGGTCTAGTATAGAACATCACCCATCAGCTGATCAAACTGGGTCAAGTCAACAACCTTGACCTATATAAGTTATACATAAGTTACATCAGAAAATACCTTAAACATCTTTAAAATTCCTACCTTCAAACATAATAAAATAAGACATTTAAAATGACCATAGTATTATTACAATTAACAATAAAATTGACATTTAAATTACTCAAAATTACACATTTTACAACTTTACTTTATTCTTAATTCTATTAAAATTGTCACTTGTTTCCATTCAAATTCTATATTTTTACTATGACTCTTTTTCTTTACTACTCTCAATCTCCATTAGTTTGGGTGATTTAAGTATTCATAATAACTTGATTTGCCATTTGGCATTTATACATTTATTCTTAATCCCTTCTGACTTTAATACCACCAACAGCTTTAACTAAACATGACACCCATCTCTATCAAAAACATCTATCAAACACTCTCTAAACCCAACTTACTACTCAACTCAATTCGCATCATTCTACTCTTATATGAAAAAAATACTCTCTAACCCTTTGTACTTAGGATGTGTGTTCCCCCCTCCCAAAAAGCTCATTCCCTTATGTTGGTCCCTGGATTCTACCTAAGGCAACCCTTTCCGGCGCTAAACGGTCCCTTCCCGTCCCAACCACTTTTGTTGCGGACTCCTACCACACTATCCCCTCTTACAAAATTCCCATCAACTAATTACCATTCTCATTACATCACTTCAACTACAACAAAATATCATCATTTACTTATTACATCAATATATCAATCATTACTCTACATATATTCCCCATATCTACTGTGTCACTATCAATACTTCTCAAACTCTACATTACATTAATTCACAACATTATTCTCTCTATTACCACTTTAAACTCAACTGGGACTGATCTAATTGTCCCAACAAAATATTAATCACCCAAAATCTACCTTTTACTATCTTTCACAAATCATTTAAAATTCTTAAATATATCAATTCAGTCCATCATTTAAAATAAAATCTTTAACACATTAACATCATTATTCAAACATTAGTTACCTTGGAAATTAGCAAACAATTCATAAGTGACATTCTACAGCGGATCAGCTGATTTTCTTAGCAAGGTGAATAACCTTACTACAGATGCATTCTACAATTATATGAAATACATATTTTTACAATCCTTATATCTAACATACTACACATAATTAGTACACATCTACATCGTTTCATCATTTTCCCCTTTTCTGACTCTGGTATAATTAGGTAAACCACCTGCCGGTCGGTCTAGGTATTTACTTTGTTATAACCACATTTCAAAATTATATAAATCACATATTTCATCAATCCTTACCTCTAACACGATAAAATAATACATTTATAGGACAGAATAAACACAGTATAATAAACATACGAACACCTATTTATCAAATCATAATACAATTATTGAATTAGTGCAAGAGCGAGTTATCATCTTTAGGTTACAAAATTTTAATTTGTTGCTCCCCTGAGCAACCCCCCAGCCACACACACTATTGTTTTTTCTGTTGGACTGTTGCGCCCATGTGCTTCCACAAGGACGGCATAGTTGGAGGAATTTGACATCTCCGTGTCCTTGCTTCCGCGTTACATTTGAAAGATTTAGACATCAACATATCTTTTGTTACATAATTATGCGCCCTTAAAACGGGTCTACCACCTGGCTTTGCTGTTCCTCCTCAAACAGAGTGGCAGCCACTGTTCCATAGTTTCCGGGATTTCCCCTAGTTTCACCCCCCATCAATTTCTAGTATAAACCAATTTCAAGCCAGCTATGGTCAAGGGACTTAATTTGTGGCCATAGCTGACCACTAGCCAAAACCACGATTAGTGCTGGTAAGGCAGTAATCGCCCGAAAAGTCGGGGAAATCAACTTTACTTTCAGGCATGTTACACTCATCATTAATCTGCACGGCACAAAAAATCTATCAGTATACAATATAAAGTTGTATAAAAGGGTGTGCCGTGCATTTTACGCCATGTTGGCCTCCGATGGAGGTAACACTCTCTATTACCCCCAACACTTTCCGCTATCTACTGTGGCACATGCCACCACAGCGATAGCACACTAATAACTACACTAAATCTTTCTACAATAGCAGTCCCTACATTCCATTATTTTATCACTTCTATAAACACCACTCTACCCCCCAAAATTACCCCCATGTCTTGCATGACAACAAGTTCTAATTTATTTTACACACTTCTTACACAGACACCTTTGCAAGTCCAAACTTTTTCTGTATGACCAAAATAGGAACTACAACAATGGATCACCTTACAAATTTACCTTAAAAGTACAATACATTTTGTTTTCTGAAGGAAAACAACTTCTTGAAAAGTTAAGTATTTAAGTTACATAATTTTGGTTGTTTCATTCTAAAATTTTCCAATTTCAATTTCTAGAACAACCTACTGTAGTTCGTGGATTTTTTTTTTTTTTTTTTTTTTTTTTAAATACCTTACCTTTCCACGAAACTAGGGGTCCCCCTCCCCGTTCAATGATAATGTCAAACTTCTAGTTTACACCAATTTGTGGACTCGGACCATCGTTGATTTCACCCTTTGCGGGGCTACCGTCAACTATGGTCTGCCTCCAGAATGCCAAAAACCACGATCAGAGGTGGTGAATCTGTGACCGCCCGAAAATGGGGGAGGATCCCTTCTACTTTTAAAAATACCATAACGTGTGTATAAATAATGATAAAAAAATATAATAATAAAATATAAAATGTCTGTCCATGCAAGAAAATTTTAATAATCACAAAAATATCTATCATCACTCAGCTAGATAATACTTTTTTAATTGGGTCACATTATAAGTTCCTTTTATTTCTCGAGTTTGCAAATCTACTAAAACATAAGCATTCTCCATTTTCACTTGGCTAACCTCATATGGACCGTCATACAATAGGAAGAATTTTTTAATTTCTTTGTCCAACGCTGATGATTGATCGTGATTTTTTATTAATACTAGTTGTCCTACCTCGTATTGTATGGGTGTTAAATTCCGGTCATGTCTCCGTTTCCGCTGTTCGGCCTTACTCAGCAGGCGCTCCCTAGCGATTACCAATTTCCTATCATGTGGTATTTCCGTCCGGGTTGGAGATTTTACTAGCTCTTCTAATATGCGTGACGGCCTTCTCTGAAACATTAACTCACATGGGCTGTAACTAGTGGATTCATGTAAACTGTTGTTAATATACCCCTCTATCTTGCACACAAAAGTAGCCCACAAAGAATGTTTTTTATGGCAAAAGGTTCTAAACATTCTCCCTAACTCCCGCATAACACGTTCACTGGGATTTGACTGTGGATGATACACTGATGTATGTTTAATTAAAATATTTTCCCAACCTAAAGATTCCCGCCAGGTGTTGCTGGTGAACTGCGAACCATGATCTGATAATACTATTTTAGGCTTACCTACTTCAATAAGGTATTCATTTACTATCTTCCTAGCCAATACTGATGAGGTTGCCTTTTTAATCGGGTACAATTTTACAAATTTGGTAAAAACATCTATCACAACAAATAAATAATTTACCCCGCCACGACCTTTGGGTAAGGGGCCATATAAATCAACGGCAACTAATGCTAAAGGACTGTCTGGCATTACATGCTGCATTAAACCCTCCTGTTTACGATTGTTTACTTTAGCTTTCTGACAAATTTCGCATGTTTGTAATATTTTACGCACCGTTCTTTCCATATTGTTGAATTTACATGACTCTTTTAATATGTCACTACATTTCTTTGGGCCTATATGACCATACCTTAGATGGCAATCTCTCACTACTTCAGGTATTAAAACCTTAGGGATGCACACCTTCCAATCGTCTCCCTGTTCATTTGCCCGATGAAATAAGTGTTTATTAAACAAACTAAAATGTTTCTCGCACTTGTGAGGTACGTTAGGTATTTGACTCAAAGCTAATATTATTTTATTAAGTTCGGTGTCTCTTTCTTGTTCTGTTGCTAAGTTACTTATTAATTTTTTCATATTTACTTACCCCACTTCTTTTACTATATATATTTTATATGTATTTGCTACGTCTACTTCGGTATTATTATCAAAATCTGTTCTGGATAGGACATCAGCTACTATATTTTCTTTACCCTTACAATACTCAATTGTTAAGTCATATTCTTGTAATATTAGCATCCACCGCACTAACCTACCATGTGTTAATTTACAGTTCTTTAAAAACGTTAACGCTTGATGGTCAGATCTTATGATTACCTTATTTCCTAATAAGTACGTTCTGAACTTTCTACAGGCGAAAACTATTGATAACGCCTCCTTCTCCGTCGTAGTATAGTTCTTTTCACTAGTTAATAAAGATCTACTTGCAAAAGCTACTACTTTGTGGTTACCACTCCCATCTAACTGAAACAACTCTACTCCCAAGGCAATGTCTGACGCGTCTGTGTGTATATAAAATGGTTCTGAAAAATTAGGATGAGCTAATATAACTGTGTTTAAAAATTTATTTTTTATCAGCTCGAATATATTTTGCTCTTTTAAATTCCACTGCCATCGATTGTCTTTATTTAATAAATGTCCCAATTGTACTGTTAAAAATGAATATTTGTCTACAAATTGCCTATAATAATTGCACAAACCTAAGAAACTTTGCAACTGTTTAACATTTTTTGGTATCGGAAAATTTTGTATTATTTCTACTTTTTTAGGGTCTGTACTGATACCCCTTGCTGAAATTATATGTCCTAAAAAATTGACTTGTTCTTTCAAAAATTCTGACTTCTTAAATTTAACTGTTGTGCCATATTCATGCAGTCTACTTAGTACCCTATCTAACCTTTCACAGTGTGTATCAATGTCTGGTGACGTAATTACTATATCGTCTACATAAACGGTTGTGAATTCTAAAATCTCTCTCCCTAGCACATAATCCACGCATTTAATAAAAATTGAAACACTTACGTTGAGTCCAAAAGGTAGCCTGCGAAATTGGTAATTCCTACCGTTGTACAGAAAGGCCACATACTGTCGAGACTCCTCTTCCAGCTCTATCTGCCAGTAGCCTGCAGTCAAGTCCAAGGTGGTGATGTATTTGGTCCCACTAAAATGTTGCAGAATTTCGCTTACTGGTTCCGGTGATTCTCTGTCTGGAACAATTATTCTGTTTACTTGTCTTGCGTCTAAACATAATCTTATCGATAAATCTTTCTTTGTCACCACTACTAAAGGGTTGGAATATGGTGATGTAGATTTTTCTATTATACCTTCCCTCAACATTTTATTTATTTCCTCCTGTACTAAACCCTTTTTGGAGTATGGTACCGGATAGGTTTTAGGTGCAAAGGGTGTTTTTTCTTTAACGACTAATTTACCCTTAAAATTCTTTACTAAACCGGGTTCGTCTAAAAAAAAACTGATTTATTTTTGTTTATTATTAGTACTATTTTTTCCCTGTCTTGGTAGCTAAATTCCCCACCTTGATATAGGATTTTATTCATTTTCTCCTCCCAATTATTTTCATTTTCAAATAATTCATTACTATTTACTCTCAAGTTACAATAATTTATCATTAAGGACCTACACTCGTTTATATCATTGTCCGAAATTAACATTCCCTTACTAATTATTCTTAAAGCTTTCATTCCTACAATTTTCTTTTGTATGAATGGTATTTCAATTATATTATTATTATTCTGTGACCAACTGTGATCATTCTGATTATATTATTATTATTGTTTAATTTCATAGTCTGTGTGTAATAGTTTAACTCTACTTTGAAATTATTTAAAAAATCATTACCTATTATAGCTCCCATATTTAATCCTGGAATAACTAAGAAAGGTACATTTATTGTATTCTCATTTACTTTTAATTGTAGCATTATTTGTTTGGTTACTTTTTTACTGCGAACACCCGTTACTCCTATAACACTAATTCCCAGTACTGGTAATTGTGGAATTGTTTCTGTAGTCTGATTTTTGATTTTTTCAAATATTCTGTCGTCTATAGCAGTTAGTTCACTCCCTGAATCTACTAGAAAAATGTATTTAGAATTAAACACTTCGGCTTCAAATTCTGCCATCCCAAAAGTATTACTACTCTCTCCTGCTTCTTCGTCGGATAGATCATTATGTATATTGGTAATTAGTGACCCTATTGTCAGGTGATTACTAGACGGCTGGGGGCTTTCTTTTTCAACCGCCCTGATTAGTTTAATGGTATTGAAGGTGGTGGTTCACTGTAAACCCCCCTACTGTTTTGATTATGAGCTGGTGCTTCCACGCCCCGAGTTTCGTTTGGGTTACTAACATATCCCCCTCTCCCTCTATGATTAAAATTTCCTGACACTCCCCGATTACTGGTGAAACCTCTCCCTCTATGATTCCCTCTAAACTGATCGAAACCCCTATTATAATTCTCCACTCTCCCTCGGGCACTCTCCCTTGGACCCTGACACCGGTAACATTGATTCCGTGACCCTTATAATTACTAGCTCCACAACTAGGGTTTGGACACAACCACGCCCCCTCCCCTGATCTACTCACATTACTAATAAAATGGTCTGGTTGTCTTATTTCAGTATTTATTTGACTCGATTCATTAATTCTAAACTGGTATTTATTATCTTCTTCCTCTTTCATACTCTGGTATGCTTCTAGTATTTTTTCTAATTCTGCAATATTAGCAAAATCCCGGGTTCTGATTGTGGACCGTATGTCCTTAGGTAAATGTTTACTAATGTATCTTATAAAAGATGAAAGAGGCATTGGTGGTTCTAAATATTTAACTTGACTGTATAGTCTTGTCACATACGATGTAACACTCATGTTTTTTATATTAAAATTTCCCCATCCCATTATAGTACTACGTAACCCCTCTTGTTTCTCTTCTGACCAGTACTTATTTCTAAATGCTTGCTCAAACTCATTAAAATCTACCCAGTTATCATTATGAGCATCCGCCCATATTTTAGCATCCCCTTTAAAGTACTTTAAAATTCTTACTAATTTAATCTCCCAACTTTCTTGGTTATATTTATTAAAGCTTTTTACAGAGTTCAAAAATTGTATGGGGTTCACTCCCCTACTTTCATTACTAAAGTACCCTAATTCTACTTCCACATTCACTCTCTCACTCACATTAGTTAATTTCTGATTAATGGTTACACTCAAGTCTTCTCTGACTTTAATTATTTCACGCTCATGTTCTGCTTGTTTATTTTTTAAACTAGTTACATTAATCTTAATTGCATCAAATTGTTCAAAGTTACTTCTGAATTCATCATTTATATTTTTTTGTATTTCACTTGCTCGTTTGATTTGTTCACACTCATTAATTATACATTGAACATTACTGTCAATTTTGTCATTTTGCTTTTTAATTTTATCATTAAATTTACTTGTCAATGTGTCAAATTTTTTATTTGTCTCTAACATTTCCTCTTTTTGTTTTTCGTTAATTATTTTTATATCGTTTTTCATTTCTGTTTGTATCTTATTTATATCACTAGTCAGTTCATCTTTCACTCCAATAATAGCCTCATTCACACTTTCCAAACGGCTGTTCATATTTATTTCACTCGCTCTCAATTCGCTCCTCACGTTCATGAATTCGTTATTTAAGTCAGTAAGTTTAATATTTAAATTATTATTTTCTGATTTTATTTTCATTTAAGCTCATATTTACGATATTTATTTCTGATTTGATCTCAGTTTTCATTCCTGACATCATCTCCATCATCAATACTAATTGGTTAAATATATTTACCCCATTGTCTTTACTACCCCCCGCTGCTACAGTTTCGTTTACATCTATTTCAACATTTTCATCAACACTATCATTGGTTGTTACCATATGATCTTGCATAATATTTAAAATAGATTCTTCTACACTACTTTTACATAAATCTGCATCCTTATTTCCCTCTGCCATTTTCGACCAGTTTGTAAACTAATTTAATTTTTTAATTTACAAAGTCACTGTTAGACGGGCGCCATTTAAAACGTTACGAGTTAAAAAAAAATTATTAATATTGAAATATTGATTTTTTGTTGTATTACCTACCTTTCGTGAAACTCCAGGGTCTCGTCTGGTGTACTCATTAGCAGAGAGAAATAGGTGAACGCCATAACCAATACATCTTGATATGTGAAATTAACCCCATTTTATTATATCTACTTCAACATCTAAATAGTATCAAACAATTTATTTTATGTATCACTGTAATACTCATTGAATACGGTTGACTTTACTTACGTTATACAGAAAACCAAATTTGTTACGCCATTTAACACTAATGCTTATACCCTAACCAAACTAACAAAAGTTATTAAACTAATTAGGCCGCCCAGCCTGCTCTCGCACACAAACATTCATACTAATTTTAATTCCCCATTTTGTTTTAATTAATTGAACATTTTTAATAGATAAACTTATTTGGATGGAAGTGGATTACCCAACCGGCGTCACTCCTCTTGTTGCAATGTGCCGCGTGTTTTTTGATGTCCGAAAGTTTACAATTCACATTTTACTTTGGCCCGTTCACTTCACTGATTCTAGTTTGCAATGTTAAATCATTTTTTAATTTTGGTTACCACTTTCTACATAATAAATTTAGATTTTTGTGTGCACACGTTTTACTCCGCACCCGGCTGGGCTGAGAAATTTATTCAATGGGGCGAACGTTACTAATAAAGTCTCCCACCATAAGTTAGTCATAGCGGAACTACAATGCCTTCTGATCGGATCGTCAGTCACTGTTCATTCAACACATGTGTTTTTCGTGTTTTGGGTGCCGACTATATTTGGTGAGCACTGGTCGTCGTCACAGATGTGGGACGGACTTCGTCAAGACTTCCGTCGTCTATAAAGCACATTGCTGAATCACATTCGCCCAAGCCATTTTATTTTGCTTCTTGGCGTGGGTCTGCGCACCTGCTGGAGTGGCGCGTTTGGGCATAGATGTTACACAGCCGCAAAGTTCTAAGAATTGTTGACAGCATGACATTCCATTTCAATTGTTTCACCACAGTTACAGCGTACCTTTGCTTTGTTTGAACTGCGAGTTAGATTCAACCGGGGACTGGCCACATATATGAAATGAATTTAAAATATTTTATAAAATGAAAACCCCAAATTTAATAAAATAAAAAGCCCCTTTAATTTGCCCCACTACATTATTATATGAATCAAGAAATAGACTGTAGCAAAAATGTCTGAAAAAAAATATATATAACTGTAGGCTTACATTGTACCTTTTAATCTGGGCAACATGTCATTTTAGAAAAACATTTCTGTATTGCTATATGTTTAGGAAAAGTAAATTTCATGACAGAGCTATGCATAAGATTGCATTAAATTAAACATTTTAATGATTACAAAAAGATTCAAGCAATCTATGTAATGCATTAGTGACTAGTTCAACAGAGGTAAAATTTATTTACTCCTATGTAATAACTGACTGGTATAATTATATTATTGTAATTATTAGCCCAATAATATAATATATGAATTGGGTTATCTTGGCATTTTGTAGTTACTATACTGTGGCATACAGGAAACTGTAGTCAGATAATTAAAAATAAGTCAACACAATAACAGAATTTTCTTCAGAAATGCAGAAAATTTACAACAAAACTGAGAATCTCTGATCTTCTAAAAGGAGCTCTTTTGTCACAATCCAGAGTGAATGAAGTATTGTTAGTTCTCCTTAATATCCTAAAGCTAGCTTAAAGATACTTTCATTATGAGTATTACCAACAACAAGGAAAATCTTAAAAGTTATTTTATTTTTATTTCATATTTATGTCCTAAGTAGTTTATACATTTTTCTCAGTTAAAAACATTATATATATATATATATATATATATATATACGAGGGTTATTCGGAAAGTAAGGTCCAATTTCTTATAAAAAATAAACCATTACAGATTTGTTCAAAAAACTTTTTTTTATTTAATTCCTTACATCTTTCTCTATTTTTCTACATAGTTTCCATTTTTGTTTAAACATTTGTCATAACGTTCTACAAGCTTTTGTATGCCGAAGTCATAGAAGTCTGCCGCCTGTGAGGATAACCAGTCTTTTTTAACTGCTTCTTTCACCTCGTCATCTGTGGCGAAGCGCTTGCTGCCAAGAAACCCCTTTAGGTAGCGGAACAAGTGAAAATCGCTCGGCGCCAAGTCTGGACTGTACGGTGGGTGGTCAATCTGTTCCCATCCAAAAGATCTGATCAGATTTTGGGTTTGAATGGCAGAATGGGGTCTGGCATTGTCATGCAGCAACAAAACTCCAGACGTCAGAAGGCCACGTCGCTTATTCTGTATTGCACGTCCAAGTTTAGTCAGGATAGCCCAGTAAGCGGCTGCATTTATTGTTGTCCCTTGCTGCATAAACTCGACTAACAAGACTCCATGTCTATCCCAAAACACGGTTGCCATAACCTTGCGTGTTGAGATTGTCTGCTTGGCCTTGACTTTGACTGGTGATGTCGTGTGACGCCATTCCATTGACTGACGTTTAGACTCTGGGGTCATGTGAGAAACCCACGTCTCGTCCCCTGTGACAATGTTCTCTAAAAGTTGATCACCTTCCTTATGATATCGGTCCAAAAAATCAAGAGCACCAGCCATTCTTTTCATTTGGTGTTCCTCAGTAAGCAGCCTGGGAACCCAACGTGAGCACAATTTGCGAAATTGCAAATTTTCAGAGACAATTTTGTGCAAAGTTGTTCTACCCACATTCGGAAATTCCAATGCTAAAGTTGAAATTGTGAATCGCCGGGCTTCACGAATTTTATCGTCCACGGCATTCACCAAATCTTCTGTGATCACTGATGGTCGGCCTGATCGCAGTTCATCATGGACATTTTCCCGTCCGTCCTTGAAAGCTCTCACCCACTTACACACTTTGCTGTCACTCATCGCATTGGGGCCGTACACTTCACTTATCTGTCGATGAATTTCCGCTGATGAAACGTTCCTTGCTGTCAACAACCGAATTTCCGATTGTGAACGTATTTCACAGTCGGTGGGCTGATCCCTAATTGTTAGTTAAACATTTTGAACTGACACTGTAAACAGCACACTGCAACAATACCAATGCAAATGGCGTCATTTGACGCGCAAGGCATGGTGGGAGTCGGTGCGCATGCGCGTTTCAATGTTCGCGCGTCATTCGATTAGCTACGGCGATTCGGACCTTACTTTCCGAATAACCCTCGTATATATATACATTTAATATTTATAATTAAATTTACCTCAAGATGTTATTTTTCTATTTGGAACATGTTTCGAGAGTTCCTGTTCTCTCATCTTCAGCCTTTGCGATCTTGTTTCTGGTGAAGTATTTTTGTTGGCTGCTGGTTGCTATTAAGTTTGTTTATTGGTCTTTGGTATTTTAAAGTTGTATTATTGTGTGTGATTGTGGTATATGTTTTTGTATTTTGTGTATTTTCGATGTTGAGTGGTTTGAATATTGTGTCATGTTTTGTATTGATTTGTATTTGTTCTGGTATTAGTTTGTTTGAGTATATACAAAATTGAGTGCCAAGATTGCAATAAATGTTACATAGGACAAACAAAAAAACAGCTGAAAAAACATTATTTTGAACACCTAAACGCATACAAAAAACCAGAAATATATAAATCCAATTTTGCCACACATGCAATAAACATAGGACACGAATTCCGAGATATAACTAATGTATCACTAATAAAACATATACCACACAAAGGCACCATAATGAACATTTGGGAAAATTTACAAATATACAAACATAAAACACAAAACAAACTAATACCAGAACAAATACAAATCAATACAAAACATGACACAATATTCAAAGCACTCAACATCGAAAATACACAAAATACAAAAACATATACCACAATCACACACAATAATACAACTTTAAAATACCAAAGACCAATAAACAAACTTAATAGCAACCAGCAGCCAACACACAAATACTTCACCAGAAACAAGATCGCAAAGGCTGAAGATGAGAGAACAGGAACTCTCGAAACATGTTCCAAATAGAAAAATAACATCTTGAGGTAAATTTAATTATAAATATTAAATGTATATATTGTAACGTAACAAAGTTAAGGTTCCCGACATTACAAAAAAACTTTGTCAAAATAACTGAAAACAATGCCCAAGGTATGCCATAATTAAGTACAAGAGGGCCAATCTCACCAAAAAAATGTATTAATGATACCTAGTAAGGTTACTAAGTCATAAAATATTAAAAATGTATCTAAATATAAAATATGGAGTGATCAGTGTAAGATGTAAACTATAAACACTGTGTCTAATGAGATGAGTTTACTGTGGATGAGTTTGAATATAATAGACTGTTTAATTAATATTTAATGTTTTATAAAAATGTACCTGTTGTTGTGCTTTATCATGATATTGTGTTTACATGATATTTATTTTGTGTTTTGTATGTAGTAAGTGTGGAGCCATTGCTTTAAGGAAGTACTAAGTAATGGGTACTCATTTCATTCATGTTAAACTTGTATTTAAGTAATTAAATACAAGTGTGTTTATTATGTACGGTATCATGTTAAGTATATTTACTTTAAATAATTAATGAAGATGTCTTAAAATAATATTTGTAAACTTGGCCAGGAAGACAATAATTGTAAATAAATTGTCAAGTGGTCATTATAATTATGTTAAAAACCAATGGAGGATTCAATGATAAACTAAATAATAATAATAAATTGAAATCAGGAAATTAAATTTGATATAATTGGCCATAAGCCAGTGACTCTTTGTACAGTAGGTCAGGTAAGAAAAATTAAATTAAAAACAAAACAAAAATTATAACACATGTAATAAAACCAATAGGCCTAAATTTAGTATTTTGTAAAAGGAAATTAATACCTCTTAAAATAAGTCAATTAAGAAGAAAATGTAGTAAAATGTATACGGTTTAATAAGGCAGATTAAGTGAAAGTTTTATGTGATTTAATGTAATTCCAAGCAGGGAGTATTTTATTAAATAAGTGTAAGAATATTTCCTAATTCTGGCTCTAGGATAACAAATATTATCCAATGACAGAAGAAGCAATGGTTGTTAGGGCAACAAAATGCAAGATATCTTGTTGATTTAGACATTCAATTGTTATATATAAACGAGGACAGTTCAATCATTATAAATCTCGAAAAAACCACTAAACCTAATATCAAATGAGTAATAATGGAAACCATAAATAAATGAAGATAACCCAGACCTGGAGAAGTCGAAGTTAATAAATACTATACAACAAAAAATTAAAGAGAATTAAATTTACCTACCGAACCTCACTTTTAGCAACAGAGCAAGAACTTAATACTACACTAATTCCATCGGGACCTGTGACCACCAGAAACAAAAAGTCAGCGAAGATAAAGAACTGAACTTTCCGTTACATCCTGGGACACTAACACCAACTTTTATTGAGAAGCTGGAGGTGGATAAATTCCAGCCATTCTTCATCACTCGTCGATCTGTCATCGTTATTCATCACGGCCTTCGAGTATCTTGTAAATGCTTGGTAAAAACCTGCTTATGTTGATACTTTATATAATAAGATTTTAATTTAAACTGTAATACCTAATAACCTGAATTTGCATTACCTGGCCTTACTAATAGTTAAAAGAACTACAAGTACCCTGAGATAAAAGACAAACTGAAAATTATAATTAAATTGTAACATCTAAACAAGATTTCAATAACAAATCGATTCTGTATTGTAGGATTGATATGATGTTTTAATAGTCGGAGAGAGCAACTGTTGGAATTTTTAAATAATATAAAATAAAGAATCCTTCATGTATTGACGATTTTGTGTTATTGTAGAATAATTATTGTATTTCGAATAGGGTGTATTTTACAGGGAAAGAAAGTGATAAAAGCGTCAAGTGGAACGACTTAACCTATAATAACGAGTCAATCGCCAATAACAGCGCTCGTTTGCAGACACCTGGTGAATACGGGAGAATAGAGAACTAACTTACTCTCTGCGCTACTCTCTTTCCAATTTAAATAATTCATACTGACTAGGGTTGGAGAAAATTACTGAATTATTCACTATAATAACTGTAATATAGCGTTTTTTCTCTGGTAAACCACTTAATAACCACTTAACACAGGTCTATGGTCAATAACCGAATAATATCAACCCATTAATAAATAATTTTTTTATAATTAACATTGATTGGCAGGAGATCTCTTCTACAGTAAAATATTACAGATTGATGCATTCCACAGCGGAACTTTTGAACATAATATAACTTAATAAGTACACTTAAGATATTCGTTATAAATAGACGTCAACAATTTTGGACATAACATATTACAAATAATGTAATCTTTTAGATTACAAATTGGTGAACCCAACAGTGGGCTTTCCAACATTCTCAAAAATAATTAATAAGGAGAATCATGCATATTAAGTTGTTACAAATTGGCGCCCAACGTGGGGCTTTATTTAAGTAAAAAATCGACTATATCGCTATTACTTAACTGGAGCAGGCAACTATTAGAGGCACACGAATGCATACGAGAGGTGTTTCTAAAACGATGGCGAAGGACCAAGAAACGGAAGAAGATAGACGGGAAGAAGAAGCAGAGGTAGTTACAGACACCGAAATGGAACAACAGGCGGGCGATAAAGAGGATGCCAGAGGAGGACTAAATTGGAAAAATTAATGGAATTAATGAGTAGCATGAAGGAACAAAATAGACAAACTAATGAGAAAATAGACAGTATTAAAGAAGATTCCAGGAAACAGAAGGAAGAATTAAATAAAAAATTTGACGAAAATTCAGAAAAGCTAGAAAATAAAATAGAAAGTATAAATGAAAATTCAGAGAAGCTAGAAAACAAAATAGACAATATTATTGAAAACTCAAAGAAACAAAACGAAATTTTGAGTGAGAACTTAATCAAACTAATGAATGAGAAGTTTGACAAAAATAAAGAGGAAACCGATGAGAATAACCGGCTGATAAATGAAAGATTAAACCAAATTAATGAAAGGTTTGACAGAAACGACGAGAGCTTAAGGCAGATTCAGGAAAATTACAAACAAATAGACGAGAGAACTGAAAACGGTAATAAGGTTTTACGGCAAATTATAAATGAACAAAATCAAGCATCGAGGGAAGTCATCAATGAGAGGCTTGCCAATGTCGATGAAACACTTAGCAAAAGAGTGGATAATTATGAAAAGGAAGTAAGACAGCAAATAATTGAAACTAAAGTAGGTCTAGAAAAGACAGATGAAACCATCATACAACTCAGAGTGGACGTAGAGGCCAAAATAAACCAAATAGGAAACCATAACGATACTAGAGTAAAGGAGGTACAAGCGAAAACCCAAGAAAAATTAAACGAAGTACGAATCAACATGGCCGGAAGAATAGAACGGGTTAACAATGAAATGATGACAATGAAAATAAGGCAAAAACGTCAAAGGAAATTAATGAATACACGGGAAGGATTGGAGATGATTAAAGGGGGATTAGTTAAGCTGCTTAATATACCAATTGCGGAACCAAGAGAAGTAAGGCAATTAAGAAACTCTAAACTAACCACAATTGAGTTCCCAGATGGATTAGAAGGACCGAAAAAGCCAAAACTAACCGAGGAGCATGGAGGACTTATGGAGATTATGTATGAACCATTCAAACAACTAAGAAACAGTACGGAAGAATCAGTTCGAAAGACGATGGTAAACTTTAGCATAAATTAAAATTTTATAGCGACCAGATGGAAGGACCAGATGATAGTGAGATACGTCACAAGGACGGAAATAATTCTACACACTAGAGAAATCCGAACAATCAGTACAAAGGAAATAATGGACCACGGTTAAACAGATTCCAAACAGAATATAGAGAAAAGGGACGGATTTTATGGATAACAAATAAAGCAAACCAAAGGAAAATAATGAGAACTAATTAAAATATATTAAACTAACTATTAAATGAAATAAACTAATTACACGATACTTCAGAGGAATTAGGTGGAATCAATTTAAAAAACCACAAAATTAAAAAAAAATGAAGTAAGTTGACCTTACAAACAAGTATTTAAGGAAACACTTTATGAGCAATATAAAAAAGAGAATTTTGAAGATAAAAACCACAAAATTCCAAAATAAGTAAGAACACCTTACTATATAATTCAGAAGAAATTATTTTAAACTAATAAACATGAAAGAAGAGAAAGAAGGTTTAGAAATGAGTTAGATGAAGGAAGAATATGCCATACAATTTATGATACGGAGGAGATTCAGTGTTTAATTGCAGAAGTAAATGGGAGTGAATTAAAAATAGTAAAATACGTATGCTAAAGAATAATTAATTAACCGCACGGAACTAAGAAGAATTTAAAATGAATATTGAACAGCTTTAACTACTATACTGGTGAATAATATGATAAATGGAACTACAGAACAACGAGATAAATAAGTTAAGAAAAGTATTAGGATACCTCAGAAATAATAGTAATCATCCCTTGAATATAAGTTTGTAGCGAAGGAGCTACCTTATAGATAATAATTATGTGTATTGTGTTGTGATACTGCAACTTTTATTTTTTTCTGGACAGAGATGAAGTTCCTCTGATCTCAGACGATATAGTTAGGGAAACGGCAGAGTAATGGAAGCCAATAGTGCCCCTCTGATTCCGTACCAGCTATGATATTAGGAAAAATGTTAGGGAAATATAGTATTTTAGGGATTATACACCAAGCGAGGTAATTAAATATAAACATGATAATAAGAAATGATGGCGTTATAAGCTAGAAGAAGTTATGAGTTCCAGAGAAAAGGACAGGTCTACAACTGAGGGAGGTACCAGTAGAGAATTAATGACCAGATATACAATGAGTGTCAACACAGTTTTCCAGTGCAATTAAAAGTTTAAAGAATAGAAGGAGAAAATAAACCCCAAAGAACCCATTGAATTGCGTATTAAAGCAGAAACAACAAAAAACTGAGACCATTATAAATTACTCTTGATCTATAAAGCCGTGCTTAAACCGGTATGGACTTATGGTATTCAACTTTGGGGTACTGCAAGTACAAGTAATATTGAGATTATCCAGCGCTTTCAGTCCAAAACACTTAGATCAATAGTCGACGCTCCTTGGTTTGTCTCAAATAACTCTATACACCGCGACCTCAAAGTTTCAACCGTGAAAGAAGAAATCATGCGCCTCTGCAGGACTCACATCTCCAAACTAGAACAGCATCCCAACCACCTGGCAATTAACTTGTTAGACAACAGTGAAGATATTTATAAACTAAAAAGACACAAACTATTAGACTTACCATTCAGGTTTAACTCATAATGTATTCTCTGTATTTCCTGTATTGTACTGTCTGTGATATCTGTTCTGTATGTTTTTCTATTCGTGTCATTCATACGTGTTAATGTCAACCTGTATATGTGCCTTATGGGCCCAGTGTTTAATGTTTGAACTAATTGTATCATGCCAGCAGGAAGTGATAGTGACTTTTGTTCCTTTGTTTACATGTTTTTATCATTTAGTTTTGTATTTTGTTACCTCTTTAATCTATTATCAAAACAAGAAGAGCTGTCAATGGTCAGCTCTTCATAATCCTGTGTGTGTTGTCAGCCAATTTGTTAAATGTTCGCTCAGTCGAACAGCTTACAGATCTCCACAAAAAAAAAAAAAAAAAAAAAAAAAAATTATAAATTGATAATTTTATCAAATAAATATTCCAAGGCATGAAGAAACTATAAGTTTATTTTAACTAAACTTTATTCAGCCAAAATAAATTTCTTTCGGAGGGGGAGTATTATGTAACGTAACAAAGTTAAGGTTCCCGACGCTACATAAAAACTTTGTCAAAATAACTGAAAACAATGCTCAAGGTATGCCATAATTAAGTACAAGAGGGCCAATCTCACCTAAAAAATGTATTGATGATACCTAGTAAGGTTACTAGGTAATAAAATATTAAAAGTGTATCTAAATATAAAATATGGAGTGATCAGTGTAAGATGTAAACTATAAACACTGTGTCTAATGAGATGAGTTTACTGTGGATGAGTTTGAATATAATAGACTGTTTAATTAATATTTAATGTTATATAAAAATGTACCTGTTGTTGTGCTTTATCATGATATTGTGTTTACATGATATTTATTTTATGTTTTGTATGTAGTAGGTGTGGAGCCATTGCTTTAAGGAAGTACTAAGTAATGGGTACTCATTTCATTCATGTTAAACTTGTATTTAAGTAATTAAATACAAGTGTGTTTATTATGTATGGTATCATGTTAAGTATATTTACTCTAAATAATTAATGAAGATGTCTTAAAATAATATTTGTAAACTTGGCCAGGAAGACAATAATTGTAAATAAATTGTCAAGTGGTCATTACAATTATGTTAAAAACCAATGAAGGATTCAATGATAAACTAAATAATAATAATAAATTGAAATCAGGAAATTAAATTTGATATAATTGGCCATAAGCCAGTGACTCTTTGTACAGTAGGTCAGGTAAGAAAAATTAAATTAAAAACAAAAAAAAATTATAACACATGTAATAAAACCAATAGGCCTAAATTTAGTATTTTGTAAAAGGAAATTAATACCTCTTAAAATAAGTCAATTAAGAAGAAAATGTAGTAAAATGTATACGGTTTAATAAGGCAGATTAAGTGAAAGTTTTATGTGATTTAATGTAATTCCAAGCAGGGAGTATTTTATTAAATAAGTGTAAGAATATTTCCTCATTCTGGCTCTAGGATAACAAATATTATCCAATGACAGAAGAAGCAATGGTTGTTAGGGCAACAAAATGCAAGATATCTTGCTGATTTAGACATTCAATTGTTATATATAAACGAGGACAGTTCAATCATTATAAATCTCGAAAAAACCACTAAACCTAATATCAAATGAGTAATAATGGAAACCATAAATAAATGAAGATAACCCAGACCTGGAGAAGTCGAAGTTAATAAATACTATACAACAAAAAATTAAAGAGAATTAAATTTACCTACCGAACCTCACTTTTAGCAACAGAGCAAGAACTTAATACTACACTAATTCCATCGGGACCTGTGACCACCAGAAACAAAAACTCAGCGAAGATAAAGAACTGAACTTTCCGTTACATCCTGGGACACTAACACCAACTTTTATTGAGAAGCTGGAGGTGGATAAATTCCAGCCATTCTTCATCACTCGTCGATCTGTCATCGTTATTCATCACGGCCTTCGAGTATCTTGTAAACGCTTGGTAAAAACCTGCTTATGTTGATACTTTATATAATAAGATTTTAATTTAAACTGTAATACCTAGTAACCTGAATTTGCATTACCTGGCCTTACTAATAGTTAAAAGAACTACAAGTACCCTGAGATAAAAGACAAACTGAAAATTATAATTAAATTGTAACATCTAAACAAGATTTCAATAACAAATCGATTCTGTATTGTAGGATCGATATGATGTTTTAATAGTCGGAGAGAGCAACTGTTGGAATTTTTAAATAATATAAAATAAAGAATCCTTCATGTATTGACGATTTTGTGTTATTGTAGAATAATTATTGTATTTCGAATAGGGTGTATTTTACAGGGAAAGAAAGTGATAAAAGCGTCAAGTGGAACGACTTAACCTATAATAACGAGTCAATCGCCAATAACAGCGCTCGTTTGCAGACACCTGGTGAATACGGGAGAATAGAGAACTAACTTACTCTCTGCGCTACTCTCTTTCCAATTTAAATAATTCATACTGACTAGGGTTGGAGAAAATTACTGAATTATTCACTATAATAACTGTAATATAGCGTTTTTTCTCTGGTAAACCACTTAATAACCACTTAACACAGGTCTATGGTCAATAACCGAATAATATCAACCCATTAATAAATAATTTTTTTATAATTAACATTGATTGGCAGGAGATCTCTTCTACAGTAAAATATTACAGATTGATGCATTCCACAGCGGAACTTTTGAACATAATATAACTTAATAAGTACACTTAAGATATTCGTTATAAATAGACGTCAACAATTTTGGACATAACATATTACAAATAATGTAATCTTTTAGATTACAAATTGGTGAACCCAACAGTGGGCTTTCCAACATTCTCAAAAATAATTAATAAGGAGAATCATGCATATTAAGTTGTTACAAATTGGCGCCCAACGTGGGGCTTTATTTAAGTAAAAAATCGACTATATCGCTATTACTTAACTGGAGCAGGCAACTATTAGAGGCACACGAATGCATACGAGAGGTGTTTCTAAAACGATGGCGAAGGACCAAGAAACGGAAGAAGATAGACGGGAAGAAGAAGCAGAGGTAGTTACAGACACCGAAATGGAACAACAGGCGGGCGATAAAGAGGATGCCAGAGGAGGACTAAATTGGAAAAATTAATGGAATTAATGAGTAGCATGAAGGAACAAAATAGACAAACTAATGAGAAAATAGACAGTATTAAAGAAGATTCCAGGAAACAGAAGGAAGAATTAAATAAAAAATTTGACGAAAATTCAGAAAAGCTAGAAAATAAAATAGAAAGTATAAATGAAAATTCAGAGAAGCTAGAAAACAAAATAGACAATATTATTGAAAACTCAAAGAAACAAAACGAAATTTTGAGTGAGAACTTAATCAAACTAATGAATGAGAAGTTTGACAAAAATAAAGAGGAAACCGATGAGAATAACCGGCTGATAAATGAAAGATTAAACCAAATTAATGAAAGGTTTGACAGAAACGACGAGAGCTTAAGGCAGATTCAGGAAAATTACAAACAAATAGACGAGAGAACTGAAAACGGTAATAAGGTTTTACGGCAAATTATAAATGAACAAAATCAAGCATCGAGGGAAGTCATCAATGAGAGGATTGCCAATGTCGATGAAACACTTAGCAAAAGAGTGGATAATTATGAAAAGGAAGTAAGACAGCAAATAATTGAAACTAAAGTAGGTCTAGAAAAGACAGATGAAACCATCATACAACTCAGAGTGGACGTAGAGGCCAAAATAAACCAAATAGGAAACCATAACGATACTAGAGTAAAGGAGGTACAAGCGAAAACCCAAGAAAAATTAAACGAAGTACGAATCAACATGGCCGGAAGAATAGAACGGGTTAACAATGAAATGATGACAATGAAAATAAGGCAAAAACGTCAAAGGAAATTAATGAATACACGGGAAGGATTGGAGATGATTAAAGGGGGATTAGTTAAGCTGCTTAATATACCAATTGCGGAACCAAGAGAAGTAAGGCAATTAAGAAACTCTAAACTAACCACAATTGAGTTCCCAGATGGATTAGAAGGACCGAAAAAGCCAAAACTAACCGAGGAGCATGGAGGACTTATGGAGATTATGTATGAACCATTCAAACAACTAAGAAACAGTACGGAAGAATCAGTTCGAAAGACGATGGTAAACTTTAGCATAAATTAAAATTTTATAGCGACCAGATGGAAGGACCAGATGATAGTGAGATACGTCACAAGGACGGAAATAATTCTACACACTAGAGAAATCCGAACAATCAGTACAAAGGAAATAATGGACCACGGTTAAACAGATTCCAAACAGAATATAGAGAAAAGGGACGGATTTTATGGATAACAAATAAAGCAAACCAAAGGAAAATAATGAGAACTAATTAAAATATATTAAACTAACTATTAAATGAAATAAACTAATTACACGATACTTCAGAGGAATTAGGTGGAATCAATTTAAAAAACCACAAAATTTAAAAAAATGAAGTAAGTTGACCTTACAAACAAGTATTTAAGGAAACACTTTATGAGCAATATAAAAAAGAGAATTTTGAAGATAAAAACCACAAAATTCCAAAATAAGTAAGAACACCTTACTATATAATTCAGAAGAAATTATTTTAAACTAATAAACATGAAAGAAGAGAAAGAAGGTTTAGAAATGAGTTAGATGAAGGAAGAATATGCCATACAATTTATGATACGGAGGAGATTCAGTGTTTAATTGCAGAAGTAAATGGGAGTGAATTAAAAATAGTAAAATACGTATGCTAAAGAATAATTAATTAACAGCACGGAACTAAGAAGAATTTAAAATGAATATTGAACAGCTTTAACTACTATACTGGTGAATAATATGATAAATGGAACTACAGAACAACGAGATAAATAAGTTAAGAAAAGTATTAGGATACCTCAGAAATAATAGTAATCATCCCTTGAATATAAGTTTGTAGCGAAGGAGCTACCTTATAGATAATAATTATGTGTATTGTGTTGTGATACTGCAACTTTTATTTTTTTCTGGACAGAGATGAAGTTCCTCTGATCTCAGACGATATAGTTAGGGAAACGGCAGAGTAATGGAAGCCAATAGTGCCCCTCTGATTCCGTACCAGCTATGATATTAGGAAAAATGTTAGGGAAATATAGTATTTTAGGGATTATACACCAAGCGAGGTAATTAAATATAAACATGATAATAAGAAATGATGGCGTTATAAGCTAGAAGAAGTTATGAGTTCCAGAGAAAAGGACAGGTCTACAACTGAGGGAGGTACCAGTAGAGAATTAATGACCAGATATACAATGAGTGTCAACACAGTTTTCCAGTGCAATTAAAAGTTTAAAGAATAGAAGGAGAAAATAAACCCCAAAGAACCCATTGAATTGCGTATTAAAGCAGAAACAACAAAAAACTGAGACCATTATAAATTACTCTTGATCTATAAAGCCGTGCTTAAACCGGTATGGACTTATGGTATTCAACTTTGGGGTACTGCAAGTACAAGTAATATTGAGATTATCCAGCGCTTTCAGTCCAAAACACTTAGATCAATAGTCGACGCTCCTTGGTTTGTCTCAAATAACTCTATACACCGCGACCTCAAAGTTTCAACCGTGAAAGAAGAAATCATGCGCCTCTGCAGGACTCACATCTCCAAACTAGAACAGCATCCCAACCACCTGGCAATTAACTTGTTAGACAACAGTGAAGATATTTATAAACTAAAAAGACACAAACTATTAGACTTACCATTCAGGTTTAACTCATAATGTATTCTCTGTATTTCCTGTATTGTACTGTCTGTGATATCTGTTCTGTATGTTTTTCTATTCGTGTCATTCATACGTGTTAATGTCAACCTGTATATGTGCCTTATGGGCCCAGTGTTTAATGTTTGAACTAATTGTATCATGCCAGCAGGAAGTGATAGTGACTTTTGTTCCTTTGTTTACATGTTTTTATCATTTAGTTTTGTATTTTGTTACCTCTTTAATCTATTATCAAAACAAGAAGAGCTGTCAATGGTCAGCTCTTCATAATCCTGTGTGTGTTGTCAGCCAATTTGTTAAATGTTCGCTCAGTCGAACAGCTTACAGATCTCCACAAAAAAAAAAAAAAAAAAAAAAAATTATAAATTGATAATTTTATCAAATAAATATTCCAAGGCATGAAGAAACTATAAGTTTATTTTAACTAAACTTTATTCAGCCAAAATAAATTTCTTTCGGAGGGGGAGTATTATGTAACGTAACAAAGTTAAGGTTCCCGACGCTACATAAAAACTTTGTCAAAATAACTGAAAACAATGCTCAAGGTATGCCATAATTAAGTACAAGAGGGCCAATCTCACCTAAAAAATGTATTGATGATACCTAGTAAGGTTACTAGGTAATAAAATATTAAAAGTGTATCTAAATATAAAATATGGAGTGATCAGTGTAAGATGTAAACTATAAACACTGTGTCTAATGAGATGAGTTTACTGTGGATGAGTTTGAATATAATAGACTGTTTAATTAATATTTAATGTTATATAAAAATGTACCTGTTGTTGTGCTTTATCATGATATTGTGTTTACATGATATTTATTTTATGTTTTGTATGTAGTAGGTGTGGAGCCATTGCTTTAAGGAAGTACTAAGTAATGGGTACTCATTTCATTCATGTTAAACTTGTATTTAAGTAATTAAATACAAGTGTGTTTATTATGTATGGTATCATGTTAAGTATATTTACTCTAAATAATTAATGAAGATGTCTTAAAATAATATTTGTAAACTTGGCCAGGAAGACAATAATTGTAAATAAATTGTCAAGTGGTCATTACAATTATGTTAAAAACCAATGAAGGATTCAATGATAAACTAAATAATAATAATAAATTGAAATCAGGAAATTAAATTTGATATAATTGGCCATAAGCCAGTGACTCTTTGTACAGTAGGTCAGGTAAGAAAAATTAAATTAAAAACAAAAAAAAATTATAACACATGTAATAAAACCAATAGGCCTAAATTTAGTATTTTGTAAAAGGAAATTAATACCTCTTAAAATAAGTCAATTAAGAAGAAAATGTAGTAAAATGTATACGGTTTAATAAGGCAGATTAAGTGAAAGTTTTATGTGATTTAATGTAATTCCAAGCAGGGAGTATTTTATTAAATAAGTGTAAGAATATTTCCTCATTCTGGCTCTAGGATAACAAATATTATCCAATGACAGAAGAAGCAATGGTTGTTAGGGCAACAAAATGCAAGATATCTTGCTGATTTAGACATTCAATTGTTATATATAAACGAGGACAGTTCAATCATTATAAATCTCGAAAAAACCACTAAACCTTCTATCAAATGAGTAATAATGGAAACCATAAATAAATGAAGATAACCCAGACCTGGAGAAGTCGAAGTTAATAAATACTATACAACAAAAAATTAAAGAGAATTAAATTTACCTACCGAACCTCACTTTTAACAACAGAGCAAGAACTTAATACTACTCTAATTCCATCGGGACCTGTGACCACCAGAAACAAAAACTCAGCGAAGATCAAGAACTGAACTTTCCGTTACATCCTGGGACACTAACACCAACTTTTATTGAGAAGCTGGAGGTGGATAAATTCCAGCCATTCTTCATCACTCGTCGATCTGTCATCGTTATTGGAACACGGCCTTCGAGTATCTTGTAAACGCTTGGTAAAAACCTGCTTATGTTGATACTTTATATAATAAGATTTTAATTTAAACTGTAATACCTAGTAATCTGAATTTGCATTACCTGGCCTTACTAATAGTTAAAAGAACTACATGTACCCTGAGATAAAAGACAAACTGAAAATTATAATTAAATTGTAACATCTAAACAAGAGTTCAATAACAAATCGATTCTGTATTGTAGGATCGATATGATGTTTTAATAGTCAGAGAGAGCAACTGTTGGAATTTTTAAATAATATAAAATAAAGAATCCTTCATGTATTGACGATTTTGTGTTATTGTAGAATAATTATTGTATTTCGAATAGGGTGTATTTTACAGGGAAACAAAGTGATAAAAGCGTCAAGTGGAACGACTTAACCTATAATAACGAGTCAATCGCCAATAACAGCGCTCGTTTGCAGACACCTGGTGAATACGGGAGAATAGAGAATTAACTTACTCTCTGTGCTACTCTCTTTCCAATTTAAATAATTCATACTGACTAGGGTTGGAGAAAATTACTGAATTATTCACTATAATAACTGTAATATAGCGTTCTTTCTCTGGTAAACCACTTAATAACCACTTAACACAGGTCTATGGTCAATAACCGAATAATATCAACCCATTAATAAATAATTTTTTTATAATTAACATTGATTGGCAGGAGATCTCTTCTACAGTAAAATATTACAGATTGATGCATTCCACAGCGGAACTTTTGAACATAATATAACTTAATAAGTACACTTAAGATATTCGTTATAAATAGACGTCAACAATTTTGGACATAACATATTACAAATAATGTAATCTTTTAGATTACAAATTGGTGAACCCAACAGTGGGCTTTCCAACATTCTCAAAAATAATTAATAAGGAGAATCACGCATATTAAGTTGTTACAAATTGGCGCCCAACGTGGGGCTTTAGTTAAGTAAAAAATCGACTATATCGCTATTACTTAACTGGAGCAGGCAACTATTAGAGGCACACGAATGCATACGAGAGGTGTTTCTAAAACGATGGCGAAGGACCAAGAAACGGAAGAAGATAGACGGGAAGAAGAAGCAGAGGTAGTTACAGACACCGAAATGGAACAACAGGCGGGCGATAAAGAGGATGCCAGAGGAGGACTAAATTGGAAAAATTAATGGAATTAATGAGTAGCATGAAGGAACAAAATAGACAAACTAATGAGAAAATAGACAGTATTAAAGAAGATTCCAGGAAACAGAAGGAAGAATTAAATAAAAAATTTGACGAAAATTCAGAAAAGCTAGAAAATAAAATAGAAAGTATAAATGAAAATTCAGAGAAGCTAGAAAACAAAATAGACAATATTATCGAAAACTCAAAGAAACAAAACGAAATTTTGAGTGAGAACTTAATCAAACTAATGAATGAGAAGTTTGACAAAAATAAAGAGGAAACCGATGAGAATAACCGGCTGATAAATGAAAGATTAAACCAAATTAATGAAAGGTTTGACAGAAACGACGAGAGCTTAAGGCAGATTCAGGAAAATTACAAACAAATAGACGAGAGAACTGAAAACGGTAATAAGGTTTTACGGCAAATTATAAATGAACAAAATCAAGCATCGAGGGAAGTCATCAATGAGAGGATTGCCAATGTCGATGAAACACTTAGCAAAAGAGTGGATAATTATGAAAAGGAAGTAAGACAGCAAATAATTGAAACTAAAGTAGGTCTAGAAAAGACAGATGAAACCATCATACAACTCAGAGTGGACGTAGAGGCCAAAATAAACCAAATAGGAAACCATAACGATACTAGAGTAAAGGAGGTACAAGCGAAAACCCAAGAAAAATTAAACGAAGTACGAATCAACATGGCCGGAAGAATAGAACGGGTTAACAATGAAATGATGACAATGAAAATAAGGCAAAAACGTCAAAGGAAATTAATGAATACACGGGAAGGATTGGAGATGATTAAAGGGGGATTAGTTAAGCTGCTTAATATACCAATTGCGGAACCAAGAGAAGTAAGGCAATTAAGAAACTCTAAACTAACCACAATTGAGTTCCCAGATGGATTAGAAGGACCGAAAAAGCCAAAACTAACCGAGGAGCATGGAGGACTTATGGAGATTATGTATGAACCATTCAAACAACTAAGAAACAGTACGGAAGAATCAGTTCGAAAGACGATGGTAAACTTTAGCATAAATTAAAATTTTATAGCGACCAGATGGAAGGACCAGATGATAGTGAGATACGTCACAAGGACGGAAATAATTCTACACACTAGAGAAATCCGAACAATCAGTACAAAGGAAATAATGGACCACGGTTAAACAGATTCCAAACAGAATATAGAGAAAAGGGACGGATTTTATGGATAACAAATAAAGCAAACCAAAGGAAAATAATGAGAACTAATTAAAATATATTAAACTAACTATTAAATGAAATAAACTAATTACACGATACTTCAGAGGAATTAGGTGGAATCAATTTAAAAAACCACAAAATTTAAAAAAATGAAGTAAGTTGACCTTACAAACAAGTATTTAAGGAAACACTTTATGAGCAATATAAAAAAGAGAATTTTGAAGATAAAAACCACAAAATTCCAAAATAAGTAAGAACACCTTACTATATAATTCAGAAGAAATTATTTTAAACTAATAAACATGAAAGAAGAGAAAGAAGGTTTAGAAATGAGTTAGATGAAGGAAGAATATGCCATACAATTTATGATACGGAGGAGATTCAGTGTTTAATTGCAGAAGTAAATGGGAGTGAATTAAAAATAGTAAAATACGTATGCTAAAGAATAATTAATTAACAGCACGGAACTAAGAAGAATTTAAAATGAATATTGAACAGCTTTAACTACTATACTGGTGAATAATATGATAAATGGAACTACAGAACAACGAGATAAATAAGTTAAGAAAAGTATTAGGATACCTCAGAAATAATAGTAATCATCCCTTGAATATAAGTTTGTAGCGAAGGAGCTACCTTATAGATAATAATTATGTGTATTGTGTTGTGATACTGCAACTTTTATTTTTTTCTGGACAGAGATGAAGTTCCTCTGATCTCAGACGATATAGTTAGGGAAACGGCAGAGTAATGGAAGCCAATAGTGCCCCTCTGATTCCGTACCAGCTATGATATTAGGAAAAATGTTAGGGAAATATAGTATTTTAGGGATTATACACCAAGCGAGGTAATTAAATTAAACATGATAATAAGAAATGATGGCGTTATAAGCTAGAAGAAGTTATGAGTTCCAGAGAAAAGGACAGGTCTACAACTGAGGGAGGTACCAGTAGAGAATTAATGACCAGATATACAATGAGTGTCAACACAGTTTTCCAGTGCAATTAAAAGTTTAAAGAATAGAAGGAGAAAATAAACCCCAAAGAACCCATTGAATTGCGTATTAAAGCAGAAACAACAAAAAACTGAGACCATTATAAATTACTCTTGATCTATAAAGCCGTGCTTAAACCGGTATGGACTTATGGTATTCAACTTTGGGGTACTGCAAGTACAAGTAATATTGAGATTATCCAGCGCTTTCAGTCCAAAACACTTAGATCAATAGTCGACGCTCCTTGGTTTGTCTCAAATAACTCTATACACCGCGACCTCAAAGTTTCAACCGTGAAAGAAGAAATCATGCGCCTCTGCAGGACTCACATCTCCAAACTAGAACAGCATCCCAACCACCTGGCAATTAACTTGTTAGACAACAGTGAAGATATTTATAAACTAAAAAGACACAAACTATTAGACTTACCATTCAGGTTTAACTCATAATGTATTCTCTGTATTTCCTGTATTGTACTGTCTGTGATATCTGTTCTGTATGTTTTTCTATTCGTGTCATTCATACGTGTTAATGTCAACCTGTATATGTGCCTTATGGGCCCAGTGTTTAATGTTTGAACTAATTGTATCATGCCAGCAGGAAGTGATAGTGACTTTTGTTCCTTTGTTTACATGTTTTTATCATTTAGTTTTGTATTTTGTTACCTCTTTAATCTATTATCAAAACAAGAAGAGCTGTCAATGGTCAGCTCTTCATAATCCTGTGTGTGTTGTCAGCCAATTTGTTAAATGTTCGCTCAGTCGAACAGCTTACAGATCTCCACAAAAAAAAAAAAAAAAAAAAAAAAATTATAAATTGATAATTTTATCAAATAAATATTCCAAGGCATGAAGAAACTATAAGTTTATTTTAACTAAACTTTATTCAGCCAAAATAAATTTCTTTCGGAGGGGGAGTATTATGTAACGTAACAAAGTTAAGGTTCCCGACGCTACATAAAAACTTTGTCAAAATAACTGAAAACAATGCTCAAGGTATGCCATAATTAAGTACAAGAGGGCCAATCTCACCTAAAAAATGTATTGATGATACCTAGTAAGGTTACTAGGTAATAAAATATTAAAAGTGTATCTAAATATAAAATATGGAGTGATCAGTGTAAGATGTAAACTATAAACACTGTGTCTAATGAGATGAGTTTACTGTGGATGAGTTTGAATATAATAGACTGTTTAATTAATATTTAATGTTATATAAAAATGTACCTGTTGTTGTGCTTTATCATGATATTGTGTTTACATGATATTTATTTTATGTTTTGTATGTAGTAGGTGTGGAGCCATTGCTTTAAGGAAGTACTAAGTAATGGGTACTCATTTCATTCATGTTAAACTTGTATTTAAGTAATTAAATACAAGTGTGTTTATTATGTATGGTATCATGTTAAGTATATTTACTCTAAATAATTAATGAAGATGTCTTAAAATAATATTTGTAAACTTGGCCAGGAAGACAATAATTGTAAATAAATTGTCAAGTGGTCATTACAATTATGTTAAAAACCAATGAAGGATTCAATGATAAACTAAATAATAATAATAAATTGAAATCAGGAAATTAAATTTGATATAATTGGCCATAAGCCAGTGACTCTTTGTACAGTAGGTCAGGTAAGAAAAATTAAATTAAAAACAAAAAAAAATTATAACACATGTAATAAAACCAATAGGCCTAAATTTAGTATTTTGTAAAAGGAAATTAATACCTCTTAAAATAAGTCAATTAAGAAGAAAATGTAGTAAAATGTATACGGTTTAATAAGGCAGATTAAGTGAAAGTTTTATGTGATTTAATGTAATTCCAAGCAGGGAGTATTTTATTAAATAAGTGTAAGAATATTTCCTCATTCTGGCTCTAGGATAACAAATATTATCCAATGACAGAAGAAGCAATGGTTGTTAGGGCAACAAAATGCAAGATATCTTGCTGATTTAGACATTCAATTGTTATATATAAACGAGGACAGTTCAATCATTATAAATCTCGAAAAAACCACTAAACCTTCTATCAAATGAGTAATAATGGAAACCATAAATAAATGAAGATAACCCAGACCTGGAGAAGTCGAAGTTAATAAATACTATACAACAAAAAATTAAAGAGAATTAAATTTACCTACCGAACCTCACTTTTAACAACAGAGCAAGAACTTAATACTACTCTAATTCCATCGGGACCTGTGACCACCAGAAACAAAAACTCAGCGAAGATCAAGAACTGAACTTTCCGTTACATCCTGGGACACTAACACCAACTTTTATTGAGAAGCTGGAGGTGGATAAATTCCAGCCATTCTTCATCACTCGTCGATCTGTCATCGTTATTGGAACACGGCCTTCGAGTATCTTGTAAACGCTTGGTAAAAACCTGCTTATGTTGATACTTTATATAATAAGATTTTAATTTAAACTGTAATACCTAGTAATCTGAATTTGCATTACCTGGCCTTACTAATAGTTAAAAGAACTACATGTACCCTGAGATAAAAGACAAACTGAAAATTATAATTAAATTGTAACATCTAAACAAGAGTTCAATAACAAATCGATTCTGTATTGTAGGATCGATATGATGTTTTAATAGTCAGAGAGAGCAACTGTTGGAATTTTTAAATAATATAAAATAAAGAATCCTTCATGTATTGACGATTTTGTGTTATTGTAGAATAATTATTGTATTTCGAATAGGGTGTATTTTACAGGGAAACAAAGTGATAAAAGCGTCAAGTGGAACGACTTAACCTATAATAACGAGTCAATCGCCAATAACAGCGCTCGTTTGCAGACACCTGGTGAATACGGGAGAATAGAGAATTAACTTACTCTCTGTGCTACTCTCTTTCCAATTTAAATAATTCATACTGACTAGGGTTGGAGAAAATTACTGAATTATTCACTATAATAACTGTAATATAGCGTTCTTTCTCTGGTAAACCACTTAATAACCACTTAACACAGGTCTATGGTCAATAACCGAATAATATCAACCCATTAATAAATAATTTTTTTATAATTAACATTGATTGGCAGGAGATCTCTTCTACAGTAAAATATTACAGATTGATGCATTCCACAGCGGAACTTTTGAACATAATATAACTTAATAAGTACACTTAAGATATTCGTTATAAATAGACGTCAACAATTTTGGACATAACATATTACAAATAATGTAATCTTTTAGATTACAAATTGGTGAACCCAACAGTGGGCTTTCCAACATTCTCAAAAATAATTAATAAGGAGAATCACGCATATTAAGTTGTTACAAATTGGCGCCCAACGTGGGGCTTTAGTTAAGTAAAAAATCGACTATATCGCTATTACTTAACTGGAGCAGGCAACTATTAGAGGCACACGAATGCATACGAGAGGTGTTTCTAAAACGATGGCGAAGGACCAAGAAACGGAAGAAGATAGACGGGAAGAAGAAGCAGAGGTAGTTACAGACACCGAAATGGAACAACAGGCGGGCGATAAAGAGGATGCCAGAGGAGGACTAAATTGGAAAAATTAATGGAATTAATGAGTAGCATGAAGGAACAAAATAGACAAACTAATGAGAAAATAGACAGTATTAAAGAAGATTCCAGGAAACAGAAGGAAGAATTAAATAAAAAATTTGACGAAAATTCAGAAAAGCTAGAAAATAAAATAGAAAGTATAAATGAAAATTCAGAGAAGCTAGAAAACAAAATAGACAATATTATCGAAAACTCAAAGAAACAAAACGAAATTTTGAGTGAGAACTTAATCAAACTAATGAATGAGAAGTTTGACAAAAATAAAGAGGAAACCGATGAGAATAACCAGCTGATAAATGAAAGATTAAACCAAATTAATGAAAGGTTTGACAGAAACGACGAGAGCTTAAGGCAGATTCAGGAAAATTACAAACAAATAGACGAGAGAACTGAAAACGGTAATAAGGTTTTACGGCAAATTATAAATGAACAAAATCAAGCATCGAGGGAAGTCATCAATGAGAGGATTGCCAATGTCGATGAAACACTTAGCAAAAGAGTGGATAATTATGAAAAGGAAGTAAGACAGCAAATAATTGAAACTAAAGTAGGTCTAGAAAAGACAGATGAAACCATCATACAACTCAGAGTGGACGTAGAGGCCAAAATAAACCAAATAGGAAACCATAACGATACTAGAGTAAAGGAGGTACAAGCGAAAACCCAAGAAAAATTAAACGAAGTACGAATCAACATGGCCGGAAGAATAGAACGGGTTAACAATGAAATGATGACAATGAAAATAAGGCAAAAACGTCAAAGGAAATTAATGAATACACGGGAAGGATTGGAGATGATTAAAGGGGGATTAGTTAAGCTGCTTAATATACCAATTGCGGAACCAAGAGAAGTAAGGCAATTAAGAAACTCTAAACTAACCACAATTGAGTTCCCAGATGGATTAGAAGGACCGAAAAAGCCAAAACTAACCGAGGAGCATGGAGGACTTATGGAGATTATGTATGAACCATTCAAACAACTAAGAAACAGTACGGAAGAATCAGTTCGAAAGACGATGGTAAACTTTAGCATAAATTAAAATTTTATAGCGACCAGATGGAAGGACCAGATGATAGTGAGATACGTCACAAGGACGGAAATAATTCTACACACTAGAGAAATCCGAACAATCAGTACAAAGGAAATAATGGACCACGGTTAAACAGATTCCAAACAGAATATAGAGAAAAGGGACGGATTTTATGGATAACAAATAAAGCAAACCAAAGGAAAATAATGAGAACTAATTAAAATATATTAAACTAACTATTAAATGAAATAAACTAATTACACGATACTTCAGAGGAATTAGGTGGAATCAATTTAAAAAACCACAAAATTTAAAAAAATGAAGTAAGTTGACCTTACAAACAAGTATTTAAGGAAACACTTTATGAGCAATATAAAAAAGAGAATTTTGAAGATAAAAACCACAAAATTCCAAAATAAGTAAGAACACCTTACTATATAATTCAGAAGAAATTATTTTAAACTAATAAACATGAAAGAAGAGAAAGAAGGTTTAGAAATGAGTTAGATGAAGGAAGAATATGCCATACAATTTATGATACGGAGGAGATTCAGTGTTTAATTGCAGAAGTAAATGGGAGTGAATTAAAAATAGTAAAATACGTATGCTAAAGAATAATTAATTAACAGCACGGAACTAAGAAGAATTTAAAATGAATATTGAACAGCTTTAACTACTATACTGGTGAATAATATGATAAATGGAACTACAGAACAACGAGATAAATAAGTTAAGAAAAGTATTAGGATACCTCAGAAATAATAGTAATCATCCCTTGAATATAAGTTTGTAGCGAAGGAGCTACCTTATAGATAATAATTATGTGTATTGTGTTGTGATACTGCAACTTTTATTTTTTTCTGGACAGAGATGAAGTTCCTCTGATCTCAGACGATATAGTTAGGGAAACGGCAGAGTAATGGAAGCCAATAGTGCCCCTCTGATTCCGTACCAGCTATGATATTAGGAAAAATGTTAGGGAAATATAGTATTTTAGGGATTATACACCAAGCGAGGTAATTAAATTAAACATGATAATAAGAAATGATGGCGTTATAAGCTAGAAGAAGTTATGAGTTCCAGAGAAAAGGACAGGTCTACAACTGAGGGAGGTACCAGTAGAGAATTAATGACCAGATATACAATGAGTGTCAACACAGTTTTCCAGTGCAATTAAAAGTTTAAAGAATAGAAGGAGAAAATAAACCCCAAAGAACCCATTGAATTGCGTATTAAAGCAGAAACAACAAAAAACTGAGACCATTATAAATTACTCTTGATCTATAAAGCCGTGCTTAAACCGGTATGGACTTATGGTATTCAACTTTGGGGTACTGCAAGTACAAGTAATATTGAGATTATCCAGCGCTTTCAGTCCAAAACACTTAGATCAATAGTCGACGCTCCTTGGTTTGTCTCAAATAACTCTATACACCGCGACCTCAAAGTTTCAACCGTGAAAGAAGAAATCATGCGCCTCTGCAGGACTCACATCTCCAAACTAGAACAGCATCCCAACCACCTGGCAATTAACTTGTTAGACAACAGTGAAGATATTTATAAACTAAAAAGACACAAACTATTAGACTTACCATTCAGGTTTAACTCATAATGTATTCTCTGTATTTCCTGTATTGTACTGTCTGTGATATCTGTTCTGTATGTTTTTCTATTCGTGTCATTCATACGTGTTAATGTCAACCTGTATATGTGCCTTATGGGCCCAGTGTTTAATGTTTGAACTAATTGTATCATGCCAGCAGGAAGTGATAGTGACTTTTGTTCCTTTGTTTACATGTTTTTATCATTTAGTTTTGTATTTTGTTACCTCTTTAATCTATTATCAAAACAAGAAGAGCTGTCAATGGTCAGCTCTTCATAATCCTGTGTGTGTTGTCAGCCAATTTGTTAAATGTTCGCTCAGTCGAACAGCTTACAGATCTCCACAAAAAAAAAAAAAAAAAAAAAAAAATTATAAATTGATAATTTTATCAAATAAATATTCCAAGGCATGAAGAAACTATAAGTTTATTTTAACTAAACTTTATTCAGCCAAAATAAATTTCTTTCGGAGGGGGAGTATTATGTAACGTAACAAAGTTAAGGTTCCCGACGCTACATAAAAACTTTGTCAAAATAACTGAAAACAATGCTCAAGGTATGCCATAATTAAGTACAAGAGGGCCAATCTCACCTAAAAAATGTATTGATGATACCTAGTAAGGTTACTAGGTAATAAAATATTAAAAGTGTATCTAAATATAAAATATGGAGTGATCAGTGTAAGATGTAAACTATAAACACTGTGTCTAATGAGATGAGTTTACTGTGGATGAGTTTGAATATAATAGACTGTTTAATTAATATTTAATGTTATATAAAAATGTACCTGTTGTTGTGCTTTATCATGATATTGTGTTTACATGATATTTATTTTATGTTTTGTATGTAGTAGGTGTGGAGCCATTGCTTTAAGGAAGTACTAAGTAATGGGTACTCATTTCATTCATGTTAAACTTGTATTTAAGTAATTAAATACAAGTGTGTTTATTATGTATGGTATCATGTTAAGTATATTTACTCTAAATAATTAATGAAGATGTCTTAAAATAATATTTGTAAACTTGGCCAGGAAGACAATAATTGTAAATAAATTGTCAAGTGGTCATTACAATTATGTTAAAAACCAATGAAGGATTCAATGATAAACTAAATAATAATAATAAATTGAAATCAGGAAATTAAATTTGATATAATTGGCCATAAGCCAGTGACTCTTTGTACAGTAGGTCAGGTAAGAAAAATTAAATTAAAAACAAAAAAAAATTATAACACATGTAATAAAACCAATAGGCCTAAATTTAGTATTTTGTAAAAGGAAATTAATACCTCTTAAAATAAGTCAATTAAGAAGAAAATGTAGTAAAATGTATACGGTTTAATAAGGCAGATTAAGTGAAAGTTTTATGTGATTTAATGTAATTCCAAGCAGGGAGTATTTTATTAAATAAGTGTAAGAATATTTCCTCATTCTGGCTCTAGGATAACAAATATTATCCAATGACAGAAGAAGCAATGGTTGTTAGGGCAACAAAATGCAAGATATCTTGCTGATTTAGACATTCAATTGTTATATATAAACGAGGACAGTTCAATCATTATAAATCTCGAAAAAACCACTAAACCTTCTATCAAATGAGTAATAATGGAAACCATAAATAAATGAAGATAACCCAGACCTGGAGAAGTCGAAGTTAATAAATACTATACAACAAAAAATTAAAGAGAATTAAATTTACCTACCGAACCTCACTTTTAACAACAGAGCAAGAACTTAATACTACTCTAATTCCATCGGGACCTGTGACCACCAGAAACAAAAACTCAGCGAAGATCAAGAACTGAACTTTCCGTTACATCCTGGGACACTAACACCAACTTTTATTGAGAAGCTGGAGGTGGATAAATTCCAGCCATTCTTCATCACTCGTCGATCTGTCATCGTTATTGGAACACGGCCTTCGAGTATCTTGTAAACGCTTGGTAAAAACCTGCTTATGTTGATACTTTATATAATAAGATTTTAATTTAAACTGTAATACCTAGTAATCTGAATTTGCATTACCTGGCCTTACTAATAGTTAAAAGAACTACATGTACCCTGAGATAAAAGACAAACTGAAAATTATAATTAAATTGTAACATCTAAACAAGAGTTCAATAACAAATCGATTCTGTATTGTAGGATCGATATGATGTTTTAATAGTCAGAGAGAGCAACTGTTGGAATTTTTAAATAATATAAAATAAAGAATCCTTCATGTATTGACGATTTTGTGTTATTGTAGAATAATTATTGTATTTCGAATAGGGTGTATTTTACAGGGAAACAAAGTGATAAAAGCGTCAAGTGGAACGACTTAACCTATAATAACGAGTCAATCGCCAATAACAGCGCTCGTTTGCAGACACCTGGTGAATACGGGAGAATAGAGAATTAACTTACTCTCTGTGCTACTCTCTTTCCAATTTAAATAATTCATACTGACTAGGGTTGGAGAAAATTACTGAATTATTCACTATAATAACTGTAATATAGCGTTCTTTCTCTGGTAAACCACTTAATAACCACTTAACACAGGTCTATGGTCAATAACCGAATAATATCAACCCATTAATAAATAATTTTTTTATAATTAACATTGATTGGCAGGAGATCTCTTCTACAGTAAAATATTACAGATTGATGCATTCCACAGCGGAACTTTTGAACATAATATAACTTAATAAGTACACTTAAGATATTCGTTATAAATAGACGTCAACAATTTTGGACATAACATATTACAAATAATGTAATCTTTTAGATTACAAATTGGTGAACCCAACAGTGGGCTTTCCAACATTCTCAAAAATAATTAATAAGGAGAATCACGCATATTAAGTTGTTACAAATTGGCGCCCAACGTGGGGCTTTAGTTAAGTAAAAAATCGACTATATCGCTATTACTTAACTGGAGCAGGCAACTATTAGAGGCACACGAATGCATACGAGAGGTGTTTCTAAAACGATGGCGAAGGACCAAGAAACGGAAGAAGATAGACGGGAAGAAGAAGCAGAGGTAGTTACAGACACCGAAATGGAACAACAGGCGGGCGATAAAGAGGATGCCAGAGGAGGACTAAATTGGAAAAATTAATGGAATTAATGAGTAGCATGAAGGAACAAAATAGACAAACTAATGAGAAAATAGACAGTATTAAAGAAGATTCCAGGAAACAGAAGGAAGAATTAAATAAAAAATTTGACGAAAATTCAGAAAAGCTAGAAAATAAAATAGAAAGTATAAATGAAAATTCAGAGAAGCTAGAAAACAAAATAGACAATATTATCGAAAACTCAAAGAAACAAAACGAAATTTTGAGTGAGAACTTAATCAAACTAATGAATGAGAAGTTTGACAAAAATAAAGAGGAAACCGATGAGAATAACCGGCTGATAAATGAAAGATTAAACCAAATTAATGAAAGGTTTGACAGAAACGACGAGAGCTTAAGGCAGATTCAGGAAAATTACAAACAAATAGACGAGAGAACTGAAAACGGTAATAAGGTTTTACGGCAAATTATAAATGAACAAAATCAAGCATCGAGGGAAGTCATCAATGAGAGGATTGCCAATGTCGATGAAACACTTAGCAAAAGAGTGGATAATTATGAAAAGGAAGTAAGACAGCAAATAATTGAAACTAAAGTAGGTCTAGAAAAGACAGATGAAACCATCATACAACTCAGAGTGGACGTAGAGGCCAAAATAAACCAAATAGGAAACCATAACGATACTAGAGTAAAGGAGGTACAAGCGAAAACCCAAGAAAAATTAAACGAAGTACGAATCAACATGGCCGGAAGAATAGAACGGGTTAACAATGAAATGATGACAATGAAAATAAGGCAAAAACGTCAAAGGAAATTAATGAATACACGGGAAGGATTGGAGATGATTAAAGGGGGATTAGTTAAGCTGCTTAATATACCAATTGCGGAACCAAGAGAAGTAAGGCAATTAAGAAACTCTAAACTAACCACAATTGAGTTCCCAGATGGATTAGAAGGACCGAAAAAGCCAAAACTAACCGAGGAGCATGGAGGACTTATGGAGATTATGTATGAACCATTCAAACAACTAAGAAACAGTACGGAAGAATCAGTTCGAAAGACGATGGTAAACTTTAGCATAAATTAAAATTTTATAGCGACCAGATGGAAGGACCAGATGATAGTGAGATACGTCACAAGGACGGAAATAATTCTACACACTAGAGAAATCCGAACAATCAGTACAAAGGAAATAATGGACCACGGTTAAACAGATTCCAAACAGAATATAGAGAAAAGGGACGGATTTTATGGATAACAAATAAAGCAAACCAAAGGAAAATAATGAGAACTAATTAAAATATATTAAACTAACTATTAAATGAAATAAACTAATTACACGATACTTCAGAGGAATTAGGTGGAATCAATTTAAAAAACCACAAAATTAAAAAAAATGAAGTAAGTTGACCTTACAAACAAGTATTTAAGGAAACACTTTATGAGCAATATAAAAAAGAGAATTTTGAAGATAAAAACCACAAAATTCCAAAATAAGTAAGAACACCTTACTATATAATTCAGAAGAAATTATTTTAAACTAATAAACATGAAAGAAGAGAAAGAAGGTTTAGAAATGAGTTAGATGAAGGAAGAATATGCCATACAATTTATGATACGGAGGAGATTCAGTGTTTAATTGCAGAAGTAAATGGGAGTGAATTAAAAATAGTAAAATACGTATGCTAAAGAATAATTAATTAACAGCACGGAACTAAGAAGAATTTAAAATGAATATTGAACAGCTTTAACTACTATACTGGTGAATAATATGATAAATGGAACTACAGAACAACGAGATAAATAAGTTAAGAAAAGTATTAGGATACCTCAGAAATAATAGTAATCATCCCTTGAATATAAGTTTGTAGCGAAGGAGCTACCTTATAGATAATAATTATGTGTATTGTGTTGTGATACTGCAACTTTTATTTTTTTCTGGACAGAGATGAAGTTCCTCTGATCTCAGACGATATAGTTAGGGAAACGGCAGAGTAATGGAAGCCAATAGTGCCCCTCTGATTCCGTACCAGCTATGATATTAGGAAAAATGTTAGGGAAATATAGTATTTTAGGGATTATACACCAAGCGAGGTAATTAAATTAAACATGATAATAAGAAATGATGGCGTTATAAGCTAGAAGAAGTTATGAGTTCCAGAGAAAAGGACAGGTCTACAACTGAGGGAGGTACCAGTAGAGAATTAATGACCAGATATACAATGAGTGTCAACACAGTTTTCCAGTGCAATTAAAAGTTTAAAGAATAGAAGGAGAAAATAAACCCCAAAGAACCCATTGAATTGCGTATTAAAGCAGAAACAACAAAAAACTGAGACCATTATAAATTACTCTTGATCTATAAAGCCGTGCTTAAACCGGTATGGACTTATGGTATTCAACTTTGGGGTACTGCAAGTACAAGTAATATTGAGATTATCCAGCGCTTTCAGTCCAAAACACTTAGATCAATAGTCGACGCTCCTTGGTTTGTCTCAAATAACTCTATACACCGCGACCTCAAAGTTTCAACCGTGAAAGAAGAAATCATGCGCCTCTGCAGGACTCACATCTCCAAACTAGAACAGCATCCCAACCACCTGGCAATTAACTTGTTAGACAACAGTGAAGATATTTATAAACTAAAAAGACACAAACTATTAGACTTACCATTCAGGTTTAACTCATAATGTATTCTCTGTATTTCCTGTATTGTACTGTCTGTGATATCTGTTCTGTATGTTTTTCTATTCGTGTCATTCATACGTGTTAATGTCAACCTGTATATGTGCCTTATGGGCCCAGTGTTTAATGTTTGAACTAATTGTATCATGCCAGCAGGAAGTGATAGTGACTTTTGTTCCTTTGTTTACATGTTTTTATCATTTAGTTTTGTATTTTGTTACCTCTTTAATCTATTATCAAAACAAGAAGAGCTGTCAATGGTCAGCTCTTCATAATCCTGTGTGTGTTGTCAGCCAATTTGTTAAATGTTCGCTCAGTCGAACAGCTTACAGATCTCCACAAAAAAAAAAAAAAAAATTATAAATTGATAATTTTATCAAATAAATATTCCAAGGCATGAAGAAACTATAAGTTTATTTTAACTAAACTTTATTCAGCCAAAATAAATTTCTTTCGGAGGGGGAGTATTATGTAACGTAACAAAGTTAAGGTTCCCGACGCTACATAAAAACTTTGTCAAAATAACTGAAAACAATGCTCAAGGTATGCCATAATTAAGTACAAGAGGGCCAATCTCACCTAAAAAATGTATTGATGATACCTAGTAAGGTTACTAGGTAATAAAATATTAAAAGTGTATCTAAATATAAAATATGGAGTGATCAGTGTAAGATGTAAACTATAAACACTGTGTCTAATGAGATGAGTTTACTGTGGATGAGTTTGAATATAATAGACTGTTTAATTAATATTTAATGTTATATAAAAATGTACCTGTTGTTGTGCTTTATCATGATATTGTGTTTACATGATATTTATTTTATGTTTTGTATGTAGTAGGTGTGGAGCCATTGCTTTAAGGAAGTACTAAGTAATGGGTACTCATTTCATTCATGTTAAACTTGTATTTAAGTAATTAAATACAAGTGTGTTTATTATGTATGGTATCATGTTAAGTATATTTACTCTAAATAATTAATGAAGATGTCTTAAAATAATATTTGTAAACTTGGCCAGGAAGACAATAATTGTAAATAAATTGTCAAGTGGTCATTACAATTATGTTAAAAACCAATGAAGGATTCAATGATAAACTAAATAATAATAATAAATTGAAATCAGGAAATTAAATTTGATATAATTGGCCATAAGCCAGTGACTCTTTGTACAGTAGGTCAGGTAAGAAAAATTAAATTAAAAACAAAAAAAAATTATAACACATGTAATAAAACCAATAGGCCTAAATTTAGTATTTTGTAAAAGGAAATTAATACCTCTTAAAATAAGTCAATTAAGAAGAAAATGTAGTAAAATGTATACGGTTTAATAAGGCAGATTAAGTGAAAGTTTTATGTGATTTAATGTAATTCCAAGCAGGGAGTATTTTATTAAATAAGTGTAAGAATATTTCCTCATTCTGGCTCTAGGATAACAAATATTATCCAATGACAGAAGAAGCAATGGTTGTTAGGGCAACAAAATGCAAGATATCTTGCTGATTTAGACATTCAATTGTTATATATAAACGAGGACAGTTCAATCATTATAAATCTCGAAAAAACCACTAAACCTTCTATCAAATGAGTAATAATGGAAACCATAAATAAATGAAGATAACCCAGACCTGGAGAAGTCGAAGTTAATAAATACTATACAACAAAAAATTAAAGAGAATTAAATTTACCTACCGAACCTCACTTTTAACAACAGAGCAAGAACTTAATACTACTCTAATTCCATCGGGACCTGTGACCACCAGAAACAAAAACTCAGCGAAGATCAAGAACTGAACTTTCCGTTACATCCTGGGACACTAACACCAACTTTTATTGAGAAGCTGGAGGTGGATAAATTCCAGCCATTCTTCATCACTCGTCGATCTGTCATCGTTATTGGAACACGGCCTTCGAGTATCTTGTAAACGCTTGGTAAAAACCTGCTTATGTTGATACTTTATATAATAAGATTTTAATTTAAACTGTAATACCTAGTAATCTGAATTTGCATTACCTGGCCTTACTAATAGTTAAAAGAACTACATGTACCCTGAGATAAAAGACAAACTGAAAATTATAATTAAATTGTAACATCTAAACAAGAGTTCAATAACAAATCGATTCTGTATTGTAGGATCGATATGATGTTTTAATAGTCAGAGAGAGCAACTGTTGGAATTTTTAAATAATATAAAATAAAGAATCCTTCATGTATTGACGATTTTGTGTTATTGTAGAATAATTATTGTATTTCGAATAGGGTGTATTTTACAGGGAAACAAAGTGATAAAAGCGTCAAGTGGAACGACTTAACCTATAATAACGAGTCAATCGCCAATAACAGCGCTCGTTTGCAGACACCTGGTGAATACGGGAGAATAGAGAATTAACTTACTCTCTGTGCTACTCTCTTTCCAATTTAAATAATTCATACTGACTAGGGTTGGAGAAAATTACTGAATTATTCACTATAATAACTGTAATATAGCGTTCTTTCTCTGGTAAACCACTTAATAACCACTTAACACAGGTCTATGGTCAATAACCGAATAATATCAACCCATTAATAAATAATTTTTTTATAATTAACATTGATTGGCAGGAGATCTCTTCTACAGTAAAATATTACAGATTGATGCATTCCACAGCGGAACTTTTGAACATAATATAACTTAATAAGTACACTTAAGATATTCGTTATAAATAGACGTCAACAATTTTGGACATAACATATTACAAATAATGTAATCTTTTAGATTACAAATTGGTGAACCCAACAGTGGGCTTTCCAACATTCTCAAAAATAATTAATAAGGAGAATCACGCATATTAAGTTGTTACAAATTGGCGCCCAACGTGGGGCTTTAGTTAAGTAAAAAATCGACTATATCGCTATTACTTAACTGGAGCAGGCAACTATTAGAGGCACACGAATGCATACGAGAGGTGTTTCTAAAACGATGGCGAAGGACCAAGAAACGGAAGAAGATAGACGGGAAGAAGAAGCAGAGGTAGTTACAGACACCGAAATGGCACAACAGGCGGGCGATAAAGAGGATGCCAGAGGAGGACTAAATTGGAAAAATTAATGGAATTAATGAGTAGCATGAAGGAACAAAATAGACAAACTAATGAGAAAATAGACAGTATTAAAGAAGATTCCAGGAAACAGAAGGAAGAATTAAATAAAAAATTTGACGAAAATTCAGAAAAGCTAGAAAATAAAATAGAAAGTATAAATGAAAATTCAGAGAAGCTAGAAAACAAAATAGACAATATTATCGAAAACTCAAAGAAACAAAACGAAATTTTGAGTGAGAACTTAATCAAACTAATGAATGAGAAGTTTGACAAAAATAAAGAGGAAACCGATGAGAATAACCAGCTGATAAATGAAAGATTAAACCAAATTAATGAAAGGTTTGACAGAAACGACGAGAGCTTAAGGCAGATTCAGGAAAATTACAAACAAATAGACGAGAGAACTGAAAACGGTAATAAGGTTTTACGGCAAATTATAAATGAACAAAATCAAGCATCGAGGGAAGTCATCAATGAGAGGATTGCCAATGTCGATGAAACACTTAGCAAAAGAGTGGATAATTATGAAAAGGAAGTAAGACAGCAAATAATTGAAACTAAAGTAGGTCTAGAAAAGACAGATGAAACCATCATACAACTCAGAGTGGACGTAGAGGCCAAAATAAACCAAATAGGAAACCATAACGATACTAGAGTAAAGGAGGTACAAGCGAAAACCCAAGAAAAATTAAACGAAGTACGAATCAACATGGCCGGAAGAATAGAACGGGTTAACAATGAAATGATGACAATGAAAATAAGGCAAAAACGTCAAAGGAAATTAATGAATACACGGGAAGGATTGGAGATGATTAAAGGGGGATTAGTTAAGCTGCTTAATATACCAATTGCGGAACCAAGAGAAGTAAGGCAATTAAGAAACTCTAAACTAACCACAATTGAGTTCCCAGATGGATTAGAAGGACCGAAAAAGCCAAAACTAACCGAGGAGCATGGAGGACTTATGGAGATTATGTATGAACCATTCAAACAACTAAGAAACAGTACGGAAGAATCAGTTCGAAAGACGATGGTAAACTTTAGCATAAATTAAAATTTTATAGCGACCAGATGGAAGGACCAGATGATAGTGAGATACGTCACAAGGACGGAAATAATTCTACACACTAGAGAAATCCGAACAATCAGTACAAAGGAAATAATGGACCACGGTTAAACAGATTCCAAACAGAATATAGAGAAAAGGGACGGATTTTATGGATAACAAATAAAGCAAACCAAAGGAAAATAATGAGAACTAATTAAAATATATTAAACTAACTATTAAATGAAATAAACTAATTACACGATACTTCAGAGGAATTAGGTGGAATCAATTTAAAAAACCACAAAATTAAAAAAAATGAAGTAAGTTGACCTTACAAACAAGTATTTAAGGAAACACTTTATGAGCAATATAAAAAAGAGAATTTTGAAGATAAAAACCACAAAATTCCAAAATAAGTAAGAACACCTTACTATATAATTCAGAAGAAATTATTTTAAACTAATAAACATGAAAGAAGAGAAAGAAGGTTTAGAAATGAGTTAGATGAAGGAAGAATATGCCATACAATTTATGATACGGAGGAGATTCAGTGTTTAATTGCAGAAGTAAATGGGAGTGAATTAAAAATAGTAAAATACGTATGCTAAAGAATAATTAATTAACAGCACGGAACTAAGAAGAATTTAAAATGAATATTGAACAGCTTTAACTACTATACTGGTGAATAATATGATAAATGGAACTACAGAACAACGAGATAAATAAGTTAAGAAAAGTATTAGGATACCTCAGAAATAATAGTAATCATCCCTTGAATATAAGTTTGTAGCGAAGGAGCTACCTTATAGATAATAATTATGTGTATTGTGTTGTGATACTGCAACTTTTATTTTTTTCTGGACAGAGATGAAGTTCCTCTGATCTCAGACGATATAGTTAGGGAAACGGCAGAGTAATGGAAGCCAATAGTGCCCCTCTGATTCCGTACCAGCTATGATATTAGGAAAAATGTTAGGGAAATATAGTATTTTAGGGATTATACACCAAGCGAGGTAATTAAATATAAACATGATAATAAGAAATGATGGCGTTATAAGCTAGAAGAAGTTATGAGTTCCAGAGAAAAGGACAGGTCTACAACTGAGGGAGGTACCAGTAGAGAATTAATGACCAGATATACAATGAGTGTCAACACAGTTTTCCAGTGCAATTAAAAGTTTAAAGAATAGAAGGAGAAAATAAACCCCAAAGAACCCATTGAATTGCGTATTAAAGCAGAAACAACAAAAAACTGAGACCATTATAAATTACTCTTGATCTATAAAGCCGTGCTTAAACCGGTATGGACTTATGGTATTCAACTTTGGGGTACTGCAAGTACAAGTAATATTGAGATTATCCAGCGCTTTCAGTCCAAAACACTTAGATCAATAGTCGACGCTCCTTGGTTTGTCTCAAATAACTCTATACACCGCGACCTCAAAGTTTCAACCGTGAAAGAAGAAATCATGCGCCTCTGCAGGACTCACATCTCCAAACTAGAACAGCATCCCAACCACCTGGCAATTAACTTGTTAGACAACAGTGAAGATATTTATAAACTAAAAAGACACAAACTATTAGACTTACCATTCAGGTTTAACTCATAATGTATTCTCTGTATTTCCTGTATTGTACTGTCTGTGATATCTGTTCTGTATGTTTTTCTATTCGTGTCATTCATACGTGTTAATGTCAACCTGTATATGTGCCTTATGGGCCCAGTGTTTAATGTTTGAACTAATTGTATCATGCCAGCAGGAAGTGATAGTGACTTTTGTTCCTTTGTTTACATGTTTTTATCATTTAGTTTTGTATTTTGTTACCTCTTTAATCTATTATCAAAACAAGAAGAGCTGTCAATGGTCAGCTCTTCATAATCCTGTGTGTGTTGTCAGCCAATTTGTTAAATGTTCGCTCAGTCGAACAGCTTACAGATCTCCACAAAAAAAAAAAAAAAAAAAAAAAAATTATAAATTGATAATTTTATCAAATAAATATTCCAAGGCATGAAGAAACTATAAGTTTATTTTAACTAAACTTTATTCAGCCAAAATAAATTTCTTTCGGAGGGGGAGTATTATGTAACGTAACAAAGTTAAGGTTCCCGACGCTACATAAAAACTTTGTCAAAATAACTGAAAACAATGCTCAAGGTATGCCATAATTAAGTACAAGAGGGCCAATCTCACCTAAAAAATGTATTGATGATACCTAGTAAGGTTACTAGGTAATAAAATATTAAAAGTGTATCTAAATATAAAATATGGAGTGATCAGTGTAAGATGTAAACTATAAACACTGTGTCTAATGAGATGAGTTTACTGTGGATGAGTTTGAATATAATAGACTGTTTAATTAATATTTAATGTTATATAAAAATGTACCTGTTGTTGTGCTTTATCATGATATTGTGTTTACATGATATTTATTTTATGTTTTGTATGTAGTAGGTGTGGAGCCATTGCTTTAAGGAAGTACTAAGTAATGGGTACTCATTTCATTCATGTTAAACTTGTATTTAAGTAATTAAATACAAGTGTGTTTATTATGTATGGTATCATGTTAAGTATATTTACTCTAAATAATTAATGAAGATGTCTTAAAATAATATTTGTAAACTTGGCCAGGAAGACAATAATTGTAAATAAATTGTCAAGTGGTCATTACAATTATGTTAAAAACCAATGAAGGATTCAATGATAAACTAAATAATAATAATAAATTGAAATCAGGAAATTAAATTTGATATAATTGGCCATAAGCCAGTGACTCTTTGTACAGTAGGTCAGGTAAGAAAAATTAAATTAAAAACAAAAAAAAATTATAACACATGTAATACAACCAATAGGCCTAAATTTAGTATTTTGTAAAAGGAAATTAATACCTCTTAAAATAAGTCAATTAAGAAGAAAATGTAGTAAAATGTATACGGTTTAATAAGGCAGATTAAGTGAAAGTTTTATGTGATTTAATGTAATTCCAAGCAGGGAGTATTTTATTAAATAAGTGTAAGAATATTTCCTCATTCTGGCTCTAGGATAACAAATATTATCCAATGACAGAAGAAGCAATGGTTGTTAGGGCAACAAAATGCAAGATATCTTGCTGATTTAGACATTCAATTGTTATATATAAACGAGGACAGTTCAATCATTATAAATCTCGAAAAAACCACTAAACCTTCTATCAAATGAGTAATAATGGAAACCATAAATAAATGAAGATAACCCAGACCTGGAGAAGTCGAAGTTAATAAATACTATACAACAAAAAATTAAAGAGAATTAAATTTACCTACCGAACCTCACTTTTAACAACAGAGCAAGAACTTAATACTACTCTAATTCCATCGGGACCTGTGACCACCAGAAACAAAAACTCAGCGAAGATCAAGAACTGAACTTTCCGTTACATCCTGGGACACTAACACCAACTTTTATTGAGAAGCTGGAGGTGGATAAATTCCAGCCATTCTTCATCACTCGTCGATCTGTCATCGTTATTGGAACACGGCCTTCGAGTATCTTGTAAACGCTTGGTAAAAACCTGCTTATGTTGATACTTTATATAATAAGATTTTAATTTAAACTGTAATACCTAGTAATCTGAATTTGCATTACCTGGCCTTACTAATAGTTAAAAGAACTACATCTACCCTGAGATAAAAGACAAACTGAAAATTATAATTACATTGTAACATCTAAACAAGAGTTCAATAACAAATCGATTCTGTATTGTAGGATCGATATGATGTTTTAATAGTCAGAGAGAGCAACTGTTGGAATTTTTAAATAATATAAAATAAAGAATCCTTCATGTATTGACGATTTTGTGTTATTGTAGAATAATTATTGTATTTCGAATAGGGTGTATTTTACAGGGAAACAAAGTGATAAAAGCGTCAAGTGGAACGACTTAACCTATAATAACGAGTCAATCGCCAATAACAGCGCTCGTTTGCAGACACCTGGTGAATACGGGAGAATAGAGAACTAACTTACTGTCTGTGCTACTCTCTTTCCAATTTAAATAATTCATACTGACTAGGGTTGGAGAAAATTACTGAATTATTCACTATAATAACTGTAATATAGCGTTCTTTCTCTGGTAAACCACTTAATAACCACTTAACACAGGTCTATGGTCAATAACCGAATAATATCAACCCATTAATAAATAATTTTTTTATAATTAACATTGATTGGCAGGAGATCTCTTCTACAGTAAAATATTACAGATTGATGCATTCCACAGCGGAACTTTTGAACATAATATAACTTAATAAGTACACTTAAGATATTCGTTATAAATAGACGTCAACAATTTTGGACATAACATATTACAAATAATGTAATCTTTTAGATTACAAATTGGTGAACCCAACAGTGGGCTTTCCAACATTCTCAAAAATAATTAATAAGGAGAATCACGCATATTAAGTTGTTACAAATTGGCGCCCAACGTGGGGCTTTAGTTAAGTAAAAAATCGACTATATCGCTATTACTTAACTGGAGCAGGCAACTATTAGAGGCACACGAATGCATACGAGAGGTGTTTCTAAAACGATGGCGAAGGACCAAGAAACGGAAGAAGATAGACGGGAAGAAGAAGCAGAGGTAGTTACAGACACCGAAATGGAACAACAGGCGGGCGATAAAGAGGATGCCAGAGGAGGACTAAATTGGAAAAATTAATGGAATTAATGAGTAGCATGAAGGAACAAAATAGACAAACTAATGAGAAAATAGACAGTATTAAAGAAGATTCCAGGAAACAGAAGGAAGAATTAAATAAAAAATTTGACGAAAATTCAGAAAAGCTAGAAAATAAAATAGAAAGTATAAATGAAAATTCAGAGAAGCTAGAAAACAAAATAGACAATATTATTGAAAACTCAAAGAAACAAAACGAAATTTTGAGTGAGAACTTAATCAAACTAATGAATGAGAAGTTTGACAAAAATAAAGAGGAAACCGATGAGAATAACCGGCTGATAAATGAAAGATTAAACCAAATTAATGAAAGGTTTGACAGAAACGACGAGAGCTTAAGGCAGATTCAGGAAAATTACAAACAAATAGACGAGAGAACTGAAAACGGTAATAAGGTTTTACGGCAAATTATAAATGAACAAAATCAAGCATCGAGGGAAGTCATCAATGAGAGGATTGCCAATGTCGATGAAACACTTAGCAAAAGAGTGGATAATTATGAAAAGGAAGTAAGACAGCAAATAATTGAAACTAAAGTAGGTCTAGAAAAGACAGATGAAACCATCATACAACTCAGAGTGGACGTAGAGGCCAAAATAAACCAAATAGGAAACCATAACGATACTAGAGTAAAGGAGGTACAAGCGAAAACCCAAGAAAAATTAAACGAAGTACGAATCAACATGGCCGGAAGAATAGAACGGGTTAACAATGAAATGATGACAATGAAAATAAGGCAAAAACGTCAAAGGAAATTAATGAATACACGGGAAGGATTGGAGATGATTAAAGGGGGATTAGTTAAGCTGCTTAATATACCAATTGCGGAACCAAGAGAAGTAAGGCAATTAAGAAACTCTAAACTAACCACAATTGAGTTCCCAGATGGATTAGAAGGACCGAAAAAGCCAAAACTAACCGAGGAGCATGGAGGACTTATGGAGATTATGTATGAACCATTCAAACAACTAAGAAACAGTACGGAAGAATCAGTTCGAAAGACGATGGTAAACTTTAGCATAAATTAAAATTTTATAGCGACCAGATGGAAGGACCAGATGATAGTGAGATACGTCACAAGGACGGAAATAATTCTACACACTAGAGAAATCCGAACAATCAGTACAAAGGAAATAATGGACCACGGTTAAACAGATTCCAAACAGAATATAGAGAAAAGGGACGGATTTTATGGATAACAAATAAAGCAAACCAAAGGAAAATAATGAGAACTAATTAAAATATATTAAACTAACTATTAAATGAAATAAACTAATTACACGATACTTCAGAGGAATTAGGTGGAATCAATTTAAAAAACCACAAAATTTAAAAAAATGAAGTAAGTTGACCTTACAAACAAGTATTTAAGGAAACACTTTATGAGCAATATAAAAAAGAGAATTTTGAAGATAAAAACCACAAAATTCCAAAATAAGTAAGAACACCTTACTATATAATTCAGAAGAAATTATTTTAAACTAATAAACATGAAAGAAGAGAAAGAAGGTTTAGAAATGAGTTAGATGAAGGAAGAATATGCCATACAATTTATGATACGGAGGAGATTCAGTGTTTAATTGCAGAAGTAAATGGGAGTGAATTAAAAATAGTAAAATACGTATGCTAAAGAATAATTAATTAACAGCACGGAACTAAGAAGAATTTAAAATGAATATTGAACAGCTTTAACTACTATACTGGTGAATAATATGATAAATGGAACTACAGAACAACGAGATAAATAAGTTAAGAAAAGTATTAGGATACCTCAGAAATAATAGTAATCATCCCTTGAATATAAGTTTGTAGCGAAGGAGCTACCTTATAGATAATAATTATGTGTATTGTGTTGTGATACTGCAACTTTTATTTTTTTCTGGACAGAGATGAAGTTCCTCTGATCTCAGACGATATAGTTAGGGAAACGGCAGAGTAATGGAAGCCAATAGTGCCCCTCTGATTCCGTACCAGCTATGATATTAGGAAAAATGTTAGGGAAATATAGTATTTTAGGGATTATACACCAAGCGAGGTAATTAAATATAAACATGATAATAAGAAATGATGGCGTTATAAGCTAGAAGAAGTTATGAGTTCCAGAGAAAAGGACAGGTCTACAACTGAGGGAGGTACCAGTAGAGAATTAATGACCAGATATACAATGAGTGTCAACACAGTTTTCCAGTGCAATTAAAAGTTTAAAGAATAGAAGGAGAAAATAAACCCCAAAGAACCCATTGAATTGCATATTAAAGCAGAAACAACAAAAAAATGAGACCATTATAAATTACTCTTGATCTATAAAGCCGTGCTTAAACCGGTATGGACTTATGGTATTCAACTTTGGGGTACTGCAAGTACAAGTAATATTGAGATTATCCAGCGCTTTCAGTCCAAAACACTTAGATCAATAGTCGACGCTCCTTGGTTTGTCTCAAATAACTCTATACACCGCGACCTCAAAGTTTCAACCGTGAAAGAAGAAATCATGCGCCTCTGCAGGACTCACATCTCCAAACTAGAACAGCATCCCAACCACCTGGCAATTAACTTGTTAGACAACAGTGAAGATATTTATAAACTAAAAAGACACAAACTATTAGACTTACCATTCAGGTTTAACTCATAATGTATTCTCTGTATTTCCTGTATTGTACTGTCTGTGATATCTGTTCTGTATGTTTTTCTATTCGTGTCATTCATACGTGTTAATGTCAACCTGTATATGTGCCTTATGGGCCCAGTGTTTAATGTTTGAACTAATTGTATCATGCCAGCAGGAAGTGATAGTGACTTTTGTTCCTTTGTTTACATGTTTTTATCATTTAGTTTTGTATTTTGTTACCTCTTTAATCTATTATCAAAACAAGAAGAGCTGTCAATGGTCAGCTCTTCATAATCCTGTGTGTGTTGTCAGCCAATTTGTTAAATGTTCGCTCAGTCGAACAGCTTACAGATCTCCAAAAAAAAAAAAAAAAAAAAAAAATTATAAATTGATAATTTTATCAAATAAATATTCCAAGGCATGAAGAAACTATAAGTTTATTTTAACTAAACTTTATTCAGCCAAAATAAATTTCTTTCGGAGGGGGAGTATTATGTAACGTAACAAAGTTAAGGTTCCCGACGCTACATAAAAACTTTGTCAAAATAACTGAAAACAATGCTCAAGGTATGCCATAATTAAGTACAAGAGGGCCAATCTCACCTAAAAAATGTATTGATGATACCTAGTAAGGTTACTAGGTAATAAAATATTAAAAGTGTATCTAAATATAAAATATGGAGTGATCAGTGTAAGATGTAAACTATAAACACTGTGTCTAATGAGATGAGTTTACTGTGGATGAGTTTGAATATAATAGACTGTTTAATTAATATTTAATGTTATATAAAAATGTACCTGTTGTTGTGCTTTATCATGATATTGTGTTTACATGATATTTATTTTATGTTTTGTATGTAGTAGGTGTGGAGCCATTGCTTTAAGGAAGTACTAAGTAATGGGTACTCATTTCATTCATGTTAAACTTGTATTTAAGTAATTAAATACAAGTGTGTTTATTATGTATGGTATCATGTTAAGTATATTTACTCTAAATAATTAATGAAGATGTCTTAAAATAATATTTGTAAACTTGGCCAGGAAGACAATAATTGTAAATAAATTGTCAAGTGGTCATTACAATTATGTTAAAAACCAATGAAGGATTCAATGATAAACTAAATAATAATAATAAATTGAAATCAGGAAATTAAATTTGATATAATTGGCCATAAGCCAGTGACTCTTTGTACAGTAGGTCAGGTAAGAAAAATTAAATTAAAAACAAAAAAAAATTATAACACATGTAATACAACCAATAGGCCTAAATTTAGTATTTTGTAAAAGGAAATTAATACCTCTTAAAATAAGTCAATTAAGAAGAAAATGTAGTAAAATGTATACGGTTTAATAAGGCAGATTAAGTGAAAGTTTTATGTGATTTAATGTAATTCCAAGCAGGGAGTATTTTATTAAATAAGTGTAAGAATATTTCCTCATTCTGGCTCTAGGATAACAAATATTATCCAATGACAGAAGAAGCAATGGTTGTTAGGGCAACAAAATGCAAGATATCTTGCTGATTTAGACATTCAATTGTTATATATAAACGAGGACAGTTCAATCATTATAAATCTCGAAAAAACCACTAAACCTTCTATCAAATGAGTAATAATGGAAACCATAAATAAATGAAGATAACCCAGACCTGGAGAAGTCGAAGTTAATAAATACTATACAACAAAAAATTAAAGAGAATTAAATTTACCTACCGAACCTCACTTTTAACAACAGAGCAAGAACTTAATACTACTCTAATTCCATCGGGACCTGTGACCACCAGAAACAAAAACTCAGCGAAGATCAAGAACTGAACTTTCCGTTACATCCTGGGACACTAACACCAACTTTTATTGAGAAGCTGGAGGTGGATAAATTCCAGCCATTCTTCATCACTCGTCGATCTGTCATCGTTATTGGAACACGGCCTTCGAGTATCTTGTAAACGCTTGGTAAAAACCTGCTTATGTTGATACTTTATATAATAAGATTTTAATTTAAACTGTAATACCTAGTAATCTGAATTTGCATTACCTGGCCTTACTAATAGTTAAAAGAACTACATCTACCCTGAGATAAAAGACAAACTGAAAATTATAATTACATTGTAACATCTAAACAAGAGTTCAATAACAAATCGATTCTGTATTGTAGGATCGATATGATGTTTTAATAGTCAGAGAGAGCAACTGTTGGAATTTTTAAATAATATAAAATAAAGAATCCTTCATGTATTGACGATTTTGTGTTATTGTAGAATAATTATTGTATTTCGAATAGGGTGTATTTTACAGGGAAAGAAAGTGATAAAAGCGTCAAGTGGAACGACTTAACCTATAATAACGAGTCAATCGCCAATAACAGCGCTCGTTTGCAGACACCTGGTGAATACGGGAGAATAGAGAACTAACTTACTCTCTGTGCTACTCTCTTTCCAATTTAAATAATTCATACTGACTAGGGTTGGAGAAAATTACTGAATTATTCACTATAATAACTGTAATATAGCGTTCTTTCTCTGGTAAACCACTTAATAACCACTTAACACAGGTCTATGGTCAATAACCGAATAATATCAACCCATTAATAAATAATTTTTTTATAATTAACATTGATTGGCAGGAGATCTCTTCTACAGTAAAATATTACAGATTGATGCATTCCACAGCGGAACTTTTGAACATAATATAACTTAATAAGTACACTTAAGATATTCGTTATAAATAGACGTCAACAATTTTGGACATAACATATTACAAATAATGTAATCTTTTAGATTACAAATTGGTGAACCCAACAGTGGGCTTTCCAACATTCTCAAAAATAATTAATAAGGAGAATCACGCATATTAAGTTGTTACAAATTGGCGCCCAACGTGGGGCTTTAGTTAAGTAAAAAATCGACTATATCGCTATTACTTAACTGGAGCAGGCAACTATTAGAGGCACACGAATGCATACGAGAGGTGTTTCTAAAACGATGGCGAAGGACCAAGAAACGGAAGAAGATAGACGGGAAGAAGAAGCAGAGGTAGTTACAGACACCGAAATGGTACAACAGGCGGGCGATAAAGAGGATGCCAGAGGAGGACTAAATTGGAAAAATTAATGGAATTAATGAGTAGCATGAAGGAACAAAATAGACAAACTAATGAGAAAATAGACAGTATTAAAGAAGATTCCAGGAAACAGAAGGAAGAATTAAATAAAAAATTTGACGAAAATTCAGAAAAGCTAGAAAATAAAATAGAAAGTATAAATGAAAATTCAGAGAAGCTAGAAAACAAAATAGACAATATTATTGAAAACTCAAAGAAACAAAACGAAATTTTGAGTGAGAACTTAATCAAACTAATGAATGAGAAGTTTGACAAAAATAAAGAGGAAACCGATGAGAATAACCGGCTGATAAATGAAAGATTAAACCAAATTAATGAAAGGTTTGACAGAAACGACGAGAGCTTAAGGCAGATTTAGGAAAATTACAAACAAATAGACGAGAGAACTGAAAACGGTAATAAGGTTTTACGGCAAATTATAAATGAACAAAATCAAGCATCGAGGGAAGTCATCAATGAGAGGATTGCCAATGTCGATGAAACACTTAGCAAAAGAGTGGATAATTATGAAAAGGAAGTAAGACAGCAAATAATTGAAACTAAAGTAGGTCTAGAAAAGACAGATGAAACCATCATACAACTCAGAGTGGACGTAGAGGCCAAAATAAACCAAATAGGAAACCATAACGATACTAGAGTAAAGGAGGTACAAGCGAAAACCCAAGAAAAATTAAACGAAGTACGAATCAACATGGCCGGAAGAATAGAACGGGTTAACAATGAAATGATGACAATGAAAATAAGGCAAAAACGTCAAAGGAAATTAATGAATACACGGGAAGGATTGGAGATGATTAAAGGGGGATTAGTTAAGCTGCTTAATATACCAATTGCGGAACCAAGAGAAGTAAGGCAATTAAGAAACTCTAAACTAACCACAATTGAGTTCCCAGATGGATTAGAAGGACCGAAAAAGCCAAAACTAACCGAGGAGCATGGAGGACTTATGGAGATTATGTATGAACCATTCAAACAACTAAGAAACAGTACGGAAGAATCAGTTCGAAAGACGATGGTAAACTTTAGCATAAATTAAAATTTTATAGCGACCAGATGGAAGGACCAGATGATAGTGAGATACGTCACAAGGACGGAAATAATTCTACACACTAGAGAAATCCGAACAATCAGTACAAAGGAAATAATGGACCACGGTTAAACAGATTCCAAACAGAATATAGAGAAAAGGGACGGATTTTATGGATAACAAATAAAGCAAACCAAAGGAAAATAATGAGAACTAATTAAAATATATTAAACTAACTATTAAATGAAATAAACTAATTACACGATACTTCAGAGGAATTAGGTGGAATCAATTTAAAAAACCACAAAATTAAAAAAAATGAAGTAAGTTGACCTTACAAACAAGTATTTAAGGAAACACTTTATGAGCAATATAAAAAAGAGAATTTTGAAGATAAAAACCACAAAATTCCAAAATAAGTAAGAACACCTTACTATATAATTCAGAAGAAATTATTTTAAACTAATAAACATGAAAGAAGAGAAAGAAGGTTTAGAAATGAGTTAGATGAAGGAAGAATATGCCATACAATTTATGATACGGAGGAGATTCAGTGTTTAATTGCAGAAGTAAATGGGAGTGAATTAAAAATAGTAAAATACATATGCTAAAGAATAATTAATTAACAGCACGGAACTAAGAAGAATTTAAAATGAATATTGAACAGCTTTAACTACTATACTGGTGAATAATATGATAAATGGAACTACAGAACAACGAGATAAATAAGTTAAGAAAAGTATTAGGATACCTCAGAAATAATAGTAATCATCCCTTGAATATAAGTTTGTAGCGAAGGAGCTACCTTATAGATAATAATTATGTGTATTGTGTTGTGATACTGCAACTTTTATTTTTTTCTGGACAGAGATGAAGTTCCTCTGATCTCAGACGATATAGTTAGGGAAACGGCAGAGTAATGGAAGCCAATAGTGCCCCTCTGATTCCGTACCAGCTATGATATTAGGAAAAATGTTAGGGAAATATAGTATTTTAGGGATTATACACCAAGCGAGGTAATTAAATATAAACATGATAATAAGAAATGATGGCGTTATAAGCTAGAAGAAGTTATGAGTTCCAGAGAAAAGGACAGGTCTACAACTGAGGGAGGTACCAGTAGAGAATTAATGACCAGATATACAATGAGTGTCAACACAGTTTTCCAGTGCAATTAAAAGTTTAAAGAATAGAAGGAGAAAATAAACCCCAAAGAACCCATTGAATTGCGTATTAAAGCAGAAACAACAAAAAACTGAGACCATTATAAATTACTCTTGATCTATAAAGCCGTGCTTAAACCGGTATGGACTTATGGTATTCAACTTTGGGGTACTGCAAGTACAAGTAATATTGAGATTATCCAGCGCTTTCAGTCCAAAACACTTAGATCAATAGTCGACGCTCCTTGGTTTGTCTCAAATAACTCTATACACCGCGACCTCAAAGTTTCAACCGTGAAAGAAGATATCATGCGCCTCTGCAGGACTCACATCTCCAAACTAGAACAGCATCCCAACCACCTGGCAATTAACTTGTTAGACAACAGTGAAGATATTTATAAACTAAAAAGACACAAACTATTAGACTTACCATTCAGGTTTAACTCATAATGTATTCTCTGTATTTCCTGTATTGTACTGTCTGTGATATCTGTTCTGTATGTTTTTCTATTCGTGTCATTCATACGTGTTAATGTCAACCTGTATATGTGCCTTATGGGCCCAGTGTTTAATGTTTGAACTAATTGTATCATGCCAGCAGGAAGTGATAGTGACTTTTGTTCCTTTGTTTACATGTTTTTATCATTTAGTTTTGTATTTTGTTACCTCTTTAATCTATTATCAAAACAAGAAGAGCTGTCAATGGTCAGCTCTTCATAATCCTGTGTGTGTTGTCAGCCAATTTGTTAAAAATGTTCGCTCAGTCGAACAGCTTACAGATCTCCACAAAAAAAAAAAAAAAAAAAAAATTATAAATTGATAATTTTATCAAATAAATATTCCAAGGCATGAAGAAACTATAAGTTTATTTTAACTAAACTTTATTCAGCCAAAATAAATTTCTTTCGGAGGGGGAGTATTATGTAACGTAACAAAGTTAAGGTTCCCGACGCTACATAAAAACTTTGTCAAAATAACTGAAAACAATGCTCAAGGTATGCCATAATTAAGTACAAGAGGGCCAATCTCACCTAAAAAATGTATTGATGATACCTAGTAAGGTTACTAGGTAATAAAATATTAAAAGTGTATCTAAATATAAAATATGGAGTGATCAGTGTAAGATGTAAACTATAAACACTGTGTCTAATGAGATGAGTTTACTGTGGATGAGTTTGAATATAATAGACTGTTTAATTAATATTTAATGTTATATAAAAATGTACCTGTTGTTGTGCTTTATCATGATATTGTGTTTACATGATATTTATTTTATGTTTTGTATGTAGTAGGTGTGGAGCCATTGCTTTAAGGAAGTACTAAGTAATGGGTACTCATTTCATTCATGTTAAACTTGTATTTAAGTAATTAAATACAAGTGTGTTTATTATGTATGGTATCATGTTAAGTATATTTACTCTAAATAATTAATGAAGATGTCTTAAAATAATATTTGTAAACTTGGCCAGGAAGACAATAATTGTAAATAAATTGTCAAGTGGTCATTACAATTATGTTAAAAACCAATGAAGGATTCAATGATAAACTAAATAATAATAATAAATTGAAATCAGGAAATTAAATTTGATATAATTGGCCATAAGCCAGTGACTCTTTGTACAGTAGGTCAGGTAAGAAAAATTAAATTAAAAACAAAAAAAAATTATAACACATGTAATAAAACCAATAGGCCTAAATTTAGTATTTTGTAAAAGGAAATTAATACCTCTTAAAATAAGTCAATTAAGAAGAAAATGTAGTAAAATGTATACGGTTTAATAAGGCAGATTAAGTGAAAGTTTTATGTGATTTAATGTAATTCCAAGCAGGGAGTATTTTATTAAATAAGTGTAAGAATATTTCCTCATTCTGGCTCTAGGATAACAAATATTATCCAATGACAGAAGAAGCAATGGTTGTTAGGGCAACAAAATGCAAGATATCTTGCTGATTTAGACATTCAATTGTTATATATAAACGAGGACAGTTCAATCATTATAAATCTCGAAAAAACCACTAAACCTTCTATCAAATGAGTAATAATGGAAACCATAAATAAATGAAGATAACCCAGACCTGGAGAAGTCGAAGTTAATAAATACTATACAACAAAAAATTAAAGAGAATTAAATTTACCTACCGAACCTCACTTTTAACAACAGAGCAAGAACTTAATACTACTCTAATTCCATCGGGACCTGTGACCACCAGAAACAAAAACTCAGCGAAGATCAAGAACTGAACTTTCCGTTACATCCTGGGACACTAACACCAACTTTTATTGAGAAGCTGGAGGTGGATAAATTCCAGCCATTCTTCATCACTCGTCGATCTGTCATCGTTATTGGAACACGGCCTTCGAGTATCTTGTAAACGCTTGGTAAAAACCTGCTTATGTTGATACTTTATATAATAAGATTTTAATTTAAACTGTAATACCTAGTAATCTGAATTTGCATTACCTGGCCTTACTAATAGTTAAAAGAACTACATCTACCCTGAGATAAAAGACAAACTGAAAATTATAATTACATTGTAACATCTAAACAAGAGTTCAATAACAAATCGATTCTGTATTGTAGGATCGATATGATGTTTTAATAGTCAGAGAGAGCAACTGTTGGAATTTTTAAATAATATAAAATAAAGAATCCTTCATGTATTGACGATTTTGTGTTATTGTAGAATAATTATTGTATTTCGAATAGGGTGTATTTTACAGGGAAACAAAGTGATAAAAGCGTCAAGTGGAACGACTTAACCTATAATAACGAGTCAATCGCCAATAACAGCGCTCGTTTGCAGACACCTGGTGAATACGGGAGAATAGAGAACTAACTTACTCTCTGTGCTACTCTCTTTCCAATTTAAATAATTCATACTGACTAGGGTTGGAGAAAATTACTGAATTATTCACTATAATAACTGTAATATAGCGTTCTTTCTCTGGTAAACCACTTAATAACCACTTAACACAGGTCTATGGTCAATAACCGAATAATATCAACCCATTAATAAATCATTTTTTTATAATTAACATTGATTGGCAGGAGATCTCTTCTACAGTAAAATATTACAGATTGATGCATTCCACAGCGGAACTTTTGAACATAATATAACTTAATAAGTACACTTAAGATATTCGTTATAAATAGACGTCAACAATTTTGGACATAACATATTACAAATAATGTAATCTTTTAGATTACAAATTGGTGAACCCAACAGTGGGCTTTCCAACATTCTCAAAAATAATTAATAAGGAGAATCACGCATATTAAGTTGTTACAAATTGGCGCCCAACGTGGGGCTTTAGTTAAGTAAAAAATCGACTATATCGCTATTACTTAACTGGAGCAGGCAACTATTAGAGGCACACGAATGCATACGAGAGGTGTTTCTAAAACGATGGCGAAGGACCAAGAAACGGAAGAAGATAGACGGGAAGAAGAAGCAGAGGTAGTTACAGACACCGAAATGGAACAACAGGCGGGCGATAAAGAGGATGCCAGAGGAGGACTAAATTGGAAAAATTAATGGAATTAATGAGTAGCATGAAGGAACAAAATAGACAAACTAATGAGAAAATAGACAGTATTAAAGAAGATTCCAGGAAACAGAAGGAAGAATTAAATAAAAAATTTGACGAAAATTCAGAAAAGCTAGAAAATAAAATAGAAAGTATAAATGAAAATTCAGAGAAGCTAGAAAACAAAATAGACAATATTATTGAAAACTCAAAGAAACAAAACGAAATTTTGAGTGAGAACTTAATCAAACTAATGAATGAGAAGTTTGACAAAAATAAAGAGGAAACCGATGAGAATAACCGGCTGATAAATGAAAGATTAAACCAAATTAATGAAAGGTTTGACAGAAACGACGAGAGCTTAAGGCAGATTCAGGAAAATTACAAACAAATAGACGAGAGAACTGAAAACGGTAATAAGGTTTTACGGCAAATTATAAATGAACAAAATCAAGCATCGAGGGAAGTCATCAATGAGAGGATTGCCAATGTCGATGAAACACTTAGCAAAAGAGTGGATAATTATGAAAAGGAAGTAAGACAGCAAATAATTGAAACTAAAGTAGGTCTAGAAAAGACAGATGAAACCATCATACAACTCAGAGTGGACGTAGAGGCCAAAATAAACCAAATAGGAAACCATAACGATACTAGAGTAAAGGAGGTACAAGCGAAAACCCAAGAAAAATTAAACGAAGTACGAATCAACATGGCCGGAAGAATAGAACGGGTTAACAATGAAATGATGACAATGAAAATAAGGCAAAAACGTCAAAGGAAATTAATGAATACACGGGAAGGATTGGAGATGATTAAAGGGGGATTAGTTAAGCTGCTTAATATACCAATTGCGGAACCAAGAGAAGTAAGGCAATTAAGAAACTCTAAACTAACCACAATTGAGTTCCCAGATGGATTAGAAGGACCGAAAAAGCCAAAACTAACCGAGGAGCATGGAGGACTTATGGAGATTATGTATGAACCATTCAAACAACTAAGAAACAGTACGGAAGAATCAGTTCGAAAGACGATGGTAAACTTTAGCATAAATTAAAATTTTATAGCGACCAGATGGAAGGACCAGATGATAGTGAGATACGTCACAAGGACGGAAATAATTCTACACACTAGAGAAATCCGAACAATCAGTACAAAGGAAATAATGGACCACGGTTAAACAGATTCCAAACAGAATATAGAGAAAAGGGACGGATTTTATGGATAACAAATAAAGCAAACCAAAGGAAAATAATGAGAACTAATTAAAATATATTAAACTAACTATTAAATGAAATAAACTAATTACACGATACTTCAGAGGAATTAGGTGGAATCAATTTAAAAAACCACAAAATTAAAAAAAATGAAGTAAGTTGACCTTACAAACAAGTATTTAAGGAAACACTTTATGAGCAATATAAAAAAGAGAATTTTGAAGATAAAAACCACAAAATTCCAAAATAAGTAAGAACACCTTACTATATAATTCAGAAGAAATTATTTTAAACTAATAAACATGAAAGAAGAGAAAGAAGGTTTAGAAATGAGTTAGATGAAGGAAGAATATGCCATACAATTTATGATACGGAGGAGATTCAGTGTTTAATTGCAGAAGTAAATGGGAGTGAATTAAAAATAGTAAAATACGTATGCTAAAGAATAATTAATTAACAGCACGGAACTAAGAAGAATTTAAAATGAATATTGAACAGCTTTAACTACTATACTGGTGAATAATATGATAAATGGAACTACAGAACAACGAGATAAATAAGTTAAGAAAAGTATTAGGATACCTCAGAAATAATAGTAATCATCCCTTGAATATAAGTTTGTAGCGAAGGAGCTACCTTATAGATAATAATTATGTGTATTGTGTTGTGATACTGCAACTTTTATTTTTTTCTGGACAGAGATGAAGTTCCTCTGATCTCAGACGATATAGTTAGGGAAACGGCAGAGTAATGGAAGCCAATAGTGCCCCTCTGATTCCGTACCAGCTATGATATTAGGAAAAATGTTAGGGAAATATAGTATTTTAGGGATTATACACCAAGCGAGGTAATTAAATATAAACATGATAATAAGAAATGATGGCGTTATAAGCTAGAAGAAGTTATGAGTTCCAGAGAAAAGGACAGGTCTACAACTGAGGGAGGTACCAGTAGAGAATTAATGACCAGATATACAATGAGTGTCAACACAGTTTTCCAGTGCAATTAAAAGTTTAAAGAATAGAAGGAGAAAATAAACCCCAAAGAACCCATTGAATTGCGTATTAAAGCAGAAACAACAAAAAACGAGACCATTATAAATTACTCTTGATCTATAAAGCCGTGCTTAAACCGGTATGGACTTATGGTATTCAACTTTGGGGTACTGCAAGTACAAGTAATATTGAGATTATCCAGCGCTTTCAGTCCAAAACACTTAGATCAATAGTCGACGCTCCTTGGTTTGTCTCAAATAACTCTATACACCGCGACCTCAAAGTTTCAACCGTGAAAGAAGAAATCATGCGCCTCTGCAGGACTCACATCTCCAAACTAGAACAGCATCCCAACCACCTGGCAATTAACTTGTTAGACAACAGTGAAGATATTTATAAACTAAAAAGACACAAACTATTAGACTTACCATTCAGGTTTAACTCATAATGTATTCTCTGTATTTCCTGTATTGTACTGTCTGTGATATCTGTTCTGTATGTTTTTCTATTCGTGTCAGTCATACGTGTTAATGTCAACCTGTATATGTGCCTTATGGGCCCAGTGTTTAATGTTTGAACTAATTGTATCATGCCAGCAGGAAGTGATAGTGACTTTTGTTCCTTTGTTTACATGTTTTTATCATTTAGTTTTGTATTTTGTTACCTCTTTAATCTATTATCAAAACAAGAAGAGCTGTCAATGGTCAGCTCTTCATAATCCTGTGTGTGTTGTCAGCCAATTTGTTAAATGTTCGCTCAGTCGAACAGCTTACAGATCTCCACAAAAAAAAAAAAAAAAAAAAAAAAAATTATAAATTGATAATTTTATCAAATAAATATTCCAAGGCATGAAGAAACTATAGTTTATTTTAACTAAACTTTATTCAGCCAAAATAAATTTCTTTCGGAGGGGGAGTATTATGTAACGTAACAAAGTTAAGGTTCCCGACGCTACATAAAAACTTTGTCAAAATAACTGAAAACAATGCTCAAGGTATGCCATAATTAAGTACAAGAGGGCCAATCTCACCTAAAAAATGTATTGATGATACCTAGTAAGGTTACTAGGTAATAAAATATTAAAAGTGTATCTAAATATAAAATATGGAGTGATCAGTGTAAGATGTAAACTATAAACACTGTGTCTAATGAGATGAGTTTACTGTGGATGAGTTTGAATATAATAGACTGTTTAATTAATATTTAATGTTATATAAAAATGTACCTGTTGTTGTGCTTTATCATGATATTGTGTTTACATGATATTTATTTTATGTTTTGTATGTAGTAGGTGTGGAGCCATTGCTTTAAGGAAGTACTAAGTAATGGGTACTCATTTCATTCATGTTAAACTTGTATTTAAGTAATTAAATACAAGTGTGTTTATTATGTATGGTATCATGTTAAGTATATTTACTCTAAATAATTAATGAAGATGTCTTAAAATAATATTTGTAAACTTGGCCAGGAAGACAATAATTGTAAATAAATTGTCAAGTGGTCATTACAATTATGTTAAAACCAATGAAGGATTCAATGATAAACTAAATAATAATAATAAATTGAAATCAGGAAATTAAATTTGATATAATTGGCCATAAGCCAGTGACTCTTTGTACAGTAGGTCAGGTAAGAAAAATTAAATTAAAAACAAAAAAAAAATTATAACACATGTAATAAAACCAATAGGCCTAAATTTAGTATTTTGTAAAAGGAAATTAATACCTCTTAAAATAAGTCAATTAAGAAGAAAATGTAGTAAAATGTATACGGTTTAATAAGGCAGATTAAGTGAAAGTTTTATGTGATTTAATGTAATTCCAAGCAGGGAGTATTTTATTAAATAAGTGTAAGAATATTTCCTCATTCTGGCTCTAGGATAACAAATATTATCCAATGACAGAAGAAGCAATGGTTGTTAGGGCAACAAAATGCAAGATATCTTGCTGATTTAGACATTCAATTGTTATATATAAACGGAGGACAGTTCAATCATTATAAATCTCGAAAAAACCACTAAACCTTCTATCAAATGAGTAATAATGGAAACCATAAATAAATGAAGATAACCCAGACCTGGAGAAGTCGAAGTTAATAAATACTATACAACAAAAAATTAAAGAGAATTAAATTTACACCATACGAACTCACTTTTAACAACAGAGCAAGAACTTAATACTACTCTAATTCCATCGGGACCTGTGACCACCAGAAACAAAAACTCAGCGGAAGATCAAGAACTGAACTTTCGTTACATCCTGGGACACTAACACCAACTTTTATTGAGAAGCTGGAGGTGGATAAATTCCAGCCATTCTTCATCACTCGTCGATCTGTCATCGTTATTGGAACACGGCCTTCGAGTATCTTGTAAACGCTTGGTAAAAACCTGCTTATGTTGATACTTTATATAATAAGATTTTAATTTAAACTGTAATACCTAGTAATCTGAATTTGCATTACCTGGCCTTACTAATAGTTAAAAGAACTACATCTACCCTGAGATAAAAGACAAACTGAAAATTATAATTACATTGTAACATCTAAACAAGAGTTCAATAACAAATCGATTCTGTATTGTAGGATCGATATGATGTTTTAATAGTCAGAGAGAGCAACTGTTGGAATTTTTAAATAATATAAAATAAAGAATCCTTCATGTATTGACGATTTTGTGTTATTGTAGAATAATTATTGTATTTCGAATAGGGTGTATTTTACAGGGAAACAAAGTGATAAAAGCGTCAAGTGGAACGACTTAACCTATATAACGAGTCAATCGCCAATAACAGCGCTCGTTTGCAGACACCTGGTGAATACGGGAGAATAGAGAATTAACTTACTCTCTGTGCTACTCTCTTTTCCAATTTAAATAATTCATACTGACTAGGGTTGGAGAAAATTACTGAATTATTCACTATAATAACTGTAATATAGCGTTCTTTCTCTGGTAAACCACTTAATAACCACTTAACACAGGTCTATGGTCAATAACCGAATAATATCAACCCATTAATAAATAATTTTTTTTATAATTAACATTGATTGGCAGGAGATCTCTTCTACAGTAAAATATTACAGATTGATGCATTCCACAGCGGAACTTTTGAACATAATATAACTTAATAAGTACACTTAAGATATTCGTTATAAATAGACGTCAACAATTTTGGACATAACATATTACAAATAATGTAATCTTTTAGATTACAAATTGGTGAACCCAACAGTGGGCTTTCCAACATTCTCAAAAATAATTAATAAGGAGAATCACGCATATTAAGTTGTTACAAATTGGCGCCCAACGTGGGGCTTTAGTTAAGTAAAAAATCGACTATATCGCTATTACTTAACTGGAGCAGGCAACTATTAGAGGCACACGAATGCATACGAGAGGTGTTTCTAAAACGATGGCGAAGAACCAAGAAACGGAAGAAGATAGACGGGAAGAAGAAGCAGAGGTAGTTACAGACACCGAAATGGAACAACAGGCGGGCGATAAAGAGGATGCCAGAGGAGGACTAAATTGGAAAAATTAATGGAATTAATGAGTACCATGAAGGAACAAAATAGACAAACTAATGAGAAAATAGACAGTATTAAAGAAGATTCCAGGAAACAGAAGGAAGAATTAAATAAAAAATTTGACGAAAATTCAGAAAGCTAGAAAATAAAATAGAAAGTATAAATGAAAATTCAGAGAAGCTAGAAAACAAAATAGACAATATTATCGAAAACTCAAAGAAACAAAACGAAATTTTGAGTGAGAACTTAATCAAACTAATGAATGAGAAGTTTGACAAAAATAAAGAGGAAACCGATGAGAATAACCGGCTGATAAATGAAAGATTAAACCAAATTAATGAAAGGTTTGACAGAAAGGACGAGAGCTTAAGGCAGATTCAGGAAAATTACAAACAAATAGACGAGAGAACTGAAAACGGTAATAAGGTTTTACGGCAAATTATAAATGAACAAAATCAAGCATCGAGGGAAGTCATCAATGAGAGGATTGCCAATGTCGATGAAACACTTAGCAAAAGAGTGGATAATTATGAAAAGGAAGTAAGACAGCAAATAATTGAAACTAAAGTAGGTCTAGAAAAGACAGATGAAACCATCATACAACTCAGAGTGGACGTAGAGGCCAAAATAAACCAAATAGGAAACCATAACGATACTAGAGTAAAGGAGGTACAAGCGAAAACCCAAGAAAAATTAAACGAAGTACGAATCAACATGGCCGGAAGAATAGAACGGGTTAACAATGAAATGATGACAATGAAAATAAGGCAAAAACGTCAAAGGAAATTAATGAATACACGGGAAGGATTGGAGATGATTAAAGGGGGATTAGTTAAGCTGCTTAATATACCAATTGCGGAACCAAGAGAAGTAAGGCAATTAAGAAACTCTAAACTAACCACAATTGAGTTCCCAGATGGATTAGAAGGACCGAAAAAGCCAAAACTAACCGAGGAGCATGGAGGACTTATGGAGATTATGTATGAACCATTCAAACAACTAAGAAACAGTACGGAAGAATCAGTTCGAAAGACGATGGTAAACTTTAGCATAAATTAAAATTTTATAGCGACCAGATGGAAGGACCAGATGATAGTGAGATACGTCACAAGGACGGAAATAATTCTACACACTAGAGAAATCCGAACAATCAGTACAAAGGAAATAATGGACCACGTTAAACAGATTCCAAAACAGAATATAGAGAAAAGGGACGGATTTTATGGATAACAAATAAAGCAAACCAAAGGAAAATAATGAGAACTAATTAAAATATATTAAACTAACTATTAAATGAAATAAACTAATTACACGATACTTCAGAGGAATTAGGTGGAATCAATTTAAAAAACCACAAAATTAAAAAAAATGAAGTAAGTTGACCTTACAAACAAGTATTTAAGGAAACACTTTATGAGCAATATAAAAAAGAGAATTTTGAAGATAAAAACCACAAAATTCCAAAATAAGTAAGAACACCTTACTATATAATTCAGAAGAAATTATTTTAAACTAATAAACATGAAAGAAGAGAAAGAAGGTTTAGAAATGAGTTAGATGAAGGAAGAATATGCCATACAATTTATGATACGGAGGAGATTCAGTGTTTAATTGCAGAAGTAAATGGGAGTGAATTAAAAATAGTAAAATACGTATGCTAAAGAATAATTAATTAACAGCACGGAACTAAGAAGAATTTAAAATGAATATTGAACAGCTTTAACTACTATACTGGTGAATAATATGATAAATGGAACTACAGAACAACGAGATAAATAAGTTAAGAAAAGTATTAGGATACCTCAGAAATAATAGTAATCATCCCTTGAATATAAGTTTGTAGCGAAGGAGCTACCTTATAGATAATAATTATGTGTATTGTGTTGTGATACTGCAACTTTTATTTTTTTCTGGACAGAGATGAAGTTCCTCTGATCTCAGACGATATAGTTAGGGAAACGGCAGAGTAATGGAAGCCAATAGTGCCCCTCTGATTCCGTACCAGCTATGATATTAGGAAAAATGTTAGGGAAATATAGTATTTTAGGGATTATACACCAAGCGAGGTAATTAAATATAAACATGATAATAAGAAATGATGGCGTTATAAGCTAGAAGAAGTTATGAGTTCCAGAGAAAAGGACAGGTCTACAACTGAGGGAGGTACCAGTAGAGAATTAATGACCAGATATACAATGAGTGTCAACACAGTTTTCCAGTGCAATTAAAAGTTTAAAGAATAGAAGGAGAAAATAAACCCCAAAGAACCCATTGAATTGCGTATTAAAGCAGAAACAACAAAAAACTGAGACCATTATAAATTACTCTTGATCTATAAAGCCGTGCTTAAACCGGTATGGACTTATGGTATTCAACTTTGGGGTACTGCAAGTACAAGTAATATTGAGATTATCCAGCGCTTTCAGTCCAAAACACTTAGATCAATAGTCGACGCTCCTTGGTTTGTCTCAAATAACTCTATACACCGCGACCTCAAAGTTTCAACCGTGAAAGAAGAAATCATGCGCCTCTGCAGGACTCACATCTCCAAACTAGAACAGCATCCCAACCACCTGGCAATTAACTTGTTAGACAACAGTGAAGATATTTATAAACTAAAAAGACACAAACTATTAGACTTACCATTCAGGTTTAACTCATAATGTATTCTCTGTATTTCCTGTATTGTACTGTCTGTGATATCTGGTCTGTATGTTTTTCTATTCGTGTCAGTCATACGTGTTAATGTCAACCTGTATATGTGCCTTATGGGCCCAGTGTTTAATGTTTGAACTAATTGTATCATGCCAGCAGGAAGTGATAGTGACTTTTGTTCCTTTGTTTACATGTTTTTATCATTTAGTTTTGTATTTTGTTACCTCTTTAATCTATTATCAAAACAAGAAGAGCTGTCAATGGTCAGCTCTTCATAATCCTGTGTGTGTTGTCAGCCAATTTGTTAAATGTTCGCTCAGTCGAACAGCTTACAGATCTCCACAAAAAAAAAAAAAAAAAAAAAATTATAAATTGATAATTTTATCAAATAAATATTCCAAGGCATGAAGAAACTATAAGTTTATTTTAACTAAACTTTATTCAGCCAAAATAAATTTCTTTCGGAGGGGGAGTATTATGTAAGGTAACAAAGTTAAGGTTCCCGACGCTACATAAAAACTTTGTCAAAATAACTGAAAACAATGCTCAAGGTATGCCATAATTAAGTACAAGAGGGCCAATCTCACCTAAAAAATGTATTGATGATACCTAGTAAGGTTACTAGGTAATAAAATATTAAAAGTGTATCTAAATATAAAATATGGAGTGATCAGTGTAAGATGTAAACTATAAACACTGTGTCTAATGAGATGAGTTTACTGTGGATGAGTTTGAATATAATAGACTGTTTAATTAATATTTAATGTTATATAAAAATGTACCTGTTGTTGTGCTTTATCATGATATTGTGTTTACATGATATTTATTTTATGTTTTGTATGTAGTAGGTGTGGAGCCATTGCTTTAAGGAAGTACTAAGTAATGGGTACTCATTTCATTCATGTTAAACTTGTATTTAAGTAATTAAATACAAGTGTGTTTATTATGTATAGTATCATGTTAAGTATATTTACTCTAAATAATTAATGAAGATGTCTTAAAATAATATTTGTAAACTTGGCCAGGAAGACAATAATTGTAAATAAATTGTCAAGTGGTCATTACAATTATGTTAAAAACCAATGAAGGATTCAATGATAAACTAAATAATAATAATAAATTGAAATCAGGAAATTAAATTTGATATAATTGGCCATAAGCCAGTGACTCTTTGTACAGTAGGTCAGGTAAGAAAAATTAAATTAAAAACAAAAAAAAATTATAACACATGTAATAAAACCAATAGGCCTAAATTTAGTATTTTGTAAAAGGAAATTAATACCTCTTAAAATAAGTCAATTAAGAAGAAAATGTAGTAAAATGTATACGGTTTAATAAGGCAGATTAAGTGAAAGTTTTATGTGATTTAATGTAATTCCAAGCAGGGAGTATTTTATTAAATAAGTGTAAGAATATTTCCTCATTCTGGCTCTAGGATAACAAATATTATCCAATGACAGAAGAAGCAATGGTTGTTAGGGCAACAAAATGCAAGATATCTTGCTGATTTAGACATTCAATTGTTATATATAAACGAGGACAGTTCAATCATTATAAATCTCGAAAAAACCACTAAACCTTCTATCAAATGAGTAATAATGGAAACCATAAATAAATGAAGATAACCCAGACCTGGAGAAGTCGAAGTTAATAAATACTATACAACAAAAAATTAAAGAGAATTAAATTTACCTACCGAACCTCACTTTTAACAACAGAGCAAGAACTTAATACTACTCTAATTCCATCGGGACCTGTGACCACCAGAAACAAAAACTCAGCGAAGATCAAGAACTGAACTTTCCGTTACATCCTGGGACACTAACACCAACTTTTATTGAGAAGCTGGAGGTGGATAAATTCCAGCCATTCTTCATCACTCTTCGATCTGTCATCGTTATTGGAACACGGCCTTCGAGTATCTTGTAAACGCTTGGTAAAAACCTGCTTATGTTGATACTTTATATAATAAGATTTTAATTTAAACTGTAATACCTAGTAATCTGAATTTGCATTACCTGGCCTTACTAATAGTTAAAAGAACTACATCTACCCTGAGATAAAAGACAAACTGAAAATTATAATTACATTGTAACATCTAAACAAGAGTTCAATAACAAATCGATTCTGTATTGTAGGATCGATATGATGTTTTAATAGTCAGAGAGAGCAACTGTTGGAATTTTTAAATAATATAAAATAAAGAATCCTTCATGTATTGACGATTTTGTGTTATTGTAGAATAATTATTGTATTTCGAATAGGGTGTATTTTACAGGGAAACAAAGTGATAAAAGCGTCAAGTGGAACGACTTAACCTATAATAACGAGTCAATCGCCAATAACAGCGCTCGTTTGCAGACACCTGGTGAATACGGGAGAATAGAGAATTAACTTACTCTCTGTGCTACTCTCTTTCCAATTTAAATAATTCATACTGACTAGGGTTGGAGAAAATTACTGAATTATTCACTATAATAACTGTAATATAGCGTTCTTTCTCTGGTAAACCACTTAATAACCACTTAACACAGGTCTATGGTCAATAACCGAATAATATCAACCCATTAATAAATAATTTTTTTATAATTAACATTGATTGGCAGGAGATCTCTTCTACAGTAAAATATTACAGATTGATGCATTCCACAGCGGAACTTTTGAACATAATATAACTTAATAAGTACACTTAAGATATTCGTTATAAATAGACGTCAACAATTTTGGACATAACATATTACAAATAATGTAATCTTTTAGATTACAAATTGGTGAACCCAACAGTGGGCTTTCCAACATTCTCAAAAATAATTAATAAGGAGAATCACGCATATTAAGTTGTTACAAATTGGCGCCCAACGTGGGGCTTTAGTTAAGTAAAAAATCGACTATATCGCTATTACTTAACTGGAGCAGGCAACTATTAGAGGCACACGAATGCATACGAGAGGTGTTTCTAAAACGATGGCGAAGGACCAAGAAACGGAAGAAGATAGACGGGAAGAAGAAGCAGAGGTAGTTACAGACACCGAAATGGAACAACAGGCGGGCGATAAAGAGGATGCCAGAGGAGGACTAAATTGGAAAAATTAATGGAATTAATGAGTAGCATGAAGGAACAAAATAGACAAACTAATGAGAAAATAGACAGTATTAAAGAAGATTCCAGGAAACAGAAGGAAGAATTAAATAAAAAATTTGACGAAAATTCAGAAAAGCTAGAAAATAAAATAGAAAGTATAAATGAAAATTCAGAGAAGCTAGAAAACAAAATAGACAATATTATCGAAAACTCAAAGAAACAAAACGAAATTTTGAGTGAGAACTTAATCAAACTAATGAATGAGAAGTTTGACAAAAATAAAGAGGAAACCGATGAGAATAACCGGCTGATAAATGAAAGATTAAACCAAATTAATGAAAGGTTTGACAGAAACGACGAGAGCTTAAGGCAGATTCAGGAAAATTACAAACAAATAGACGAGAGAACTGAAAACGGTAATAAGGTTTTACGGCAAATTATAAATGAACAAAATCAAGCATCGAGGGAAGTCATCAATGAGAGGATTGCCAATGTCGATGAAACACTTAGCAAAAGAGTGGATAATTATGAAAAGGAAGTAAGACAGCAAATAATTGAAACTAAAGTAGGTCTAGAAAAGACAGATGAAACCATCATACAACTCAGAGTGGACGTAGAGGCCAAAATAAACCAAATAGGAAACAATAACGATACTAGAGTAAAGGAGGTACAAGCGAAAACCCAAGAAAAATTAAACGAAGTACGAATCAACATGGCCGGAAGAATAGAACGGGTTAACAATGAAATGATGACAATGAAAATAAGGCAAAAACGTCAAAGGAAATTAATGAATACACGGGAAGGATTGGAGATGATTAAAGGGGGATTAGTTAAGCTGCTTAATATACCAATTGCGGAACCAAGAGAAGTAAGGCAATTAAGAAACTCTAAACTAACCACAATTGAGTTCCCAGATGGATTAGAAGGACCGAAAAAGCCAAAACTAACCGAGGAGCATGGAGGACTTATGGAGATTATGTATGAACCATTCAAACAACTAAGAAACAGTACGGAAGAATCAGTTCGAAAGACGATGGTAAACTTTAGCATAAATTAAAATTTTATAGCGACCAGATGGAAGGACCAGATGATAGTGAGATACGTCACAAGGACGGAAATAATTCTACACACTAGAGAAATCCGAACAATCAGTACAAAGGAAATAATGGACCACGGTTAAACAGATTCCAAACAGAATATAGAGAAAAGGGACGGATTTTATGGATAACAAATAAAGCAAACCAAAGGAAAATAATGAGAACTAATTAAAATATATTAAACTAACTATTAAATGAAATAAACTAATTACACGATACTTCAGAGGAATTAGGTGGAATCAATTTAAAAAACCACAAAATTAAAAAAAATGAAGTAAGTTGACCTTACAAACAAGTATTTAAGGAAACACTTTATGAGCAATATAAAAAAGAGAATTTTGAAGATAAAAACCACAAAATTCCAAAATAAGTAAGAACACCTTACTATATAATTCAGAAGAAATTATTTTAAACTAATAAACATGAAAGAAGAGAAAGAAGGTTTAGAAATGAGTTAGATGAAGGAAGAATATGCCATACAATTTATGATACGGAGGAGATTCAGTGTTTAATTGCAGAAGTAAATGGGAGTGAATTAAAAATAGTAAAATACGTATGCTAAAGAATAATTAATTAACAGCACGGAACTAAGAAGAATTTAAAATGAATATTGAACAGCTTTAACTACTATACTGGTGAATAATATGATAAATGGAACTACAGAACAACGAGATAAATAAGTTAAGAAAAGTATTAGGATACCTCAGAAATAATAGTAATCATCCCTTGAATATAAGTTTGTAGCGAAGGAGCTACCTTATAGATAATAATTATGTGTATTGTGTTGTGATACTGCAACTTTTATTTTTTTCTGGACAGAGATGAAGTTCCTCTGATCTCAGACGATATAGTTAGGGAAACGGCAGAGTAATGGAAGCCAATAGTGCCCCTCTGATTCCGTACCAGCTATGATATTAGGAAAAATGTTAGGGAAATATAGTATTTTAGGGATTATACACCAAGCGAGGTAATTAAATATAAACATGATAATAAGAAATGATGGCGTTATAAGCTAGAAGAAGTTATGAGTTCCAGAGAAAAGGACAGGTCTACAACTGAGGGAGGTACCAGTAGAGAATTAATGACCAGATATACAATGAGTGTCAACACAGTTTTCCAGTGCAATTAAAAGTTTAAAGAATAGAAGGAGAAAATAAACCCCAAAGAACCCATTGAATTGCGTATTAAAGCAGAAACAACAAAAAACTGAGACCATTATAAATTACTCTTGATCTATAAAGCCGTGCTTAAACCGGTATGGACTTATGGTATTCAACTTTGGGGTACTGCAAGTACAAGTAATATTGAGATTATCCAGCGCTTTCAGTCCAAAACACTTAGATCAATAGTCGACGCTCCTTGGTTTGTCTCAAATAACTCTATACACCGCGACCTCAAAGTTTCAACCGTGAAAGAAGAAATCATGCGCCTCTGCAGGACTCACATCTCCAAACTAGAACAGCATCCCAACCACCTGGCAATTAACTTGTTAGACAACAGTGAAGATATTTATAAACTAAAAAGACACAAACTATTAGACTTACCATTCAGGTTTAACTCATAATGTATTCTCTGTATTTCCTGTATTGTACTGTCTGTGATATCTGGTCTGTATGTTTTTCTATTCGTGTCAGTCATACGTGTTAATGTCAACCTGTATATGTGCCTTATGGGCCCAGTGTTTAATGTTTGAACTAATTGTATCATGCCAGCAGGAAGTGATAGTGACTTTTGTTCCTTTGTTTACATGTTTTTATCATTTAGTTTTGTATTTTGTTACCTCTTTAATCTATTATCAAAACAAGAAGAGCTGTCAATGGTCAGCTCTTCATAATCCTGTGTGTGTTGTCAGCCAATTTGTTAAATGTTCGCTCAGTCGAACAGCTTACAGATCTCCACAAAAAAAAAAAAAAAAAAAAATTATAAATTGATAATTTTATCAAATAAATATTCCAAGGCATGAAGAAACTATAAGTTTATTTTAACTAAACTTTATTCAGCCAAAATAAATTTCTTTCGGAGGGGGAGTATTATGTAAGGTAACAAAGTTAAGGTTCCCGACGCTACATAAAAACTTTGTCAAAATAACTGAAAACAATGCTCAAGGTATGCCATAATTAAGTACAAGAGGGCCAATCTCACCTAAAAAATGTATTGATGATACCTAGTAAGGTTACTAGGTAATAAAATATTAAAAGTGTATCTAAATATAAAATATGGAGTGATCAGTGTAAGATGTAAACTATAAACACTGTGTCTAATGAGATGAGTTTACTGTGGATGAGTTTGAATATAATAGACTGTTTAATTAATATTTAATGTTATATAAAAATGTACCTGTTGTTGTGCTTTATCATGATATTGTGTTTACATGATATTTATTTTATGTTTTGTATGTAGTAGGTGTGGAGCCATTGCTTTAAGGAAGTACTAAGTAATGGGTACTCATTTCATTCATGTTAAACTTGTATTTAAGTAATTAAATACAAGTGTGTTTATTATGTATGGTATCATGTTAAGTATATTTACTCTAAATAATTAATGAAGATGTCTTAAAATAATATTTGTAAACTTGGCCAGGAAGACAATAATTGTAAATAAATTGTCAAGTGGTCATTACAATTATGTTAAAAACCAATGAAGGATTCAATGATAAACTAAATAATAATAATAAATTGAAATCAGGAAATTAAATTTGATATAATTGGCCATAAGCCAGTGACTCTTTGTACAGTAGGTCAGGTAAGAAAAATTAAATTAAAAACAAAAAAAAATTATAACACATGTAATAAAACCAATAGGCCTAAATTTAGTATTTTGTAAAAGGAAATTAATACCTCTTAAAATAAGTCAATTAAGAAGAAAATGTAGTAAAATGTATACGGTTTAATAAGGCAGATTAAGTGAAAGTTTTATGTGATTTAATGTAATTCCAAGCAGGGAGTATTTTATTAAATAAGTGTAAGAATATTTCCTCATTCTGGCTCTAGGATAACAAATATTATCCAATGACAGAAGAAGCAATGGTTGTTAGGGCAACAAAATGCAAGATATCTTGCTGATTTAGACATTCAATTGTTATATATAAACGAGGACAGTTCAATCATTATAAATCTCGAAAAAACCACTAAACCTTCTATCAAATGAGTAATAATGGAAACCATAAATAAATGAAGATAACCCAGACCTGGAGAAGTCGAAGTTAATAAATACTATACAACAAAAAATTAAAGAGAATTAAATTTACCTACCGAACCTCACTTTTAACAACAGAGCAAGAACTTAATACTACTCTAATTCCATCGGGACCTGTGACCACCAGAAACAAAAACTCAGCGAAGATCAAGAACTGAACTTTCCGTTACAGCCTGGGACACTAACACCAACTTTTATTGAGAAGCTGGAGGTGGATAAATTCCAGCCATTCTTCATCACTCGTCGATCTGTCATCGTTATTGGAACACGGCCTTCGAGTATCTTGTAAACGCTTGGTAAAAACCTGCTTATGTTGATACTTTATATAATAAGATTTTAATTTAAACTGTAATACCTAGTAATCTGAATTTGCATTACCTGGCCTTACTAATAGTTAAAAGAACTACATGTACCCTGAGATAAAAGACAAACTGAAAATTATAATTAAATTGTAACATCTAAACAAGAGTTCAATAACAAATCGATTCTGTATTGTAGGATCGATATGATGTTTTAATAGTCAGAGAGAGCAACTGTTGGAATTTTTAAATAATATAAAATAAAGAATCCTTCATGTATTGACGATTTTGTGTTATTGTAGAATAATTATTGTATTTCGAATAGGGTGTATTTTACAGGGAAACAAAGTGATAAAAGCGTCAAGTGGAACGACTTAACCTATAATAACGAGTCAATCGCCAATAACAGCGCTCGTTTGCAGACACCTGGTGAATACGGGAGAATAGAGAATTAACTTACTCTCTGTGCTACTCTCTTTCCAATTTAAATAATTCATACTGACTAGGGTTGGAGAAAATTACTGAATTATTCACTATAATAACTGTAATTAGCGTTCTTTCTCTGGTAAACCACTTAATAACCACTTAACACAGGTCTATGGTCAATAACCGAATAATATCAACCCATTAATAAATAATTTTTTTATAATTAACATTGATTGGCAGGAGATCTCTTCTACAGTAAAATATTACAGATTGATGCATTCCACAGCGGAACTTTTGAACATAATATAACTTAATAAGTACACTTAAGATATTCGTTATAAATAGACGTCAACAATTTTGGACATAACATATTACAAATAATGTAATCTTTTAGATTACAAATTGGTGAACCCAACAGTGGGCTTTCCAACATTCTCAAAAATAATTAATAAGGAGAATCACGCATATTAAGTTGTTACAAATTGGCGCCCAACGTGGGGCTTTAGTTAAGTAAAAAATCGACTATATCGCTATTACTTAACTGGAGCAGGCAACTATTAGAGGCACACGAATGCATACGAGAGGTGTTTCTAAAACGATGGCGAAGGACCAAGAAACGGAAGAAGATAGACGGGAAGAAGAAGCAGAGGTAGTTACAGACACCGAAATGGAACAACAGGCGGGCGATAAAGAGGATGCCAGAGGAGGACTAAATTGGAAAAATTAATGGAATTAATGAGTACCATGAAGGAACAAAATAGACAAACTAATGAGAAAATAGACAGTATTAAAGAAGATTCCAGGAAACAGAAGGAAGAATTAAATAAAAAATTTGACGAAAATTCAGAAAAGCTAGAAAATAAAATAGAAAGTATAAATGAAAATTCAGAGAAGCTAGAAAACAAAATAGACAATATTATCGAAAACTCAAAGAAACAAAACGAAATTTTGAGTGAGAACTTAATCAAACTAATGAATGAGAAGTTTGACAAAAATAAAGAGGAAACCGATGAGAATAACCGGCTGATAAATGAAAGATTAAACCAAATTAATGAAAGGTTTGACAGAAACGACGAGAGCTTAAGGCAGATTCAGGAAAATTACAAACAAATAGACGAGAGAACTGAAAACGGTAATAAGGTTTTACGGCAAATTATAAATGAACAAAATCAAGCATCGAGGGAAGTCATCAATGAGAGGATTGCCAATGTCGATGAAACACTTAGCAAAAGAGTGGATAATTATGAAAAGGAAGTAAGACAGCAAATAATTGAAACTAAAGTAGGTCTAGAAAAGACAGATGAAACCATCATACAACTCAGAGTGGACGTAGAGGCCAAAATAAACCAAATAGGAAACCATAACGATACTAGAGTAAAGGAGGTACAAGCGAAAACCCAAGAAAAATTAAACGAAGTACGAATCAACATGGCCGGAAGAATAGAACGGGTTAACAATGAAATGATGACAATGAAAATAAGGCAAAAACGTCAAAGGAAATTAATGAATACACGGGAAGGATTGGAGATGATTAAAGGGGGATTAGTTAAGCTGCTTAATATACCAATTGCGGAACCAAGAGAAGTAAGGCAATTAAGAAACTCTAAACTAACCACAATTGAGTTCCCAGATGGATTAGAAGGACCGAAAAAGCCAAAACTAACCGAGGAGCATGGAGGACTTATGGAGATTATGTGTGAACCATTCAAACGACTAAGAAACAGTACGGAAGAATCAGGCCTAAATAAAACCAACCAACCAGTAATAAAACCAATAGGCCTAAATTTAGTATTTTGTAAAAGGAAATTAATACCTTTTAAAATAAGTCAATTAAGAAGAAAATGTAGTAAAATGTATACGGTTTAATAAGGCAGATTAAGTGAAAGTTTTATGTGATTTAATGTAATTCCAAGCAGGGAGTATTTTATTAAATAAGTGTAAGAATATTTCCTAATTCTGGCTCTAGGATAACAAATATTATCCAATGACAGAAGAAGCAATGGTTGTTAGGGCAACAAAATGCAAGATATCTTGTTGATTTAGACATTCAATTGTTATATATAAACGAGGACAGTTCAATCATTATAAATCTCGAAAAAACCACTAAACCTACTATCAAATGAGTAATAATGGAAACCATAAATAAATGAAGATAACCCAGACCTGGAGAAGTCGAAGTTAATAAATACTATACAACAAAAAATTAAAGAGAATTAAATTTACCTACCGAACCTCACTTTTAACAACAGAGCAAGAACTTAATACTACACTAATTCCATCGGGACCTGTGACCACCAGAAACGAAAAATCAGCGAAGATCAAGAACTGAACTTTCCGTTACATCCTGGGACACTAACACCAACTTTTATTGAGAAGCTGGAGGTGGATAAATTCCAGCCATTCTTCATCACTCGTTGATCTGTCATCGTTATTGGAACACGGCCTTCGAGTATCTTGTAAACGCTTGGTAAAAACCTGCTTATGTTGATACTTTATATAATAAGATTTTAATTTAAATTGTAATACCTAGTAACCTGAATTTGCATTACCTGGCCTTACTAATAGTTAAAAGAACTACATGTACCCTGAGATAAAAGACAAACTGAAAATTATAATTAAATTGTAACATCAAAACAAGACTTCAATAACAAATCGATTCTGTATTGTAGGATCGATATGATGTTTTAATAGTCGGAGAGAGCAACTGTTGAAATTTTAAAATAATATAAAATAAAGAATCCTTCTTGTATTGACGATTTTGTGTTATTGTAGAATAATTATTGTATTTCGAATAGGGTGTATTTTACAGGGAAAGAAAGTGATAAAAGCGTCAAGTGGAATGACTTAACCTATAATAACGAGTCAATCGCCAATAACAGCGCTCGTTTGCAGACATCTGGTGAATACGGGAGAATAGAGAACTAACTTACTCTCTGCGCTACTCTCTTTCCAATTTAAATAATTCATACTGACTAGGGTTGGAGAAAATTACTGAATTATTCACTATAATAACTGTAATATAGCGTTTTTTCTCTGGTAAACCACTTAATAACCACTTAACACAGGTCTATGGTCAATAACCGAATAATATCAACCCATTAATAAATAATTTTACTTCCATATTCCTTAAGGAATGGTAGTATGGTGATGGAAAAAAAATCGTGTTCGAGATTATTGCAGATTCTGATTCTACTACACTCAAAACATGAAAAAAAGTCGTTTTCCAAAAAGTGTCTGTGTGTGTGTCTGTCTGTGTGTAGATTTTTTTTCTATGGCAAACGATAACTGCCGCAAATTCAAACAGAATCAAATAATGTTTTGCATACAGCCGTGATTTGTAGAGTACTCAAGACCTATTATTTTTGGTGAAGATCGGTTAAGGGGAAGGGGTAGTTTACCTGCAACGTTTTTTTATCAAGCGTATTTTCTATGACGAACGGTAACTGCCGCATATTCAAACAGAATCAAATAATTTTTTGCATACGTCACTGAATTGTAGAGGACTCAAGGCCTTTTGATTTTGGTGAAGATCGGTTAAGGGGAAGGGGTAGTTTACCTGCAACCTTTTACGTTTTAACAAGAGTGAAGTACATGAATTTTAATGCAAATCTGTACATAGTATAAAGTAAAGTCGGTGCGTTTTCTCTCAGTGTTTGAAATCGCTAATCTCAGGAAGTACTGAACGGATTTTATTCAAGTTTTCGCTAATAGAGTGTCTATCGAGGAACATTTGTGTGTATAATTAATACATATATGTTGTACATTAGCTTAGCTATCACGGTTTATGTCAAGTAAGTGATATAGTTTACATCTTATATATAAAAATGAATGTTTCTTTGTTTGTCCCGTATGCGTTCCTATACCATTCATCCGATTGCGATGAAACTTCGGCGAGTTGTTGTGCGCACATTCGCGAAGGTTTGTTCCACATCTCCTCCTAAACCACTGTACCGATTTCAACCAAACTTGGCACAAATATTTTACGCAACGGGAGAACCAACATAGGATAGGTGTTTTTTCGATGGGGTCCTTTTGGGGGTTCTTTGGGGTCTTCCACATCGCCTCCTAAACCACTGGACCGATTTCAACCAAACGTGGCACAAATATTTTACGCAAAGGGAGAACCAACATAGGACAAATGTTTTTTTTTCGATACGATCCTTCGGGGGGTCCTTTGGGGTCTTCCATGTCTCCACCTAAACCATTGGACCGATTTCAACCAAACTTGGCACAAATATTTTACGCAACGGGAGAACCAACATAGGACAGGTGTTTTTTTCGATACGATCCTCTGGGGGGTCCTTTGGGGTCTTAAAAAACTATTAGATCTGGTTACTATGGCAACCCAATAGAATAGATTCTGTTCTAAATATATTATCGCATTAAATTGAAGACCACGCGAACGAAGTTGTGGGCAACAGCTATTTATTTTTAAGAAGCCTACTTTAATTAAACTTTATTAATTAAACTAACATTTTCATTACGTACACCGTGAAACTCCGTAGCGAAGCACGGGTATTCTGCTAGTCATGTATAAGAGAAAATATATCGTGCGTGGCAGGCAAGCATATCTCAGTTATGTACTGTTTACGTTTCCATTTTATTATTAACACTACCGTAATAAAAAGGCAGGGAAGACACACACACACACACACACACACACACACACACACACACACACACACACACACACACACAATTCGCGTTATTTCTGGCCTCATTCATGTTTATTTTCTTACATTTGCACAGTTTTTAAATGGAAAGTGCCGAACGCATACCAACATAACGCATGCAAGCCGAAAAAGTGTCCAGCGTGGATAGCGATTTGCTTCCTGTGGATCGCTGGGCAGTGTAACTGCACGTGTTTACAGAGGAACGATTCATAGACAGACTTTTCGTCTTTAGGGAATGAACCCTCTGCAAGATGCTGAGGGTCCATGAGTGACTTCGGAGCGCTCCTTCTTTTCCGCGTGTTTGTTCTGTGAAACGTACACTGTAGATTCGCAGATTTATCCTAAGCAACGCTCAATAGGAAATGTTGAAAATTTTTGTCCACGGTAAACCCTCATACACACTAAACCTGCTCTGATGTTTTAATTACGGACATGAGCACTACTTAATGAAGATCAATCATTAACTTATACAAGGCATTAATTTTATGCATATTTTATATATATGTGTGTACAACGTTATCAGCAACAAAGAAGTAGTTTTTGTTAAAATTCCTTCCTGGGATATTTGGCCGTAGTCCAATGTTTTCTACAAAACCAGACGTTTTGGCAATGCCATTGACTTCCATCATCAGTGAAAATCAAGTGTGATAACGTGAGGTGGTATATGTTAGTGACCACAGTACTGTGGTTAAGGCTGAAGCAGTAAGTAGAAAGAAGTAGTTTCTATGGTAATATTTCATTTCAAAAATGATTTTAAAAATAAATCTTAGAATATGGAAGTCATGTATGGTTCTCCATACCGATATTTTTTATAATTAACATTGATTGGCAGGAGATCTCTTCTACAGTAAAATATTACAGATTGATGCATTCCACAGCGGAACTTTTGAACATAATATAACTTAATAAATACACTTAAGATATTCGTTATAAATAGACGTCAACAACGTTGGACATAACATATTACAAATAACGTAATCTTTTAGATTACAAATTGGTGAACCCAACAGTGGGCTTTCCAACATTCTCAAAAATAATTAATAAGGAGAATCACGCATATTAAGTTGTTACAATATACATCAAGAAACGGACTGTTGCAGAAAGTGATTGAAAAAAAAAATATATATATATACGGTGAAAGACTTCGCACGAGCATATATTATATATATTGTACTGACCTTTCTATACATCTGGGTCCATTAATATTAAATTTTATTTTATTTTTTATGGTAAAGCATGAATCACCAACTCTCATAATATTAAATCGATTTTATTTTTTCAATAGCATGAATTAATGACTCATATCTCAGGGCTGCAGTACATAAAAATAAACAAAAAATAAAAAAATTATATAGAGTATAGAACCACGTTATTTATTAACAAATGTATTGTTTTTAATTTTTATACAATTTATAAAAAGAACAAAAAATGATTTGTCTACAAAGTATTACAGTTTCTAAAGTTTGCAACCAGGACGCAGCACTGGTTGGACATCAAGTCTAATTAATTCTGTACTCACTCATTGAGTGCGCTATTTAGTGTTTATATTAACTGAAATAATAAATACAGGATGTATACCTGCTTTTAACTAGTTCTTTACAAATAAATAATATTTTATAAGTTTCGAGTTTGTGTATGTTTCTTACTTGTGAAAATAGTTTTTATCTATATTACCGAGGATGTCAGTGCGCATATTCACCATGTCTACATCACCCATAAACAATATAGTAAACAAAGTGACCATACAAAAACACAGTATTAAAATAAAAAGTAGCTGTTAAACAACTTCAAATGGCAAACAAGTTTTATCCACTCCAGATCTCATACCAAATGATTACCACTGTTTAGCTGAAAAGATTTTAGATGATCTCTGAAACATCAGAATAAAAAAAAATTTGTTTCTAGCATTGCCAAATGTATTATATGGTGTTCCAAGTTGCATGGCACCTGAGGGATTAGGAGACCCTTACTAACACACACACACACACAAATGTAGCTGGCCCGCATGCCTGGGGTTACTGAGGCATCCACTACGTAACTGCAACTTTTATAATATGAATTTTTTAACAAACGAGCTTAGCATATTTGTAATCTCCATAAAATTTTAAAGAAAATGATACCAAACACGATGTGATTATGATATATTTTAGATTTACAACTAACTCTATCTTTATTAAGTACTCCAATTCTGTGTTTGCTTTAGAAATCCCTAAAGTATTCATATTTATCGCAATTATGTGTTGTCTGGACTCATTTTTCTCACAATTTCACGGAGACTGAAAAACTTAGAGTTTAATTTGGATTATTAGCTAAATTAAAATTTTTGTAGTTTTGAATTGGACCATATACTCTGAACTGCCTGGGTCGTGCCCAGCCGGACCGGGCCGGTTGTGAGTGGACGTGTAAGAGTAAGGGTCTTCTAATCCCTTAGGTGCCATCCGATTTCGAATACCCTATAAGTGACTATGCTGGAAAATTATTAAATGAATATTATAGTATATCGGTTTTTGCCCCTATCAATCTTTTCTAGACCCCACTGTTGGGTTCGCCAATTTATATTATAACGCGTATAGCGTCTTTTCTTACGTGTGTGTATGTTACTTCTTATTATACTCTTCAATGAGCTTTCCTAATTCAGCCCCACTGTTGTGAGTGCCAATTTATATTATATCTTATCTCAATATGGGAAGGTATAATAATGTTTAAATATGCCCCAGTTCCTCCCTATTTAATATATTTGTGTTGTTGGGGTTAAATTTATGTATTGAGTGTGTAATTCTAATTTTTTCGTTCAAGCCTAGCCCGCGTTTGAAGAGAAGAGGAGAATTTTTATTGGTTTCTCATTCTCTTTAATACAAAAGCAGTCCGCGAATAGCGCTGTGGTTCCCAGACAGCTGAAAATTGTAGGTTAGTTACCCGTGTATAATAATTCCTACGTTACACTCTCTACTTATATTATAACTTGTTCACACTACACTAAATATTATATAAATAAGAAGATATCGTTAAATTCTGAAGGGATTCTTTATTATGATTTTAATATTTCTTGCCAACAAAGTTTTTCCTTTACGGAGATACAAAAGTCTATAGTATTAGAAGTAATCGATTATCGATCGGATTCAGGGTTATATATTATTTTAGTTATGATTTTGTATTTCTTTAAACACAGGGAGTGAAGGTTCTTTCAACTGTTAGTAAGATCAGAAAATGCATAAATAGGATTACAAGGTATTACAATATAGTATTAAGTTCTTATTAAATATTATTTAAAATAAGTGTAGTTTTACCGTCCGCTGGGCATCATGACTCGGTAAGGCAGTGTACAGCTAACCTCGTCGTAGTGTTTGGTCAATAACAAATGCAGATGAATTAATCCTCACCAGTCTTCGCTCCAAGTTCGAAATAAAAGTTGAATTCTTGGTCCTGGGATGATGCAGAAATGCCGCTCCTTTTGTTCACCAATGTCCGAGTTTGTGATTACGTGTTTCAACGAATTTCGTGTCCAACTACGCTTTTTCTATTGAATTGTGGAAACTGATGTTCAAGTATAATTTTGTGTTTTATTTTTGTTCTTTATGTTATTGGATTACATAACTCTATTCAGGTAGTTATTTCTCTGCTTTGGTTGATTAATTAAGTTAATATTTGCTCATTATATCGAGTTTTACTGTTAGAGTTCTTCACTTAGATTTTCTGTCAATTTTCATGTACAGGTTTATGATTGTTCGGTTATAAAAGACGGTTGAACGTCAGTGAACCATACTATGGTGATTTATTACTTAATTTGTTTCCCAATTGTATTGTTTTAATTTAATTTAATCAAATCTTTTCTGAGTGCATCCAAACTAAACCGTCTTCGTTCATGGATAATTATTCAATAATCGAATCAACAAATTTTATATCTCTCGTCATCCTTGACAACCATCCTGTCTACTCTTATTGGATATTATATTATACTATAACCATTATCATACAATGTTCTTACACTCATCAAAATAATCCTTTACTAAATTTCCATTATATCCTATTATAATTTTACATATTGTTTGTTACTAAATTTTAAATATTTTGCTATCGTTTACTCCTAATCTACTTACTCTAACAAGTATTATTTTTCTGTTACAAAACATTACCTATCGGTATCATTGCACTATTGCATTTTGAGATTTTATTTAAATTGAATTTATTTATCTGTTATTAGCAATTATTATTAACTTCTCCTAACTCATTAGATTCTATTTAGTATTTTTTAGAAATTTCTTTACCTAACCTTTCTGACCTGCTTACTATACAGGCAGTCCCCGTTATACGCGGTACCGCTTTACGCGATTTCGCTTTTACGCGGTTTAAAAAAAAATTTCCTTGAAGGGTTTTGTATTTGAGTTGAGTTGCGCCAAAGCGGTGATTGTTTGAAGTGTACAGTTAGTAATGGAGGGGCGGTGACGCGCTGTTCTCTCCCCTCAAGGTCAGTGGTCTCATACCGCTTGCCTCTCCCCACCCCTACTTGCTCTGTCATTGTCTGTGTTTGTCTACTTTTACAACGTAGTCAGTCACCTCTTGCTATCGAACGCTGTCAGTAGCACTGCGCGTGTACCTCGTCTAGCAATTATTTCCTGTTCACGTTTCATTGAGTGGTGAGTGTGACATTTCGTTCAGTGTTGTCGAGTTATTGAAAATGTCACAAAAACGCAAGGAACATTCAAGTGCGAGTACTAAAAGACGTGCGAGAAATTCTCTTTCATTGGAGATTAAACTGGAAGTTTTAAAACGTATCGATAAAGGCGAACGTGTTGTCGATATTCAGCGAGTAATGGGTCTTCCAGAGTCGTCTATAAGGACGATCCGATCGAACGCAGACGCAATTCGTAAAAGTGTTGAATCTTGTACGAATTTAAGTGTCGCAAGAGTAGCTACATCTAGATCAGATGGAATGGAAAAAATGGAAAAGCGTTTGTCTACCTGGATTGAACACCACAACCAGTGGAATGCGCCTATTTCTATGGCAATCATTCAAGAAAAAGCTAAAAGTCTTTATGCAGAATTAACACAAGACAATGAAAATTCACCAACATTTAACGCTAGTAGAGGTTGGTTCAGCCATTTTAAGGCTCGCAACGCTTTTCACAGATTAAAAGTTACGGGCGAGGTTGCTTCTGCTGATAATGAAGGAGCTGATGAATTCAGAGAAACTACATTTAAAAATATTATTGCAGAAGGTTTTATGCAAAGCAAGTTTTCAATTTAGACGAGACTGGCCTATATTGGAAAAGAATGCCAAGCAGAAAAATTTGTATTGAAGAAAAACCCACCTGGTTTCAAAGCTGCTAAAGACCATTGCACATTGCTTTTGGGAGGCAATGCCTTTGGCGATTGCAAATTAAAACATTGATGATTTATCAATCAGAAACCCCCAGAGCACTTAAAGGTTACGATAAAAGTAAACTGCCTGTGGTTTGGAAATCTAGTAAGAAAGGTTGGATGACACGAAAAATATTTTATGATTATGTTTCACAAGAGCTTCAAGAGGAACTAAAACGCTACTGTGAAAAGGAAAACATTGAGTTTAAGGTTTTGATTCTTTTGGATAATGTGTCGAGCCATCCCTCAGAAATATGTGAGGTGAATGAAAGCATCAAGGTTGTGTTTCTTCCCCCTAACACTACTTCCATATTGCAGCCTATGGACCAAGGCGTAATTTCAGTGTTCAAGCCAACTACCTTAAGGAGACGCTCTCACAACTCATAAACTCATGTGATGCTAATGATCAGCTTTCAATTAAAGAATTCTGGAAACAGTTCAATATTAAGATGGTTATTGAAATCATAGATAAATGTTGGAAAGGTACTGACACTTCACTGTATGAACAGGGTATGATATGGCCTCAGGTTACGGTGGAATCAATCAACAACAGTGAAGAAATTGATGGTGTCTCTCAAACGACCAAAGAAATAGTGAACTTGACTCACCAAGTTGGATTCACTGATGTTGACGAGGAAGATGTTTCTGCGCTTCTACAAGAAGAAGATGATCTGAGCAACGAGGACCTGCTGTCCATGGAAGACGAAAATTGTGTGGAAGTGTCCGAGGAAGATGAAGAACCTGAATGTGTTAAAGTGTTAACCGGTAAAGGGATGTCAGAGGCTTTCCAAATGATCAATAATGCTTTAAGCTACTTTGAGAACAATGATCCCGATGAAACAAGAAGTGGAAAAGTTAAAAGAGAAGTTGAACATGTTATAAAGTGCTACCGTGAACTGTATAACTCGGAAATTAAAATCCTCAACTCAACTGTCCATAAAAAACTTTTTTTCACAAAGCAGTGTTGTGTCAAATGAACAGGAAACAAGCTCTTCTGAGTCTACAGAAAATGTTGGTCACGAGTAATAATCTTAAACTAGTGGTCGCCCAGTGGTCGAAATTCGACCGTAATTCATTAAATTTTTAAGTTTGAACGTTATTGAGGTTCTTTTCTCAAAGAGTATACCTCTATAATCATTGCATATAATTTTTTTGAATTTTGTTCTATTACGTCAGCTGCGAGCGTGTACAAATACGTCATTAGCGTGTGTTGTTTGCCTTAATTCCCTGCAATACCTATGAAATTTAAAATTTAATGTTAGTAACAGTTGAAAAAAAACACAATTACAGCTTGTATTCGTATTTATTTTTTGATATAATTCATTGTCAGTTTTAATTTTTTCATGTTATTATTGAATCAAATAAACGCTAATAAAAATGAGACTTGACATTCATAGAAGTATAAGATACATTGTTTTCAATTCCAGTGGATTACATTTCATTTTTGGTAAGGTACAAAATTCGAAAACAGTTTAAAGATTATCTGCTACAAAGCGTATATAATTTTTTAATTTTTTTTCTATGCATTAATTTTCAAGTTATTTGAAAAATATGAAAGATAGGAAAAATGAGGTTTAGCTTGGCTAAGCCATATTTAAAAAGCAATAACGCATTTTTTGACATTTCCTTGGGTTTTTTTTATTGGCATACTGACCAGGTTTCGCCAAGGCTACACAGTTATTTTGCCTATCTTTTTCGAATTATATAAAATTTAAATAAAAAATTAATACAAAATAAAAAATGAAATAAAAAATACGTGCCTCGTATTTTTTCATATATTTTTCATTAAATCAAAAAAACCGGGCGGTTAAAAAAATAAATGTTGTCCATTGAACTTAAAATAGTTTGAAGTGAATTTAATGATTCAGAACTTCTGTGTAAACGATGTTTTTTGTAAAAACTCTTTCATCATTTGCTAAATGCCCTTGGCCATTATATTTGGAAATATAAAATCTCAAACCATCGAATGATCGATCTCTACTTGCTGCAACGTACAATTGACCATGTATAAAAACTGGCTGCCTCAATAAAACTCCAATTTTTTCGAATGTTTGTCCTTGAGACTTATTTATTGTCATCGCAAATGCAGGTATAATTGGAAATTGAGTTCTTTGAAAGTTAAATGGTAAAACAGTACCGGAATATGTTAAATTTATACGTGGAATCAAAATTCTCTTATTGCGTGCGGTTCCAGTTAAAAAGTCGCAATCAATAGCATTACGATGCATACACTTGATGCGCATTCTTGTTCCATTGACTAATGCTTCCTTTGTATTTAAGTTTCTGATCAGTAAAACGATGCAAGTAACTTTCAATACTAACTTATGTGGTGGCAAACCACTAATAGTCAAAGAATTCAAAAACTCTACTGGATAGTTATTGATTTCATTGTCATCATCACAAATTATTTTATCGTAGCTATGATATGTTTTCTGTTCACCTGGTATTCGATTAAGTATATCAGTATTAATAAAAGTACAATCATCATTTTTAGGTGCTAAAATAACTAACTTCAATACGTTATCTGAGAGTATGTTTTCGGAAATATTTCCATACACCTTATTTATTTATATTATTTTCATCTCCTATTAATTGCTGAGGTATTTCAATAATATTTTCACCAAACTGAGGGAATTGTGGGGCTTCATCATTACCAATTTTTTTCAAGAATTCGACAAATTCTATTTCACTTGGTAAGGCTCTCATATTTTGAGTAAACGTTACTTTATGAAAATAAACAAATTTATGCCAACTCGTGACACAATTTTCAATTAAAGTTGCACATGATCCGTGTGGGACAACTGGTAAGATTTGCTGAAAATCACCGCACAGAAGTATCGTTTTCCCTCCAAATGGTTTATGTTTATCATTTTCATCGCATAGATCCTGCAATAATCTATCTATGATTTTCAACACTTGCAGTGGGCACATAGAAATTTCATCAATAATTATCAATGATGATGAATTTATGTAACGTCCATAGCTACTATTTGCGGCAATATTCGCTACAGAATTTTCCAAAATGGGTATAGGCAATTTAAACACACTGTGTAAAGTTCTACCTCCAAGTAATAGAGTTGAAGCTATGCCACTGAACGCTGTTGCAATGCAACTAAGATTAAGCGAATTTAATTTGTGAATGATTGCTGTTTGTGTGAATGTTTTTCCACAACCTGCATGAGCGGTTAAACAAAAAACATTAGATCCAGTATCATGATGCAAAACTTCACGAATCACACGATCAATTAGATTACGCTGTTCAATATTTGCAGTTTCATAATGCTCAGAAAACAGAAACTCTTGTTCTATTGGATCAATAGCATTTGCTTCGTCTGTTCTCTGCGAATACGTGGGAATTGGTAAACCAAGTTCTTGACATGACAAATTATGAACATTCAAAATATCTTCAATTTCTAATAGAGCTGTATTAAAGGATACTTCTTCGTTGTAATCTCTCAAAATATCTTCACTAAGACATACTTTAAATTCATTCCGTAATGCCAATGCATTGGCTGGCACATTTAATGCACAAATGTAACCAAATAAATTTCGCATTTGTTTTGGTGAATGTAATTCTTTTGCTTCATTTAAACATTCGCGTCATTCATTATCATTTGAAGCAATGCTGCGAGTATGGTACGCTTCAACAAAAGAAGTGTGTATATAATTCCATTGTATGTTCTAACATCCTCAAATGATTTTGGACCACAGACATATAATAAAAGCAATCGTAAATGGAAAAGTTCGATGTCTTTTAGTGATACTACATATATGCGTGTAATGATTTTATCACCTCCACGCCTTCTCTTCTTCCATTTTTTTCGGGAAACTTCCCACACATAATGCAAAGGAATTTCAATATACTTATATTCATGCGCTGATGGATCTGATCGATTCAATTCAAAAAATTCTAATAATTTTGTTTGTCTTGCATTTTCAATTGCTTGACGTTCTTGCCCTTCTCGAAAGTAAACATTCTGTCTACGCGGTAAATGAATGTCAAGTCTAACGATGACATGTGATTGAAAATGCATTGGTAATTCATAGATGCGCCATACAGCTTCAGTTGATCCGACATAATGGCCATTTAAAAATATCGGTATGGAGAACCATACATGACTTCCATATTCTAAGATTTATATTTAAAATCATTTTCGAAATGAAATATTACCATAGAAACTACTTCTTTCTTACTACTTACTGCCTTAACCACAGTACTGTGGTCACTAATGTATACCACCTCACGTTATCGCACTCGATTTTCACTGATGATGGAAGTCGATGGCATTGCCGAAATGTCTGGTTTTGTAGAAAACATTGGACTACGGCCAAATATCCCGGGAAGGAATTTTAACAAAAACTACTTCTTTGTTGCCGATAACGTTGTACACATATATATCAGTGGCGAAGTTACATGGAGGCAATTAAGGCAATGCCTACCCTAAAAAATTCTGTAGAATAAAAATTATAAATACGTATGAACTACATAACGTAAAGATTATACATTGTTACTGCGACTGTCAAATTTATTAAACCGAAACGTGCTTTATTGAGCGACCGCTAGATGGTGACAGGTGAGATTCGGCATAGTTCGTTTAAAGCGAATGAGGCAACCTGAACTTGCCTCAGCATTTTTTGTATACATCGTATGTAAGCAATGTAGTGGTGTGATAGGGAAGTGTAGGGAGGGGGGATTGTCCCGCGCTGTACACATAGAGCGTTGAGGCATGCCTCACTTCTGTGGTCCAAACAGTTAAGTTAAAGCGCCTGTGTTGTTTCTAAGTGTTTATTTTATGCGGTTATTAAAAGTGTCACTGTTATTCCGCTGAACTAACAGATGATCAAGATTGTTATTTGAATTATTTGTAACATTAAACATATATATAGAAACTAATCAAGTTTAAAAATTTGAAGTTCAATCAGTTGTATTATTGTGTATGACTAATACAAGGATTGTTCAATAGACACACGTATAGAGCTGTAAAGCATTTTTTATTCAACGATTTTAAAATAAGTCTCCAATAACATTAAGACATGAGTTCCACTGTTGCGCTAACCTGTAGATTCCCTGCTAGTAAAATTCTTACGGCTGTTTGTGGAACCATTCGGTTACAGCAAACTCTACCTCAGCGTCCGATTTGACCCACCGTCCTTTTAGTGATTCCTTAAAAAAAATTTAAGATAAGATTTTTGCCTACCCATTCATTAACTACTAGCTTCGCCAGTAAGCAAATTGATGTCCATTTTTTCGGCTTGCACGCGTTATGTTGGTGTGGGTTTCGGCACTTTCCATTTAAAAAGCGTGCAAACGTAAGAAAATAAACATGAGTGAGGCCAGAAATAACATGAATTGTGTGTGTGTGTGTGTGTGTGTGTGTGTGTGTGTGTGTGTGTGTGTGTGTGTGTGTGTGTGTGTGTGTGTGTGTGTGTGTGTGTGTGTGTGTGTCTTACCTGCCTTTTTATTGCCGTATTAAATGAAAAATATTATATTACATTAAAATGAAAAAATTATAATTTTATTGCCCGGCAACAAAATTATTTTATTGTAAATTAGTTTAAATAAATTTTCAAGTACTTTACTCTTGTTAAAACGTAAAAGGTTGCAGGTAAACTACCCCTTCCCCTTAACCGATCTTCACCAAAATCGAAAGTCCTTGAGACCTCTACAATTCAGGGACGTATGCAAAAAATTATTTGATTCTGTTTGAATTTGCGGCTGTTATCGTTTGCCATAGAAAATACGCTAGATAAAAAAACGTTGCAGGTAAACTGCCCCTTCCCCTTAACCGATCTTCACCAAAAACAATAGGTCTTGAGTACTCTACAAATCAGGGCTGTATGCAAAACATTATTTGATTCTGTTTGAATTTGCGGCTGTTATCGTTTGCCATAGAAAATACCCTTGTTAAAAAAACGTTGCAGGTAAACTACCCCTTTCCCTCAACCGATCTTCACCAAAAACAATAGGTCTTGAGAACTCTACAATTTAGGGCTGTATGCAAATAATCTTTTGATTCTGTTTGAATTTGCGGCTGTTATCGTTTGCCATAGGAAATACCCTTGTTAAAACATAAAACGTTACAGGTAAACTACCCCTTTCCCTTAACCGATCTTCACCAAAAACAATAGGTCTTGAGAACTCTACAATTCAGGGCTGTATACGAAACATTATTTAATTCTGTTTGAATTTGCGGCTGTTATCATTTGCCAAAAAAAAAAATTTCCCTTGATAAAAAAAAACCGTTGCAGGTAAACTACCCCTCTACCTCAACCGATCTTCACCAAAAACAATAGGTCGCGAGTACTCTACAAATTAGGGCTGTATGCAAAAATTATTTGATTCTGTTTGAATTTGCGGCAGTTATCGTTTGCCATAAAAAAAATCTACAGACACACACACACACACACACACAGACACTTTTCGGAAAACGACTTTTTTTCATGTTTTGAGTGTAGTACAATCAGAATCTGCAATAATCTCGAACACGATTTTTTTTGCCATCACCATACTTCCATTCCTTAAGGAATATGGAAGTAAAATTTTTAACTTCATCAATTTGTATTTCTTGACCTGGTTTATTTCTCTCTGAACCTAATTCAACAGATGCACTGTCATAGCCTTTATACACGTATTTATAAATGTATTTAACACTTTTAACTGTAGTGCATACTTCAACATTTATTAGGCAATTAAATTTGGCAAGTAAATACGGATTGTATGGTACAACATAACGATTGTCGAGGCAACTACCGCGAACTTCAGCATTAATACCGTTATCAACGCCTTCTGTATAATGGATATCCATTTAATGATTCACATGTAAATTCATTAAATCGTTTTGGATAATCTTTTGTGCATTTTCCATCTCTCATACATACAGAATTTGGATTAAGTACACCACATGGACCATGCATCATGTGTTTTACAACATATTCATGTAATGTAGGATGTGTCTGAATGTTAGGAATCTCCGCAGATACAACTTTATCAATATCGGTAGCGTTAACAATTTTATCTTGCTCATTTAAAGAAAGTAAAATGTGAGCATGAGGCAATCCTCTCTTTTGAAACTCAATTGTATAAATGAGTGCTTCAACTTTACCGAATTTTTTTTTAGTGTAAGGCCCTCAATTAATGCTTTCAGTTTGGACTTGAATACACGCACAACAATATCAGGTCGAAAATTAGCTGACTCACCTACACCAATATTGCTAACTATTTCAGGCAACTTGGATTGCAAGTCATTGTAATAAACAAAGAAGGCTTTCCGAAATGTTGTACAATTGACATTGCATCTAAATAATTCTGATACATATTTCTTGGAGATCCATTGAATGAAGATGGTAAAATTACTCTACGGCCAACATTATTGGCATTGGGGTTCAATTCTAAATAATCTGTTAAATTGTTGTAAACTTCAGACCTAACACTTGTTTGATTTTGTCGAATGAAATGTAACCTTGTGCCCTCTATTCTCACATACATATCAACTATCCACTGCAGAAATAATTTTTGTGAATGGTGCAACATGCTAAAATCTTCTCTAATTGCAAGTCGATAGGCTGCATACTGAAGCATGGTTAATTTATTTCTGGGCGCTCTTGAATTAGATGTAGTTGGTACATTATGAGAAATATTGATATGCCACCCAGTATCACCATTTGGAAAAAGTAATGGATACACTAAAGGGTCCAATGATGAATCCAAAACAGAGATATTTTTAATGGTACCATTAACTTTTTAAAATGAAACCATATTTCATTCAAAGGGTGGCTCACCATCAACTGTACTAAATATTACTGCTACATCAGTTTGAACTGCATCATTATAATGGCGTAGATCTAAATCACAATTTACTTTAATGAGCATACAAATTTCTTTATTTTGATTTTCAACTCTCTGACAATGATCTTTCATTGCAATGAATGACCGAACTAAAGGATTAATGCGTTCCAATTCAAGAGAGATTTCGCGCATTATATTGTTATTGCATGTTTGATTATAGTGTTCACGTAATCTATAATTGACAGCAGTGTCAACATCATAAAAATATAATTGTGCATAACATGGTGAGCGACCATATCCAGCAGTCATTGGACCTGATCTGTGATAAAAAAACATCATGTATTTTAAATGATACACTCCACGCGTAACTGTATCCGAAATTTTAGCTTCTGAGCTAACCATAGCAAATGATGAATTGTATTTACGAATGTTTTCAAAATAATTTTTTGACTTTCTTTTTATTGAAGGTTCATTTGAAGTAAGTGCATCATACAATGATTTAAAGTGTTCATTTTTACTTAAGGCCGGTAATATTGCTTTACCCTTATGACAACATGAAGTGAATGCAGTCCTTTCACCTAAAGTGACCTCAGATTCGAAATGTTTTGCATTGCAAAACCTGCATTGTAAATGCATTAATCCACAATCAAAAGTATTAAACTTTCTTGGAATGACATTCAGTGCGCATTTTAATGTATCCCTCAAAATAATTTCATCATTTTGTAAACTATTTACACTATTTAAATTTGCATTTGGTCTATTATTATTTTGACTTTCACGCAAATATATATTCCTTCTTCTTTGTCTCTCACTCCGACCCGTCAATGTTATACTATTTACACTATTTAAATTTGCATTTGGTCTATTATCATTTTGACTTTCACGCGAATATATATTCCTTCTTCTTTGTCTCTCACTCCGACCCGTCAATGTTCTATGTCGAGGCATAATGGAAGTAGGTGCGAATATCTGAATGTAAAAAAAAACATGTAACAAAATTACTGAAACTAAGATTAGACAGGGTTTAATTTAAAAATAATAAAATGTACTCACTTTTTTGAAATCACCAATAATAATTAGGCGAGAGTAAGTCAATTCAAATTGCTGCTACAAAATTTTCCTTTTGCAACAGGTGTATATTAAGCAAGCCGTATTTCACTTTCAACTGCACATTAATATATAAAACACAGATATCTAATATACAAAATATAAAATATCGGTATGGAGAACCATACATGACTTCCATATTCTAAGATTTATATTTAAAATCATTTTCGAAATGAAATATTACCATAGAAACTACTTCTTTCTACTTACTGCTTCAGCCTTAACCACAGTACTGTGGTCACTAACGTATACCACCTCACGTTATCGCACTCGATTTTCACTGATGATGGAAGTTGATGGCATTGCCGAAATGTCTGGTTTTGTAGAAAACATTGAACTACGGCCAAATATCCCGGGAAGGAATTTTAACAAAAACTACTTCTTTGTTGCCGATAACATTGTACACATATATATCAGTGGCGAAGTTACATGGAGGCAATTGAGGCAATGCCTACCCTAAAAAATTCTGTAGAATAAAAATTATAAATACGTATGAACTACATAACGTAAAGATTATACATTGTTACTGCGACTGTCAAATTTATTAAACCGAAACGTGCTTTATTGAGCGACCGCTAGATGGTGACAGGCGAGATTCGGCATAGTTCGTTTAAAGCGAATGAGGCAACCTGAACTTGCCTCAGCGTTTTTTGTATACATCGTATGTAAGCAATGTAGTGGTGTGATAGGGAAGTGTAGGGAGGGGGGATTGTCCCGCGCTGTACACATAGAGCGTTGAGGCATGCCTCACTTCTGTGGTCCAAACAGTTAAGTTAAAGCGCCTGTGTTGTTTCTAAGTGTTTATTTTATGCGGTTATTAAAAGTGTCACTGTTATTCCGCTGAACTAACAGATGATCAAGATTGTTATTTGAATTATTTGTAACATTAAACATATATATAGAAACTAATCAAGTTTAAAAATTTGAAGTTCAATCAGTTGTATTATTGTGTATGACTAATACAAGGATTGTTCAATAGAAACACGTATAGAGCCGTAAAGCATTTTTTATTCAACGATTTTAAAATAAGTCTCCAATAACATTAAGACATGAGTTCCACTGTTGCGCTAACCTGTAGATTCCCTGCTAGTAAAATTCTTACGGCTGTTTGTGGAACCATTCGGTTACAGCAAACTCTACCTCAGCGTCCGATTTGAACCACCGTCATTTTAGTGATTCCTTAAAAAAAATTTCGGCTTGCACGCGTTATGTTGGTGTGGGTTTCGGCACTTTCCATTTAAAAAGCGTGCAAATGTAAGAAAATAAACATGAGTGAGGCCAGAAATAACGTGAATTGTGTGTGTGTGTGTGTCTTACCTGCCTTTTTATTGCTGTATTAAATGAAAAATATTATATTACATTAAAATGAAAAAATTATAATTTTATTGCCTGGCAACAAATTATTTTATTGTAAATTAGTTTAAATAAATTTTCAAGTACTTTACTCTTGTTAAAACGTAAAAGGTTGCAGGTAAACTACCCCTTCCCCTTAACCGATCTTCACCAAAATCGAAAGTCCTTGAGACCTCTACAATTCAGGGACGTATGCAAAAAATTATTTGATTCTGTTTGAATTTGCGGCTGTTATCGTTTGCCATAGAAAATACGCTTGATAAAAAAACATTGCAGGTAAACTACCCCTTCCCCTTAACCGATCTTCACCAAAAACAATAGGTCTTGAGAACTCTACAATTCAGGGCTGTATACGAAACATTATTTAATTCGGTTTGAATTTGCGGCTGTTATTGTTTGCCAAAAAAAAAAATTTCCCTTGATAAAAAAAAAACCGTTGCAGGTAAACTACCCCTTTCCCTCAACCGATCTTCACCAAAAACAATAGGTCGTGAGTACTCTACAAATCAGGGCTGTATGCAAAAAATTATTTGATTCTGTTTGAATTTGCGGCAGTTATCGTTTGCCATAGAAAAAAAATCTACACGCAGACAGACACACACACAGACACTTTTCAGAAAACGACTTTTTTTCATGTTTTGAGTGTAGTACAATCAGAATCTGCAATAATCTCGAACACGATTTTTTTTGCCATCACCATACTTCCATTTCTTAAGGAATATGGAAGTAATATAAAATAAACGCTTTTACTTCCATATTCCTTAAGGAATGGAAGTATGGTGATGGGAAAAAAAATCGTGTTCGAGATTATTGCAGATTCTGATTCTACTACGCTCAAAACATGAAAAAAAGTTGTTTTCCGAAAAGTGTCTGTGTGTGTGTCTGTCTGTGTGTGTGTGTGTGTCTGTGTGTCTGTAGATTTTTTTTCTATGGCAAACGATAACTGCCGCAAATTCAAACAGAATCAAATAATTTTTTGCATACAGCCCTAATTTGTAGAGTACTCGCGACCTATTGTTTTTGGTGAAGATCGGTTGAGGTAAAGGGGTAGTTTACCTGCAACGGTTTTTTTTTATCAAGGGAAATTTTTTTTTTTGGCAAACGATAACAGCCGCAAATTCAAACAGAATTAAATAATGTTTCGTATACAGCCCTGAATTGTAGAGTTCTCAAGACCTATTGTTTTTGGTGAAGATCGGTTAAGGGAAAGGGGTAGTTTACCTGTAACGTTTTATGTTTTAACAAGGGTATTTCCTATGGCAAACGATAACAGCCGCAAATTCAAACAGAATCAAAAGATTATTTGCATACAGCCCTAAATTGTAGAGTTCTCAAGACCTATTGTTTTTGGTGAAGATCGGTTGAGGGAAAGGGGTAGTTTACCTGCAACTTTTTTTAACAAGGGTATTTTCTATGGCAAACGATAACAGCCGCAAATTCAAACAGAATCAAATAATGTTTTGCATACAGCCCTGATTTGTAGAGTACTCAAGACCTATTGTTTTTGGTGAAGATCGGTTAAGGGGAAGGGGTAGTTTACCTGCAACCTTTTACGTTTTAACAAGAGTAAAGTACTTGAAAATTTATTTAAACTTTTTCAAACAATGGTAATTGTTAAAAATAAAATAATTTTGTTGCCAGGCAATAAAATTAAAATTTTTTCATTTTAATGTAAATCATGTATAAGAGAAAATATATCGCGCTTGGCAGGCGATATTAAGATTTAAATATAAATCTTAGAATATGGAAGTCATGTATGGTTCTCCATACCGATATTTTTGCCTTGACATACACTCCACAGACTATTGTTGCCTGGCAACAAAATTATTTTATTTTTAACAATTACCATTGTTTGAAAAAGTTTAAATGAATTTTCAAGTGCAAATGAATGTTTTATTTTATTTAATTTAATGTATTTGTAACACATATTATATATAAATTTTAGCTTTCTGCACTCCTTCTCCATATAAACTTTAACTATGCCAAATCTCACACTCCTCCGTGCACGCAATATGCTTAAAAAGGGGTACAAAGTTTTCTCTTCACGTATTAATATATAGATGTAAGTAAAAAACTGAATTTCTTTCAAAATATTTTACAGTAATTTTAGTTTGGTAAAAACTATTGTACTGTATAACTTTTTTATTTTTATAAACTCTTACTGTACCTTTATTTACCATAATTTACTCAATTTATATGTGTGATACTATACAAATTTTTCATTTGCTGTATTGTTTATACTGATTTTGTTATGTATTTCGTCAATAAATAAAATTAATTTCAATAACAAAACCGTTTGTTTTAATTACTAAAATCCTTTTTAACGTACGCCTACTTGATCAATATCAATACTAAGCTGTATGACATTTATTTGCCGCTATCGAGCCAGTCTATAAATAGTCCCCGTTATACGCGGTTTCGCTTTACACGGCACTTTGCCGGAACGCATCTACCGCATATAACGGGGACTACCTGTACAATGTTACTGGTTTTTAGGCCTACTATTACACTTTTATCTACTTCTGATTTTAATTTGTTACTACCTGCATTATTATAGAATCCTTCATTTGTTTATGATATGATTATACTAAACCCTTTTGTATCTCGTTAACAACTATAGCCTTTCTGGCCCAGTTTACAATTATAATCAGCCTACTATCTAATTACATGTATACAAACATTTAACTATATAAAGTCTAACAACAACTCTATAATGATATATTGATAACACCTAAAAATGAAATTAATTGGTAATTAATTAATGAGTTTAACAACAGCTCTATAATGATATATTGACAACACATAATAATTAGTTAATTGGTATTCTATTAAAAGAATTACTCCACTTGCTACACACAAAAAATAACATAACTATCATGATAATAATACAACATGATACAACGTAATAACAGGTACATTTTTATGAAATAAGTCATGTAAGAATTACTCATTCTCCTCTCATTTAAAACATCAATTATTATAAAACAGTCTAAGTTAGTTTTTACATCATTTGTCAATGTCTATTGTTTACACCTTTCACTGAACTTTGAAGTTTGTATTTATTAACATTATTAATTTTTTTTTCTTTCTATCTTGTATTCTTATTGGGGATAATTCATTTATTCAATAATGGGTTGGGTTTCTGACCTTTTACGAGTATGGATAATTATTATTTTTATTTTATTTTGTAACGGTACGAAATTGTAGGGCCAAGTTAACATTTTAAAAATTATATTCCCCATGCAGTCATTGTTCACCTTTTTGGAACCTCGACTTAGTCAAAGTATGCAGTGTTTATTACAAAACAAAACGTCTATATTTTGTCTCCGCACTCAAACAGTCCAGATAGATTGTGAAACAACATACATATTTTTGTCAGCCGTGAATCACGGAGGAAATAACGCCAAGTTATGAATTGCACCAGACGACTAAATGGTGCTAAACCTTAGGCCTGCGTTATAGCGCTCTTTTAAACAGCACCAATGGGAGCGCAGGCTCACGATCACGTAACCAGAAAAACCCTGTGTACTCAGCCTTAGCAGTACTGAGTGCAGTTCTATTGTAACTCCTGGTAGAGAGGCCAGAAAAAATCAGCATACAGTATATTTTACTTTAAAAAACAGTGGCCTCGGACGTGAAGGATAGGCCGTAATTAATAGTCGGCCTATCCAGCAAAACAACTAACAGTGCGCAAACAATGTAGCGACCATTAAACATCTAAGTGCCCGGGCGAATCTTAAAAGCCGGCCGGCTATATATATAAAAAACATATACAGTATAAAACTTACAGGACATAAAGTATTTAACCACAACCAAACTCTATGTTAATAGTGCCAGAGTGCGTAAAAACGAGTAAAACGGTTATCACGAGACGGTGTAGCAAACCAGAAGAAAACGTAATGGATGGGTAACTAAAATCACAGCATATTAACATTTAAACCAATGTTCAGTAAATGATGATTATTCATCATACAACTAAATCTTAAAACGTAAAAACAAATAGAGATCTCTAAGAGAAAAGTTTTTTTTTATTAAATATAAGAGCAAGGGGAAAAAGGGAAAAAACGTACTGGTTTATTCAAAAATATACAATTTGTTATAGGTTAAGAAAGGTTTCGGTTTAATTTGTTTGAATTCAATGTGTTACTAATATAAAGTAATAGACGAGTGTTTAATTGATGAAGTAATTAATTTGGCTAATAAACTAGAAGCGATTTGGTTCACAACAAACTGTGTATTTATATGTGTACCGATAACCTTCAAATAATCCTTTCTGCAGCTGTGTTCGTCTGTAGAACCTTGGAAATATCTATAAGGTAAGAGTTTAACATATCTGCACTAATTAACAGAGTTTCAGTGGCGCCCGACCAGTTGGACGATTTGTGTGATTTATAAATCACACAGATCAGGCCTAATTAAGCTGCAGAACGGGTTATTTGAGAGGGAGGACGTTTTGTAAATTACATAAACATAATGAAATATTATGAAAAATAGATAGTAAGAGGGTCATAATTGTGTAGAGGTAATACTGAATGCGTATAAGATAAAAAATTTCTATGTAACATTACACAAATAAGATAAAAATGGCAGGTAATAATAATGAAAGTACTGTAATTGATTTTAACGAATCAGATATTAGTAATAGTCTTGAAACACATTTAACCCCGAATGTACATCAAGATGAAAAAGATAGAAAGATGTTGATTACAGATGAAACAATGGTTACAGAGGACTCTGGGGTTCAATTAACCCCAACCTCAACAAAATGTAACAGTCAATTTAATAATGATGTAATGAATATGTTAATAACAATATCAAAGGATACGAATGAACAAAAGAATACATTTGATATTATAAATAGTCGTTTTGACGAAATAAATAAGCAAAATGCCAAGTTTGAGGTTAATATAAATAAACGGTTTGTCGAGATGTTAGACAAAAATAATGGTTATATAGTTGAAAATGAGGTATCTAAGAATGATACGGTAAGTGATAATAGTGACAATGAGAGTAGAGAATTAGTTGAAGTAGAGTTTAAGAATGAAGTGTTGTTGGCAAATGCTGATGAGAGTGAGAGAGAGCGTGAAGAGAGTATAGATGAAAGTTTACATGAACAGAGGGCAAATTTTTCTTGTAGTATATATGAAGTGTTGTATGAGGACAAAGGTTCCTTAGTAGTTTATTTGGGAGACGTATGGTCTACAAATAATTGTCCCTTGATTTTTTGTGCATCTGGTAGAGCCAGATGTTGTAGTAACAAAGTGGTACCCTCTGCATGGAGTGAGAGAGAGAATGTGAAATGTTGTGAGAAATATTGTGATGAGAGAAATAGAGAGAGAGAGAAACAGAAATATTTAAGGTGAATAGAGATTATGAAATATTAGTACAGAGTTTATGCATTGAGAGAGAGGAACAAATTGACTTACCTTGTAAAATAGAGATTGATAATTATTTTAATGACACCTGTATAAATAATAATAACTTACCTGATGTTTTAATGAGTATAGTAAATGAATATGATGAGAAAATAAATTACTTGATGTTGAATAAAAATACTTACGGAGACAAGACCAAAATTAATGATGTAGACAGGTTTTATGATTTGATAATAATGTGGGATAATCCAGTAAATTATTATGTGGGTTCTATGGAACAATTTGAAATATTAGAAAATCATTATATAAATAATAATAATAATGAATTGAGTGTGAGTAAGGACGATAAGTATTATATAAAAATAAGACTGTTACATGATGATGGAGGTTGAATATAAACTCAATGAATGGACATTCTAAACATTTTAGTTTATGGTTATGACCTTGCTGAATTTGGAAATGAAGTGTGGTAAAATTGAACAATTAATGATGAAGATTTGTAAATAAATTCTAGTGAAATTGATTGTGTTTGTATTGTAAAATGTTTTATATAACCATGTGTGTATGGAGTAGAAATTGATTTTAATAATAATAATATTTTATTTTGTTAATTAACAATAATAATTAACAGGAGGTATTAAGGATTTTATTTTGAATTGTGTATTTAAATTACCAGTGTTTTAAATAATGCAACTAAAGATATTGTTTGGATTTGAGTTACAATGAAACCAATTTAAAAATGTGAATTTTATTAATATGTCAGCATTAAAAGATTTATAGAAATTGAAAAAATTGAAGTAAGCACATGTGTCAGTATGTGGTAAGCAGAATGTTTAGTCTGAGTGAGTGTTTATAACAGTGTTCATAAAACAAGTCTTGCAGACCATTGTTGATGTAAACAGGCATAGTGTATGTTTTGACTAATGTTTACAGCCAGGTGTTGAAGTTGATAACTGCTGTATTCTGCTGAATCATTGCCAGTAGTAAAATCCTATTATGAAATAAAAGAAATACCAGATGTAAAGAAATGAAGATAAAAATTTTAAATAATAAGGAAATGACTTAATGTTTTGATTGTAAGACAGTTAATATTTATGTGAGAGAATGTTGTTAATGTAAAATCATTTTGATCAAATGTAATTAATTTTGAAATTGTTAATTAAATAAAATAAAATTAAATTGGTAATTAAATTAATTGAAAAGATAATTTTTAATAAGGAATATAAATTTATTTTTGGTTTGGAATTAATTTATAGTTACTTTGGTTTGAATTGTGTACTGAAATAATAAGGTAATAATAATTAAAGTTTTACAGAAGGTTGATTTAATGTTAGTGTTATTATAATACTTGTATTTCAAGTAATCTATTTGTATTTTCGGTGGGGAATAATGTTTTGTTAAGGGATTAAAATTATACAGTAAGTTTATATTGTCAAAATAAAAATAAAATGAACCAGTACTTTGTCAATGAACCAGTACGGCTAAGAGGAAACAAAGCAGTTGTGGATACGGTATATTGGAAGGCCTTTTGTTAAATTTTGAATTGAATGTTTTAGAGTCGGGTGATACTGTGGCGGGTATCTGTCCGAGTTTATGGTGTTGGGATCTTGTACAGAGAAGTCCAGTAAGGTCGGATGGGTGCTGCCGCAGCCACCAGACTAGGGGGGTAAGTACCAATGATTTTAGTAGAGTTCAGGGGGGTTGTGGCGCCATATCCTCACAGATCCTCTTAGGTTTTAGGCAATAAGAGTTTGTATGCTTCGGCATCCAATCTCTTATTGGGGGGGGTATTGTAACGGTACGAAATTGTAGGGCCAAGTTAACATTTTAAAAATTATATTCCCCATGCAGTCATTGTTCACCTTTTTGGAACCTCGACTTAGTCAAAGTATGCAGTGTTTATTACAAAACAAAACGTCTATATTTTGTCTCCGCACTCAAACAGTCCAGATAGATTGTGAAACAACATACATATTTTTGTCAGCCGTGAATCACGGAGGAAATAACGCCAAGTTATGAATTGCACCAGACGACTAAATGTTGCTAAACCTTAGGCCTGCGTTATAGCGCTCTTTTAAACAGCACCAATGGGAGCGCAGGCTCACGATCACGTGACCAGAAAAACCCTGTGTACTCAGCCTTAGCAGTACTGAGTGCAGTTCTATTGTAACTCCTGGTAGAGCGGCTAGAAAAAATCAGCATACAGTTTATTTTACTTTAAAAAACAGTGGCCTCGGACGTGAAGGATAGGCCGTAATTAATAGTCGGCCTATCCAGCAAAAACAACTAACAGTGCGCAAACAATGTAGCGACCATTAAACATCTAAGTGCCCGGGCGAATCTTAAAAGCCGGCCGGCTATATATATAAAAAACATATACAGTATAAAACTTCCAGGACATAAAGTATTTAACCACAACCAAACTCTATGTTAATAGTGCCAGAGTGCGTAAAAACGAGTAAAACGGTTATCACGAGACGGCGTAGCAAACCAGAAGAAAACGTAATGGATGGGTAACTAAAATCACAGCATATTAACATTTAAACCAATGTTCAGTAAATGATGATTATTCATCATACAACTAAATCTTAAAACGTAAAAACAAATAGAGATCTCTAAGAGAAAAGTTTTTTTTTATTAAATATAAGAGCAAGGGGAAAAAGGGAAAAAACGTACTGGTTTATTCAAAAATATACAATTTGTTATAGGTTAAGAAAGGTTTCGGTTTAATTTGTTTGAATTCAATGTGTTACTAATATAAAGTAATAGACGAGTGTTTAATTGATGAAGTAATTAATTTGGCTAATAAACTAGAAGCGATTTGGTTCAAAACAAACTGTGTATTTATATGTGTGCCGATAACCTTCAAATAATCCTTTCTGCAGCTGTGTTCGTCTGTAGAACCTTGGAGATATCCATAAGGTAAGAGTTTAACATATCTGCACTAATTAATAGAGTTTCAATTTTAAAACTTATAAATTGATTTATGTAACGTAGGGGACCATATTTTCGTTACGTTACAATATAAATGCTTTATAAATCAAATCTAAAATAAAATGTTTCAGAAATATCTTCTGGAATGATGACGTGTCTTTACTTTCTGAATACATCTTATACTCTGAAGTCATTCTGCTGGAATAATTTGAGTTGTTTTCGTGCTTTCTTTTACAGATTAAATCTGCACTGGTTTTGCTTTTTTCAGACATGTGTAAATGTACAAAACAAAATACTACATACCTGGCCAACAAAGTAACAGCACCTGCAACAACTGGGGATGCAACACTTGTACCTGACAATGTTCTACAGCCTCCTTTTATACTAGATCCACGTACACCAGAACCATATGTTACTATGTCTGGTTTTACTCTCCCATATCTAACATACATAAATAATTCTTAATAAAACAAATACAACTCCCTAAGAAAAAAAGTGGTGGATGTATAATTATTTTAATACTGTATACTTACCCTTGTGGAAGTTCCCATGTAGTCATTCCACGTGATGAAAATTTTGCAATCTGATCCTCAAAATTAATACCACCTACTCCAATTACATCCATCTGGTCAGCAGGATTGTTCAGAGTTCTATCAACATATTTAACATACTTCATGATATATACAAACTGGTCTCTTCCAATCTTAAACTAATTAAAAATACTTTTCTTCATAAATATTGCAACGAGATATAATATCTGGTATATTAATTAATTAATGTCCTCCGTTGGTAAATTCTTTACTGCTGTTATAATAATCATAGAGTTAAACTCACCCGTTCGAAACGTTCAAATTTGAATTCTCTTGTTTCACTTTTTATAAATATCTCAGGTCGTGAAGTTCTTGAGGCTACAGAAAATGTCATTAAATATACTAATAAAAGTACAAAATTTTACAATCAACACACAAATATTATACAAGTTGTGAAATAATTACAATTATAGTTATAACCTATATTTAATGAAAGTGTCTGTAGGTTAACTGATTTTAACTAATATTTAATCTTAAAGTTTCTTCACATAAGTAATTACTATAACAGTGAGATTACTTTTCAGTTCTAAGTGTTCATTAAATAAAAGGAAGTTCAAGTGTTTGATCAGTGAGTGATAACTAGTACTAACAGTGTAGTTTCACTTATTATCTTTTTGTGTTACTGTTACAGTTGTATTTAAGGTATACTTAGCAATTCTCTTTATTTTCAGTCCGGATAGGATTCCTTTAGGTACTGCTCGTTTTCTTTTGGTCAATTAGATACTCCTATCTTCTTTTGGTATTTAATTTTTTTTGTGGTTATTATTCATAGCTCATCGTTTCGGTTCAATATTCCATCAATCATTTATATATTAGATATTTTTTCTTCTCTCCAATGGTCAGCAGTTTTTTTAATCTGTACTCCTCAGAAATTAATAATGGATTAATGAATTTATTATTATGGTATTTAATCAATGTGGTTATTATTTATTGTTCATCATTCTGGTCCAGTATTCCATCAATCATTTATATATTAAATATTTTTTCTTCTCCCCAATGGTCTGCAGTTTTTAATCTGTACTCGTCAAAAGTTAATAATAGAATAATAATTTTATTTACTAGAGATCTTGGTTGCTAAGGTTCAAACACTCATTCTCATTGGTTGACAATTTGGGAATATTGTTAAATATGGCTATGGTTCTTCTATACAAAATTACTAAAAATCTTTTAAATTAACATAATTTCCTTATACTAACTGTAATACTAAATATAATAACATCATTGTATTGCTTTTCCCTTACACATTAATTTGATATCCAACATGACTACTTTTCTTCAAATAATAACAAATCCATACATTTAACATTTGGTTTTCTTCTGTAAATTAACTCTAAACTAATTATTTTATATCTATTTTTGTTTTCCATACTCTTACTGTTAAACCTAACAGGATTACATGCATTATTTCATTAATTGTTATTGTTTTTGTATTAAATTTTACAATTTTCTTGTTCCCAAATATAGGCCTAATGCCTAGAATAAATAATTCTCTTTATCTTCATTCATTACAACTGATTATGTTAATATTGTTAATTTTAAGTGTTTTAAACATAATTACCATAATACAATTAACTAAACTATAACATTTGATTAGCTATAATCATTACATAATATAACATAACTCTTTTTAAAACACATTTTAGGCCAATGCCAGTATCCAATATTGAACATATCTTTTCCCTGGTCCTGTTACTCATTAACTGTAATATTAGATTTGATTAATTATAATCATAACAAAACATAATATAAATTGAACATTAGGTGAGTATTAGTATTCCATATTGAATATACTTACAGTATACAGTACATAATTCCCTTTACCTATGCTTAGTATAACAGATTATGTGTTTGCCATTAATCTTAATAGTTTTAAATATAAATCCATTAACACAAATAACTAAAATATAACACTGGATTATTTACTATCATTATAACACAACATAATTCTTCCTTTAAACATTTAAGGAAGTATCAGTATTTTATATTTAACAAACATTTTTTTATACTGATGATAAACATTTTATTTTTTATAAAACTATTCAATTACTCCTAACTATAATTACTTCTTGTAACATATAGTTTGTTTATTATCTCTGGGTCCTATGCATTGTTTATTAGCTATTATAATACTCACAGGTTTACTTTTTTCTACTTTCAAGTCATTAATGCTCACATCACTTTTCTTTCTCGATTATCACTAGTTTATTTCACTTTGTAATATTGTATCTTTATTTTATCAACACTATTCCGTTATTATTATTATTATTATTATATTTGTTCTTACCTTTGATTTTCACGTTAAATTATCTAATGTTTACTTACTATTTTTATTTTACAACTCAACTTTGTACTTTTATTATGGGTAATATTTGTTATAATTCTTTCTGAAATAGGGCATTTGGACTATATTCCTTTATCACTTTTCCAATCTATTGGGTATTGTCATAGTCATTGTCTTTGTCTGTGTCAGATTTAGTTTATTCGTCTTGTTCTATCAATTCTGTTTATTAGCTTTTCAGTGTACAGCTTTTCTTCATTCATTTAAACTTGCAAATCTTGTGCTACCTTATGTCATATTACATAATGCCTCGCCACCAATATTGATTATTTCTCAAAATAATGTTGTCGTTTTGCTGAAATCATCAATTAAATTATCTTCTGCTTGCCATTTATTTACTTCATAATTCATTATTCTTGATCTGATATTTTTTTTCTTTTTCTACTAGTGTTATATCCCTGGAATATTTTACTTCCCTAATTATTTTCCTTCTATTCATATAAATTGGCACAAGTCGGAGGGCACTTTTGGCTACATTATTCTGCTGTCCATAATACACATTCTGAGTTCAGAGGGACATACCATCTGCTCAATAAAAATGATTGCTGGAACATATTTCTACATACAATCACCATTTAATAATAACTAGTGGTCGCCCAGTGGTCGAAATACGACCGTAATTCATTAAATTTTTAAGTTTGAATGTTATTGAGGTTCTTTTGTCAAAGAGTATACCTCTATAATCATTGCATATAATTTTTTTGAATTTTGTTCTATTACGTCAGCTGCGAGCGTGTACAAATACGTCATTAGCGTGTGTTGTTTGCCTTAATTCCCTGCAATACCTATGAAATTTAAAATTTAATGTTAGTAACAGTTGAAAAAAAACACAATTACAGCTTGTATTCGTATTTATTTTTTGATATAATTCATTGTCAGTTTTAATTTTTTCATGTTATTATTGAATCAAATAAACGCTAATAAAAATGAGACTTGACATTCATAGAAGTATAAGATACATTGTTTTCAATTCCAGTGGATTACATTTCATTTTTGGTAAGGTACAAAATTCGAAAACAGTTTAAAGATTATCTGCTACAAAGCGTATATAATTTTTTAATTTTTTTTCTATGCATTAATTTTCGAGTTATTTGAAAAATATGAAAGATAGGAAAAATGAGGTTTAGCTTGGCTAAGCCATATTTAAAAAGCAATAACGCATTTTTTGACATTTCCTTGGGTTTTTTTATTGCCATACTGACCAGGTTTCGCCAAGGCTACACAGTTATTTTGCCTATCTTTTTCGAATTATATAAAATTTAAATAAAAAATTAATACAAAATAAAAAATGAAATAAAAAATACGTGCCTCGTATTTTTTCATATATTTTTCATTAAATAAAAAAAAAACGGGCAGTTAAAAAAATAAATGTTGTCCATTGAACTTAAAATAGTTTGAAAGTGAATTTAATGATTCGGAACTTCTGTGTAAACGATGTTTTTTGTAAAAACTCTTTCATCATTTGCTAAATGCCCTTGGCTATTATATTCGGAAATATAAAATCTCAAACCATCGAATGATCGAACTCTACTTGCTCCAACATACAATTGTTAAATATGGCTATGGTTTTAACTGGCTGCCTCAATAAAATTCCAATTTTTTCGAATGTTGGCCTTGAGACTTATTTATTGTCATCACAAATGCAGGTATAATTGGAAATTGAGTTCTTTGAAAGTTAAATGGTAAAACAGTACCGGAATATGTTAAATTTATACGTGGAATCAAAATTCTCTTATTGCGTGCGATTCCAGTTAAAACGTCGCAATCAATAGCATTACGATGCATACACTTGATGCGCATTCTTGTTCCATTGACTAATGCTTCCTTTGTATTTAAGTTTCTGATCAGTAAAACGATGCAATTAACTTTCAATCCTAACTTATGTGGTGGCAAACCACTAATAGTCAAAGAATTCAAAAACTCTACTGGATAGTTATTGATTTCATTGTCATCATCACAAATTATTTTATCGTAGCTATGATATGTTTTCTGTTCACCTGGTATTCGATTAAGTATATCAGTATTAATAAAAGTACAATAATCATTTTTAGGTGCTAAAATAACTGACTTCAATATGTTATCTGAGAGTATGTTTTCGGAAATATTTCCATACACGTCATTAATAATATTATTTTCATCTCCTATTAATTGTTGAGGTATTTCAATAATATTTTCACCAAACTGACGGAATTGTGGGGCTTCATCATTACCAATTTTTTTCAAGAATTCGACAAATCCTATTTCACTTGGTAAGGCTCTCATATTTTGAGTAAACGTTACTTTATGAAAATAAACAAATTTATGCCAACTCGTGACACAATTTTCAATTAAAGTTGCACGTGATCCGTGTGGGACAACTCTTAAGATTTGCTGAAAATCACCGCACACAAGTATCGTTTTCCCTCCAAATGGTTTATGTTTATCATTTTCATCGCATAGATCCTGCAATAATCTATCTATGATTTTCAACACTTGCAGTGGGCACATAGAAATTTCATCAATAATTATCAATGATGATGAATTTATGTAACGTCCATAGCTACTATTTGCGGCAATATTAGCTACAGAATTTTCCAAAATGGGTATAGGCAATTTAAACACACTGTGTAACGTTCTACCTCCAAGTAATAGAGTTGAAGCTATGCTACTGAATGCTGCTGCAATGCAACTAAGATTAAGCGAATTTAATTTTGTTTTAAAAAAACAGAAACTCTTGTTCTATTGGATCAATAGCATTTGCTTCGTCTGTTCTCTGCGAATACGTGGGAACTGGTAAACCAAGTTCTTGACATGACAAATTATGAACATTCAAAATATCTTCAATTTCTAATAGAGCTGTATTAAAGGATACTTCTTCGTTGTAATCTCTCAAAAAATCTTCACTAAGATATACTTTAAATTCATTCCATAACGCCAATGCATTGGCTGGCACATTTAATGCACAAATGTAACAAAATAAATTTCGCATTTGTTTTGGTGAATGTAATTCTTTTGCTTCATTTAAACATTCGCGCCATTCATTATCATTTGAAGCAATGCCGCGAGCATGGCACGCTTCAACAAAAGAAGTGTGTATAATTCCATTGTATGTTCTAACATCCTCAAATGATTTTGGACCACAGACATGTAATAAAAGCAATCGTAAATGGAAAAGTTCGATGTCTTTTGGTGATACTACATATATGCGTGTAATGATTTTATCACCTCCACGCCTTCTCTTCTTCCATTTTTTTCGGGAAACTTCCCACACATAATGCAAAGGAATTTCAATATACTTATATTCATGCGCTGATGGATCTGATCGATTCAATTCAAAAAATGCTAATAATTTTGTTTGTCTTGCATTTTCAATTGCTTGACGTTCTTGCCCTTCTTGAAAGTAAACATTCTGTCTATGCGGTAAATGAATGTCAAGTCTAACAATGACATGTGATTGAAAATGCATTGGTAATTCATAGATGCGCCATACAGCTTCAGTTGATCCGACATAACGGCCATTTAAAAAATTTTTAACTTCATCAATTTGTATTTCTTGACCTGGTTCATTTCTCTCTGAACCTAATTCAACAGATGCACTGTCATAGCCTTTATACACGTATTTATAAATGTATTTAACACTTTTAACTGTAGTGCATACTTCAACATTTATTAGGCAATTAAATTTGGCAAGTAAAGACGGATTGTATGGTACAACATAACGATTGTCGAGGCAACTACCGCGAACTTCAGCATTAATACCGTTATCAACGCCTTCTGTATAATGGATATCCATTTAATGATTCACATGTAAATTCATTAAATCGTTTTGGATAATCTTTTGTGCATTTTCCATCTCTCATACATACAGAATTTGGATTAAGTACACCGCATGGACCATGCATCATGTGTTTTACAACATATTCATGTAATGTAGGATGTGTCTGAATGTTAGGAATCTCCGCAGATACAACTTTATCAATATCGGTAGCGTTAACAATTTTATCTTGCTCATTTAAAGAGAGTAAAATGTGAGCATGAGGCAATCCTCTCTTTTGAAACTCAATTGTATAAATGAGTGCTTCAACTTTACCGAAGATTTTTTTTAGTGTAAGGCCCTCAATTAATGCTTTCAGTTTGGACTTGAATACACGCACAACAATATCAGGTCGAAAATTAGCTGACTCACCTACACCAATATTGCTAACTATTTCAGGCAACTTGGATTGCAAGTCATTGTAATAAACAAAGAAGGCTTTCCGAAATGTTGTACAATTGACATTGCATCTAAATAATTCTGATACATATTTCTTGGAGATCCATTGAATGAAGATGGTAAAATTACTCTACGGCCAACATTATTGGCATTGGGGTTCAATTCTAAATAATCTGTTAAATTGTTGTAAACTTCAGACCTAACACTTGTTTGATTTTGTCAAATGAAATGTAACCTTGTGCCCTCTATTCTCACATACATATCAACTATCCACTGCAGAAATAATTTTTGTGAATGGTGCAACATGCTAAAATCTTCTCTAATTGCAAGTCGATAGGCTGCATACTGAAGCATGGTTAATTTATTTCTGGGTGCTCTTGAATTAGATGTAGTTGGTACATTATGAGAAATATTGATATGCCACCCAGTATCACCATTTGGAAAAAGTAATGGATACGCTAAAGGGTCCAATGATGAATCCAAAACAGATATTTTTAATGGTACCATTAACATTTTAAAACGAAACCATATTTCGTTCAAAGGGTGGCTCACCATCAACTGTACTAAATATTACTGCTACATCAGTTTGAACTGCATCATTATAACGGCGTAGATCTAAATCACGTTTTACTTTAATGAGCACACAAATTTCTTTATTTTGATTTTCAACTCTCTGACAATGATCTTTCATTGCAATGAATGACCGAACGAAAGGATTAATGCGTTCCAATTCAAGAGAGATTTCGCACATTATATTGTTATTGCATGTTTGATTATAGTGTTCACGTAATCTATAATTGACAGCAGTGTCAACATCATAAAAATATAATTCCGCATAACATGGTGAGCGACCATATCCAGCAGTCATTGGACCTGATCTGTGATAAAAAACATCATGTATTTTAAAATGATACACTCCACGCGTAACTGTATCCTAAATTTTAGCTTCTGAGCTAACCATAGCAAATGATGAATTGTATTTACGAATGTTTTCAAAATAATTTGTTGACTTTCTTTTTATTGAAGGTTCATTTGAAGTAACTCCATCATACAATGATTTAAAGTATTCATTTTGACTTAAGGCCGGTAATATTGCTTTACCCTTATGACAACATGAAGTGAATGCAGTCCTTTCACCTAAAGTGACTTCAGATTCGAAATGTTTTGCATTGCAAAACCTGCATTCTAAATGCATTAATCCACAATCAAAAGTATTAAAATTTCTTGGAATGTATGAACTTACACTAAAATGAAAAAATTATAATTTTATTGCCTGGCAACAAAATTATTTTATTTTTAACAATTACCATTGTTTGAAAAAGTTTAAATTGTAACGTGTCAAAATTGGGTCAGTTTATTCCTTACAGTATGGGGTATTTGCATTTTATTTATTTCATTTTTTGCGGGATTTTATAAAAAATTATTGTGAAAGTTTTATGTTACGACAAACGTCCATTCCATTGTAACAGAACACGTGGCGAGAAACAGTGTTGAAACAAAGCAGTAAGACGCAGTTTCTATTGTGTAACTCGGCAAGGAATTTGTACCACCCTAAATTCTCAGAACTTTGCATAAGTGTGACCACGCAATATCGTGTTCAAAATATTTCCCTATTGGCCAAAAAAAAATTTCAACCAATGAGGATGCAGAATTTAACAATACTGCCTGCGCAGATCCCACGCGCGCTTCGCAATACGTCATGATACGCGAGAGAATTTGTCCCACCCCCACTACTCGAGTTAAGTCTCCTTCTCTCTAGTCTTCTTGATAGCGACAAAGTGGTAACTCGTGTGTCAGCGTCTGTATAATCACGCTGACCCTGCATAACTTTGTATTTACAATAGTGATAGCGATCGGCACCGATGTATTTACTAATAAAAATAAATTAGAAGTAATAAATTATTGTATGCTTGCTGCTTAAAAAAATGCAACACCTTTTCTGTATCAGGTTACCTTTATACAAAAAAAAAGCCAGATACAAGTCTAACTTGATAAAAAAATTTGCATTTTTAATGCCGCAAGCATGTCTTAAATTTCTTTCATTTTTCATTTTCTCGCCCCGCCGCCCCTAGCAGGTTGCCGCCCGGGTGCTGTGCACCCCTTGCACCCCCGGCACGGCTTGGCCCTGCGTCCGCTCAATCTGCTCTTCGTGATCTCCCTGTCGTAATGGTATGCTAGCTGTGTTACCAAACATTCTTCAGGGATCTTGGGCTCCAAGTTTCTTGCTATACTCACCTTGCCTAAAAAATATGCTGTTGGAGACTGTCCTGAGTACAGATCAAATCTGCCATTACCTAGGTTGTTCCTCACCATGTGTTGGGTAACCTCTGACCAGTACTTCACTTTAAACTGGTTCTTGAACTCTTGGAAGTTTTGAGTGTCAGGCCGTGTCGCCGTCCACCAGTTGTCATGGACACCTTTAAACATTTCGTCCAGCATATTCCTAATCACAGTCCATCTTGTCTCCCTGTTTCTTGATAGATTTTCTTCTACTCGCTCCAGGAATTCCATGGGGTTGCGCTTATAACTTCTAAAATTGATGACCTCCCTGCTTTCGTTGCATGAGACGTGGGAACTAAGACCTGGTCTATCCTTCAATGAATTAACTTCTTCCTGGAGACGCAACTCTCGTAGTCGGAATTCTTTTATTTTCTCTTCATGGGCAGTTGTTTGACCCTTTACTTCGTTCACAGACGCATCTAATTTTTCGCATCTCTCCTCACATCTTGTCTGTACCTGCCCTATCACCTCCTTGGTCTCCTTCTGTACTGACTCCATTCTGACGAAGTTGTTTCCTATTTCGTTGATTTGTGTATGGACATCCTCCTTAACTTGTTGTATTACTTGATCTGTCTCTTCCCATTTCTGATTTATATCCACAACCTGTTGTTTCATGCTCATTGTATTTTCCTCCATTTGATCCTTCATTTCTTTATGGAATTCTGTAATTTGTTCCTCTATCTTCTTACTCATCTGGGTATTGTTCTCTTCCAACTGTTGTTTCACTTGTCCCTTTAATTCTTCAATACTTTCTTTAATGTTCTCCTTCAACTGTTGTTGTAATGTTTCATGGTTATTTTCGATTTTATTATTTAGTGTTTTGTATCCTCTTTCACTTGTTGTCTTAATGTTTCACTATTTTCCTTGTTATCCTCTTTCATTTGTTGTCTTATTTCCTCAATATTTTGAATTAATAATGTTTCATTGTCTTCTTTTATTTGGTTCTTTAATGTTTCGTTATTCTTGTCCATCTGTTGAAACATTTCCATTAATCTATCAAATCTCATTTCTTCGGTAGTTCTGTTTGGTTCTGCGGGGGGTAATATTGTTTCCACATCTTCCACCGGTGTGGCCTCCTTTTCTAACATATCTATTTCTTCTTCAGGCTCTGCTGTCCGTCTTGCTGACGTTGCTCTCCTCCTTGACATTTTCGTTTATTTTTTCTGTAGCCGCCGCTAGAATCCAATGAATATAAGAATAGAATTTATTTCTCAATTCTAGCCCTACTAGTTGGTGTGCCAATTTGTAACGAGATATATTATCTGGTATATTAATTAATTAATGTCCTCCGTTGGTTTGCTTTAATTTGTAACAAAATTAAATTCTTTACTGCCATTATAATAATCATAGAGTTAAACTCGCCCGTTCTAACATTCAAATTTGAATTCTCTTGTTTCACTTTTTATAAATATCTCAGGTCGTGAAGTTCTTGAGGCTACAGAAAATGTCATTAAATATACTAATAAAAGTACAAAATTTTACAATCAACACACAAATATTATACAAGTTGTGAAATAATTACAATTATAGTTATAACCTATATTTAATGAAAAGTGTTTGTAGGTTAACTGATTTTAACTAATATTTAATCTTAAAGTTTCTTCACATAAGTAATTACTATAACAGTGAGATTACTTTTCAGTTCTAAGTGTTCATTAAATAAAAGGAAGTTCAAGTGTTTGATCAGTGAGTGATAACTAGTACTAACAGTGTAGTTTCACTTATTATCTTTTCGTGTTACTGTTACAGTTGTATTTAAGGTATACTTAGCAATTCTCTTTATTTTCAGTCCGGATAGGATTCCTTTAGGTACTGCTCGTTTTCTTTTGGTCAATTCTTTAGCTCATCGTTTTGGTTCAATATTCCATCAATCATTTATATATTAGATATTTTTTCTTCTCTCCAATGGTCTGCACTTTTTTTAATATGTACTCTTCAGAAATTAATAATGGATTAATGAATTTATTATTATGGTATTTAATCAATGTGGTTATTATTTATTGTTCATCATTCTGGTCCAGTATTCCATCAATCATTTATATATTAAATATTTCTTCTTCTCCCCAATGGTCTGCAGTTTTTTAATCTGTACTCATCAAAAGTTAATAATGGAATAATAATTTTATTTACTAGAGATCTTGGTTACTAAGGTTCAAACACTCATTCTCATTGGTTGACAATTTGGGAATACTGTTAAATATGGCTATGGTTCTTCTATACAAAATTACTAAAAATCTTTTAAATTAACATAATTTCCTTATACTAACTGTAATACTAAATATAATAACATCATTGTATTGCTTTTCCCTTACACATTAATTTGATATCCAACATGACTACTTTTCTTCAAATAATAACAAATCCATACATTTAACATTTGGTTTTCTTCTGTAAATTAACTCTAAACTAATTATTTTATATCTATTTTTGTTTTACATACTCTTACTGTTAAACCTAACAGGATTACATGCATTATTTCATTAATTGTTATTGTTTTTGTATTAAATTTTATAATTTTCTTGTTCCCAAATATAGGCCTAATGCCTAGAATAAATAATTCTCTTTATCTTCATTCATTACAACTGATTATGTTAATATTGTTAATTTTAAGTGTTTTAAACATAATTACCATAATACAATTAACTAAACTATAACATCTGATTAGCTATAATCATTACATAATATAACATAACTCTTTTTAAAACACATTTTAGGCCAATGCCGGTATCCAATATTGAACATATCTTTTCCCTGGTCCTGTTACTCATTAATTGTAATATTACATCTGATTAATTAAAATCATAACAAAACATAATATAAATTGAACATTAGGTGAGTATTAGTATTCCATATTGAATATACTTACAGTATACAGTACATAATTCCCTTTACCTATGCTTAGTATAACAGATTATGTGTTTGCCATTAATCTTAATAGTTTTAAATATAAATCCATTACACAAATAACTAAAATATAACACTGGATTATTTACTATCATTATAACACAACATAATTCTTCCTTTAAACATTTAAGGAAGTATCAGTATTTTATATTTAACAAACATTTTTTTATACTGATGATAAACATTTTATTTTTTATAAAACTATTCAATTACTCCTAACTATAATTACTTCTTGTAACATATAGTTTGTTTATTATCTCTGGGTCCTATGCATTGTTTATTAGCTATTATAATACTCACAGGTTTACTTTTTTCTACTTTCAAGTCATTAACACTATTCCATTATTATTATTATTATTATTATATTTGTTCTTATCTTTGATTTTCACATTAAATTATCTAATGTTTACTTACTATTTTTATTTTACAACTCAACTTTGTACTTTTATTATGGGTAATATTTGTTATAATTCTTTCTGAAATAGGGCATTTGGACTATATTCCTTTATCACTTTTCCAATCTATTGGGTATTGTCATAGTCATTGTCTTTGTCTGTGTCAGATTTAGTTTATTCGTCTTGTTCTATCAATTCTGTTTATTAGCTTTTCAGTGTACAGCTTTTCTTCATTAATTTAAACTTGCAAATCTTGTGCTACCTTATGTCATGTTACAATAGTCAGAACCAAAATTCTTGTATATTTACTGTGTGTGTGTGTGTGTGTGTGTGTGTGTGTGTGTGTGTGTGTGTGTGTGTGTGTGTGTGTGTGTGTGTGTGTGTGTGTGTGTGTGTGTGTGTGTGTGTGTGTGTGTGTGTGTGTGTGTGTGTGTGTGTGTGTGTGTGTGTGTGTGTGTGTGTGTGTGTGTGTGTGTGTGTGTGTGTGTGTGTGTGTGTGTGTGTGTGTGTGTGTGTGTGTGTGCGCTACAAATCAACTGCAATAGTTATCAAATAAAATACCAAGAAAAGTAGGTATGGGTGAGCCTAAACCAAAGCTCTTCTCAGCACTAATAAGTAGTATGTTCAGATTATTTGAACGTTAATTAAAATATATGAAATATACGAGGATGGATCAAATATAAACTGAAATTTTGTCCAGAAGCTGAGGAAGTGAAAAAAACTGAAGTAATCTTGAGCGGATAATGGTGGAGATATCTGACGTTAGCCCCTCACCCGAACCAGCACAATGAGTGACGAATGGGTACGTTCATCTGTTGGGCAACACATCAAGATCAAATTATTCATCAAAGAAGGTTCAAACCTGCCAAAATTTTGAGGATGCTCCCAGCACAATTGGGGAACAAGCTCTTTCAAATACACAAATGTTAATTGGCACAAAAAATTTGTAACTGGATGGAAATCTGTGGAAAACCAACCCCAACTATGATGAAACCATGAACGAATGCCAGTCCTGGTCAAAACACAAGCTTGTCAACTGGAAAGGTGTTTTGACCATTTTGGGTGACATGGAGGGGGGTGTTGTCAACAGACTTTCTTCATGAAAGAAGAAGACTGAATGTTGTCAATTACAAAGCTTCTGGAAGAAGCAAGGGCTGCATATCACAACAAATGATGTCAGTGGTGAACAATGTGAGATTTAATCTTCTCAATAACAATCCAAGATCCCACACTGCTGCACTGCTAAGTTGAAAGAATTTTACTGGAAGCCCCTAGAGCACCTTCCTTACAGTCCAGATTTATCACCCTGCTACTATTAATTGTTTGGACCACTTGAAGAAGTGACAATGATTTGACGATGATGCAGGGGTAGAGGGGTTGTGTGCTTCTGGCTACAAACATCCTCTTCTTTCTTTGAGAAAGGAATAAAACAATGACCAATTCTACAAATGTGTTTCTAAATCAGGAGACTATGAAGAAAAATTAAGACAAAATTTATAACAAAAATAGTGTATGAATTGGTGCTGTGCAATTGTATAAATCATATGTCTATATGATTATACACAAAGGCATCTTGTTGAAATACATTAAAAAATATACCAGTATGGAAGGATGAAGAAGATAGTCATACTATAATATAGGATTATAATATCATATAACATTATTTAGTGTCTTCTAAAATAATGAAGGTGAGTATACAGATGACGTACATAATGATTTATACAGACTGATAGACATAAAGGAATGAAACATACAATAGTCAATGGAGAGTGGGAAATTAAATAGCCACTGAAAAAGTGGGAAAAATGTATGCAGTGATTTGGATTTTGAGAGACAAATGACAGAGGTGGCAGATTTATGGTATTTCTAGGTAAGTCACAAGGGTTCTATACATGTAATAACTCAAGAAAAAGGAGAACAGAAAATGGACATGAAGAGCCTATATGTTAAAATAAGGTAGACTTTATTATTACTACAGGAAAAGTGATAGTGAAGTTGCTCCTGTAATTAATAAATTTTTAGAGAATACTTAGAAATACAGACTTTTAAAAACAAACAACAATACATATGCAGATAATCAGAAAAGTAAAGAATTTTTAAATAGATCACATTCAAAAATGATTCTTCTTACTCAAGCACATATTTATCCAACTCTCTATGTCCCCTAGCTCAGTCAAAGCTATAACTGTGAGGTGGTCTCGACATATTTCTATAATATATACACCTTTAAATAATGAGGAAATTTTTAATCCTCCTAAATGTAAAACTCTAAGTATTTCCTATTCTCGAATGAAAAAACAAACAGTTTATTGAAGGTTATAGATGACTAGCTCAGGTTATCACATATTGCCTTTGAAAAAATTGTGTATTATTGTGTTTAATGGAGGAAGGGCAAATGTTGGAGACGAAGACTCCCTAGAAAATATTCTCAACTCAAGACTGATCAACTAAAGGAAAACACGTGATAAAATAAGTCATGAGATGACAGCTTTTTCCTCATCACACAACTCTATCTCTCAAATTGCTAAGTCTCTCCTTTTTTAAAATCTTACAGAACATCTGTATACATAAAAATGTGTGGGTTTCTTGACTTCTGTTTGAGAATTATATTTAAGAATGAACTGAATTGGCCTTGGCTTATCTCAATCAGTACCTTCAAGAGGGGAGCAATTTTCTCAACCATACTGTGGTTAATAACAACCTTCATTCAATTACAATCATATGCACTCACTTTTAATATAGCTTTGGACAGATATGGTTATACTATTTTAACTGTTATCTTAAATAACTTTATAACAGTTTCAACAAACCACAACCATAAATATATAATAAATGTAAACCTTTAAACTTACCCATACAAAGGCCCATCATTACCAATTGCAGAAATCATTATAACTCTATTGGCAGTTAGTTCCCATACTTTGTCTACAAAAGGGTGATCCATGAAATCTGGACCACCAATGCTCAAATTTAAAACACCTATACGTTTGAGGATTGCATAATTAAATGCATCCAAAAACCATGATGTATATGATACCTAGAAAATATGCAAAAATTAACCATGGTTTAAGCAAACATGAAAGTGTATTTAAAATGCAAAACAATTATAAAGTAATAGGATGACATGATAATACTTAATCCTCATGATGAAGAATACAGGGTAAGTCAATTTTATACAACTGGTATTACAAAAATACATAGACAGTACTAAAATATTATATACGCCTGGGCCCTTCTGTATTCAATGTACTATTATTACAGTCCAATTCTTATAACCTAAATTCCACTAGATCAGTAATTTAAAACAATTTTTTGAAGGTGTGTCAATAATCCAAAACAAACAAAATTCAGACAGTGTTATAAAAACAAAGACTAATCAACAGTTAGTGTACATTACACTGAAAGAAAATTAAAAAATATATATATATATAGTAACACACTGGACATTTTATAATAGCTTGTGTAATTCATATTATTACATAATCTAAAACTAAAATGAAAGTAATGACTTTCTAAGAGAAAATCCCACAAGAACAAAAATTATGATGTGTAAGTATCAAATTTTAATTATTTTGGTTCATGATATACATACAGAATCAAGGTACTGAACAAAACTTAAAGAAAGTTAAAATAAATGTATTTAAATTAATTGTATTTTTATATCATAGAATATTAGTTTCATTTTACTACAATTACTAAATTATAAGAAAAGAGTTCTTTATGTTTTCGTTTCTGATAGATTATAAGCCTACAATTAAGTATATTTAAGAAGAATTAAGAAAGTATTCTCTTTGATTTATTATTTTGTTTTATTTTAAAACAATTTTAACCAGCATAAATTAATAATTCAGTTGTGCAACTGTAAACTTCACTCCATTTAGTGTATTTTATGAAATTTTTGTAAACACAGGGGCCCAGTCTATACAACTTATTTGTTTATTAATGTGAGATGAATAAAATGAAATTTCACTTATCAAAATGTGAAATAATTATTTTAATGTTAAATTAGGCCTACGAATAAATAATAATTATCATTCATTGCCTTTTATTATTATTATTATTATATAACGGTAGCATTGTCATTATAATATTACATAATATTATACAATTGTTTAGCTGTTATTGTTATATTATAATAAAAGACAACTTTTTGAACCAACTAAAGTTACATGCAATGGAATAAAATGCCACTTAATCCGTTGGATGAGGTCATCACAGTGATTCTACTTATAAATCCCTCTAACCATAGATGCATCTTTTTAGTGGCCATAAAAATAACATTTCTTGAAGTGAAGGGGACAAGCAGGTAGGGGGATGGCCACAACCCCATCCAGTACCGACAACCCAATTAAAAAATTCTTAACACAATCTACAAACATAAATATATACTTACTTGTAAAACAGTATTTATTATTTGTATATTAGTTTATGCAACTTAGTGGGGGGGGGGAACAAAGCTGTCACAAATATTTCTGTCATAAAAAGTGGAATCATTTTTTATTTTAAATAAGAGTTTTTCAGTGAATAATACTGACACAGTCAATGATCTATTTTGACACTCTTTGCAAATACATTTTTAATCTGCTTTAAAACTGAAAATACCTTTCTGTTCACTTCTCACATGTAATGATGAGACAGACAAGCTTGAAAACTTGTGAAATAATGTTTGTTAGGTCAGCAGAATATAAATACTTCAATACCTCACTTACATTGGTTTTGTAAAATCTTCATTTCAGTAACAGACACCTAACTTCATACTAGTGGAAAATCAAAATACTGACAATAAGACTTTTTAGACATGTGAAAGATTTTTGAAAATTGAAGAAAAAGATTTCAATCAAGTAAAGCAATAAAATATAGTTGGTTTACATCTTTGCTCAAGTTTAGTCTTACCATCAAGAAATTGATTCATTTACATTACACAATATATTACTGTGAACTTGCAAATCATAAATTAAATGTAAAAATTAATACAATGGTTATACATACATTTACAGTGTATGTACACAGTTGGATTATTTACATATATACCTGATTATTTGTAAACACTCTGAATACATGTAACTCTGCATCAGGTGCAAATCCCAAGCACTCTTTGCTTGATGCAATGACACCAGCAACAAATGTTCCATGCCCTAATCCATCCTCTAAAGTTTTTTCATTTGTCCAATCTGTCCTCTCAGCTACACGTTTGAAGTGTGGATGGGTTTTAGACAGGCCTGTATCAAACACAGCTACTTTTACACCTGCACCTATCAATACAAACAAAATATATTAATTGTTGTTTACAACATGAGTTGTAAAAAGTTATATAAATTAAAAGTCTAATATCCAGAACCAAACAAAACATTAGTTTCATGTTTCATGCAAAATGTATATATGGAATATATGATGGCCTTGCAGCAAGAAGGGGGGCAGCTCCAAATTTTGCTGAAATTGAGTTACAGTTAGCATCGTATATAAAAAAAATCTGAATAGATTGGTGCAAGAAAGAGGCATAATCCCACGTTATCCAATAACATAGTCCCACGTTATAAGGATATTAGTACTTGCCTCTTGTCTATGTTTGGTGAAAGAAGGGTCCAGCTCCGGAGTTGCCTCCATTTTAGACCAATCAAAGTGGGAATTTTCATTTCCATCAGTTGGCAGTACCAACACCTGATAACGAGTACTTCCATCATTTAGTTAGTTTTTAAGTGGGAAACTATATACAGTTGAGGTTATGTGTTTTAGTGTTTAGGTATCTGTCTTGTTAAAGTGTTTCTTTTGTTTTAAAGTGTGTTTATCAAAACCTTGAAATGAGTGTTAATTACAATTCTGACTCTGACATTAGTCTCACAGTATTTAGCAGTGACTCAAGTGATGATTATCAACCTTCTCTCTCTGAATACAGTGAAGATGGTTCTGGTATCCCAACTGCTAGTTCCTCAAAGAAACGAAAACGTGTAAAGAGAAAACAAAATACAAATAAAGAAGCTGATATGCAAAGTAATAAAACAAACGAGGTAGGTATTAAAATAAAAAAGAATACAAAAAGTGCAAATCCAGAAAGTTGGAAGCATAACATTACAAAAAGAGCTATCAATGAAGGAAAAGGTTATGTTAACTGTAAGGGCAGAGAAAGTCAACCTAGAAAAAGTGGACAAGATTGTAATTGTAAATATTGCAACGTGACAAGCTGTCTCATTATAGGTAAATGTGGAGCATAATTATTATCAGCTGTTATGAGTGTCCAGAACGATAGAAGAATGCTTGGAAATAAAATAATATTAATAAAAAATTAAAATTAACAGGATAAATTAGTAATAAGACAATGTAAAAACTATGAAGATATAATTTAATATGTGAGTGAAGTGTTGTGTAATGTGGGTAGCAAATAGAAGGTTATGGAAGTTTATTCATGTGTAATAAAGCATTGTTCTAGAAGATTCAAGAACAAGGAAGTTGGCGAGCACGTGGCCGCTCCAGAATATAATAGAATGTATAGAAAATACGCCTACGCGCATATCAATGACGTCATTTGGCAGCGCGGCGGCATACATTAAGCTGTATTATAAAAGCAGTAACCAGTCTTCTCTTTTCACTCTCTGAAAGTCGTCATACAGTACTCAGCAAAAGCGGTCGCGGTGGGCATCGATTCCAGTCAACATCAATTCCAGGCCCGTAGAGTCGTGATAGCAGCGAGTGTCAGCAGGAAACCAACACGGAGTTCGAGATAGTCGGCTACCGTTACTGAGCTTCGTTTTGCTGATCGTGGTGGTGGGATACGGAGACCTAGAGCAAGGCAGTTCCTGAAGGCGGTTGCTGGAACGTGGAACCAAGACGACGGATCGCTGGAGGCCGGATCGAAATCGTCGACCGGGAGGACAATGAAGACAACAGAACAGGGAAGCCAAATTTATATAAATTTGTTATCAAATTATAAAACTTTAAAGTGTAAAGTAAAAGAACATTGATTTAAAATATAATTTTGTTTAAAGGAGACTTTGAACAGTTAAAATTTACAGCACTGTTTAAATAAAGAGAACAGTTATTTAAAGATATTTTCAAAGCAGATTTTGAACTACAATAAATTAATTTTGTGTCAAATAACGAAAGAACATTTTAATATAAAAGTGTGTAAAAGAAAGGACAATAAATGTATAAAATTTCACTAATTTTGCATTCTTTTCTGCAAGTCTGGTCTGGGCTATAAACTGTTACCTTGCAATATAAATGTTTTTAAAATGTCAATGAAGATAACAGGAAGGCTATATTAAGTAAATTTAATGAGATGGGTGACAGAGATCTCCAAAGTGTATATTTAGGAAGTTAATTAAAACTAATGTAATTAAACGAGTCAGGTCTAAAACTGATGTCGGTAAAAACCATAGTTGTTCTCATACCTATTACATTAAAGTAGGCATCCAGTAATCAGAGTGTTCAGGGCTGCTTTTGCAGCTATTCACAGTGTGTCAAAAAAACGAGTAGATAATATTTCTAAGGCTCTGAATTATTCTGACGAAATTACACCACTAAGAGATAGACGAGGCAAACACCAAAATAGACCTAACAAAGTACAGAATGATTTGGTTAGTCAAGTAGATTGCCATATTAGAAGTTTTCCGCAACGAGAATCCCACTACAGCAGAAACAAAAGTGCTTTTTTTTATTTGTCGCCAGATTTTAATATAAAACATACGTGTTAAACTTTGTACCTTTAATAATTGCATATGTAAACAGCTGGTTCGTGCAGTGACGTCATCCCCCTGCTAAACTGCTACCAGCGTGTCTCAATACGCTCGCTCGCAGTTCAAGTTAGTTAACTGTTAAACTCTGACCGGACAACACCCTTCTTAACACCACGGCTAGGTAACTATTTCAATTCTGAAGATTACTTCAATTTATTAACATATTTTTCAGTATTTATTTAATTCTCACTTTGGCAATGTATGCCACGCGACACTGCACGGGCCATGCAATCATTATTACCAAAATGCAAATAAACAGTTAATTCAAAATACAGTCCACTACGTTATTTCATATTATCCAACTTATTATACCAGCATCACGTTGTAAGAATAACTCAAGAAATATTCGAGAGCGTCGAAGACGTAACATTTGGTCCTTTGGGCCGGATATATATTTCATTTGACAGGCCCAAATAACATTTTGGTCAATCCCGAATCTTCTTAAACGTAAAATTGCTGGCCGTGAGCGTGCATTCATAACTTTCAAGAAAGAAACATCATACTTGCCCGTACAAGCTTCTACAAGACATCATTTCTAATACCGCAAGATATTCCACTTCATCGTCACTTGTCATTCATCATTGAAAATCAGAACTTCAAGCCTGCACAGAGAGCTACAACTTCAAACATCACCCGACACGCAGAAACAAGATTTGCGCCACCAATCCAAGGCCAGCCGGACAGGATCACCAAGGAAGCGACAGGCAACGGAGCCATCTTAAACCTGCAAAGGACTCTCATAATTCAAGTGACTATGAACTTATATTTCACATAGTTTCTCACTTATATAATTCCATATACATTAAAAATGAGTAATATTTGCAAAATAATTTTTATATAAACAGAAATCAGTTTCAAGTGACTATAAACCTCTATTTTCACACAAATTTTCACTTATATAATTTTACAAGAAATCAGTCATAAACTTAAATAATGGAATAAAGCTATATTTATATTTTTATTTTTAAATGAGTCATATTTTCAAAATAATTTTCATATAACTATTTAAAAAAATAAAAATAAATAAGTACATATTATAATAAGGAATTAGATTAAGTTATACCACTCACTGGCTGCCGCATTATATAAGAATTTGACAAAATACTCAAATTACATTAATTGTTCACCTGTTCTGCATTTATTTATCGATTTCGGATCACCAGCTTGCAGTTCAATCATGACTGAGGTGAAAGCTTTGATTAAAAAACGTGGCACAATTAAAGCCTCTATATTCCATATAAACACCTTCGCGGACAATTTTGATCATGAAATAAATGGTCACCATGCTTTAAAAATAAAACTTCGTCACTTGATGGAGTTGTCCGCGAAGTATGATGAAATTCAGACCCAAATTGAGGCTGACGAATCTGATTTCACATCGGTAAGTGACAGGGTTCAGACAGAGGATGATCTCTGCACTATTGAGTGTAAGCTGCACAATTTATTAGAACGTGTAGAAGAGGTGAGCAAAAAAACATTAAATCAAGCTGAAGTTACGCCAATTAAAGCATCCCCTATTCAGTTAGAGCCAATTAAATTGCCCTGCTTCTCAGGCAACATTATTGATTGGCAGCACTATTACAACATGTTGTTGGAGTTAGTACACGTCAGAACGGACCTGACGGACATCCAGAAATTGAATTATTTACATTCTTCACTAAGGGACGAGGCTTTAAATGTAATAAAGTCCCTCCCAATCACCCATGATAATTATGCGGTAGCCACTGAGCTATTGAAGGCCAAGTATGATAGTAAATTAATTGTCTCAGCGTATCATGTAGGGAATGTCTTGGGCATGAAGTCCATTCAGCAAGAGCCCATGGTTGGCATTTCAAAATTTATTGACAAAATCACCGCAAATATAAACCCTTTGAATTCATTGAGTTTACCTGTAAATACTTTTGAAATTATTTTTGTTCAATATTTAACTCAGAAACTCGATAACCAGACATGTCAACTATGGAAGGAAAGTCTATCCGATGAGCGATTCCCTAATTTCAACAATTTCATTAACTTTTTAAATGGTAGAAGGCAATTAATGCAAAACGTTGGCGCATCAACCAGTTCAGCAAACAGCACACAAGTTAGCGATAAGATTCCCTATCGCAAGGCTATTAAACCCGTTGAGCTCACTAGGTCAACATTTCATACTAATATCAACAATAACATTTGTCAGCTGTGTCATGGTAAACATAGACTGTCTGAATGCCCACAATTCGTGGCTACATCTCCCTTTGAGTGCAAGAACATTTTACTCAAATACAAACTTTGTTTAAATTGCATGCGTCCAGGCCATGAGCCCTCACACTGTCCTTCCAAATTTTCTTGTAGGACATGTTCCAAACGACATCATACAATGATTCACATATCAGGCAGTAACACTTCAAACAGGGGCAACAATCAATTTTCCCTCAAATTACAAACAAATAAATCTATTCTGTTATCCACCGCTGTCTGCATGACAACGTACCAAGCCGGTAGGAAACATCCAGTAAGAATTCTATTAGATTCAGGATCTCAAGCAAACTTCTGTACCATGAGTTTCGCACGCCGCATGGGTCTAAAATTAACCAAGTCTCAACTACCCATCACTGGTATACAACTCCCTATGTCAAGCTGACTTTGGTACAAGGGTAAGGCTGAATTCTCGTTACAAGGATTTCAATCTGTACGTGCATTGCGCTGTGCTTCCGAGTATTACGAATAATCTCCCCACAGAATCGTTTAATATTTCATCCCTAAATATACCAAAAAACATATTCTTAGCTGACCAGCAACTAAACTTTTCTTCACAAATCGACATATTACTTGGTGTCCAGTACCATTTACAATTGATTGAACCTATCCACACTTTCCCATAATACAGGAGACAAAATTGGGATTCATCCTCGCTGGTATCCTGCCCTTTAATGTCGACATGACAAAACCTGTTTCATCATTTATAGCGTGCGAAGATAACAATGCAATTTCATCGCAATTAAAAGACTTCTGGCAATTGGAGGACGTTGCAGTCCGTACTCCCTCAGTTGAGGACTCAGAACGCGAAAGTCATTTTATCGCTAACACTTTCCGCAATAATAGTGGTAGATTTGTTGTGTCCCTACCTTGCAGGGGATACAACTCTCATTTGGGCGATTCTCTTCCCGGAGCTTATTCGCAGATTTCAATCACTGGAACTTAAGTTCAAGCAGAACCCTGCTCTTCATAAAGACTATAGTAAATTCATGCAGGAATATTTAACTCTGGGTCACATGTCTTTGCTTGATTCTTACGATTTGTCAGTCAATAAATCAGACACCTTCTACTTACCACACCATTCGGTTTTTAAAGGCTCTAGTATAACCACCAAATTGCAAGTTGTTTTCGACGGCTCTGCCAAAACAACAAATAATTTGTCCTTAAACGACACATTAATGGTTGGTCCCACGGTCCAGCAGGATCTTTTTTCAATTGTCTTGGTTTAGAACGCACCGATACGTCCTCATTTCGGACATTGAAAAAATGTACCGTCAAATTTTAGTTACTCCCAGGGATGCTAATTTGCAACGAATTGTTTGGCGCGACGCCTCCCATAGGGAACTTCAACATTACGCCTTGAGGACAGTCACATATGGGACTGGAAGCGCTTCATTTCTGGCCACAAGATGTTTGGCACAAATAGCCCAGGAAAACAAAACTCAACACCCTATAGCCTGTTCTGCTATCGCAAACGATTTCTATGTGGACGTTCTCATGACCGGCTCAGATAACCCACACATTTTATCACAAATGAAGTCCGACATTACAAATTTATTAAGATTTGAACATTTTTGAAAGCCGAAAATATAAAAACTAGTTACAATAAAGAAACCAAAATATTCAATGGAATAAAAAGGAAATTGATAGACAATAATAGCATTGTCACCAAAGCTGACAAAGGCCAGACACTCGTAATTTTAACTAACGAGGATTATAAACGTAAAATACAGGAATTTTTCATAAACAATAATATTATTGAAATTAAGAGTGACCCCACTGATAGGTTTAATAGTAATGTGAAATCAGTGTTAAACAAAACCAAATATATTATAACTCATGAAGAGAAAAAATATTTAAAAATGATAGATCCGAAAGCACCTAAACTTAGAGGACTTCCGAAAATACATAAAAATAACATGCCTGTCCGTCCTTTAGTAAATTTCACGTCTGCACCATCGTATAAAATTGCCAAAAAAAATGATAGAATTTTAAGACAACATATAGTGTTTAATAATAATTATAGTTTGAAAAATAGTTTAGAATTGGTAGATCTCACAAAAAAACTTACAATTGAACCAAGACATACCTTTGCTTCATTTGACATAGTCAATTTGTACACGAATGTACCAATTAACGAAACATTGGAAATAACAAAAAGTTTATTACAATCAATATTAATATCAATTTTAAACCATGAAATAGTCGATGAGATTATCAATTTGACAAAAGTAATTTTGGAACAAAATTACTTTACTTTTGATAATAAATATTATTTACAGCAAGATGGTTTAGCAATGGGATCCCCACTATCAAGTATCCTGGCGGAAATTTATTTAAACCATATCGAAACTAATGAAATATTATCACCAAAAAACAAACATTACAACAAAATCTTATTTTATCGTCGATATGTGGATGACACGATAGTGATCTATAATCGTAATTGTAGACAATTAGAGATGCTTAATAAATATTTGAATAACATAACAAAAAATTTACAATTTACATTAGAAACGGAAAAGAATAATAAAATAAATTTCTTAGATTTGTCTTTAACAAAGAGAGATAACAAAGTTAACTTTAATATTTATAGGAAACCGACAACCACTGATCATGCTATTCATGCCTCATCTTACCACCCTTTTTCACACAAAATGGCATTTTTAATAGCATGGTAAATAGATTGCTGTCGTTGCCCCTCTCCACAGAAGACCATAAAAACGAGGTCGACATTATTAAACACATAGCGGTAGCCAATGGATATAAAAGCAACATAATAGATAAAATAATAAATAAGAAACAAAATAGATTAATAAATATTGACGTGCCTAAAGAAAAAGTAAAATATATCGCAATAGAGTATGGCAAAATTTTACACCATACTTTAAAAAACTAATTGAAAAAACAAAATATTGTATTGGCTACAAAAGCAAATAATAAACTCGAGAACAAACTTAAGTTTAAAAATCAAAATAGGTCTTTCGATGAATACGATGGTACTGGTGTATACAGGCTTAATTGTTCGGATTGTTCAAATTTCTACATAGGACAAACGGGTCGTTCGTTCAAATTGCGTTATAAAGAACACATCCCAAGCTCTAAGTCAAATATAGGAAGATCCACAATCGCTGAACATTTAAGCTCACAAGATCACAACATAAAAAGTATTAGTGAGAATTTGAACATATTACATAAATGCAGGAAATCTCTTAAACTGGACACTCTCGAACAGTTTGAGATATATAAGGCCACTAAAGAGAATTACGATCGCATCCTAAATGAAAAGTCAATATATAAAAATAATATTTTATTTAATAGAGTCAACGATATAGAACGAGATACTAGCTGCGTCAGATCGATAAAGTTTATTAAAGGTCAAATCGGTATCGATTAATTTTACTGTATACCGTGTTCCTGCGCAGGTCCGCGGCGGCCGCGTGTATTGTGTTTTGTTCTGTTTTGTCTTGTTTTTAATGTGTGTTAATTTATTTAAATATTTTCGTTATTATGTATGTGTTGTTTTTATCGTTTGACGAGATGTGCAAACATCAACAAATGTAGTTTTACCAATATTCATTGAGGATCTGATGATGACACTTAATGTATTGAAACTCGAGTAAATCCTGTACTCGGATTTTAAGAAGCGTGACGGAAGGTAAATAACCTGTTTTATAAATTTATTAAGTCAATACGGGTTTACTTTGCACAAGTGGTTTTCCAATGATCAAACCATTATAACTTCACACGCCAACTCTTCCCTTGACTTTAACAAGAATCAAACTATACGTACTTTGGGTATTCAATGGGACATTAACGATGATAGTTTCATATATAGTTTTCAAAGAAATTTCGAAGTGGAGGTATTTAACAAGAGAAGGGTATTATCCGTTATCGCCAGAATTTACAACCTATTAGGACTTATTGGCCCGGTTACATTTTGGTGCAAACATTTCATGCAGATACTGTGGTCAACGGGAACAAGTTGGAACGACCCCCTGTCAGACTCATCTAATCAATGGGTAGAACTTAATGCTCAGTTGATATCAGACACTTATTTTAAGATTCCAAGATCCGTAAAGAATTTAAATAATTCCCAAATCATTTCATTTCAACTCCATGGGTTTGCCGACGCTTCAGTAAAGGGTTACGCATCCTGCATTTATGTGCGAACGGTGTATTCAAACCACAGCATTTCATCAAACTTATTATGCTCTAAATCTAGAGTCGCCCCCTTAAAGCAGGTAACATTACCCCGACTTGAACTTTGCGCCTGTCTCTTATTGGCTCAGTTGGTTTCCAAGGTTGTAAACGCTGTGAGTTATAAATTTGACGAATTGTATTTTTACTCCGACTCAATGATCGCCTTACACTGGATTCACCAGCAGTCTTCCAGATGGAAAGTATTTGTTTCCAACCGCGTCGCGGAGATACAGCGACTCACTGCAAAGTGTACCTGGCATCATGTCTTCTCACATGACAACCCTGCTGACATCCTATCGCGTGGTTGTCTACCCCGCTTTTTACACTGTCACCCACAATGGTGGTATGGTCCATCCTGGTGGTCTAATGAGTCATCATCATGGCCCACCAGTGCTTTCGATGCCCATTCACCCTGCACTCATCCCGATCTTGATCAAGAAAAACGTAAACATGTCCAAACCACACTGGTTGCCACTTCATCTACGCCTAATTACTTTGAAAACTACTCTTCGCTTTCAAAACTTCTTTGTGTATTTTCTTACTGCCTTTGATTCATTCGGAACTCTAGACTTCCCATAGCTGACATAAACACTTCTTTTTTAACTTCCCATGAGCTACATGGCGCACTTTTGATTTTTATTCGTCAGTCCCAGCGATCGGACTTCAAAATCGAAATAAAGGAACTTGAGGCACAACGCTCTATCCCTAATAATAGCAAAATTCTTTCACTTAACCCCTTTCTGGACAATACGGGGATATTACGCGTGGGCGGACGCCTTCAGCACTCCCAGCTCACCTATGATAGCAAACATACTCCACCCACCCACCCACCCACATTCTCATCTCAGTAAACTAATCATAGAAGGCGAGCATCTTCATCTACTCCATGCAGGGGTATAATTGACACAGTACTCTCTACGTCAGAAATACTGGATAATCAATGATAAATCGTACATACGATCAGTAATACACAAATGCATCACTTGCTTTCGATTCCGTGCAAGGGGCTCAAGCCAATTATTAGGTCAATTACCCTCTTCCCGAGTTACTCTTTCTAAGCCATTTTCTCAATGTGCAGTCGACTACGCCGGTCCTGTATTTATATGTCAGGGCGGGCAGCGTTCCAAATCGATTTCAAAGGCTTATATTTCTCTATTTATATGCATGGCCACTAAGGCCATTCACCTTGAATTAGTTTCAGATCTCACCTCAGACGCTTTCATAGCAGCCTTAAGACGTTTTATACCTCGAAGAGGCATCCCTTCACAGATATTTTCTGACAATGGTACAAATTTTAGTCATGCTAGCAGTACACTTCACGACTTGTACAAACTTCTCCAATCAAACGAATTTGAACAAACTACCCAGGACTTCACCAGTGCCCAAGGAGTCAAATGGTCCTTTATTCCCCGTCAGCACCTCATTTCGGTGGCCTGTGGGAGAGTAGGGTCAATAGCGTCAAGTTTCATTTGCGTGAGTTGTCGGCAGAACCATTCTCACGTTTGAAGAATATTACACCATTTTAACTCAAATAGAGTCCTGCCTCAACTCACGCCCCTTGTTCGCCATCTCAAATGACTCTGGGGATCCCGAGCCTTTGACTCCAGCGCACTTCTTGGTTGGTTCTCCACTCACTTCACTCCCAGAACCTGACTATTCCGAAGTCAAAATTGGTCGCTTGGGTAGATGGCAGCTGCTGCAAAGATTCACCCACTCTATATGGAAGAGGTGGTCAAGGGATTATTTGCACCAGTTGCAACAGCGCAACAGATGGCGTCACCAGTCAAAAAACTTGGCTCCCGGACAACTCATCCTTATTTTGGAAGATAATTCCCCCCCCCTGCAGTGGAAACGCGGTGTAATCACTCAGGTACATTTGGGTCAGGATTCCCTAGTGCGTGTAGCGGATGTTCGCACCGCAAACGGCATCCTACGTAGGCCAATTCACAAATTATGCCCACTTCCAGTGGCCTCAGATTAATCCCACTACAACGTTCAAATGACACGTACTATTTGCTTAAACTTTTATCGCATTCTCGTGCTTCATGCCCGGGACATACCCCGGGTGATCGCATGCTTCCATTTGTTATTGTAATTATCATATCATTATGTATTATTGAATATTTTTGGGTGTTATTATACTATTATTATGTAATGTCAATTATTATGTCTTGCTTATTATCATATCATTATGTATTATTGAAAATTTTTGGGTGTTATTATTCTATTATTATGTAATGTCAATTATTATGCCTTTTTATTATTGTATTATTATGTATCCGTACCATATTATTGTGTATTTTATGTCTTGACACTTATGATGCACTATTCATATAATAACTCAAAACGCAAAATCGCCCGATTTTGTGCGGGCAGTATGTTAAACTTTGTACTTTTAATAATTGCATATGTAAACAGCTGGTTCGTGCAGTGACATCATCCCCCTAAACTGCTAAACTGCTAAACTGCTACCAGCGTGTCTCAATACGCTCGCTCGCAGTTCAAGTTAGTTAACTGTTAAACTCTGACCGAACAACACCCTTCTTAACGCCGCGGCTAGGTAACTATTTCGATTCTGAAGATTACTTAAATTTATTAACATATTTTTCAGTATTTATTTAATTCTCACTTTGGCAATGTATGCCACGCGACACTGCACGGGCCATGCAATCATTATTACCAAAATGCAAATAAACAGTTAATTCAAAATATAGTCCACTAAGTTATTTCATATTATCCAACTTATTATACCAGCATCACGTTGTAAGACTAACTCAAGAAATATTCGAGAGCGTCAAAGACGTAACAATATGTATGAATTATACTTACAATTTCACGAACCAGAGGTACATGAAAAATATTTTAATAATACTGAAAGACCTATGAAAGGCTTTGAGCCTACAATATCGTATGATTTTTACTATCGGTATTTTAAACAAAACTTCAACTATTGCTTTGTGTCACCTAGCTCTCACACGTGTAGAAAATGTGATGATAGTTTACATAATAAGATGAAAGATGAGACTATTAATGAACACGAAAAGAAAGAGCTACAGAAATAAAAGACTGTACATGAAGTGAAGGCTGCTCTTTTTTTTCACCGAGCTAAAAGAAAAAACTAAACTGTGTAAAGAGAATGAGGATCTTGAAGTGCTAACATTCGATTTTCAGCAAAATCTTCTTTGCCGAAGTACCCTCTGCTGATGCCTTTTATCGACATCAGTTTTAGACATACAACTTTTGTGTCCATTCTGGAAAGACTGGTCGTGCCCACTTCTATATATATTGTAACGTACTAAATAATGATCTCTATTGTATGGTTTACTAGCCACGCGTTGGTTGAGTCAATTGTATTGTATACGTAACATACACATTAAGAAAATCTAGTTTTTTATTACAAAATTTCAGTAATTTTAAGGATTATTATGTTGTCAGGGTAATGTTTGTTGAGCGCCAATTTGCAATCGTATGTTGCAAATAAAATGTACTGGTTAATCTGTAATTAATATTGCATATATCACAAGGGTTTTTCTTTCCTTCTAATTTTTATTTTTTTTATATCTTTTATTTAATATAATACTATGAATACTAATTCTCAGTAAGGCAGATTCAAATCTTGTGCCATACTTTTCTTGTCGGGAGTGTTACCAACCTATGCCAGTTGATGAAAAATTTACATTTGATTA